>JBBGZY010000440.1:2372500-2972500 GCA_037952925.1 Lithobates clamitans
ATACTTCAAGAGCCTGCACAAGCACCTTGCTTCCGGTAGCTATACTGTAGGTGCAACTTTGCAGGGTACACCGTACAGTAACTGGAAATACATCAAGAGCCCATACAAGCGCCTGGCTTCAGGTAGCTATACTGTAGGTGCAACTGTGCAGACTACACAGTACAGTAACTGGAAATACGTCAAGAGCCTACAGAAGCACCTGGCTTCAGGTAGCTATACTGTAGGTGCAACTGTGCAGGGTACACAGTACACTAACTGGAAATACTTCAAGAGCCTACACAAGCACCTGGCTTCAGGTAGCTATACTGTAGGTGCAACTGTGCAGGGTACACAGTACAGTAACTGGAAATACGTCAAGAGCCTACACAAGCACCTGGCTTCAGGTAGCTATACTCTAGGTGCAACTGTGCAGGGTACACAGTACAGTAACTGGAAATATGTCAAGAGCCTACACAAGCACCTAGATTCAGGTAGCTATACTGTAGGTGCAACTGTGCAGGGTACACAGTACAGTAACTGGAAATACTTCAAGAGCCCACACAAGCACCTGGCTTCAGGTAGCTATACTGTAGGTGCAACTGTGCAGAGTACACAGTACAGTAACTGGAAAAACGTCAAGAGCCTACACAAGCACCTTGCTTCCAGTAGCTATACGGTAGGTGCAACTGTGCAGGGTACACAGTACAGTAACTGGAAATACATCAAGAGCCCATACAAGCGCCTGGCTTCAGGTAGCTATACTGTAGGTGCAACTGTGCAGACTACACAGTACAGTAACTGGAAATACGTCAAGAGCCTACAGAAGCACCTGGCTTCAGGTAGCTATACTGTAGGTGCAACTGTGCAGGGTACACAGTACAGTAACTAGAAATACTTCAAGAGCCTACACAAGCACCTGGATTCAGGTAGCTATACTGTAGGTGCAACTGTGCAGGGTACACAGTACAGTAACTGGAAATACGTCAAGAGCCTACACAAGCACCTGGCTTCAGGTAGCTACACTGTAGGTGCAACTGTGCAGGGTACACAGTACAGTAACTGGAAATACTTCAAGAGCCTACACAAGCACCTGGCTTCAGGTAGCTATACTGTAGGTGCAACTGTGCAAGGTACACAGTACAGTAACTGTAAATACGTCAAGAGCCTACACCAGCACCTGGCTTCAGGTAGCTATACTCTAGGTGCAACTGTGCAGGGTACACGGTACAGTAACTGGAAATACGTCAAGAGCCTACACAAGCACCTGGCTTCAGGTAGCTATACTGTAGGTGCAACTGTGCAGGGTACACAGTACAGTAACTGGAAATACGTCGAGACCCCACACAAGCACCTGGCTTCAGGTAGCTATATTGTAGGTGCAACTGTGCAGGGTAAACAGTACAGTAACTGGAAATACGTCAAGACCCCACACAAGCACCTGGCTTCAGGTAGCTATAATGTAGGTGCAACTGTGCAGGGTACACAATACAGTAACGGGAAATACATCAAGAGCCCACAGAAGCACCTGGCTTCAGGTAGCTATTCTGTGGGTGCAACTGTGCAGGGTACACAGTACAGTAACGGGAAATACGTCAAGAGCCTACACAAGCACCTGGCTTCAGGTAGCTATAATGTAGGTGCAGCTGTGCAAGGTACACAGTACACTAACTGGAAATACTGTAAAAACACCTGCCTGCCTTTCAGTATATTAGGAGGAGAAGAACAGGATCTAGCTAAACTGAATACAATATATATATATATATATATATATATATATATATATATATATATATATATACACACAACACCTGGGATGCATATATATACATAATACACTGAAAGTGCAGCTAACTGACTCGACCTGCCCACTCTATCTAACTTAAATCAAATGACACTGTCTCTCTGCCTATCTATCTCTCTCCAGTCTCCACCGCAACACACTACACAAGGCCACCTTGGAGGCGGCCTTATATAGTGTGGGGCGTGTACTAAAACCCCTGAGCCATAATTGGCCAAAGCCTTCTTGGCTTTGGCCAGTTACGGCTCTATGTACACACAGCGCTGTGATTTGCCAAGCATGCGGGTCATAGTGCATGCTTGGCCAATCATCAGCCAGCAATGCACTGCGCTGCCGTAGTGAATTATGCTCCATGACGCTCCACTCGATTTTGGCGCGAACGGCCCATATCGTTCGTAATTCGGCGAACGACCGAACACACGATGTTCAAGTTGAACATGCGTTCGGCTCGAACAAGAAGCTCATCCCTAATCTCAACACTGACACAGTTAATGCAATAGAGACTGCCCCTTATTTAACAGCCCATCTATTACACATTCTTAAAGGGATAGCTCCATGTGCACCAACTTACAGAAGGGCCACAACGAAAGCCAGTTAATACTGGCAATTAGGCGCCAGGTACTTTGTAGCCACCAAAAGAGATAAAAAAGAAGAGGGCGCACCAGCCTTGTGCATTATCCCAAGATAATTTATTGATAAAAAAAACTGTAAAATACTACTCACAAACATGTGATGAATAAAAGCCTGTAGAAGCTACTAAAATATGGCATCTTCTTTTTATCTTTTGTGACTATTAGGATACCCCCTATCCAGGAGGGCAGCAAGGCCAAAGACACTATCCCTTGAGTCACTGATTATTATGCGCAGGAGTGTTAGTTTGCTATCACTTTGTAGCCACCTCTAAGGTTACCCCTTTGTGAGGAACACCCACTATTGGGGCTATATGCATAGTGTGTAAGCTATGCACTGAGTGTTTGGGGTTAGTTGATGCTGATACTTTTGACCCTGTTCGCATCAGTTATAATTTGGTTTAGCAGCAGTACAGTTCAGTTGAGTGCCTCTTTTTTCTTTCAATATGTTTTATTTTCGATATAAACATACAAAAATTAACTTTATAACAATATGTCAAGGACTAGACATTCTAATATATTTCTTTAGAGGTGAGATGAATAATTCCTGAGTAAGCTAGGGAAGTAATATGAAAACATATAACTACTATAATTGCTGTCAGACGTATTCTTCCGAAAATCTCAAGTATGAGAAGTGGTTTGCATGTGATGGAGACTAAACGCCATCCGGCTTGTCAGTGAGGTAATGACGAGCATAACCTTGAACATTATCAGATTGTTATTTAAGAGACCTCAGGGTATACGGTCCTTGGGCTCCTTGTAGAATACTCAGAACTGTGAGCACTAATAGACAGTGCGAGGTTAAAAGAGTGAAGAGTAGAAAAGTAAGGAAGAAGAGGAAGAGGGGGAAAGTAGAATAAAGATGTTCAGTTTTTGCCAGCCTTCAGGAATCACACCTGTCTTAATAGGACATGTGTTGATCATCAGGGGACACCTACATAGGGGGCCTATGGTTCCCAAACAGACTCAAATTTTGCCACAGTGTCTTTTAATGAGCTTACCATTTTATCTTGAGCCATTATCCAGGAAGTTTTTCTTTTGGCTGTGGTGAAGGATACTCTATGGTGTTTCCATGCTTTTGCTATAGTCATTTTAGTTCCCAGTAGGATGAAGAAAATCAGTGATTGGATTGCTTTGGTGGCGTCAGGTATCCGAACACTGTGTAAAACAATGGATGGATCTTTTGGGATTTGACATCCGTTACTTTGCAAATCATATAGAAAATTTTGTTCCAGAATCCCCTGATTTTTGGGCAATCCCACCAAATGTGTAGCATGGAACCATATGTGTCGCAACTTATGAAGCATAGGGGCGAGGAGGAAGGGAACATTATTGCCAATCTTGCTGGAACAAGGTACCACCTGGTTATTTTGAGATTTACTTCTATCAAGGCTGTGTTACATATGTTTTTGTAAGACCCGAAAGACGTTACTGTGCCAAGCGTCCTCGCTCCAGTTGATCTGGGTCTCTTTTTTCCAGGTCAACATGTAAGGGAGCTTAGAGCTGTCTGAGGCTAGTGACAGGTAAATTACTGAAATGCCCCCCCCCCCCTGCTCTGTGGCCTGGCCGCACCATTGTTCATAGGCTGTCGCTGATGGGGGTAATGGCTTAATTTGCCATTGAGCGGTCAGGAAATGGGAGATCTGTAAGTATCTATAACGTTCAGATTCGGGCATCTCCAGCTTGCTTTTACAATAGCTTAGCGCGAGCGGCCCATGAGTAGTCAGGTTGTGTCCAATGTGGTATAATCGTGTATAATCCTTTGTCCAACCACCAGCTGAAGGCTTTAATATTCATTCCCGGTGGGAATTTGGGAGTTATGAAAAATATGGGCTAGCTGTGTCATGTCTGATGCTAGCGATGGATGGTTTTTCAGGCTGTCCCAAAGGGAGATGGAGTTAGGGAGCACTGGGGACATAATTGGAGGGCGATCTTTTGCTGTTCACCAGAGAAGGAAGTCTAATGTGTGCAGTGGGACTGCTTACCTCTCTATCTGCACCCAATCAGGTCTTTCCATACATGTGTAGATGACTAATAATTGTGCCAGTCTAGCCGCTTGGCAATACCAAAGGTTATTTGGGGCTCCCAACCCTCCCTGCTTCTTTGGTCTGTAGAGTACTTTCCTTGATAGGCGGTGACCTTAGGCGCCCCAAAAGAATTTTATCATTGTGCTTTGAAATGTTCTCAAGTGGTCTTTTCTGTCAGGTTAAGTCATGGAATGCACAATCTTTAAGATCTGTACCGAGTTTATCACACATGGTGGGGAGGTTGACCGAGTAGAGTTGTTCCACCTTCGGGGGGGAGTTCTACTCTTAGATATCGAATGGTAGAGTTGCTCCACTCAAACTGGAAGGAACTTTTGAGGTTTTCTGCTATGGCAGGAGGGACATTCAAGTTCAAAATTTGGAATTTAGTGAGATTAACTTTTAAGCCCGAGACCCTAGTGAAGTGATCTAGCAGTTTGCAAATGTTTGGGAGAGAGGTTGTTGGCGATGTGACGAAAAACTATAGATCATCCACAAACAGAGGGCATTTGTGTAACTGTGGACCACATGTCACCTTTGTATTACCGGGTCGGTACGAATGGCAGTTGCCAGGGTTTCTATGGCTATCGCAAATATAAGGGGTGATAGGGGGCATCCCTGTATGGTCCCTCTGGCTATTTTTATGGTATCTGAATAGTAACCCTGCAGTCATACCCGCGCATCTGGGTGGGAATATAACGCTGCAATTAAGCCCATGAATCTCTGACCAAAGCCCCAGCATTGCATAATGTTAAACAGGTAAGGCCAGGAGATTGAGTCAAGGGCTTTTTGGAGATCGAGTGAAAGGAGTAACCCTTGAGGTGTCTATCTAGGGGATCCCCATTTGTTTTAGCATTAAAGAAGTGTGTGAGAGGCTGAGCTAGAGTCTGCGCGAATGTCTTGTAGTAGGGTATGGAGAAGCCATCCGGTTCAGGGGCAGATCCCCTTTTTAGGTTTTTAATGATATTTAGTACTTCCTCCACTGTAATTGGGGACTCTAAGACATCATGGTGTCTGGGTTCTAGTTTTGGTATTGGGAGTGAATCTAGAAATTAGTTCATATGGGGCTCATCGTCATTATTCCCTGCGCTATATAGTTTCTCATAGAAATGGTGAAAAGCTTCCATAATGCAGTGTGGGTTTAAGGTATGGTGATTACCCGAGACTAGTATTTTGGGTAGGTTTCGCTGTCTAGTTTGGGGTGTCAGTTTGGCTGCCAGCATTGAGCCGATTTTGTCCCGTTGATGGTAGAATTTAGCTCCGCTCCATCAAATAGGTTTTTCTGCTTTAGATGTGAGGGCTAGGTTGAGGGATAAGCACGCCGCGTCTAATTTATCTATGGGGACCTGTTTGGGGTCTTATGAAGAGTATGCATGCAATTAAATTCTTTTTCTAGCCTTTCCATATCAATCATGTGTTCTTTTTTCACCCGAGTAGATATTTGGAATAATTTGCCCTGAATAGTGGCCTTGTGAGCAGCCCAAAGAGTTTCCGCTGATACATCTGCTGTTGTGTTCAAGAGGAAGTATTCCTCAATGGCTTTCTCAGTTTCTGTGGCCCTAACTGGGTCGCTGAGCAGAGATTCGTTTAGCCTCCATTAAAGGAGGTTGGGACAGCTAGAGCTTCTTTTCAGGGAGAGGAGTACTATGGAGTGATCAGACCATACCGTGTCTCTTATAGAGGACTTGATCATGTCTGGGGTTTTAGAAGTGGAGATAAAAATGTGGTCAACCCTAGCGTAGGACTGATGCGGATGGGAAAAGTGGGTGTAATCCCTCTTAGTTGGATTTAGTTCCCTCCAGGCATCCGCTAGACCGTGTTGATACATCAATTTAGCTATTTTAAGACTCCTTTTGGGCGGGCATATGAGCTGGGTTCCGGGGGGGGGGTCTGGTTTTGTCTAGTTCCTGATCAAGGACAGTATTTGAGTCACCCTCATAGATGACTGTCCCACCTACCATGGGGCCTAGTGTTTTAAGCATCGCCTGAAAGAATGCAGCTTGGCCCTGATTGGGTGCATAATGTGAGATGAGGGAGTACAATTGGTTATCTATATCTATCATGCCTTTTATGAGGATGAATCTGCCCTGCGGGTCCCTGTGTTCTAGTTGCGGCATGAACTTGCGGTTTTTAGATATTAGAATTGCTACTCCTTTAGTTTTGTCCTCATCATTTGCTAGAAAAAACAACAGGAATTTGGCATGTAGGAAGGAGGGATTAAACTGCTTTGGAAAGTTAGTCTCCTGAAGTAGAACTATATACATCTTTTGGGAGTGCACAGATTGCAAAATTTTCCGGCGTTTGACCGGGGAGTTCATCCCCTGCGTATTGTGCGAAGCAACATGCAGAGGAGGAGAGGGTATAGTGCTATCAGCCATTGAGCAGGGGGAAAAGGCCCTCTTCTGTTACACTATCACCTACCTCAGAGACGTCTGTGGGTCATACCCGGTATCCCTTCCAGCAAGGTTTGTGTTCCCAGGCCTGAGCTGCATCAGCAGGAGGATCCTGAAGGTCAGAAAAAAAAAAAAAATATATAAGAGGTTAGGAAAAGCAAGGAGAAGGAAAGGAGAAAAGAGAGGAGGGGGGATCCTCTGGGGGCTCCAATTGACAGAACTTGCTGCCCACACAATGTACAGTGGATTTCAGCCTCTACTAGAGGGGTTGAGGTCCTACCGAATGGGCATGGAGAAACCATATTCATTGGTTAGGTGAGGTCCATAACCTTATCACCCCGGCCGAGACACACCAAAACCTATAAATCTATGAAAGTTGAAAACATTAAATCTGACTGCAACTCATCTAATGTAGTAGTAAAGCTACACTTGACCTGCGTTGAATTGATTGGAGGGGGTGATGGGGAGGGGGGTTGCGAGAACCAAAATAGGTAGGGTAGGCTAACAGGGGGGTGGGGGGGGTTCGGTAGTCAGAGGAGGTTTGGAGGAAGTTCCAATTGCAGTTGCATAGGGGTATAGATAAGTCCCCCGGAACTGGATCCCATCAAGCGTGATTCAGTCCCGGGTTCTTGGGATCAAAAGGTGAACCCCCGCGCCAAAATTGCATGGGGGCCCCCCAAAATCCATACCAGACCCTTATCCGAGCATACCTGGCAGGCCGCAGGAAAAGGAGGGGACAAGAGAGCCCCCCCCGCTGAACCGTACCAGGCCACATGCCCTCAACATAGGGAGGGTGCCTTGGGGTCCCTTTTGGGGTCCCAAAAGGCTTCACTGCTGGTTTCCTTTACCAGGAATGGTGGCGGCAGCACCCGGGAGTCGATCCAAAAATCGTCTGGGGTGCCGACATCGCAGGCTCAGTGGACAGGTAAGTGTCCATATATTGGAAGTCAGTAGCTACAGTATTTGTATCTGCTGACTTTCAATTTCTTTTTCCCCAGGTGGAGCTCCTCTTTAAATCCTTAGCGTTTTTTTTTAACCTAACACATTGAGGACAATAAAGTAAACATTCCTCAGTAAACTAGTGGTTAAAATTCTTTTTTTTTTTTTTTCATCTCAAAACAAATTTTTTATAACATAAATAATATACAGGCTCCAGAGCAATGCAGTTTGTTATACATTCACAATCTTTAGCTCATCATAGAAAACCAAGAGTATCAAACAAGCATATTCAGTAATAACATCTACACGATTGAAACAGTAAGCATCAACACGTGACATATGTGCAGAAATTTAACAGGAAACCATACACAATTACACATATAGAAAGGCACATCACTTCCCTCATTCACCATGAGTGAGTTACCCAGCAGATGTTTATTCCATGGCACCTTGGCTATAACATTCGTTCCAGAACAAGATCTACCGGGGCCAGCCCGGGAATGCCCATCCAGGCTTCCCACAGCTTGTCAAACTTTTTTAGGCTGCCCCTATATTGCTAAATGTATTTTTCTAGCCTCAAAGTATTACTCATTTGCTCTATCCATTCATTCAACGTAAGGGGTTCTGTAGATATACAGTGCCGTAGAATTAGTTTCCGGGCAGTTTGCCTGCCTAGGGTCCTCCTCCACCGGAACATCCTCTATGATACCTAACAGACATTGTTTGGAGTCCTCTCTAATCCGAACCTGGAAAACCCGGTTAATGATACCTATAACCTCCTTCCAGTAAACATGTAGTTTAGGGCAAAGCAGTAGAAGATGTATTAGAGCACCATGATCCCTCATGCAATGAGTACACAATGGATCATTGCATACTCCCATTCTTGCTAACTTAGCAGCGGTGTAATGAACCCGTAGGAGTAAATACAACTGAGACAGGCACTGGTCAAAATTTAAAGAGCATTGTGTAACCGCTAGTAATGCCATCTCCCCTCCCATTGTTCCTCTTCAAAGGGCCCAACATCCCACTCCCATTGAGATATCACCTTATGGGTAGAATCCAGAAGAAACACTTTAGGTAACATAGCTACAGGAGATAAAACCCTTATAAGACGACACCTCAGACATGTAATGAAAAATATAAGTAAGGGCTTTGTACCCATGCCTCAACATCATTTTGAGCCTTAATCACATGCTGGAGTTGTAAATAATAAAACTGCATGGACATGGGGAGCTGGAATTCTGACTGGAGAGCAGAAAAGGGACACAACTTTCCATTTCAAAATATATTTAAGTGAATAACCCCGTACTGCTGCCATTTTTGGCATATTGTAATTTCTCTATCTTATTGTACCAGTTGTTATGCCATATAGGGCTAAACTTAATAAACCCAGTGACCTGTTGTAGTGTTCTGACTTGTCTGATTTGTTCGATTTAGCGAATTTGTTCGATTTAGCGAACTGCAATGCTTCCAATCCTTCAGCAACCCCTGTCATAACTGTAAATCTAAGGAGCTTAGTGGTTGTATCTGCAAGATTCATCTCCTGAGAATGGTTTGGGTTAATCGTCCTGGCTATGTGCTGTGACTGGGAGGCTAAGTAGTACAGCCATGGGTTGGGTAGTGCCAACCCTCCCGCGTCCTTGGGTCATTGAAGCTCTTCTAGTCTCACCCTAGCAGTGGTAAAGTGCCATATGAGGGATCGAAACAGAGTTAATAATACGAAACTGCTTCAATGGATTAACTAGCGGTGAATTATGTAGTATGTATAAAATTTGTGGCATAAGAATCATTTTGATAAGGTTGATCCTACCTACTGGTGACAGTTTCAATCTAGACCACACCTTAATCTGATCACGACTATGTTTAAGTAAACGGGTGAGGTTTAGCCTGAGATAATGCAGAAGGTCTGGAGTAACCTGAATACCCCAATATTTAATGGTCCTGGATACTGTAATATCAAGAATAGTTGTCAACTGCGGATCTGGCCTCTTATTAGGGAACATAAGTGAGGACTGATGCAAAGTATACATTTCAAGGTAAATAAACGGCATAGCAATATTACATATCTCCTCTCTACATCCAGCACACAATCTATTTCCTGGTAATCCAATGAATTGTGTATCAGTACACTCACCCTCCTTGAAAAAGAGGTGTGAGTGGAATGATAAGCCTTCCCAAACCAGGAGAATCTCAAGCATGAGATTGAATCAGAAGTGAGGTGAGTGTCTTGCAATGAGCAAATAGCAGGTAAGTATTTGCGTAATGAGCTCCATGGTGTGCTTCAAGAGGTCATGGATCCCCCTGACATTCCATGATATCATTGGACCATTGTCATTCTTCATCCATTGGTGTAAACAGAACAGGGTAAATAGTGGGCACGTTGACCCACACCAAGTCTCCGTGTAGATGCATATGGGCAGACAGTAACTCTACAGATTTGTCATGTAAAGATGGTAATGCTCTGAACAAGTAGGAAAAAACAAACGGAACAGATAAATGGCATGCCACTACAAACTTGAGTAGGATATCCCGTCGAATGTGCCCAACATGCAAAACATTAATCAGGGGCTGCCATTTGCTAACCCCCAGCGTGGCCTTGAGGGCGCAAATATCAGTATCCAGGGCAGCTTTGTGCAAATCCCAAAATTTAGTAGGACAACTGATCCTCTCATCCATAGTTTGAAGAAGATCAAACAGGGATCCAACTCTGACAAGATTGAAAAGTAAGAAACACTAGGTAGAAAACTTTGTGGAAAATGCTCTTTGCAGACAAAAGTAACGGATGTTCCCATTACAACTCGCAGGTACAAGTGTAGCACAGTGTAATGAAACCCTGGGAGCCAACATGTAATACCCTTAAGGGAATGAAGTAGGCTTAATCATTTTCTGCTGCTGGCCTCCTGGCCTAATGGAAAGCATTCTCTTTGGCATCTGATGCATTTTAAAAAAAGTGGGCCTGGCCCCTCGCCGTGATCCGGAGTCTCACAGGATAGAGCATAGTGGGGCCTGTCATTTCTGTAGGCACCGCTTGACTTCAGCAAAGCGTGCCCTATGTTTCTGAACTTCTGAAGAAAAGTCAGGATAAAAGGAAATCCATACCCCATTAAACTGAATATTTACGGGCCAGTCACAGAATTATTTCCCTGTCTCTGTAGTGCAGGAGCCGAGCTAGCAGCGGTCTTGGAGGATGGCCCGGTTGAAGGGGCTGCGATGGAACTCTATGATCTCTCTCGACTGCATATAAAGTGGTAAAGGCCTTCTTCCCAAATAGATTGAGTAGCCACTGTTCCACAAAATCTGTGGGGTCTCTACCCTCTCCCTTCACTGGGAGACCCACGATACGCACATTATTGCACCTCATTCTATTTTCAAGGTCATCAGCCCACATGTCAATGGCTTTAAACAGCCTGGCATTAGTTTGCGTATCCCTGACCAGAGAGGGGAGCTGGTCTTCTATGTCGCTGATCCTGCTTTCAGCAGCGGTTGTTCTTTCCCTGATTTTTTGCAGGTCTTGTCTGATCAGGATTACCTCCTCTTTCAGCCCACCAAATCACTCTTGCAATGTATTAACTGATGCAGTACATTTAATAACTGCCCATAGTATTGCTGCCAAGGTCAGCTGTTCAGTCTCCTCTTCCCCTTCTGCCAACCCTTCAGCATGTCAGCATGTGCATCAAGCTGGTCTGCAATGGCTGCCTGTTCCAGCCCCCCCTCCACCTCCTCCTGCACTGTATCTTCTCCCCCCAGCCAAATCCTCCATGTCAGCTGCATCAGCCAAATCCACCAGCCCAGATGGCTTCTATGCATAGAATCTCATGTTACTAGGGGGATCACCTGCAGCCGCCTTAGGGGTCTTGGGCAGTTTCTCACATTTTCTCTTCTTATCATGCCACACGTGCCATACTGCAGGAGGGCTGCAGCGACGCCATGTTGGATCTCAGGCCACTGGGCTTCCTCCTTGTTTTTATGGGTGACCATCATGAGTACAGGGAAGCCAGACGTGGCGGGTGAGTCAGCAGGATATCCAGTTCTCTCAGTGGCAAATAAACAGACCTGTGGAGCTGGGAACAGGATCAAAAGCAGGGTAACAGGTGGGAGCTCTGTGAAAAGCGGCTGCTAACATGCCGTTCCTGGCCACGCCCCTCAGTGGTTACAATTCTTACCATAGCTTTAAATGCTGCTTCCCTGAATTTCAGTACTCACAGGAAAGAGTTGTAGCGACCTCTAGTGTGTGCTAAGTGGTAGTGTAGGTCTGTTAGTGTAGGTAAATTTAGTTTGGCTTAGAGCTAAGCCTGAGCTGTGAGTCTGGATCAGGGTTCAGTGAGTCAGGGCTGGATGACTTATCCTGGCAGCTCCTCTGGTGCCTGTCTTTCTAAATGGTTGTAGAAACTTCTAGAGCTAATGGGCAGGAGGTGAGGAAGAGTTACCTGGAATATTTATTAGGGCCTCAGCAAATCCCTAGTAAATGGGCTGGCAGGGAGCAGGCCACCTCATAAATATGGAAAAATAAAAATTGCACTGCGCTTATGAAAATGCAAAAACGAAAGCAAAATAAGCTGCACCACCCACGGGAGATATTATCACAAAAATACAAATATTAAAAAACTGTGCTAGGCTAAAGAAAAATATAAAAAATATTTAAATCAGTGTTTTTATATGTCCAAATGTCAATTCCTTGACATTATTAAAAAGTCCCAAGACTGGTGAAACATATGAAATGTGTCTTTGATTCCAAAAGCCCACAAACCCATCACTGGGAGATCTCCTGAGAGTCAGCTGGGTGGGCTGGTAAGTGTCTGTCCGGAGGACTGTGGTGTAGAAAGTATCCTGGAGGGCTAGCGAAAGGGGCAGTTGCAGCCAGGTGGGTTGGCAGTGCCTGAAGAGGTGGTGCTGGGATCAGTAGCCACAGGAAAACTAAAACAAGCTGTAATTTTTGCTACACAATCAAGGGGCCTCGGGTTCCTGTCTGTAATGGGCCATTGCTTCTAATCTGACTGAGCGCCTGTCAGATCTGCACACAGTGATCCAGCTAGGTTCTACAAGGAAGTGAGTGCTGGAGGAGGAAGTGGAGCTGTATATAGACACTGTATATAGGAAGAGTGTCCCTGAAGTTTGTTGTTGAAGTTTGCTAAAGTCAAGTGGGCATCCCATAACTTCCCATCCCTATCCAAGTTATAGCCCTCAATAAATAATAAAACAAAAAAAAAAGTCAGGGACTGTTCTCTGGAGTGCCTGCGGAAATTTGGTGTGCCTGGCTGTGCAGGATGAGGGGTCTCAGTTTAATTGCGGCTCATTAGGGGGTGTGCTACAGAGTTAACAGTTGACAGTGCAGTCTCCCATCAGTCTGTTAATTTGGAGAAGGGAGCAGGAGGAAGGAGCATGGGAGTGCCTTGCTATCGTAGACTACAGGGCTGTGTGTTTCTATTGATGCACAGTGTAAGAAGACACAACTCTTGTCTCTGTATACAAGGGTCATTTGATAGGATGCTGCAAGAGAAAGGAGATATCATGAAAGAAGAAACATTGGGAAGTGGCACCAGTTTAAACTGAATTATTAACAAGGATTAAGGGATACTTTGTAAATGGTTAAATCAGCTACTGAAAGCGCTTAAAAATGAAGGGTTTAATATCACTTTAAGATGGTTAATATAGCTTTTTGTTACATTCATATATGCAGGTTCACTTTACATTATAAAAATGTGCAAGTGGCGGGAACAGACTGGTACCACTTTCAAACGGCCAAGACCCATTGAACGCTATGCATCTGCTACTTCTAGATAGTGCTTAATAATCATAGCTCCTCACACTGTTTGCTTAGAAAAGTCGTAGTTTAGTCCTCAATAATTAATTGGTTTAAATTATGAAATGGCTCTTTAAAATAAAGATGGTAAAGATGTACACTGCTTGTACACAGAAGCACCAACATAAATTGTTAAATCCAAAATGCCCTCCTATCCTTGAGTCTGTAGTGTTCATTTATGCAAATACTGATTTCACTCTTTAAAGTCAAGGTCTTGCCCATCTCTATCTTCTAATCTAAAGCTTACTGTTGGTCTCTTAATGAATACACGGCTCCATTGACAAAAGGGTCAGTGTTCTTGCAACACTAGAGATTTGCGATGTCTCTCTCCCTGATCCTGGTTTGTGTTTTAACAATGGGTTGGTGCAAGTGTTGCATCTGAGTGGTTTGGCCAGATCTCACACTTTGAAGCAAAAGATGACATTTCCATAATTGAGCATCTCTAGGTTTCAGGGCTGCTGAGATGCTTTGAAAAATATCTAAAGGGTTGTGCAGGCGTTCTTCGGTCCCAGTTTTTCAATCCAGCTAGAAAGTCAGACATTTCCACATCAGCACAAGTTAATTTTACATTTCTCCACAGCCCCCAGGGCATGGTACAGAATACTGAGAAAAGAGTTGATCTGGGTATACATATAGATGCCCCTGGCAAGGTTCCTTCTGAAGGTGTTCTGAGAAATGTCCAGGGCCTGGAGGCTGCAGAGTAAACCCAAGAAACACACTAGAGGGATTATAGCTGTAAGCAGGCCTGAGAACATCATGAAATACCAAAAAGAAAGCTTAAATCGAACCTTTCACATTGTTTAAACTTCAATAAAAATATTAGAGAATAAAATAAAGTCTTACAAGGTGCCTGCAGGCATCTGAGTTATTAAACAAATGTTTTTCTCTACATCTGAGTAGCCCACTGAGACCTAGACTATAGCTTCAGCTGAAAGCTTTGCCACACTCCACCTTCACCCTACATACCAACAACAGCCTTGATCAGCCAACAATGGCATTCTCATTGTTTTGTTGCAGAATTTAAATGACACTGAACTCTGGTTAAAAAATCTGTTCAAGTATGAATGTTTAACTAAAAAATTACCTTCTATTGCTCTCAGCTGCCTCCAAATCTTCAAATTCCTTTTTTGTTTGCTGCTGTAATCTGACTTCTTGATAGAGGGTGGCTACATTTTTTTCTTCATGGTACCGCTGTATGTAGGAATGTAGCCACCCTCTCTTGGTCACTCCTGAAATGGGCAAGGGACTATGGTTTGTGTAGTATGCTTGCCACTGACGTGTTTCATGGGCTCCACGTTCCCATTGTTGGACCTGGGACCTCCATTGTAGGTGCCGCTGAGTAGAGGGGAAGAAAACTTTTTTCCCCATGTGATAAAAATAAAGTTTAATAAAAGAAAAGGGTAAAAAATGAACTTAAACCGAAGCACCTAAACCACCACCGCCCAAAAAATATTTTGAGCCCACCCCACATATGCTCAGCACTTTAAGAGCACTGCTGCATGGGAATCTGGGGGCAGAAGACTGAGTTTTTAAACTGAACACAGCAGCCTCCATCACATGGGACATTCTTCATTTATGGTAAATTCCGTTCCTGGTGCTGTTAAAAAAAATCACTAAATGCTTGCTTTAACCCATTGTTTTCAAGCTAACCTCTCCTATATATCTTGCACTGCATACTAACTATTCTGCGCTGAAAAATACAAACAATGAGGTGCCCTCGATGGAAACTCCTACTTTACTGCTGTAGCATTACCCCGGCAGGGGCTGCTGGTAACTGATTCTCCTATTGCTGCACATCCAGGCAACAAGCATTTTTCACTTTCATCCGGACACATGAAAACAGTATCTGAGCTTGGTTTTGTTGTTTTATTAGGGGTAATGACTTGGATGTACAAAATCCTGAACTGTCCTCCTTCCATGACACATCAGTCCTTAGTAATCAAAAGCAAAAGTCCCTTGAGGACTAGGAGCTCCCAGTCCCCTTTAGAAAATAGCACATTATGTTGTAAGCTACATACAGGAGTATCTCCTCTTCTTTGTAAAACTGCTCCCAGCTCTACAGCTTGCAGGAACTACCAGACCTCCTGGCTGCTTGTCCACCAGCCCACCTGGCTGCTCCGAAGATCTCCCAGGGCAAGAGATAGGAAGGGTTAAGCACAGTGCTGTCCCCCTGAAAGCTTGCTACATGTGGCAGTCTCTCCCCTTGTAAATCCATGGGTGTACTGATGTACTCACTCTGTCCTCTTTGGTCCCTGCTGCTCCTTAGGCAAGATTTCTCCTCAAACCTGGCCTGGAGGAAGAGTCCCCCCCCCTCCAGACCAAGGGGTCCCCTCTTAAGCTACCGACAGCTTCCTCAGCACTTCATCTTCCACCCGGCTCCCTGCTGGCATGGCTCCACCATATTTAAGGGCTGACTCAGCCACCCTTCCTGGACATTCTGCCTGGGGATTGGCCAAGTTCCCTCAAGTATGCAGATCAGACCTTCCTGGCCTCCGCCCACTAACTTCTAGAAGTTTCTCCAAACTTCTAGATCCAGGGGGTGGTACCAGAGACCTGCCTCTGTGGAGCCATCCAGCTTGATTTGCAGTAACCCTGACCCAATTTCTCACTCAAAAACTAACCATGAGTCATAACTTAAATTGGCCTGCACTAATACTAGTAGGACACTAGAGGGTGATACACTGCTTTTAATCTATATTGTTTGATAGTAAAGTTTAAAGTATATCTAAGAACAATATGTAGCACCCTCTAGTGTGTGCTAGGAGTAGTTGTTATTGTAGAAAAATTTAGCTTGGCTGAGAGCCAGGCTTGGGTTGAATCTGGGTCAGGGTTTAGTGACTCAGGGGGCTGGATGACTCATCCTGACATCTCTTCTGGTGCCTCCCCCTGTTTTCTGGAACATTGGAGAATGTTCTAGATGTAGTGGGTGGAAGTGAGGAGGGGCTGTCATGCATATTTATGAGGACCTCAGCCAATCCCCAGTAGAAAGGGTCTGGAAGGGGGCAAGCCACCTCATAATAAGGTATGAGTCATGCCAGCAGGGGCAGTCAGGTGTAAAGATGGAGATAGAGTGCTGAGGAGGCTGTGAAAGACCCTTGCAGGGCACCCCCTAGTCTGGGGGGATGACCTCCGGTCTGGGGCTCAGGTGCTGGAAGATTCCCCCTAAAACCCACGGAGGAAGCCCTTCCTGGAGGCATGGGGAGCAAGGAGAGAGGACAGCAGAAGCAGGTCAGCATGTCTGGGAGATCTCCTGAGAGTCAGCCGGGTGGGCTGGTGAGTGTCAGTCTTGAGGACTATGGGAAGAAGTTAGCCTGGATGCCTAGTGAGCAGCCAGCTGCAGCCAGATGGGTTGGCAGTGCCTGAAGAGGTGGTGCTGGGATCAGGAGCTAGAGGAGGTAAGTAAGCTGGACACTGAACGTTTGCTACACATCCTAGGGGCCCTTAGTTCCTGCCTATGACAGGCTATTGCTCTAATCTGACTGAGTGATTTGCCAGATCTTTACAGTGTGCCAGTTGGGTTTCTGCAAGCAAGTGAGAGCTGGAACAAAAAGTAAAGTGTACATAGGACTGTATATAGGAAGAGTTGCCCCTGAAGTTGTTCTGAAGTCAAGTGGGCATCCCATAATCCTCAATCCCTATCCAAGTTATTATCCCTCAATAAATAACAAAGACAAAGTCGCAGACTGTTCTCTGACTCTGAGTGCCTGTGGAAATTCGGTGTGCCTGGCTGAACAGGATGGGGAATCCCAGTTCATCTGCGGCCCTTATGGGGGTTTGCTACAAATATTTTTATTTTAGGTTTTGCTGCAGTGGTGAGTGATTAGAACTTGTGGCAGGTGTTTATCGCTGTTTGTGTTCCCATTGGGAAGATGCATTCTCTTGATTTGTCCTAATGACCTTTGTCACTTGGACTGAAAGTAAAGGAAAAAATACAAATATGAATAATGGGGAAATCTTTCAATTGGGACACTTTGTTCGTAGGTGCCCTTTAATTATTGTCCCTTCTTTAGTGATGTAGAGGGTGGAGGTATTGACCAGCTGTGGGTGAGATCCAGTGAAATTGTGTAATGGGAGCAGGACCCCTTGATCAGCAAGATGTAGCACTGTGTTGGAGCAAACAGAAAGAGCCCTCTACAGGTCTGAACTGCCAGGGTAGTCTGTGAGGACACATTGGGAAAAGAAAGAGACATCTTACCATCTTTGACCTTCATATAACAGGCCCTGTGGCTTGGTTTAGGATGGCCTCTGGGCCTTTGTGAGGAGCACTGTTTGTGTGGATGGAAGGTACACCATGTGTGGGTGAAAGGTCTGTGATAAGAGACTGGTAACACCAGGGAAGATGGCTGCAATGGTTCTATGACATTCATAAGTGTTCTGAACTTGAGGGTCTACTACTCAGGAAGTCATGTAATGGAAAAATAGTGCTTCTGTTTAGTGAGTCAAGATAATGACAACTGTTCTATGAAGTGACTGTGTCACTGCACCAGTGATTGAGTTGTGCAGTAAAGCATTTAAATTGCAACTGGACTGGACATTTATTTATTCCAGCTAACAGGCCTTAGGCTGGGAATATAGAGGAGGCAGGCCTCAGCCATGCTTCTCATCCCTGCGTGTCACAGACATCATAGTAGACACTGGGTTGCCGGTAATGCCCAGACTAGGCCTTGCCATATGTCAGGCCGAGAGGATCAAGACTCTGGTGCCGGTCTGTGCAGAGTATGGCACTTTAACATCTGTCCCGGTGCCTTGGGCACAATGTGGAGGCTGTTTCCTTTTGAGGTGCTCCCTACCGGTGAGTCTGCATGTGAGCGATGGGTGACATGGAGGGATTATGCCCCCTGGAAGATTGCTGTGTTTGAAACAACTAAGCCCTTTAATTATTGCCCCTCCTTTAGTGATGTAGTGGGAGGAGATAGTGCCCCTATATTTGGGAGCTGTGGGTGGTGCCCAGTGAAGTTTGAGTATGGAGGCAAGATACCCCTGATCAGCAAGAGGTAATGTTGTGCTGAAGCACAGAGAAAGAGTCCTCTGCAGGGCTGAAGGGTGGTAATTAAAGACCATTTGGGACAGAAAGAGAAACCTTGCCACTCCTGATTTCATATAGCTTGGTTTAGGACGTCCTTGAGGCTTCTGCGAGCAGCACCCTTTGTGGGGAAAAAGGTACCCCCTGTGTGGGTGAAACATCGATGATAACAGACTGGTATCATCCAAAAATAAGTGGAGTGGGTCAAGAGTCAGCTTGGCAGGAACCGTTGCCCAGTGGAGAACCCTTACAACCAGGGCCAGCGCTACCACTAGGCAAACTAGGCAGTCGCCTAGGGTGCAGCCATGACCACTGGTTTCCCTACTCTCCACCCAGGGTTGGTGCCAGCATGATCCTGGTTTCCCGCAGACCCACCGCAAGTCCCGACGCAGGGTGCAAGAATGCAGGCTCCAGCACCCAATGCTGATAACAGAACTCTTGGCTACCACAACCCCAACCCACTCCCCCGTCATCAGGGATTTCTAATCACTGTTAAAATATGACAAAATGATCCTCCACCCCCATATGTCACTTTTTAAGCCACACCTCTTCAATCTTTACTAGCCACCTGACCTGTTTCATGAACTTGCTTTTGCCATTCACCAGGTCTGCCTCCCTCAACCTCCTGCAGCTCTTCATCCACTTTACACCCAGGTACACAGTAGGTAATCTCCAGCAATTCACTCCATGTGCATCTTTTGGTAGCGGTCTAATCAACTCTTAGTCACATCACTTTATAATCCCCTGTACAGGGGGAAGGAGGGGGAGGTAAAAGGGCACAGTGTGTGCAGGAAGGGAGGGTGTGTGTGCAAGAAGGGGGTGTAGCTTTGTAGGGGGTCAGTGTGTGCAGGAAGGGGGCAGTGTGTGCAGGAAGGGGTGTAGCATTAAAGGGGGGGCAGTGTGTGCAAGAAGGATGTGTGCGGTTAAAGGGGGGCAGTATGTGCAGGGGGAATAGGGGGGCAGTGTGTGCAGGAAGGGGCAGTGTATAAAGGAAGGGGGGTGTAGGGTTATTAGTCTAGCGCCGGCCCTGCTTACAACCTGTTCCAGCAACAACTGCCTAAGGGAACTTTTCCCACACTTTGGAGATGTTTTCTCTCTATTGGTTGTGTCTGCAGAACTGGAGGCAATAGGAAATCCCCCCAACGGAGCACAGATGAAAAAAAAAAATCCTGACAAGGATTTTCACCATTGCTTACTCCGTCCAAAATGAAAAAATATTTGACTTTAGTTATACTTTAAACAACATAACAGTCACTGCTCAAATAAAGCCTGTCGAATTTTAACACTTTTTAATCTAAGCACATACCTGTATATAGAGAAAGGTAAATGACTCCCCTGAAGTCACTGGTTCCTTCTCCTGCAACAGAAAGGAAAAAGATGGGAAATGTCTACAAGCAATACAAAGACAATAACAAATATAATTTTTAGCAGAGCAATGTAGAGTTACAACACCTGGCAACGTTTTTTTTTTTTTGCTGTTGTGCCATCCTGCCATATGATGACTTGAAATAAATAAAATAAATAAATAGTATCTACAGCTGCAAAGGTCAAGATCAATGGTTTTGACTGCAGGTATTTAATTGTCCATTGCCTGGACAAGTATCCAAAATAGAATTTCCTTACACTTAGGTGCCATTGTCTCTTTGATTGTGTCTCCAGGAAAGGATGTAATTGGAAATGTAAAGCAAAAAAAGAGGGAAAACGGACAGGTTCACTCATTCCCATTTTTGTCCAAAACTGGAAACAAACTAGAGACACGCGTTAAAAGCAGAAGGTATGTACTGGCATTTACTTCATTTTATGTGACTTCTACTTCAGGCAATTTGTTTTCATACATGAAAACACAGTTGCAATCGGCAATTTGCAATACTTTGGGGGTGTAGCTTTGTAGGGGGTCAGTGTGTGCAGGAAGGGGGCAGTGTGTGCAGGAAGGGGTGTAGCATTAAAGGGGGGGCAGTGTGTGCAAGAAGGGGGTGTGCGGTTAAAGGGGGGTGTGCGGTTTGTTTTTTTTTTGCTGTTGTGCCATCCTGCCATATGATGACTTGACTTCCCTATTTCATGTACAAAGAAAGTGAGAAGAATACAAGCACTAAGGAAATCTTTATTGTACACAACAGAAGGGCCAGCACGTTTCAGGGGCTCCTCGCCCCCCTTATATCTAAGCTAAATAAGATAATACAATACAATTACTGCAGGTGCTCAACATTTTTGGGGGGGAGAAAAAATCTGAAAAAAAATCTGAAAAAAACATCAATTGCAGCCTCACTGTGCCCATCAAATGTAGCCACTGTGCCCATCAACTGCAGCCACTGTGCAATTAAACACAGCCACTGTGCAATTAAACGCAGCCACTGAGCCATCAAACACAGCCACTGTGCCCATCAAACGCAGCCACTGTGCCCATCAAACGCAGCCACTGTGCCCATCAAATGCAGCCACTGTGCCATCAAATACAGCCACTGTGCCATCAATTGCAGCCACTGTGCAATCAAATGCAGCCACTGTGTTCATCAAATGCCGCCACTGTGCCCATCAATTGCCGTCATTGTGCCCATCAAATGCTGCCACTGTGCCCATCAAATGCCGCCACTGTGCCCCATCAAATGCAGCCATCTGTGACCCCCCGTCCGCCAGCTGTCTGACTTACCATTCTCGGTGGCGGCTCAGGAAGCGGCGAGCTGTGTCTTCCGTGTGTCTCGTCTTCCTGCTTCCTGCTAAGTGTCCAAAAGCAGCGCCTGTCCTTTCAGCCAATCAGGTGACGGGTATCAGACCTGCGCTACCTTATTGGCGGAGAGGCTGTTCAGTGTTAGAAAATAAAATATTCATCCTGCAGCTGGTTTTTCTTCATTTTGCAATGTCTTTCTCCAGAAATTTCCAGAAAAAGGGTACATTTTCAGGGTACTGCTTAGACACAACTAACATTTCAAAATATGCAGTAAAGCATTGTCCAGTCCCACTACAGGCATCAGGCATCAGTCAGGTTTCCACTTCCAAGCAAGGAATAAGGAAGCCACTCTCCATGAAAAAACTTGCATGTGTTTAATAGACTACTCCAACCACAAACTGATCCACTTGTCTAACAGGTCCTACGTGTTTCACTCCATCCAAAATGTATTTATAGAGAGTGGAATACTTTAATAAACATATGCAAGGTTTTTCATGGAGAGTCACTTCCCATTTTTGCTTGCTTGGAAGTTACCATTTCTAGATGTTCCCTAAATAATATACAGAAGTTGTGTCCCCCTACCATTAGGCACCACATCCCTACAATCAAAACTATTTACAATAAATAATAAATTGTTTCCTAAATGAAAATCAAACCTTCCCATTTTGATCTCAAGTCCACATGCAGTCTATAGCTAGGTATATGAAAGTCTATATTGCCCTGAACGGCCTGTTCCTGCAGGTCATGTACCTGGTCAAAGGCCAAAGTGATGAGAGGGCTCCCCTTGTGGCTGAGTGCAGAGCCCCCCTGAAGGTGGAGACAGAGAATGCTGAACCCAAAGAAGCTGAAGTTGTCAGCTGTGTAATTGTCCGAGGTTCAGAGTAGATGCGGCACCAGAGGGAGACTTGACAATGCAGCGATGCTAACAAAGCAGATGACACTACAGTGCCGCATACACACGATCGGAATTTCCAACATCAAATGTTCGATGTGAGCTTGTTGTCGGAAATTCCGACCGTGTGTAGGCTCCATCGGACATTTTTTGTCAGAATTTCCGACCAACAAAATTTGAGAGCTGGTTCTCAAATTTTCCGACAACAAAATCCGTCGTCGTAAATTACGATCGTGTGTACACAATTCCGACGCACAAAATTCCACGCATGCTCGGAATCAAGCAGAAGAGCCTCACTGGCTATTGAACTTCCTTTTTCTAGTCCCGTCGTACGTGTTGTACGTCACCGCGTTCTTGATGTTCGGAATTTCCGACAACATTTGTGCAACCATGTGTATGCAAGACAAGTTTCAGCCAACATCCGTCGGAAATAAATCCACGGTTTGGTTGGAAATTCCGACCGTCTGTACGCGGCATTAGTGTGCACGTGAAGAACCTGCTGAGATGTCACCAAGAAAGATATCACTCTATATGTGCTGGTGGATATTGACAGATGAGTGGAACAAGAAGGGGAGTCAGGGACCAGAACCAGGGTCATACACGGGAGGTCAGTCAGGAACAAGAACAGAAGCGTAGTCAAGATCAAGCCGGGGTCATACACAGTAAGCAGGAAGAGAGCAAAGTCCGTGAGAACAAACCAGGGTCAGAGCCCGGAGAGAAGCCAAGACCAATCAAAGGGGAGCAATGGGAAATCCAAGTAGAAGCACAGGATACGGGATACGGGGGCAGACGATCATCCAGCAACTTGTGGGCCAGACTGCTGTCTTTAAATAGGCCACTTGGCGCCAAACAAGCGAACAGGCGTGCGTGATTGCACATGCATGTGCATGGGCCCGCACCCGTACACAATGTCTGCATGCATTTTCAAGGCCATGTTGAGTGTTGGCAAATATGTAAGTTCTTCTGCGGTTCATCCTCTGACACTGCAGTTACATTTACTAAGGATATGTGATCTGAAAAGTCTTACAATTACTGACACACATGATAATAATTTCACCTTGAGCTAATTTTCATTCAGCCTGAATCATAAACGTAAAGTAGAAGTTTTTCTAGTATAATTGCCAACACCCATTGCAATCAATGTTTTTCTTGACAGCAGTATGAGCCCCTCTAAACAGCAAATGTTGTAGTCTTGGCAACCAGTTAAATGTTTTCTTTCATTTGCCAAACTCTAGTCGAAAGAATAGGTGGAAAGCCGTTCAGGCTGAACACGTAACACCAAGCGTCGGCTTTCACAAATATCTTTTGTTGCTGCGAAAGCTTCACATTTTGACAATGTTAGCCCTTAAAAGCTTTGCTCAGCCAATCTCTTTGGCATTAAACCATTGTTATCCGACATTTGAAAGTCATTGCATAAAGTGAAGCCTTCATACTTTTTCATCAAGGACATTTTATAATTGCGCCTCCAGTATTTGTTCTCCTCTTCAATACCGGCTTCAACAATAAAAGCAGTTAGCACATTAACTCAATAACCTGTTAATTTTCCCTGCTCCGAGATGTTACAGAAATGTGCCTATCTGTCCTCTTTCCCATTATTACATTATGGGAAATATTCTTAATCTGTAGACCTAGCCATAATTTTGGATGAAAATTGGTATATTGTTTTTTTAATAGCGTCTTTTCAGCTCTTTTAATAAGAGAAAGTAATTTAAAATGGATTTCTACAGAGCAATTACAGTACAAAGCTGTAGGAGGTGGCTAACAATTGTCGGGCGGATGTAAAAAAAAGCCACATGCGATCCATTCTGCGCACACAAGACCTAAAAGTAACTAGGTAATAAATAACATTCTGTTAAATGTACAACAAAGAGAAAGAATTGCATTGATTCTGCCTGTGGTTTAAGGGATGCAGTGTCAGATCTAGGCTAAGCATTATCATTACCAGAATGTCCATCGTTTTAGCAAACTTTATATGTGCCTGATAGTGTTTTTGGTGCAACAGAAATATTTTTAAAGGTGCTTTACTACATGTTGAAGCAACCTCAATTTTCAAAAGTTTAGAAACAAATTATAAGTATTCATTTATGATGGTTACAGATTGTATCGGTAACAAAACTTTAAAGGAGAACTGTGGCTAGGCTATGGACATTCACATACATATTATTAATAAGCAATAAATAAGCTTTGAAATAAAACCCTACTGGCCTCTCTAGTTACAGCCACTCTGGAACAATTCATTCTTAAGATATTAAAACCCAAGAGCAAAAATGTAATATATTATAATGTACTGGATGTGGATGGGTTGGCTGCATTATTTTTTTAAGCTATGAGAGAGAAGCTAAAAGCAAAACTGAGAAGCTTCTGCTAAAAATGTTGAGTATGAATTATAGTATACACTCCAAAGACATGTTGGTAGGTTAAATAGATCCAGTCTAAATTGGCCATAGTATGTGTATGTATGAATGTGAGTTTGGGACCTTAGATCGTAAGCTCCTTGAGGGCAGGAACTGATGTGAATGTACAATGTATATGTAAAGTGCTGCGTAAATTGACGGTGCTTTATAAGTACCAGAAATAAATAAAATAAATAAATAGTATCTACAGCTGCAAAGGTCAAGATCAATGGTTTTGACTGCAGGTATTTAATTGTCCATTGCCTGGACAAGTATCCAAAATAGAATTTCCTTGCACTTAGGTGTCATTGTCTCTTTGATTGTGTCTCCAGGAAAGGATGTAATTGGAAATGTAAAGCAAAAAAAGAGAAAAAACTGACAGGTTCACTCGTTCCCATTTTTGTCCAAAACTGTAGACACGCGTTAAAAGCAGAAGGTATGTACTGGCATTTACTTCATTTTATGTGACTTCTACTTCAGGCAATTTGTTTTCGTACATGAAAACATAGTTGCAATTGGCAATTTGCAATACTTTGTCTTAATGTGTTCCAAACAAGGTAAGTAGAAACTATAATTTAACCCCTATCTGCCAGTGGAAGCCTGCCCTTTTAAGGGGATTTTAACGCTGGAGGCCAGTAGGCGGGCTCCCAGTCATTTGTTTAATGTGATTGGCCGTAACAGTGATCATGTGATCAAAAGCTTGTCCTACCAACTTTCAATAGTGACTGGGAGCTGTGAGTGCCACGTGAGTGTGGGTGCGAGTGTCGTCCCTCAGTTACAACTGAACTCTGGGGATAATTGTGCTGCAAGGGTTAAATGCCCATTTTTGTCTAGGGTGCTGTTAAAAAGCAAATATTACTTTGCCCATTACTCCCCCCCGGCAACTGGCACTTTTCTCTTCTACCCAATATTTTGGGTTGTGGTCGGCCCTCAGTGTCCTCACTTACAATGCAGGCTTCTGAGAACGGTTACTGTGTTTAAAGATACCCTAAGCAAAAACAAGCTTTAAAACTAGTGGGAGCAACACTGCAAGGGTAGCTTTGATTTTTTTTTTCCTGCAGTATAGTTTTAAAGCAATTGTGGAGTCAATTTTTTTTCTTTTAAAATGACAAACATGTTATACTTACCTTAATGGAATAGCACAGAGCAGCATGGATACTCCTCTTATTGGGTCCTGGACCGAGGAGTCGTCTACTCTATTACTTTCCTTAATGGAATTTCACAGAGTAGCATGGGTTCTCCTCTTCTTGGGTGCTCCACTTTCGTTCCTCGCTACTCCTCTTCTTAGCGTGCCACCAGAGGCTTCCTGTTGTGGCACACCTGCGGGCTTGATCCCGGGCTGCACTGCCTGTGTCTATAGCCACAGACAGTAAGAGTTGGCCACCATAGGTAGCTTCCTGTTGTGGCATGCCTGCGGGCTTGATCCTGAGCTGCACTGCCTGCGTCTATAGCCACAGACAGTAAGGGTTGGCCCTGCCCTCCGCTCCCTCAGCTGAGGATTTGAATGACAGCAGCAGGAGCCATTGGCACCTGCTGCTCTCAGGAAAACCTGTGAGAGCAGGGAGAAGAGAGCCACTACAGATGGGCACTGGATCGAGATCGGGCTCAGGTAAGTATAAGGGGGTGAGGGGGTGATACACATACTGAAACAATTTTTTATGTTATTGCAGGGAATGCTTCAGGGTAATAAATGTTTAGGCTTTACAACCACTTTCATTTCAAAATCAAAAATATCAAGCTTAACATAAGGGGTCATACTGAAGTCTCCTGTGAGAAACAAAATCTTTCATTACATGACAATCATTCTTCATAAAAGAATCAACGTGTTTCCACAGCCCAGAGTGTGGCAGCACTGACTAGGAAACAGATGTAGACAGTTATATACTGTACATTTATTACAACATTGGTTTAAAAATGTAACAGCTTCAATTAAAGTATACAGTTACTGTACATGCATGGCATATATTTATTTATGGACAATTTAGAAATTAAGAATTTTAAAACATATATGTATGAAAGCTCCTCTTGAGAAATTCCCCTTGGTACCATATCACACACAGTCCTAGGAGAAAAGTGCAGTAAACCACAATAACCAATGAGAATTTACTTTTCCAGACATGATGGATTGTAATTGGTTATTAGATTCACACACTTGCTATGCTCTTTGACTATTTTATTGAATAAGCTTGTTGGTCATTTGGCCTTACTGGCCTACATTTAGCCCATACCTGCCTATGTTGCCTTATGTCATTTATTTTTAAAGTGTTAATAAAGCTTAATGTGTTTGTTTTTTGTTTTTAAATAACAAACAAGTTATACTTACTTGCTCTGTTAGTGGTTTTGTACAGAGCAGCTGTGATCCTCTTATTTTTGTGTCCCATGCTGGCACTCCTGGCTCCTCCCCTTTGAGCAGTGCCCTCAGAGAAAGCCGCTTGCCCTGGGGGCACGCTCCCAAGCCGCTTCTGTATGCCCCCCTGCTCGCTCCTTATTTGCTCACTGGCTGTGATTGACAGCAGTGGGAGCCAATGTGGAAAGATTGTGTGAAATTACTGCGCTAAACCAAATAATGTGAGAAAGCTGCTAACACTCAAAGTCCAAACAGAATGAGGAAATACAGTGTAGCGCTCAAAATGATAGTGAACTGAATAATATATATATATACATGACATATAAGTGATGTGATGATTTAACAAAAATCCAATGTTCACTGTTGTGAACTGAAGAAAAAATTTATCAAAGTTCAACAAAAAGTGTCCATCAAAAACACAATAGTGAATCTTCAATCAAATAAAAGTGGTGTAGACAACATAAAACTGGCAGTGAAGCTGTAAAATGTGAAGAATTCCTCTGTCATAGAAGTGTAGTACTCTTACCGAATACGGTGGACCCACTTACCAGCGGTAGTGGGTCAATCAGGCTTGTGTGGTCCAAATGCCTCACAGTCTAGGTTAAGCAGGAGAGGGATCACTTCAAACAGGAAACGACCACTCTTCAGCGGTGATGGTCCAGGCAAGGTTCCTCAATCCTTGTGATCCTCTAATATAAGCGCAGCGAGTCTGATGCGTTTCGTCCCAACGGACTTCAACTGGGAAAGTGGGTCCACCAGGCTATTACGAACATCACTGGATCGAAGGGAGCACAGGTAAGGATTGGGGGGCTGGGGGAAGGGGGGTGCTGCACACTGAAGGTTTTTTTAAGCATGAAAGTAAAAAACCTTCAGCCTTTTGAACAACTTTAAAAAATATTCCATCCACTGTCATGTAAAATGGTTTATCAATTATTATAGCCCCTATATTTCTAAGCTATGATGATCATTCTTTTCCATAGTATTTTTTATTTTCAGCAATAAGAGTATTATGATACCTGGGAATTACAGTCGCATCTCCAAAATGACAGTTATTATGGGAAAAAGCACATGCAAAATAACCTAATGAGTTGGGTATTATGTATTTTAAAGTGGGCCTAGTATGAGTTACATTTTTTTCATGTTAAATATATGCTTAGCAGTGTTCAAGTGTAAAGTAATACAAATATTTATTATGTCTCACAGGGATCACAGTATTCCCCTCACAAAGCTTTTATCTGCTTTACACTCCAGAAGCACTAAGTCAACTTTTATTCAGGCATTCTTTAGGGAAAGCATCTGCTTCCTGGGCTCATGGTAGACAGATATACTTTAAACACCATCAACACTAATAAAATGTATTTAGTAAAATAAATTTACTTACCTACAGTATAGTATCAAGCTTGTTCTTTAATGGCCTCGCATACTACAGCTGAACCATCCTGCCCCTGTTACTCTTCCTGTACCACCATTTTAAAATAAGGACATCATTAGTGGCGAGCTTCCTCTTCCTGATCTCCATCATTCATCTTTTAAAATAAAAATGCCCCCAAGATTTCATGAGATTTTGCGATATTTTCAACTGGTAATCCTGCAAATAACACAGTTCCTGTCCATGGGTGGCTACATTGCTCTTCCACTGTATCCTTGGAGGAAGCCTAGACCGCTCTCCTGATATGGACTACAAACATGTCTATATTTCTTCATCTCCATTACACAGAGAACAGCACAAATGGTAGATTTTGGAAGATAGCTAGGAAAGAAGGTATCCTTTAAAAAAACTTACATCCCTTGTTGGTTCCCGTTTGGCTTGTTGAAAAGACCATTGGAAGAGTTTTGGTATATGTGTTTGATACCTGCAATAAAATACCTGCTGATTCATTCTATCAGAAACTTTGTGAGCTGGTTACTTCCTGTGCTTTCTGCTGACGGCTAGCATTGTCCCCAGCTCTTTCTGTGGACCAGCAGTTCTCAACCAGGGTGCTGTGGCACTCCGGTGTGCATCTGAGGATGTCAGGGGTGCCACACTATGTTTGGTATTTTTGCATGCATTTTGATGGTTTAGGTGAACTGGCCACCAGCACCTTTGAACACATAACACTAATGCAGGGCGCACAATATTCAGGGCAGCTCCAGTATTTAGAAGGGGATGGAAGTCTGCCTCCGCTTAGACCTGCTCCAATCCCTGCCCACTGCCATGCTGCCACAGCCATACTGTGGTGAAGATTGGAGGGTTGGAGGAAAAGGTTGGAGGGGAGTAGGGACTCTGATGTGAAAGGGAGGACTGAGGACTTCAATGTGAAAGGGGAGACCGAGGAATCTGATGTAAAAGGAAAGGGTGAGGATTGAGAACTCCAATGTGTAGGGGGAGGACTAAGGATTCTAATACGAACGGGGGAATGAGAACTCTAATGTGAAAGGAAGGGGAGGAGAATGAGGACTCTGATGTAAAATAGGGAGACAACTGAGGCCTTCGGTGTGAAGGGAGGGTTACTAAGGACTCCGATATGGGAAAGGGGGGGGGGGACCCTGATGTGGAAAAGGGGGAGGTCTGAGGACTCTGATATAAAAGCAAGGAGGGGAACTGAGGCCTCTAATGTGAAGAGGGGGGGACTCTAATGTGAAAGGGGGGGCTGGGACTTTGATGTGCAAGGGTGGAATCTGAATTGATGGGGCCCCATTTTAGAAGGGGGTTCCTTGATATTTTAAATACTTTGAAAGGGTTCTCTGACTAAAAAAAAAGTTGAAAAACAATGCTCTGGGCTGCAGACTGACTTCCTCTTCCATGTAATGGAACAGAGGAGAGGAAGATTTGTTCTGTAGTTCTATCCTAGGGTGACAGTGCTGTTTATCCATAGGTACAGTATGTAACTGGCAGGATTGCTAGGTGAAAATAAAGGAAACAGGCTGCAAAAAAAAAAAAAAGAAAGAGAACTAATGCAGCCACCACATCTAAGGACTGTACACTGCAATATAATACATTTTTGCTCATGGGTTAAGTTATACTTTAATTCCTATTCAAGTTACCACACATACTTGCATTTGGAAAGTAGCTAATCAGCAATTCAGTGTTCAAACCAGCGTCTGACACATTGACAGTATAATGTCCCTGTCTGCCCTTTCTACAAGATCATTATGATTGACAGCACAGCTCTTACATAGCAAAATTGCAAAGCTCATGCTGCACGTGTTAGACTGACTATTGGAGGATTGGGGACCACCTAAACACAAGTGTTTCCCAGAGAAAAGCTGTACTTTTTTTTTTAAAGTTTATAGAAATGAAGGGTCTATAATTTTTATCATGGGTGTATTTTAAATGATAGCACATAATACAAATGTTATAAATTGAGGTCAGACGTTTCCTGTAGTTGGTTTCCAGGTTTGCACACATCTCATGCGCCGTAGACAGCGGTGCCTGTCTTTTTGCAAATATCTCCTAAACCATGTAGGTTTAGGAGATATTTCTTGGACCTACGGGTAAGCCTAAATCAAGGCTTACCTGTAGGTCAAAGTGGTCTGTAAGGGTTTACAACCACTTTAATGCATTCTATGCATTAGGATAAAAAGCCTTCTGTGTGCAGCAGCCCCCCTTAGCCCCCTTAATACTTACCTGAGGTCCCTCTCTGTCCACAAGTGTCTCATCCATCCGACATTCTCCTTCCTGATTGGCTGAGACACAGCAGCGGTGTGATTGGCTCCCACTGCTGTCAATCAAAGTCAGCTAGCCAATCAGGGGAGAGGGGTCAGGGCTCCATGTCTGAATGGACACAAGGAACTGTGACTCAACTCGGGTGCCTCCATAATGAGCTGCTTGCCGTGGGGGCACTGAAAAGGAGGGAGGGGTCAGGATCACAGAAGAGGCACCCGAGAAGAGGAGGATCCGGGTTGCTCTGGACAAATCCACTGCAACCGAGCAGGTAAGTATAACACGTTTGTTATTTTTATAGCAAAAAAAAGAGACTTTACAATTACTTTAAGGTTTCTTGGCTGTCGTTTGGCAACTCAAAGTTTTCGTTCCCTCCATACATTTTCTATAGGACTAAGGTCTAGAGACTGGCAAGGCCACGCCATAACCTTAATGTGCTTCTTCTTGAGCCACTCCTTTGTTGCCTTGATGGTATGTTTTGGGTAATTTTCATGTTGGAAGACCCATCTATGACCCATCTTCAGTGTTCTGGCTGAGGGAAGAAGGTTCTCATCCAAAATTTTACAATACATGGCCCTGTCCATTGGCCCCTCAATGTGGCAAAGTTGACCTGTACTTTTAGCAGAGAAACAGCCAGAAAGCATAATGTTTCCACCTCCGTGCTTGACCATAGGGATGGTGTTTTTAGGGTCATAGTCAGCATTTTTCTTCCTCCAAACATGGTGAGTTAATGCCAAAGAACTCAATTTTGGTCTCATCTGACCACAGCACTTTCTCCCAAACCTTCTTAATGTCCATTGGCAAACTTCAGATGGGCCTGTACATGTGCCTTCTTGAAGAGGGGGAGCTTGTGGGTGCTGCAGGATTTCAATCTTAATTATTGTGTTACCAATGGTTTGTTTGATGGCTGAAGTCCCAACTGCCTTGAGATCATTCACAAGTAGGGATGGGCCCGATGTTCGAGTCCAACGTAAGTTTGATTCGAACATCGGGTGTTCACCTGTTCACCGAATAGCGAACAATTTGGGGTGTTCACGGCAAATTCAAAGCCGCAGAACACCCTTTAAAAGTTTAAAGTTTAAAAGTGCTAATTTTAAAGGCTTATATGCATGGTGTTGTCATACAAAGTGTTTGGGGACCTGGGTCCTGCCCCAGGGGACATGTATGAATGCAAAAAAAAGTTTTAAAAACGGGAGCAGTGATTTTAATAGTGCTTAAAGTGAAACAATAAAAGTGTAATATTCCTTTAAATTTCGTACCTGGGGGGTGTCTATAGTATGCCTGTAAAGTGGCGCATGTTTCCCGTGTTTAGAACAGTCCAAGAGCAAAATGACATTTATAAAGGAAAAAAAGTCATATAAAAGTACTCGCGGCTATAATGAATTGTCAGTCCCGGCAATACACATAAAAGTTCATTGATAAAAACGGCATGGGATTCCCCCACAGGGGTACCCCGAACCAAACTTAAAAGGCCTGGTATGGATATTAAGGGGAACCCCGCACCAAAATGAAAAAAAAATGGCGTGGGGGTCCTCTCAAAATCCATACCAGACCTGATTTTAAGGGGAACCCCACTCCAAAATTTAAAAAAAAAATGGCGTGGGATCCCCCAAAAATCCATACCAGACCCTTATCCGAGCATGCAACCTGACAGGCCACAGGAAAAGAGGGGGGGACGAGAGAGCAACCCCCTTCCTGAACCGTACCAGGCCACATGCCCTCAACTTTGGGAGGGTGTTTTGGGGTAGCCCACAAAAGCACCTTGTCCCCATGTTGATGTTGATGGGGAGAAGGGCCTCATTCCCACAACCCTTGCCCGGTGGTTGTGGGGGTCTGCGGGCGGGAGCTTATCGGAATCTGGAAGCCCCCTTTAACAAGGGGACCCCCAGATCCCAGCCCCCCCTGTGTGAAATGGTAACGGGGTACAAATGTACCCCTACCATTTCACAAAAAATGTGTGAAAATGATAAAAAAAAGACAATACATGCCTTGGGACAAGTCCTTTATTAAAAAAATTAAAAAATAAAACTGTCCCACGAGTCTTGTTCTTGTTCTCTCGCTCTGACGGACCGAAAAAGAAAAAAAAAGCCGCAAGCCACCTATGATCTGCCTCCATGGGAGGCACCCACTGTAATGACGGGCCTCTCAGGTAACAGTTCTCTTATAACTAAGGGTGGGGCCACACAATGATGTTGCCGAGTGACCCCGCCCCTGTTTGACGCACGGGGACATCCCTATTGCTTTCCCGTAGTGTCAGAAGGGGCGGGTCACTCGGTTACGATGAGTGACCCCGCCCCCTCTGACGCTACGGGAAAGCCATAGGGATGTCCCCGTGCGACAGAGGGGGGCGGGGTCACCCAGCAAAGTCATTGTGTGGCACCGCCCTCAGATATAAAAGAGCTGTCACCTGAGAGGCTGGTCATTACGGCGAGTGCCTCCCATGGAGGCAGATCGTAGGCGGCGTGCGGATTTTTTTTTTTTTCGGTACGTCAGAGCAAGAGAAGAAGAAAAAGAAGACTTCGAGGGACAGTTTTATTTTTTAATTTTTTTAATAAAGGACTTGTCCCAAGGCGTGTATTATCTTTTTTTACCATTTTCACAAATTTTTTGTGAAATGGTAGGAGTAAATTTGTACCCCGTTACCATTTCACACAGGGGGGCGGGATCTGGGGGTCCCCTGGTTAAAGGCGGCTTCCAGATTCCGATAAGCCCCCCCGCCCGCAGACCCCCACAACCATCGGGCAAGGGTTGTGGGGATGAGGCCCTTCTCCCCATCAACATGAGGAAAAGGTGCTTTGGAGGGGGGGGTCGCTCTCCTTTCCCCCCTTTTTTTCCTATGGCCTGTCAGGTTGCGTGCTCAGATAAGGGTCTGGTATGGATTTTTAGAGGAGAACCCCACGCCATTTCTTTTTTTAATTTTGGTATGGGGTTCCCCTTAAAATCCATACCAGACCTGAAAAATCTGGTATGGAATTTGGGGGGACCCCCACGCATTTTTTTATAAATTTTGGTTTGGGGTACCCCTGTGGGGGAATCCCATGCCATTTTTATCAATGAACTTTTATGTGTATTGCCGGGACAGACTATTCATTATAGCCACGAGTACTTTTAAATGACTTTTTTTCCTTTAGAAATGTAATTTTGCTCTCGGACTGTTCTAAACACGGGAAACATGCGCCACTTTACAGGCATACTCTAGACACCCCCCCAGGTACGAAATTTAAAGGAATATTACACTTTTATTACTTCACTTTAAGCATTATTAAAATCACTGCTCCCGAAAAAACTGCAGTTTTTAAAACTTTTTTTTGCATTGATACATGTCCCCTGGGGCAGGACCCAGGTCCCCAAACACTTTTTAAGACAATAACTTGCATATAAGCCTTTAAAATTGGCACTTTTGACTTTTCATGGTCATGTCCCATAGACTTTAACGGTGTTCACGTGTTCGAACTAATTTTTTGCCGGTTCGCATGTTCTGCTGCGAACCGAACCGGCGGGTGTTCGGCTCATCCCTATTCACAAGCTCTGGGTTGGTCCCCCACTTTTCTCATGATCATCCTTACCCCATGAGGCGAAATCTTCAATGCAGCTCCAGACTGAGGGTGATTAATGGTAATTTTTGTATTTCGTCCATTTGTGAATAATCGCTCCCAGAGTTGTCTCCTTCTCACCAAGCTTCTTGCTGATGGTCTTGTAGCCCATCCCAGCCTTGTGCAGGTCTACAATCTTGTCCCTCACATCCTTTGACAGCGCTTTCATCTTGCCCATGATGAAAAGGTTTGAATGAAAGAGATTCTGTGGACAGGTGTCTTTTATACACATAACAAGTTGTCGTTAGGAGTACCTTCTTAAATTTACAGGACTAACCTGTGTACCACATGAGCCCATACTGTAGCCCGTCTGTGGGAGCCATAATTATTGCTGGTTGGTAGGGGATCAAATACTTACTTTACTCACTGAACTGCAACTCCATTTATAAAATTTGTATCGTGTTTTTTCTGGATTTTTGGTTGATAATCTGTCTCTTATCATTTAAAATACACCTATGATAAAAATTATAGACCCTTCATTTCTTTGTAAGTGGGTAAACTTACAAAATCTGCAGTGGATCAAATAGTTATTTTCCCAACTGTATATATTTATATATATATTTTAACTATATTGTATTTATTTTCCTATGTTTTTGCATCATACATCTCTGTGTGTTTGTATTCTTTGCCGCACTTTTGGCAATGAGTTTCTTGCTGGCAGGAAAGTAAATTGGCAATCATATTATTTTTCCTAAAGTGAGTTCCCCAGCTGTCAACAGATGTGCGTTCTTTATCCTCCTAGGACACAGTATTTGGATCCTGCTCACAGTATACACAAGTATTCACAATAAGATGGGAAGGGCTACAAATATTCCTCAGGCATATTACTACTGTGTATTTTCACCTTTCTTTGATATCTACTATTTTCTGACAACTTAAAGGCTAGGGCTATTTTTTTTTTTTTTTAACAAAAAAGAAGAAAAGGCTATACCCAGTGTGTTAAAAAAAAACACTGTGCAGTATCACAGTATTGGCGTTAGTTTAACAACCTAACCTTTAGGCCATGAGGGGTATCCCCAAAGCCTGCCAGAGAAACTCCCACTGAGGTGATGAGCTTGACCTTCCCAAATTCTGGGACACTCTGGCCATTAGGAGCTTGTCCAAGTGAGCCCTTCTGTGTACAAAACCCACACTTCCTTGTTTGGATCATGCTCAGTCTTAGGATGCTAAGAGCAAGCTCCTAAATGGCCAACGTTCGGGAGATTTCTGGTCTTCAGGAGCTCACTCCCAGCATCCTAAGAGTGAGCATGCTTCCTTGTTCCAAATGAGGAATCATGAGTTTGAAACACAGAAGCACTCACTTGGACAAGCTCCTAATGGCCAAAGAATCCGGGGAGATTTCTGCCAGGCTTTGGGGATGTCCCACATGACCTACTGGTAAGACTAATACTGCAATACTGCACAGGATTTTTTTTTACACATGGGGGCACCTTAGGGTTGCCACCCCATCCCTTTAAAACCAAACACATAGTTATTACACAGGTTCTAGGGCTAATTTAATGCAGATAAGGAACTAAGTGGATTTAATTACCACCTTAACCACTTGCCGACCGCCGCACGCTGATATACGTCAGCACAATGGCAGCAGTTGGCAAATGGGAGTTCCAGAGGATGGGAGCCTCTCCCATCCTCTGGAACTCCCTGTCCCCGTATATCTGATCAGCCCCTAACCTGTTCACATTTAGGAGTTTCCGGAAGCCTATCCCACACCCACCTAACAACTGTCCCGAGCCACCCCCGTCTCTGACGTCACTTCCGGGTCAAGCTCTCGGTGTCCCCGGCTCGCTTTGCCGGGAAAGGATGTTTTGCAATGCGATCTGCATTGCAAAACATTCAGTGGAATACAGGAGAGACATGCATTGTCTTTTAGTCCCTGTATATCTCAATAAAGAGAGCCTGTCACCTAAAAAATCATCATATAGGGGACTGTTTGTCCCCTATGTGATGAAAAAAAAAGTTAAGTAAAAATAATTTTTAAATTTTTTTTTCAAAAAAATAAAGTTACACCCAAGCGTGAAAACGTTGATTGCGATACATATCGTCCAGTGAACCAGGATGCACCGGATCCGTGTTGTGAGCCGCATGCGGCCCATATGTGAACCAAGCCTTAATGTTCTACTCCCAGCAGCCCCTCTCTTTTCTTGGCCGACACTTTGTTAACCTGCTGGAAAAAAAATACCTGGTGATTTGGGTATGCAGAAATAAGTGACTAATTTCCCATCATCTCATATTTGATCAATGGTGATTGGCCCAACGTTGTCACATGGAGGTGGAGAGAGAGAGTCCTCTGACTGAATTAACATAAAGCTTTTGTATCATTTATTTCTATTTTACTATAAACCAAGGATTTGTATCTGCCTACTTCTCCAGATTCTACTATATAATGGCACACAATCTAATAAAGTTTCCAGAATTGATGAAGGTGGCTCAGAACTGAAAAACAGTAATACTGGAGAAACAAAGACCCAGAGTGCTACAGTAAGTGCTATGTTTTTGCTTTTACTAAATATGCTCAGACTACGATGAGCACTGCGGTGACAGGGTCTCTTTAAAAATATTTAAATGTTTTGTAAATAAGAGTATATAAAATGACTATATTTTTTATCTATTATGTGAAAAAATGGGTGGCCCATAGCCGATTGGTAAAAGTCGACCCTTTGCTGCTGCTGCCTACAGGCACTGGCCTTATGTCGCGTACACACGACCGGACTTTCCGTCAGAATAGAGTTCCGCTGAAACAGACTTGCCTACACATGATAACACCAAAGTCTGATAGATTAGAACGTGATGACGTATGATCAGACTAGAAAAAGGAAGTTCATTAGCCAGTAGCCTATAGCTGCCCTTGCGTCGTTTTTTGTCAGTCTGAATAGCATACAGACGAGCGGTTTTCCCGATAGGAACTAATTCCGTCAGAAAGATTTGAAACATGTTCTATTTCTAGGTCCATCAGAATTTTAGAAAGAATAAGTCAGATGAAGCCCACACACCATCGGAATGTCTGACGGAATGATTCCTTTTCTGCCGGACGTGTGTTTGCGGTATTAGTTGCCAAATGGGGCTCTGACTAGTCATACAGTCTTTCCATCTGCCCCTTGAACATGCACCTCTGCATAGCAGGGAGCTATTTTATTTTAAAGCAGAACGCATTGCAGGTATAAAGGACACAAATAAATGGAGCTATGCCATCATTAACACATAATTATTTTTTTTTCCTAACTGTAAGTATCTGAATTTGACTTGGTATCAGCCTCTTGAAGTCCTTATACTGCAGAGCACAGAGAGGGGAAGTCAGAAGCAGCACAAACAACCAACCAGGTGTATTGCAGTGCAAGAAGCTTGATAGAAGGAGAGTATGGAGTGACAAGGAGATTAACTAATCAATATGCTGCTTCACCTTTCACTGTCCAGTCACAGGGTGAGGATGGGGGGGAGACCAGTTCAATAAAACTTGCAGGTCTCCTCCTGAATAGACAGTGAAAGAAGAAGCATTACAGTAATGAGCACATCTCTCCAAAGCTCAGTGTTCTCCTCCTGTCAGCATGTAGAACTGCCTTACAGCGTGTTCAATCTATATTATATCACCATTCAGTGATATGCTGAAAACTTAATGCACTGTGGGGAGCTTGCTAACACATACCAAACCAAAATATATAATAAAGTGAAAACTTGCAGCGCTCACCCTCCTACTCCCTGTACAGACTCCTAATCATTATGATCATGTTTGCAATTTATTCATTTTTTTCACTATAATTATATTAATTAGGAGTCCGTAAAGGGAGTAGGAGGGTGAGCACTGCAAGTTTTCACTTTATTATACTGTGCAGCGAGTTGTTAAGTCAGTTCCTGCCTAGGCCTAGAGTTTAATTATTAGCGATGGTGGATCTGACAACCCAGTAACCATCCCTCTGGTTCACCATTTTTTCAAGTTCCTCACTACATTTTGGCCTAAGACCATGTTGGGAGTCATGTACTTACACACTTGAGAGGTCTCCCTGTTCTCAGAGGTTGAAGGCTTATTTCACAGGGGATCCTGCCGAACATCTAAGGCCCAAGAGACATGGAAGCCCATGTTGCCAGCCTATTGCACTCAAGGCAACCTTTCCTACCACCACTAGTTCATCTCTCTGTCACTCTACTTTCTCCTCCGATCATGGTTCTTGTGCATAAACTTTACTGATTGGCTACTCTGCAAGATAGGGCTTTGCTGTGTGGCAGAGCTGCATAAACTTTAGGATTGGCTGGACATAAATATAAGTGAAACAACTCCCATATTTGCATTTCATCAGTGTATTTAGCTTTTTTTTGAGTTTAGCTTTCACGGCTTACAGTGGTTCTAAAGGCTGACGTTTTTTTTTTTACCTTCTACCTTCTATCATTCTATGCATAAAGGTAAAAAACCTTCAGTGTGCAGCTTTCCCCTCCTCCCCCATATACTTACCTGAGCCTGATCTTGATCCAGCGATGTGCACGAGAGGTGCGGTTTTCCCGAGTCTCTCTCTCTTCATTAGATGAGACACAACAGTGGCTCCTGGTGCTGCCTATCACAGCCAGTGAGAAGGAAGCTGCAGACACACAGAGGAGGCTCAGGATCAAGCACAAGAGTGCCCTCAGAACGAGCTGTTTGCTTTGAGGGCACTCACCAGGGGGGAGGGGCCAGGATCGCTGGCAGAGGAATCGAGAAGAGAAGGATCAGGGCTGTTCTGTGCAAAACCACTGCACAGAGTAGGTAAGTATGACATGAGCAGTAAATGAGCAATGTACAGATTCTTCTTTATTATAGGATCTACATATATTGCTCATTCATATCTTTAGATCTGTCAATGAATATGTAATAAAGCATGAGAAAAATTAAACAATAAACAATCATAATGGTGTTTTAAAGGTCAGTATTTCCCCTTCCTATGTCCTATGATATACTGAATTAAAAACCATTTTGATTCAGGAACAGAACTATTTTATCTCCCGCCTAATGACTGCCACTCACAACTGATCATTTCTGGCATTAGAACAATTTCCTGTGACCCCTTATTATGTAACAGGAAAAATCTCTTCCACATTCCTCCTGATAGTTGTTCTCAGAGTCTGCTCAACACTTCCGTTCCACATTTAAAGTTTAGCAAAGTTCCTTCATTTCCTGCCCTGAGTTTCCTCAATCAGCAGTGTATTCCAATCAAAATCAGTGCCATTCTGTGGCTGCCAGGAGCTTGATAAGCATAGAGCGTCATTTCTCAATCAACGGATCCACAAGAGTACAAAAAAAGAGAACACTTTATGTATCACTGACTACTTTTCCAGTAAGTTTCATAGCTTGTATGTTCACTCCCGACATGGTCAAAGTGCTGAATCACAGAAATGTTACAAGATAATGACTCCAGCTGCAGTCAGTTTAAGGGTCAGTCCAGAAAAAAAACTGATATTTGAGTTTAGCTCAGATGACTGCAGTCATTTCAAAAGATAGTCTCCTATATTTTTAGAGCATTGGAAGGACGGGAGCACCAAACTTGTTTGTACAGTGCATCAAAAAGTTTATTTTTGAAAAAGTCAACACATTTTGGGGGCTCAACATTCCCCAATCATCAGGGCTTATAGTATGTTAGTGGCTAGGAGAGATTTAGAGAAATGCAGTCCTGGACTGCAATTGTAGAGGCAGAGTGGATATGTATAGGAATGTAAGGGTGCCTGAGAAAGGAGCTGTTACATATCCACATATACAATTGCAGTCCAGAACAGCATATTTTCTAATTTCTTCAAATCCCACTGCTCTGTGAAAAACCATCAAGCAAGTAAGTATAACACTTTTATTATATAAAAAAAAACAAAACCTTTAGATACACAATAAATGAGGACATTCATGGGAGGAACAAAGGGTTCAGCAGAAACAAGACAAAAAACAAGGTTGTCCAAGGAGTCAGACAGGGAACTGTCCAGCATCTCAGGTGGCACAGTGAGCCAGACACTGCAAAGATTCCAGGTTCAGATCCCAATCCAGATCCTAACAACCACACTTGTTGGTACAATCCATCAAAAAGTTTATTCCACATTAAAAGTCAACACATTTTGCGGAATCAATCCTTCATCAAGGCTTATAGAATGCTAGTGGATAAGTAGGATTTAAATTTGGCCCTGGACGTCAATTGTAGAGGTGGAGTGGATATGGATTCAGAAATTAAACTTTACTCATGTTCTGCAAACCTGTCTTGAACCGAACCCAGATTTATTTGACTCATCTGTATGGTACATTATATATTAGTCTGAGACAAATGTCTGCTGTGTGGGCATTTGTGGAAAGATGATTTAAAATGTATTCGAAATTAAGATTTTTAATTAAGCAAAGATAGTTTTAAATAAATACAAAACTGGACAAAAATGCGTTTCTTGTTATATTTGCCTTAAGGTCTTCAAAGACCAGACACCAAGGTTGAGTCATGTCTTAACTCCCTCTGACACAGCAGACTTTCTTTCTTTCTTGTATTTGGTTTAGTTTGTAGACGTGCACATGTAGAGCGTTCCTCTTACCTGACAAGATGTTTCTAATAAGTTAGCCTATTCTGATGAATTGAAATGTTACATAAACAAAAGTGTTTTCCTAGGTAACAACCAACTGAACTGAAACCCAGTTCTGGTCATACCAAGGTTGACGGAAAGACCTCTGAACAATATGTTTCATTACATAAGGTTAAAATATTTTCCATGTATCACCATTTTTTTGCCATGGCTGCATAAATATTGAGCGCAAAAACAATAAACGTTTGATACAGTGTGGAAATCTATCAAATAGTCCTGTCAGATCCTGCCTAGAGCAGTGACAGCTTTTGTCCTGACGTTGGGGGGACCTGACTGTTCTTTAGGCAGTGTATAAAGATAAACTGCACAGGCTTGCTGAGATTTATTTATTTTCCTAGAATGACAATAAATCTTTTGTCTTGGGAGCTGGGTGAGAATGTGGAGAGGCCGATGACAGAATCTGGACATTTTTCCACGAAGTAAGCAATGGGGATTTCTCTTCTACATTACTGCTTCTTATAGGGATGATCGGAGTAACTTGGAGTAAATTGATTTTGCAGCAAAATTAATAATTCTGCCACCATCCAAATAATTGTCAAAGGTAGCTTCAAATTTTGCCACGTGGCCTGCTTGGGCAAGATTTGTGTGGAACAAATAATCACATGGCTTTGTTTATAAACGTAGGGGTGGGTTTAGCATTAGGATTAATGTTAGAGTTTTGGCACTAGAACAGGTCCAAGATAGGTGAAAAGAGATCCCTTAGACCAGGGGTCTCCAAACTATGGCCCTCCAGTTGTTCAGGAACTACAATTCCCATCATGCCTAGTCATGTCTGCGAATGTCAGAGTTTTACAATGCCTCATGGGACATGGAGTTTCACAACAGCTGAAGGGCTATAGTTTGGAGATCCCTGCCTTAGACCTTAGACCCCATTTAAAATCCATAGCAACTTTAAATACCACAATAATTGAATCTTCGCCATTGACTCCAAATTGCCTTTAAAGGCTAAGTTCACTTTTTTTTTTCTAAATTCCAGCTTCCCTATGTACCAATATAGCATTAATATACTTATTTTCAAAAATAAAACAGCTTTCCATTATTTCTACACGGGCTTATCTCAATCTCTTCGTAGCTGTTTAAACACACTGCTCAATTACTTCTTCTTTAATTCCTGGTCAGATTTTATATCATGACACAGGAAGGAGTTGACCAGCTGGGGATAGATGATGCACAGGGGTGTGCTAATGAGATCAGCTGGTCAACTCCTTCCCTGTGTCATGACCTAAAGTTTGACCAGGAAGTAAGGCAGAAGTAATCGAGCAGTGTGTTTAAATAGATGGGATGGCGTTAGCATTAGAATTCATGTTAGAGTTTTGGCACAAGAAAAGGTCCAAGGAAGGTGAAAGGAGATCCCTTAGACTCCATTTAAAATCCATTGCATCGTTAAAAACCACATTGAATTGAATCTTCCCCATTGACTCTAAATTGCATTTAGGGTCCTTTCACACTGGGGCGGTTTGCAGGCGCTATTGTGCTAATAATAGCGCCTGCAAACCGTCCCGAAAGTGTCGCTGCTTTCATTCCAGTGTGAAAGCCCCGAGGGCTTTCACACTGGAGCGATGCGCTGGCAGGACGGTAAAAAAAGTCCTGCTAGCAGCATCTTCGGAGCGGTGAAGGAGCGGAGTGTATACCGCTCCTTCACCGCTCCTGCCCATTGAAATCAATGGGACGGCGCGGCTATACCGTCGGCAAAGCACCTCTGCGGAGGAGTTTTTTAACCCTTTCTCGGCCGCTAGCGGGGGGTAAAACCGCCCCGCTAGCAGCCGCATACCGACGGTAAAGCGCCGCTTACAATAGCGGCGCTTTACCGCCGATGCCCACCCCAGTGTGAAAGGACCCTTAAAGGCTAAGTTCACCTTTGTTCACCTTTTGACTCCAAATTGCATTTAAAGTTCCACTTTTTTTTTCTAAATTCCAACCCCCGCTATGTGCAATATAGCATTACAGTAGATGTAAACCCACTCTCATCATTTCTAAATTACTTCTGTAGTGCTGATCTAAAGGGATAAACATCCCTCCATGTATCCTGCCTGTCAAATATCTCCCCTTTAGCTGTTTGGAGCCCTGCAATACTCTGGATTCTGTGGGCAGGTCTGTTGTCCGGGGCTCAGTGGGTGGAGTCATGATATCAGTAGACTTCCCGCCCACCTCAACACTCTCCTTGGCCAGGCATCGATATTTCTTACACTGAACTTCTGCTGGTCTCGTGGATTATGCCCCATGATCACTAAATCCTGTCAAAACCCAGGAAAGTCACTACATGACTTCAGCATGCCCAATCATGCTGAGGTGTGGAGCAGCCAATCCTGGGAGAGCTGGAGAAGAAAGGAGGGGGGATGTGAAGTACACAGAATGCCTCTCTTCCACTCCTGCATGAGATAAGGAAATCACCTGTCACTCACAGCAAGGGGAAAGAAACAGACACCTATTTGTCTGTGTGTCTGCTTTTATCTTACTGAAGAAAGATAAGAAGGTTGCTCAGAGCTGGATTAACTCTTCGTGGCAAGACTGGGCACTGATAAAATGGCATCCTCTGCTGTAACAGATATGAGTCTTAATTAAATAAAAACAGCTTTCCATTATTTCTACACAGTCTTACCTCACTCTCTTTGTAGCTGTTGAAACATACTGGTCGATTACTTCTGCCTTACTTTATGGTCAAACTTTAGGTCATGACACAGGAAGGAGTTGACCAGCTGATCTCATTAGCACACACCCCGCATCATCTACCTTCAGCTGGTCAACTCCTTCCTGTGTCATGACCTAGGAAGTAAGGCAGAAGTAATCAAGCAGTGTATTTATACAGTTATGAAGAGAGTTAGGTAAGAAACTAGAATTAATGGAAAGCTGTTTTTATTTTTGCGCAATAAGTACATTAATGCAATATTGGTACATAGGGGAGCTGGAATTTAGAAAAAAAAGTGAACAAAGGTGAACTTAGCCACATTTCTGTGAAAAGTCCAGATTTTTACCAAAATTTTGGTGAAGCGAAACCTCACAAAATCACTCTCTCCTTGTTCTTTCTGAATTTGCTGTGCTGCTGGCATCTATATTCATTTTGTTCCTGACATGACCAATGAATAGATGCATAGACAATTTGCTAGATTTGATTCCTTTCAACTATAGAGGAGGGAAAGTCACATGGGAGGAGCATAGTTGCCAATGCTTTCTTGCAACATCAAGCTCTACAGGGGTCCCTTTGTGCATTCTGTCGTGATTTTTTTCTATTGGCTGCTCAAGCCCTGAAAAAAAGGGAGGCTTTTCCGCCCCAAAACACATTGGCTGTATTTGATGTTCTTAACCATTAAATATTTCAAGAAATCCTTCAAGGGAGATGAACCTTTGTACCTACCAATCCTCAGTATACATCCAAGAATTCTTGCAACAAATGAAAGAGATCTCTGTATGTCCCCTGCTATGGCAATGTTATGATGCCTCCTGTGTAGCGGAACACAGAGGGCACTTAGTGGAGGGTTGTGTGTGTAGGGAGGGGGGGGTTCTCAAATCACTACACTCCATAGTCAACATTTGTTTGGGATTTTAGGAGTTCCAGTAGTACTCAGAGGTTTGAAGTATGCTGGGACAATTTATGGGACCTTCTATTAATCAGAATTTTATCTACAATACAGTGTAGTTTTATAATGTAGCATATTCTTCACATGTCAGATGGTGTTAAGAAAAAGTTGGACATGATTGCTTAATCACTTGGCCCTATCAACCACTTCTTTGCAAGATGGCAACTTTTCATAGAGGGAACTCTCTCTAACTCGGAAATCACACAACTTATTTCTTCATTTAATATACAGATTGGTACCACAAAGCAATTCTCACTAACTCATTGGGCAGATTAAAAATTCTCTAACTACACTTTCTCCTTGAATTAATATATAACCTTTTACAAAAGGTAACAATTATTGAACTATTCTAAAAAGACTGTGTACATTTTTTTCCCCTGGGTTAACCATATCTACTTAGATTTATTTGTTACAGTACCTTGAAAAAGTATTCATACCCCTTGAAATTTTCCACATTTTGTCATGTTACAACCAAAAACATAAACGTATTTTATTGGGATTTTATGTGATAGACCAACACAAAGTGGTACATAATTGTGAAGTGGAAGGAAAATGATAAATGGTTTTCAATTTTTTTTACAAATAAATATGTGAAAAGTGTGGTGTGCATTTGTATCCAGCCTTCCTGAGTCAATACTTTGTAGAACCATCTTTCACTGCAATTACAGCTGCAAGTCTTTTTGGGGATGTCTCTACCAGCTTTGCACAGCTTGAGAGTGACATTTTTGCCCATTCTTCTTTGCAAAATATCTCAAGCCCTGTCAGATTGGATGGAGAGCGTCTATGAACAGCAATTTTCAAGTCTTGCCACACATTCACAATTGGATTTAGGTCTGGACTTTCACTGGGCCATTCTAACACATGAATATGCTTTGATCTAAACCATTCCACTGTAGCTTGGGCAGTATTTTTAGGGTCGTTGTCTTGCTGGAAGGTGAACCTCCGCCCCAGTCTCAAGTCTTTTGCATACTCTAACAGGTTTTCTTCTAAGATTGCCCTGTATTTGGCTCCATCCTTCTCCCCATCAACTCTGACTAGCTGCCCTGTCCTTGCTGAAAAAAAGCTTCCCCACAACATGATGCTACCACCACCATGTTTCACGATGGGGATGGTGTGTTCAGGGTGATGTGCAGTGTTAGTTTTCTGCCACAAATAGTGTTTTGCTTTTAGGCCAAAAAGTTAAATTTTGGTCTCATCTGTCCAGAGCACCTTCTTCCACGTCTTTGCTGTGTCCCCCACATAGCTTCTCGCAAACTACAAACGGGACTCCGTATGGCTTTCTTTCAATAATGGCTTTCTTCTTGTCACTCTTTCATAAAGGCCAGATTTGTGGAGTGCATGACTGATAGTTGTCCTGTGGACAGATCCTCCCACCAGAGCTGTGTATCTCTGCAGCTCCTCCTGAGTTACCATGGGCCTCTTGGCTGCTTCTCTGAATAATGCTCTCCTTGCCCAGCCTGTCAATTTATGTGGACAGCCATGTCTTGATAGGTTTGCAGTTGTGTCATACTCTTTCCATTTTCGGATGATGGGTTGAACAGTGCTCCGTGAGATGTTCAAAGCTTGGGAATTTTTTTTTATAACCTAACCCTGCTTTAAACTTCTCCACAACTTTATCCCTGGCCTGTCTGGTGTTTTCCTTGGCCTTCATGATGCTGTTTGTTCACTAAGGTTCTCTAACAAACCTCTGAGGGCTTCACAGAACAGCTGTATTTATACTGAGATTAAATTATACACAGGGAGACTCTACCTACTAGTTAGGTGACTTCTGAAGGCAATTGGTTCCGCTAGATTTTAGTTAGGGGTATAAGAGTAAAGGAGGCTAAATATAAGTGCATGCCACACTTTCCAGATATTTATTTGTAAAAAAAAATTGAAAACCATTCATAATTTTCATTCCACTTCACAATTATGTGCCACTTTGTGTTGGTTTATCATAAAAAAATCCCAATAAAATACATTTACGTTTTTGGTTGTAGCATGACAAAATGTGGAAAATGTCAAGGGGTATGAATACTTTTTCAAGGCACTGTATATATTATTTTTCTTCAAGCTGTGTGACTTTAGTTTCTATTTTTTTCTGATCAAAAAAGCATCTTAATACAAATGCCTAATAGACAAAATCTTATGAGCATAGTGCTCTCATTGGGGTATATTGTTCATCCATGCTTTGAGTGTGACACAATTAGTAATCCTTCTGATATAAACTTTATATATACATTCCTATATCAAGCTCAATGCTACAGAGAACACTGTATTTTAAAATAATAAAATAAACCTTTTTTTAATACTGGTATTTATAGAGTGCTTATTCTGACTGCTCTTGAGTACCTTTATTTTATTTTATTTAGATTTTGCAAATTTTGTATTTGGTTATATTTTGTTCGTAACCTTATTTTGTAATTTTCTTGGAAAATAATAAAAAAATGTATTAAAAAAAAAAAAAAAGAAAACATTACCAAAATGTTAATTGTTCATGGTTTTTACAGTTCCACTGGCTTGAAGTTTAATTTTGCATTATTTGAATACCGATTTATAACTAGCTACTGCCAGCAATGGGCAAATCAGCTCCCCTTGAACTGAGCCAATGCTTTGCCATATAATATAATCATTGTAGCTTGATGACTTGGCTTCAGTGAAAACCACATGTTTAAACAATCAGAGATCCAGAAGCGCATTTCATGAAATCAAACTTTTTATTTGAACAAATTACAATCATAAAAATAATTTTAGGCAGAATTTTTGAATCCTGTGAGCATTCTAGAACTGTGTGTAATAATTCTAATTTCGCATCAAAGCCCATCTCTAGGCTGGGCAACCCTCTCTTTACATTTGTTGACCTCTATTGGAGTACCCTTGTGCTTTTATACATCTTCATACATACCTGTTTGCTGCATTTAGATACACATTAAACAAATCACTTCAGGTGGATCTTTGCTTTCACGCCCATCCATATGGGCCATGGCCAAGACCAATTTGTCTTGCTAGCAGATAATTACCAAGAATATAAAGAATTTGCTGCAATAACGGACTGTGGGAAATTTTTTGTTTATTTAATGGTACAGGATTCTTAATCTTGGTGCAGACCTTTTTTCTAGGTTTTTTTTGTTCTGGTTGTGATGTCATGTCTTTCAGCAGAAGGCAGATGCTAAATTCTGAGAAGAACAGTGCTGCCCTCTACAGCATTTCACTGTAAGCCCAGGGACACTTGAGGACTCTGTCAGAGACAGCCAGGATTCACACGTCATATAAGCAACCCCAACTGTGATTACTTAAATTTTGTTTCTCTATATTACCTGTGCTCTATTATCTACTATCATCACCAGCATATAAGACCTGATGGGGGATGTTTGATCACTCGAAACGCGTAGGACATACCTTCTGACCTCTTGTTATGATCAATAAACGTTTACTGTACTTATTATTGATTTGTGCTCTCATCATTTTATATATGCACTTCATCCTGGGATCGCAGAAATGGATTGAATAATGCTGGATGGCAGAGTAGTAAATTCTGGAAAGTGCCAGAGAAAGGTTGAGAATTGCAATAAGAACTGCTTTTTTATTTCACAAGCTGGGCTTTTTTGTAAGCTATAGTGGAGCTTATGTTCATTGTATTAGCTAGTGCTCTTGTAGGAAATTTAAGACGTACCACCTAGGTTGGAAAGAAGCAATAAGTGAGGATATATACAGCTCTGTTCAGAAATCTACATGATAACAACTATTTAAATCCACAGTCTATGAGAGACACCACTGCAGTATAACAGCAGGTGCTATGTATTCAGAACCAGAAGGATGGTGAAATAATGTCTAACTACTGTTTATGGGGAACATGTTATTTAAGCCTCAGTGACACAACTGCAAATTCATGATCGGAGTGAAGAAAAAATCCTCATCAATGAGAAATTAATTCTCAGGATTGAATAATACACTTATAAAAATGTATACTGCAGTCAAAATCAAATCAAGCATTCATCTAGATGTATAAAAGGAGTGCAACCTAAAATTTTCATCCAGGCATTGGTAGAGTGCATCAGTCCACTCCAAAGCAGTAGATTCTGTGTCGGGACCTTAGTGCTGGTATCTTACAGTGAAGGAAGGGTTGGTCTCTCATAGTACATAATAGGTGAGGTTGAAAAAAGACACAAGTCCATCAAGTTCAACCTATGTGTGTGATTATATGTCAGTATTACATTGTACATTATACATTATATATGTTGTGGTCGTTCAGGTGCTTATCTAATAGTTTATTGAAACTATCAATGCCCCCCCCCCCGATGGGGCATCCCCGAAGGGAATTCCACATCCTTGCCGCACTTACAGTAAAGAACCCTCTACGTAGTTTAAGGTTAAACCTCTTTTCTTCTAATTTTATCAAGTGGCCACGTGTCTTGTTAAACTCCCTTCCGTGAAAAAAATTTATCCCTACTGTGGGGTCACCAGTGGAGATGAGCTTCGAGTTCGAGTCGAACCTAAGTTTGATTCAAACATCGGGTGTTCGCCCGTTCACCAAACAGTAAATTTTATGAGGCGTTCGCAGCAAATTTGAGTGCCCCATAATGCACTGCAAGACCGCAGTGCATTGCTGTATGATGATTGGCCAAAGCATACACCTGACCTGCATGCTTTGGCCAATCACAGCACGCTCCTCTGCGAGAGCCATAATTAGCCAAAGGCAGTGTGCCTTTGGCCAATCATGGCTCAGAGGGACTAATTCCACGCCCCACACTATATAACGCTGCTTACACAGCGCCCATATAGTGTGTTATAGTGGACGGAGATAGAGAGATTGAGCTAGATTAGGCAGGCAGGTTAGTTAGTTAGTGGCAGTGTATTTGATATATATATATATATATATATATATATATATATATATATATATATATACAGTCAGACTAAAATGTATATTATATATACGGTATATATATATATATATATATATATATATATATCAAATACACTGCCACTAACTAACTAACCTGCCTGCCTAATCTAGCTCAATATATATATATATATATATATATATATATATATATATACAGTCAGACTAAAATGTATATTATATATACGGTATATATATATATATATATATATATATATATATATATATATATATATATACTCTGCATTCAGCGTAGCCTATGTATACAGTGCATTCGGCGGTGTACAGTTTCTAATGCAGTGCAGGCGGTGTACACAGTATATAATACAGTGTGTACAGCTTCAAATACACTTCAGGCGGCGTACACCGTATATAATACAGTGTAGTGCGATGTTAAAAAAAATGTCCAAGGAGAGGCAGATAATCACAGGCCACTAAAAGAGGGCAAGCAGCTTCTAAAATAATATTTAACAGCAGGGACCATTCCTGCACTCAACAAGAGTAACTGTGAGGGGTTACAGTGTTCGAGCACCACCAACACTTAAGGCCCAATTTTTAAGCATAGTATATAGTGCAGTCCGTATAGTATATATACTGCAGTTCAGAGTATATAGTGCAGTCCATATAGTATATATACTGCAGTTCAGAGTATATAGTGCGCTCAGTGTAGTATACATAATGCAGTGCAGGGTATATAGTGCAATGTACAATAAATAATATAGTGTATTGAAATGGTTAAGGGGAGCCCTATGACAGAATTTAAAAAAAACGGCATGGGTTCCCCCCGTCCATACCAGGCCCTTTTGGCTCTGGTATGGATTGTGGGGGGGGACCCCCACGTCATTTAAAAAAAAATTGGGGCGTGAAGTTCACTTTAATATCCATCTGGTGTGTTTTTAAATGATTCTATATGTATATTGCCGGGATCTGGCAATACATTACAGCCGTTGCAATTTGAAATTATATTTTTTCCTTTAGAAATGTCATTTTGCTTTGGTACTTTTTTAAACATGGGAAAATGTGCTACTTTACAGGCAGACTAAGGGGGGACCCCCCCTTCCCCCCCAGGCACGATATTTAACCACTTCAGCCCCAGAAGATTTGGCTGCTCAATAACCAGAGCACTTTTTGTGTTACGGCAATGCGTCGCTTTAACTGACAATTGCACGGTCTTGCGACACTGTACCCAAACAAAAATTGATGTCATTTTTTTCCCCACAAATAGAGCTTCCTTTTGGTGGTCTTTGATCATCTATGCGGTTTTTAGTTTTTGTGCTATAAACAAAAAAAGAGCAACAATTCTGAAAAAACACAATATTTTGTACTTTTTGCTATTATAAATATACCCAATTTTTATGAAAAAAGGCAAATTTTTTTCTCAGTTTAGGCCGATATGTATTTTTCTACATATTTTTGGTAATAAAAATCGCAATAAGCATATATTCATTGGTTTGCACAAAAGTTATAGCGTCTACAAAATAGGGGATAGATTTATGGATTTTTTTTTTATTATTATTTTTTTTTACAAGCAATGGCAGGATCTGTGATTTTTATTGTGACTGCGACATTATGCTGGACACATCGGACACTTTTGACACATTTTTGGGATGATTGACAAATACACAGTGCTATAAAAATGCACTGATTACTGTATAAATGTCACTGTCATGGAAGGGGTTAACACTAGGGGGCGATCAAGGTGTTGTGTTCCCTGACTGTGTGTTCTAACTGTAGGGGGAGGGGACTGACTATAGGAGATGACAGATCGTGGTTTTTAGCTATTAGGAACTCACGATCTGCATCTCTTCTAAGAACAGAACAGGGATTTGCGTGTTTACACACACACGTCCCTGTTCTGCCTCTCGTGCCCGCGATCGCTCATGGCCGGCAGTCAAAGCGACCGACGGTCACGAGCATCGGCACCCCCGAGTGCAGCTGGCGCACGCCGCCTGTTATCCCGCTTAAAGGAGCCGACATATAGCTACGACAGCTCGCGGGATCGTGCCGAACTGCTGCAGTATAATGACGGCGGCTGGTCGGCTAATGGTTAAAGGAATATTTCATTTTTATTGTTTCACTTCAAGCATTCTTAAAATCACTGCTCCTTAAAAAACGCCCATTTTAAAAACTTTTTTTGCATTGATACATGTCTCCTGGGGCAGTACCCGAGTCCCCAAACACTTTTTATGGCAATAACTTGCATATAAGCCTTTAAAATTAGACTTTAACAGTGTTCGCATGTTTGCACAAATTTTTGTCTGTTCGCAAGTTCTGGTGCGTACCACCGGGGGGTGGGGGGGGGGGGGGATGTTCGGCTCATCCCTAGTCACCAGTATGGTATTTGAAATCATATAGATTGAAATCATATCCCCTCTCAAGCGTCTCTTCTCCAGAGAGAATAAGTTCAGTGCTGAACCTTTCTTCATAACTAATATCCTCCAGACCCATTTACAGTACATCCTTGCTGAGGACTGGTGCCTAGAACTGGACAGCATACTCCAGGTGAGGCCGGACCAGAGTCTTGTAGAGTGGGAGAATTATCGCTTTATCCCTGGAGTTAATACCTGTTTAATGCATGCCAATATTCTGTTTGCTTTGTTAGCAGCAGCTTGGCATTGCATGCCATTGCTGAGCCTATCATCTACTAGGACCCCCAGGTCCTTTTCCATCCAAGATTCCCCCAGAGATTCTCCCCCCAGTGTATAGATTGCATTCATATTTTTGCCACCCAAATGCATAATTTTACATTTTTCTACATTAAACCTCATTTGCCATGTAGTTGCCCACCCCATTAATTTGTTCAGATCTTTTTGCAAGGTTTCCACATCCTGCAGAGAAGTTATTGCCCTGCTTAGCTTAGTATCGTCCGCAAATACAGAGATTGAACTGTTTACCCCATCCTCCAGGTCATTTATGAACAAATTAAATAGGATTGGTCCCAGCACAGAACCCTGGGGAACCCCACTACCCACCCCTGACCATTCCGGGTATTCTCCATTTATCACCACCCTCCGAATTTGACCTTGTAGCCAGTTTTCAATCCATGTACTCACCCTATGGTCCATGCCAACGGACCTTATTTTGTACAGTAAACGTTTATGGGGAACTGTGTCAAATGCTCTCTCAGAACACTATTAATTGGTAAGTGAGTATGCAAACAAGAGATTAGTGTTATGTTACAGAGGTGGTGATTGTTTGGACTACAGGAAAGGTTAGAATTTGGGTTACAGAGAGAATTACATTTACCCTAACCAGCCAAACTCGATCCACGTGTACCCAACTTAAGGGCTCATTCATACTAGTGGTTCACACTAGTGGTGGAGGAATGGTAAAACCCCATGGTTGAGGCAATGGGGCCACTCTGCAAGCGTGCAGTAACGGCCTGCAATGTACATGGTTGTGGCATGCTAGTGCAGGGTTTAAAGGTAAAGAGACGATATAATGCTTCCTCACCGCCTGTCAAATGCTATCTGAAGAGTGATTTGAATATGTATTTCTCTTCAGAGACCAAAGCAAGTGTGAACGAGTGCAATCACACAGAAGGTGTTTTTCTGAAACCTAGCAGATATCCAAGTTTTGGTGAATGCAGAAGAAGCGAGTGGGGAGAAAGCAGGTTTCTCAACTATACTACTTTCTTGCATGGAGGCAGGTTGAAGTTCCGGCTCTGTCCCAATTGAGAAGCTAAAAGTTAAGTGTGTTCCTGGGTTCTCTGTTTGGCGGGCTAAGTTGGATCTTGCCCACTGGTTTCGTGTGATATAAAAGGAACGGGGAGTCTGCACCCAGGTGAGAGAGAGAGCCTGAGCCTAAGAAAGAGAAGAGAACAAGGAACGTCATGAGTCATATGGGGCCCAGAAATGAGGGGAATGAAATGCTGTCATTCTGTCATCAGAGTCTGGAGGGCTAGAGAATTGCTGAAATTAGTGTTTAACTCTCCATGGTCTCATCCAATTATGGACCTTTTCCAGTGGCGGCTGGTGTTAAACTTTTTTTGGGGGGCGGCAAACAAACCCTCCCCCCCAGGTTTGCACTCACCCCTCCAGATTCCGAAGCAGAATCCCTGCATGGCCTGGATTTAACAGGGCTCTGGATAAATGGGGAGGATTCCCCAGAGTCGCTAGTGTCAGTGTGAGGGAGCAACTCTGCATGTCTGTTGGTTGGGACAGCGGAGGATGTGTGTGTGTCTGAAGGGCTGCCTCTAGAGGTACGGTGAGCGGCGGCACAGGATGTCTCCTGCTGCCATTTTGTTGAAGATCTGTATGATGGGAAAGTAATGGGAGAGTTTGATTACAGACAGCGGAGCATGATGGTGTCTTTTCATGCCACAGATTAGGGCGGGCGGTCTGCAAGTCGGGGAGCAGTGGGGCGGTGCTAGCAGGTCATCGGGAGGCTCTGTGAATCTGGTTTTCCCTGAGAGAAGAGCGGAGCTTTAGAGCTATGCGGCCATGTTCGTCAGCTGTCAGCACGCCCCCCTCACCAATAGTGAATATTGATTTGCTAGTGTCACAAGTGGGTGGGTTTGGGGTGCAGTGCTCTGTTCCCCGAGCCCAATCTTTTTCAAGCCAATTACAGCTTCAGGCTCTAATCATGTGCTTGAGAAAAAAAAACTCATAGAAAGCTATACGTGTGGCACCCCACATGCAACCCAGCATTCAAACTAGGGGGGGGCGTCCCTGCGCTCCTTATGGACTGAATGCCACTGACCTATTCTAAGCAGATATGCTGGAACAAGCACAAGCCCATAGTTAAGGACTAGGGACATTAGGGGAATGTCTGTATTTTCTTCCGAACTGTTACTTGTTAATGTAATCATGTTACGATGCCTTAAGTAAAGCTTTTGAACCTTTGTCCTCCCTGGTCTGAAGTTACTAAAGGGGTGTAATGTAAGTAACTGGCACATATAGTCTACAGTCGGGTCACTAAACACATTGGGGTATGAAGACATCAGTACAAAAGTTAATACAGTGTGAAGACACAAGTGGTTACCAAGGGTAATGAAGGGTTCTCTAGCAGCCTGCCATAAACCACTTCAATACAGGGCACCTTCCTGCCCAGACCAATTTTCAGCTTTCAGTGCTGTTGCAGTTTGAATGACAATTGCGCGGTCATACAACACTGTACCCAAACTAAATTTTTATCATTTTGTTCCCACAAATAGATCTTTCTTTTGGTGGTATTTCATCACCTCTGTGGTTTTATTTTTTGCTAAACAAATTAAAAAAGACCGAAAATTTTGAAAAAGCTAAAAGTTTTGCTTTTGTTCCTGTTAAAAAATTTTGTAAATAAGTACGTTTTCTCTTTCTCTGATGGGCACTGATAAGGCGGCACTGACAGACACTGATAAGGGGGCACCGATGAGGTGGCACCAATGAGCTGGCACTGACGATGGGCACTGATATACGGCACTGATGGGCACTGGTAGGCGGCACTGATGGGTGGCACTGATATGCAGCACTGATGGGCATTGATAGGCAGCACTGATGGGAACTCATGGGTGGAACTGGGTGGCACTGGTGGGCACTGATGGGCACTGATAGGCGACACTGCTGGGCACTGATAGGCGGCACTGCTGGGCACTGATATGTGGCACTAATGGGCACTGATACACAGCACTGATATGAGGCACTGATAGGCTGCAAAGATGGGTTCTTATGGGTGGCACCGATGGGCACTGATAGGCAGCACTGCTGGGCACTGATAGGCGGCACTGCTGGGCACTGATATGTGGCACTGATGGGCACTGATACACAGCACTGATATGAGGCACTGATAGGCATCCCTGGTGGCACTGGCAGTGGTAGGCATTGTGAGTGGGCACTGATTGGCAGCTGCCTGGGCATTGGTTGGCAGCTGTCTGGGCACAGATTAGTATTTTCCTAGGGGTCTATGGGGCATACCTGGAGGTCCAGTGTGGATGGCTTCCCTGGTGGTCCTGGGCAGCTTCCCTGGTGGTCCTGGGTGGGATCCGAGGGGGAGCTCTGCTGATAAACAATCAGCACAGACCCCCCCTGTCAGGAGAGCAGCCGATCGGCTCTCCTCTACTCGCGTCTGTCAGACGCGAGTGAGGAAAAGCCAATCACCGGCTCTTCCTATTTACATCGTGATTGGACACGGCTGATCACGTGGTAAAGAGTCTCCGTTAGAGACTCTTTACCTTGATCAGTGTTGAGGGGTGTCAGACTGACACACTGCAACAACGATCGCCATGATGTGCGCCCCCGGGGGGCGCGCAGTGACTCAATATCCTGAGGACGTCACATGACGCCCAGTCAGGGTATTGTAACCACTTCGCCGTCATTCTGCTATATTCGTCATTCTGCTATATGGCGGGCGGCAAGTGGTTAAGCGAGTACATGTGGCAGGTAAGATTCATTCATAGAACACGGCCTCATCTGCACTGTCGTGGCCATTATCCTGTACACAGAAAAGAGTGAAGTGAAGTCAAGGGCATCCATACAGCCCATGCTAGGTGCACGACAGGATCCCATACTGTTACTGGAAATGAGTTTGTTCCTGTCTGTCATCTACCAGGCCATGAGCGTGGCTCAAGTAAAGGTACCCTATGTGTATAGTAGTGACTCTGTACAAGGGCCTAGCATAGCTATATTGGTCCAGACAGCCTTCCCAAGAATGATCCTGATGCCAGAGATGCATCCACCTCCAGACCCCCAGTGAAGATCCTACAGCCCGACCATGACCAGCAAACAGGGATGGCCTCTGGGTCGAGCTGCCACCATGAAAAGCACCTATGGAACCTGAACCCACCAGGGTGAGACAATAAAGCCCCCACAAGATTATTCTGGAAGAGCTGCCGCCTCTTGCAATTCCAAAGATACCTTCAGGAGATCGTCCGGACAGCACCAGAATCACCATCCTGAATTCTATGCTGCTGGGCATCACAGTCCCCAAAACCATGTATACCTCATCCTCGGTCTCCTTCACCTGAGTAGTTGGTGGAATTCACAGGGCACAAATTCCTGCAGATGCCTACCTACCACAGGGTCGAGTACATTTTCAAGCCAGGATCACCCAGCTAGCCCAACTCTAAAGTTACATGGAGAAGTACATCATGAGGGTGTACGGCCGTGTGTTTCAGTATGTCCCGGAGGAATTATTCCAGGAACTGGAGGAAGGACAACCCAAATTATACAGCTAAGCTGTATGGGAGAAGCTCAGCGTACTAGAGAACATGCATGCCTGGCAGAAGGTAGATATCTACCAACCACACCTTTTTCTTGGGGGGGTTATTTTACTGTGTTAACCCAAATCTGCTGTGGTCTGGATTGTGGATAAACATTTAGAGAAAGTAAAAAACCCGTGAAACATTGTAGTGCTCCATGTTTTATAATATATGTTAGGTTAGTTCTTAACTGTCTTTTAATATTACTTAACTTCGAGCCAAAAAGAACATATGAGAGCATAATAATGAAATATTACAAACAGAGGTGCAGCTTGTAACATTTTTCTCCTGCAACCTTCTATTTGAAATTATTCTCTTTATTTTTCATAAGGGCATAAATTTAGCAGAGAGATTATGTGCTATCTCTAGCTTGAGTGGAAGTAAATATCGAAAGATAAGAAGGGAATAGATGTATATCACAATCCCTTACATTGTTCCTTGTGCTTGTTCTTATTACATTGGAAAATTTGTTCAGAATCTTGGACGGAATCCCACCGTGCTGACTGCTTGAATACACAAAATTTGGCAGCTTACAGGCTCTTGGCTCCATACATGACATTTTGCAGTAGTGAACTCAAATCACTTAAACTCTTCTCATTTTTGTGAGAGCTTTAAAGAAAAATGCTGAGCAAATTTATAAAAATGCCCTTTCATTTATGTATTCATTCCTACAAAAGCCAAAAAATAATTGTTCAACTAAGCTGGTGTAGTCACCTAAAAGTTGACTTTATCTTTAGTTGCCACATACCAACTGAAAGTTGAAATTAGGCTTCTGTTGGAATTGTTGGCTCTGTTTGTTGTTATTGGGAGAGGGAGCTATTTAAAGTACATTTGTTGCCTTTTCAAACCAATTAAGATAGAATTCCAGTTAAAATTAACAAGATGAAAGTGAATAGCACTTTCATCTTGTTAATTTGGTTTTAACAGCCCATTAAAACCAGCTTTTGCTGCAATATTCAACTTCAATACAGATATTTTTCCCCACAGTACTTATTTTCTGCCACTAGATATCCTTAGTACAATAGCTGGTATCATTCAACCCACTTTGTGTGAGCCCAGATAGTTCTGTACCTGCCCCACCCTGTGAAGTAGCACAGTGATAAACTAATTTCTCTGTGACTCTACTTTGTCCTCTTATCAGCATGTAGCTTCCCTTTGTGGCAGGTTTTTAAAGTGGAGCTCCACCCAAAAGGGGAAGCTCCACTTGTTTGCACCCCCCCTCCAGTGCCACATTTGGCACTTTTTGGGGGGGGGGGGGGTAGCGGGTACATGGTTTTGACAGATAACCGCTCCCACTTCCAGCTCAGATCGCTGTACCTTCTCCTTCTCCCGCAGTCTTCTGGGACACATCTCAGGTCCCAGAAGACTACGGGACCATTCACAAAGTGCAGCGCGACTCGCGCATGCACAGTAGGAAACAGGCTGTGAAGCCAAAAGGCTTCACTTCGTGTTTCCCCTATTAGAGATGTCGGCACCTGGACATCACAGGGTCCCTGGACAAGTAAGTGTCCAGTATTTGTAGCTGCTGACTTTACATTTTTCTGAAAGAGCCTGAAGCTCCTCTTTAAGCCAAATCCCACGTGAGATCTAGAGTCTGATTTTAAGTGATGGCAGGTCTAAGACTTGAGTAACCATCCCTCAGGTTTAACACTTTCCTCGCTACAGGCAGCATTAATGCCATGTTGGGAATCACATACTTAAGCACTTGGGAGGCCTCTCTATCCACCATGGTTGCAGTGCTAGTCCACAGGAGGTTCCACCAAACACCCAAGACATGGAAGACATGAAGGCTACTTGGCAACCTCTGAGCAGGACAATCCAAAAAAGAAGCCTCACTAAAATTGAACGAGGGCAAAACCAGGCAAACAGTGCAACCAGTGGTGCCTGCAAAAACTACAGCAGACATTCTTCATGATGTATACAGGAGGGTCCTTACACCCAGTTACAAGCATGCTTCTTGTCAATACATGAACCGATTGGCCCTTGTATTGCTTCCACCTCTCACACCCCAGCCCTGCTGTGCAGGGACTGCAAGAGGCTGATACCAGGGCAAATTCAGGTACTTATTTAAAAAAATACATGTACTGATCTATGAATGATTACAAAGCTGCAAAAATCTTGCTTACCTGCCTAGAGTTCAGCTTTAAAATGACTACAGCAGTAGACTTTTGGCAGACATAAATGCATTTACATGCTTTCAGATGCCTGCACCACCACTTAGGACACAACCCAAATCCCTCAATACGCTCTTATGCAAGAGTTCCTGACCCCCACTCATGTCTCCTGAATCTTAATAGCCAGTAATTCTACCGCATTATAGTGTTAAGCCAAAAGATGAAACAAAAAAAGCCAAAAGGAATGTGCAGTGGATGGAAGAGGACAGGCCTGAGAGAGCTGATAAATTTCCATGGTCCCTGCCTCTGGTGACTGTGACCAGTTGGCATTGTTCTCAGCCCTCTGTGGACTACAGAAACCTCCCCCCCCCCCCATGGAGAAGAGGATGGGGAGTGTTCTGTAAAACTTTTGTAGGGTAACAACTCCATAGATACAGTACATTGTCATTCTAGTACAGGAAGTGGGTGACTAGCAGGTTCTCCAGGTGAAAAAACTGAAAAAAACACAAAAACGAATGTAACCACTGCATGTAAGGACTGGTAAGCTGCAGTATAGATACATTTTTGCTATTTGGTTTAGATACATTTTAGTTTTACCTAATTCCAACGCATTTTGCCAAAATCTATTGATTGTTCACTGAAATTTTGGCAATCTAAAAACTCCCAATTTCACCAAATCCTTTTGAGTAAACAGCGATAGTCAACACAGGCATAATAGGAGAGCGACCAATGCCAATAACAGAGCTGGTTACATTACTATTTTTCTTTAATTCCAGATTCATAACAAAAGAGGTTGACCTTATAAGTTTTCAAGGGAGGAGTCCACGTAAAGCAAGCCTTTTATCACATATGGCAGGGGTCTACAAACTTTGTAAACAAACGGCCAGTTTACTGTCCTTTGGATTTAAGGGGGCCGGACTTTGGCCATTGGGAGCAGAAAAGGTCCCAACGTCAGTGGAAATAAACAATACCCTTCTTTGGTATTAGTGGAAGTAGCGCCCCATTTTTGGTGTCACTGGGAAGAATTGCACCCCATCATTGGTTTCACTAGGCCCCATTGTTGGTATCATTGGGAGAAATTGTGCCCCATCTTTGGTGTTATTGGGAGAAATTGTGCCCTATCGTTGGTATACCGGTAATTGGAAGGAATTCTGCCCTTTCATTGGTGTCAGTGGGGGGAATTAGCCCCATTGTTGGTATCGGTGGATGAAAATAGTGCCCCAAGGGTGGGATAAAAGCAAGCAAAGAGCCCCCGATTGGAGACCACTGACATATAGAGTAAGAATGTAGGGCCTACTGTGTTTCTCAGATGTGCCAATAGTTTCCAAATCTACTTCTGTGGCATTGTTTTTGCAATTAAGGTAGTTTTTAAGACTTGCAAAATTCAGATTTTTTTGTTTTCATGTGATCTGTTCCCTTTAATATCCATTTATGCAACACATCACATTTTTATGCAATGCCATCTGGTTTTATTTTGCTAATACATTAATTTGCTGCCCACAAACATCTGCCTTTTTCATCTTACTTTGTATTTCGCCTTTTTATTAGAAATTCGTAGACATATTATTTTAATTCAAACAGCCTATTTTATATAACCTCAGTATTAACATTCATAACTACTGTAGTTAATGAGGATGTTTTCAAATCAAGGAAATGGTTGGTTTAGAATATACTAACCTTTGTGTATATATATATATAATATTAATTAAGTAATTAATTCAATTTTGTTTTTATTACAGATATATATATATATAGCGCTGTCAATTTACCCAGAGCTTTACGTACGGTACTTATATTGTACAATCTCATCAGTCCCTTCCCTAACTCACATTCATACATATACATACTAGGGCCAATTTAGACAGCAGCCAATTAACCTACCAGCATGTCTTTGAAACGCAGGAGGAAATCGGAGTAACCAGGGGAAACCTGCACAGGCATAGGGAGAACAGACAAACTCCGTGCAGGTAGTGCCATGGTTGGGATTTGAACCAGTGACTCTAGTGCTGGCAGGCAGAATATATATACATGCAAAAGTTTTAGGCAGGTGTGAAGAAATGCTGTAAAGTAAGAATGCTTTCAAAAACATATATTTAAATTGTTTATTTTTACCAATTTATAAAATGCAAGGTAAGCACATAGAAGAAAAATCTAAATCAAATCAATATTTGCTGTGACTACTGTTTGGCTTCAAACCGACATCAATTCTTACCCTTGCACCCTTTGTACACTTCGACAAGTCAGGATTTTTGTAGTCAGGATTATAGTCAGGTGTATGATAAGCCAATTATAGCAAGAAGGTGCTAATGATAGTCAATTTCATATATAGGTTGAAACACAGTCATTAACTGAAACAGCTGTGTAGCCAGCTTAAAACTGGGTGAAGAACAGCCAAACTGCTACTAAGGTGAAGTTGTGGAAGACGGTTTCATGTCACAGGTACCATGGCAAGACTGAGCACAGCAACAAGACACAAGGTAGTTATACTGCCTTATATCAGCAAGGTCTCTCCCAGACAAAGATTTCAAAGCAGACTGGGGTTTCAAGATGTGCTATTCAAGCTCTTTTGAAGAAGCACAAAAAAAAACGGGCAATACTGAGGACTGTAGACAAGCAAAGGGAGAACGAAGATTCGCAGTCCAAGGACCCCGACTATGGAATGCTCTTCCTACCAACATCCACATGGAAGAAAACCACCAGGCCTTCAGGAAAAAACTAAAGACCTTCCTCTTCTAACAAGCTGACAACAGAGAATGTATCTCAGCGCCTTGAGGCGATTCAGTTCGCATTTGCTGCGCTTTACAAATCATTCATTCATTCACAGTGGTCAGCTGAGGAAACTTCATGCAGCAGATGAAAGACACATCATGCTTACTTCCCTTCGACAACAGAAGATGTCCAGCAGTGTCATCAGCACAGATCTGGAGAAGTCTGGCCAGAAGTTGACTTCATGGAAAAATTGCGGCCAAAAGCCATACCTCCGACATCACCAATCAAAGCGACTCAACTATGCATGAAAACATAGTAACTGGGGTGCAAAAAAATAAAAGAAGGTGCTCTGGACTGATGAGTCAAAATTTGAAATATTTGGCTATAGCCAAAGGAGGCAGTTTGTTCGCCAAAGGGCTGGAGAGTGGGACAATAATGAGTGTCTGCAGGCAATAGTGGAGGTTCCTTGCAAGTTTAGGGCTGCATTTATGCAAATGAAGTTGGAGATTTGGTAAGGATCAATGGTGTCCTCAATGATAAGAAATCAAGGCAGTTACTTAGCCATCATGCCATACCATCAGCCAGGCATGTGATTAGTTCCAAATTTATTCTGCAGCAGGACAATTACCCAAAACAAACAGCTAATGTCAATAAGAACTATCTTTAGTGTAAAGAAGAAAAAAGAGTCCTGGAAGTGATGGTTTGGCCCCACAGAGCCCTGATCTCAACATCATAGTATCTGTCTGGGATTATATCTGTCTGTCTTACAAGAGACATAAGGATTTGAGTCAGCCTTCATCCACAGAAGATATATGGTTAGTTCTCCAAGGTGTTTGGAACAACCTACCTGACGAGCTTCTTTAAAAACTGTGTGCAAGTGTACCTAGAAGAATTGATGCTGTTTTTGAAGGGTGGTCACACCAAATATTGATTTGATTTGGATTTCACTTCTGTTCATTTACCTTCCATTTTGTTAGTTGATAAAAGTACTGTATCCAGTATGTGTGTGTGCTGTATTGTACTGTGTGTATATTATATATATATATATATATATATATATATATATATATATATATATATATATATATATATATACCGTATTTATCGGCGTATAACACGCACCCCGATTTAGGAGGGAATTTTAAGGGAAAAAAAACTTTTAGGAGGGAAGTTGAAGGGAAAAAAACTTACATTTAAATGCCCATCAATGCAGCCTTCTCAGTGCAGCCTTGCCCCAGTGCAGCCATGTCAGTGCAGCCTTGTCAGTGCAGCCTTCCCCAGTGCAGCCTTGTCAGTGCAGCCTTCCCCAGTGCAGCCTTGTCAGTGCAGCCTTCCCCAGTGCAGTTATAGTGTTATCCTGCTCTATTTAAAACTAAAAACAAATAGTATTGGGTGTAGCTGGGCTTTAAAGCCCAACTCTAGGCTAAATGTTTTATTTATTTTTTATCAACCCCCAAAGAAATTTTAAACCATACTACAATACTTACCTCCTCTCTGTTGCTGTCCCTCACATTAATTATTTTTTGGCCACTAGAGGTCACCGTTCTGGCAAAGGTCTGTGGACATCCTATGAGTATAGAGTGTCATGGACACACCCCCTAAGGGATCAGTACCACAGCACCCTGCACTCTGTGTGTCATGATCACAATGATGGAAGAAAATATTACAGCGCACACATGCAAAAAAGACATTTACCTCCAGCAAGGCTAGTTTAAAAACACCTAAACATTTTTAAAAAAAAAATAGGGGATTTGGTCACACCATATTGCTATATGGTGCTAAGCCCACTTACTGCGACAAAGTACCCCATGATTAGTGGGTCCTACACTATCCATGGACTGGGAGATTCTACATCTCTGAACCATGAGAGCAATACACTCTTCTAAATGGGAGAATGATAAGGTCTCCACCCATGACACAAGTGGACACTAATGAAAGGTACTTAATGAGGGAGTGGGGTGCTCCTCATCCAAAGGGATTTGGTCAGAATCCATACAATATACAAACAAGATATTTGGGGGGCACACCGTAAAAGATGCATTAAAGATGGTACAGCCATAAGATCATACTGTAGAAGAAAATATTACAGCGCACACATGCAAAAAATACATTTATCTCCAGCAAGGCTAGTTGAAAAACACCTAAACATTTTCAAAAAAACATTTTCAAAAAAATATGGGGATTTGGTCACACCATATTGCTATATGGTGCTAAGCCCACTTACTGCGACAAAGTACCCCATGATTAGTGGGTCCTACACTATCCATGGACTGGGAGATCCTACATCTCTGAACCATGAGAGCAATACACTCTTCTAAATGGGAGAATCATAAGGTCTCCACCCATTACACAGGTGGACACTAATGAGAGTTACCTAATGAGGGAGTGGGGTGCTCCTCACCCAAACGATTTGGTCAGAATCCATACAATATACAAACAAGATATTTGGGGGCAAACCCTAAAAGATGCATTAAAGATGGTGCAGCCATAAGACCATACAGTAGAAGAAAATATTACAGCGCACACATGAAAAAAGACATTTACCTCCAGCAAGGCTAGTTTAAAAATACCTAAACATTTTCAAAAAAACATTTTCAAAAAAATATGGGGATTTGGTCACACTATATGGTGCTAAACCCACTTACTGTGACAAAGTAGTTTTTTTATGATCACAATGATGACATCATCTTCTCAGGTCTCTAAGCCATTTAGGACCACCCACCATCAGGAAAAGATCTTAAGATGAAGAAGATCCTGTCACATGACTGTCTCAAAGTCATCTGGAAAAGGTAAGTATAAAAATATAAAAGATAAACATACATGCTGGGGAGAAGGCCTCTAGGGAAACAGGGGTGGGCATGTTTCTGGCAGAAGGGGTGATAGGACCAGCCCTGCAGTATTGACACAATTGTAATTTACAAGAGCTAAATGGACAGATTGACAAACATTTTGTAGATGGATTTCAACAGTGCTGTAATTTCAAAAACACAAAAACTTTCAAGACTTCTCTGCTACACGAACAACAGTATAAATCATCTAGAAAAATCCATCACCAAATGAAGCTCCCTCTTCACAGTCTTCTCAAAATAGGTAAGCATGGTTTTGCTGGTTTTGCCAGAAATCCAATAAGCTCCTAACTTCTGATGCACTAAAATCTCAAGCAGTATTACAGTATTATGACCCCCCCCCCCCCCCCCCGGTACCCCTCTGCAAACTACAAAGCACTGCTCCACTGTGTTATGGAAATAAGGAAAGGGGAGGTTTTTGTTTTTTTTTAAGATCAATGCCCTTTAAACATAAACATAGCAGTAATTGTTTCGGTGGGAACCCTGTAGCGGCCAAGTCTGATAACTGTCATTGCTTTAGTATACACATCAACATTTAATGAACACTATATATATACCGCTGGGTGCAGATAAAAGGCATAGAGTTGAAATTCTAAACATCCAGAGCAGAAGACCTCATTAAAAGGAAGAATTTTGCCAGGAACAAATAATTCTTTTCTTCGTACTGTAGATTATTATATACAAAAAGCATACTGTAGTTTAGCTCAATGGCTCCCAACCTGTGAGGCCTCGCAGCAGAGCTGGAGAGGTGGCATAAAACCTTTTTTTCCACTTTTACTCTTTAAAAATTGTTTAAATTTGGAATTTATTTAAAGCAAAAACTCCTTTTTTTATTTTGGATGGAGAGAAGTGTTGACTCGTCAGGTTTTTAATAGTGCATAGTCCCAATGACCTAACACTTCCCGCCCTTTTGGGGGTGCACGCTCAGCAGTGATATCATATTATAGCTTAGTTCGTTAACCCAAAGAGGAAGAAGGAAGTGCATCATGAAGATTTCCGGTATGTGGACCGGAAGACATGCCTACTTCCACTGTCCAGAGCACACATCGCAGAAGCTGGGACTAGTGGCAAGTGGGGGTGTCATAGCCAATTAGTCTTAGGTACAGTTTTATTGACTGATACTACCTATACTGATTCTGGTTTTCAATTCAATGGGCAACAGCTTGTTATAGTTTGTGGTTAGCCAGGTATGGCAGGTCTGGCCATTTATAGCAGTATAAATATTTGTTCTATGAGACATGTCTATCACCTTAAGAAAGTTGTTCAGCATGGACACAAAACATCAGTGGATATGTCTTATTCTGTACTTTTCTGCACTTTTTGTTTTCACTTTTATATTTATGCACTTTAGAATGGAAACTCAATATACTGGTATGCTTTAGGTTTATTTCACTTAGATTTGTATTGCTGTCTATGTTGCTACTGGGGAGATCCACCCTCTATATGTGTTACCATTGTCTCCATACACAATGTGATGAAAAAAAAAATGTGCGCTGTTGTAGATATTTGTAATTCTGCTCAGTTGCTTCCCAACACAAGCTCCTCATAGGAATAAGAATTACTATCACATTAGGGAGTCCCTAGTGCATGCTATCCATGCTGTAAACCTGCATAAATGCCTCATCCTCTAGCCTCCAGTCCCTAATGTCTGTGAGGGACAATGAGGTGGTCCTGTTTGGTCCAGAAACTCTCTGCAAAGAGTAAAGGTGGTCTTCCTCTGTCCTTCTCCATTACCTTTACAGGAAAACAACGAAACCCCTATTGTTCCTATTTGAGGCTGAAGCTGTGCTGGCAGACAATCAAACAAACATACACATTTAACTATTCCCTTATATCTATAGTGAGCTATACCACCCTCCATTATCCAGGGAAAATTGTACTTTAGCTTTTTTATATATCCAAGAACAACAAAATACTGCATTATAACCAATGACCTCAACATTTTATTTCCTTGTGCTTTGAGCACCATCATTAGAGACCAAGGCCGTTGTCAGCGTTGCTCTGTGTACACTCAGTTTGTCTGAAATCAGCACTGTACTACCTATTTAATGCAAAGACTTCATTGTAAGGAGCCAAAATTTATGATTTCTATATTGTACTGCACTAATGTAATCCCTAGAGAAATAGATCCCAAACTGCTCGAAGCAGGCAGCCCATGCATGTGTTGTAACAAAGCCCTTCTCATTCCACCATCCTGTGTGACTCCAGATGGCCAATTGGAAAAAGCAAAATTCACATCTAGAGGTATTCCTGATGCTTACCTTGTTCTCTGTCTAGAACAGCTACATTTTCTGTAAGGGCTGCAATTAGTGATTGTTTGTCTAGAGCAGGGGTCTCAAACTGGTGGCCCTCCAGCTGTTGCGAAACTACAAGTCCCATGAGGCATTGCAAGTCTGACAGTTACAAGCATGTCTCCCTCAGGCAGGGGCATAATGGGATTTGTAGTTCTGCAACAGATGGAGGGCCACCAGTTTGAGACCCCTGGTCTAGAGCATCCATTCTCAACTTGGATTGCATAGAACGCTAAGGTTCCTCCAGAGGTTACCAGGGGTTTCTTGAGCTGTGCTTGAAGGACTTCCCAATTAATGGTGTCTTCATAGTGACGGGGCCAACATCACTTGGCATTATCAGCTGCATGACACCAATGATCTTTTTAGCTGTCTGTAAGGGTGGCATTCTGACCACCATTATAAGAGCGTCATTCTTTCAAATGACCAATGACACTAAGGAGCAATTTTCCCTTTGACCTCAATGAAATAGTTTCAGCTGGGGTTCCCCAAAGCCTGGAGATTGTTTCAAGGGTTCCTCTAAAGTAAACAGGTTTAGAAAAGCTGATCTAGGGATTACAGGAGTGTTAGTTAAGCCTCCTGTGTTGAAGTCATTGAATCAAAAGTTTCCTTGTTGTTCACAGTTCTTGTCTGCATTTACAGTTCAGACACAGACAAACTGACCTGTAAAAAAGGCAAAATTTGAAATGGTCTATGCCTACAATAACAGCTCTCAGATTACATGGAAATAAACCTAGGTAGCCAGGTGCTGGGCTACAGCAACATGGAGAAGGGTACATTGCCTTTTATTCTTTTCTCCCTCTACTGAGATACTGATGTTATGCTTCACCATTCTCCTTGACCAGCATGGGGAGAGCTAAATCCAAGCAAGCTCATGGACTTCGATGCAGAGTGCCGAGAATCCTGGAAGTGCGGGTTTTGAAATGGCAGCCTTATAATAGGACCCATAAACTCTTCGGACTACAGATCCAAATGGACACTGTTCAGTAGCAAGAGTGGAGGTAGGATTTTTGGTAAACTGCCCAGGAAATTTCTTCCTCTTGGCACCAGGGGGAGGGGAGAGCAATACACCTCTATCCAAGTATCTACCTTCTAGTGGCAATGCGAGCCTGGGACTGAAATTGAGGACACTGGGGGGCAGTACAGTACCTGCCATATCACAGATCCTGCACCGCTGCTGCAGAGAGGCTGGAGCGTCCATTAACCCTCTGCTTCCCACCACTGATTGCCAGAAGCTTTCAGGGAGAGACTGAGGGGGCCCCCTTATACAGCGAGGATCCACAGCAGCACCCGAGGAACTAATGAGAGGGCCATCTGCCCATTATTGACACTGCTAACTGAGACTGAGCCATTGCGAGCAGTAACCAAATGTACCCAATCCATACCACACCCATAATGCACTCTATACTGCACTTATTCCAAACCTAGGCTGCTCCTATACCAATGCTATACCACATTATACCGAATCTTTACCATATCTGAACCACATCTACCTGGCACCTATGCTGAGACTATTCCATACCTATACTGTATCTATACTGCATGCAGAATAATTTGGACTGTCGTTAAAGAGGTTATTAACCTCCCTGTGTAAGTTATACCTATAGATAAGCCTAGAATAAGGCTTACCTATAAGTACTGTAAATATCCCCTAAACGTTGCATGTTTAGGGGATATTTACAGTACCTGGGGCGTAAGAGGGGCTGAGGTTCTTGAGACAATCAAGGCAATGAACAGAGGACCCATCCTATACAGCTGCTCCTACAGGAGTAGCACTACACCTATATTACTTATATTTCTTAAATGTACTTGTTTTCTTTTGAATATATAAAAAATAATACATATTAAAGTTACACAATCACTTTGTGTACAAAAAACTGAGTAAAAAAAGTACAGTGATAATACTTATCTGTCCCACCACCCATGCACAGTGGATTCATTTTCTTGCAGACCTACACCAGATGGCAGAATTTTGGGAACTTTATAGACAGCCTGGGTTTGCAATGTAGTAGAAGCACATACAGTTCAAAGCACTTAAAAAGACCATACAGTTTATCACTGTAATAGGTTTGAGTCAAATGTTACCAGAGTGTGGCTTCTGCTGGAGTTGTGGTGGAACAGGACAATTCTCACAGAAGAGATTTCAGAAGGTTCTGCAACACCAGATAGTGTTTCTCACCCTGTTTCTACTCATCTGGAACTTTTCCCTATTCTAAGCACTATCCTTATCCTGCGGGTTTCTCTCCCTAACCTTCCACCTTCCACATGCTTGAAACACTCCCCAATGGCGTGGGATTCCCTATTTAAAGGCTCTCATGTTAAGATGGCCATCTCAACTCTCACAAGAACTCACAAGAACTCAAATCAGATGAGGGATAACAGAGTCTCTAAGGGGCAATTTACCCTTATAGACCCTTCTTCCACTGTAACAATGGCACAGTACCACTTAGGGGCCAAAAGAGTACCTGCACCTGCCTACATGCTGTGGTTCCTCCAGCCGAAATACATCACTTTCCCTGCAAGAGAGAGAAGATCGGAGACATGAGTGTTGGAACAGGTAAGTAGTATTACTGTTCTTTTGCAGCCTTTAACAATACTAATATCCTCTAGATTTTTCTTCCTGACAGTTACTATCAGTTGTCGTATTTGACCTTTGACTTCTGGCAACTGAAATCTTATGTGTATTATGTCTACTTGGGAGTGGAAACATGTCTTCCTTATCATAGAAATACCGGCATGATCCAGAATTCTTGATGATTTGGTCCACGCTGCACATTCCTACTATAATGTATTTACTATATCTTACTATTTTTACAGCCTATTTAGAGGCCTGACATGGCTTCTTATTGGAATTACTGCCTGTATGATAAGAGGAGATTTGCAACACTTGGAAGCATCCAAGCTATGTAAATCTAGATACAGCGCTCTGTGCCAGAGAACTGACGAGGAAAAAAAAAAATGAAGGTGGAGAGAGGAAGTTCTCAGGAAACTAAAGACAAGCTAAAAATTATAACAGTGTGTTTCAGATATTGTAAAATATTTAAAGGAACACTTTTTGGGAGCCTAAACAATTTTGCATTTAAAGGCTAATTTCACTTTTTTTTAAAGAAACTGACCCATGCAGGCAAGGGGCCCCAATGATTTTAAATAAACTGTGCAGTTTGTTAAAATATACTGTAGTTAGATGCAGATGCTATACCTGTAGGCCGTTTTGTCCCCCATGTAGCGTGTGCGGATTTTGAAACAGGAAACATGCTTGCTCCAGGGTTGCTACAGGCAAACGTTTACTGCTGCTTTGTCCTGCAATTAACCCAAGAGGCAAGGATGTAAACAATGACGTATTTGGACCAGGTTGCATGGGGGGACAGAAATAGCCAACAGGTATGGAGTCTACATTTAACTATATTTTAACAAATCACATGGCACATTTAAAACTACTTAGGCCCCTTGTCTGCATTAGAGAGTTTCTGTTAAAGTGATATTAAACCTAAAATCGAGCATTTATTATATTGCAGCTGACCAGTTCTTAGATGTGGGGGCTGCATTAGATTTATTTTTTAGGCTTTCGGTCTTTCCATTTGGTGATCCTGCCAGTCTTTCAAAAGCACAAGCTCTCCTGCAGATCGCATCAGTTACAGGGATGAGACATACTATTTAACACTGGCAGCAATGCTTACAGTGATCAGCTTTAATTCATTAATTGTAAAACCTTTTACATTTTACCTTTACCTTTTACCTTGTAAAAAACAGTTTGCTGTGATTGCCTAAAAAGTGTTAGCTGGAGTTTGGCTTCAATTTGTTAGTGTATTGCAATTTACTGGTGCATCTAACATCCCCCTCCCCACAGACTGGCAATGCTGCTGTCCAAAGGTGACCCCTGTGCTCTTTCATCCACTCTAATACAGGAGGTGTGTTACAGTACTGGCAAGATCACCTGAGGAAATAAAACAAAATATTATAAAAAATAACGCAGCCACCACATTTAATGATTGGCGATATATTACATTTTTGGTTTTAGGTTTATCTTACCTCCCAGCTATTTGAGAAGGGAATGAGGGACACCTATCAGCAAAAGTATGCAGGCATAGGACACACACCCCTACCACGCCCCCTTAAAGGAAAATTGTACAAAAAAACAAGAGTGCTTTTTTACCACTACAATTCCTTTAAATTGGCTTTTGTAATTTATAACTGCAGCAATTTAGAAATCAGATGAAAGGTTTAGAACTGGGAAACACTTTTTGATGGATAAAAAGTGCATTTTATATACAACTATATAGATCAGACCAAAACGAGGTACAAATGAGGAGGAAAGAGGGACAGAGGGACATTGCTCCAAATCAGGGACAGTCCCTCGAAATCAGGGACAGTTGGGAGCTATGGGTTTATTACTGCTTTGAAGGTAAATATGCCCTTTACAATTGAACTCCAGGCAGTTACATTTACATGTATAAGTTGTTTTACCTGCAAAAGAATGTTCATTTTTGTTCATCTAGTTCTGAGATTTGCACATCCCTGCCAAGCAAAATGGCCGGGTGGGTGACCTAACTTAACTACAGACTGGTCATGCTGAGCACCATTCAGGTCAGAAGGGGATTGATGGTATGGACTGCAGCAGGATGTGAAATTCAGCACTGGATGAAGAGAGTGATGTACTAACAGTTGAGTATTCCATAATAATAAGTTATAATAATTATTGTAGATATATTGATTTTCTTATTAGTAATAACCACTTCCGGACCGCCCGTCGTCGTTATACGTCGGTACTTTGACGTTGAATACTGTTATTATGGCAGCAGATAGCTCAGTATATTCCTAAACGGTGGGCGGTCCGCTTTCTAATAAAAGTGGTCTCCACGGCAGATTCGCCACAAGATCACTTTTATCAGCAGTGGGAGAGGTGCCCATCCCCCTCCTGCCACGTCTTGGTCGCCTCCGCTGCTTACCGGAGCTGTCGGTAGCGGTGAAGACAATCCGATCCTTTCCCCTCTGAGGCACTGTGTTGAGTGAGGGAATGATGGCCCCCACTCGACTCAATGACACTGGATGACGAAAGCGATGTCAACCGTCACTTCCGCCCAATGGCCGTAAAGGGACATTTTTTTTTTAATTGAAAAAAAAAAAGACTTTTTTTTTATTGCATTTAAGTGTAAATGTGAGATCTGAGGTCTTTTTGACCCCCCAGATCTCACATTAAAGAGGTCCTGTCATGATTTTTTTCTATTAGAAGGGATGTTTACATTCCTTGTAAAAGGAATAAAAGTGATCCAAAATTTTTTTTTTTTTAAAAGGGACAGTGTAAAAATAAAAAATAAAAAGTAAAATAAATAAGAAAAAATAAAAATTTAAAGCGCCCCGTCCCTCTGTGCTCATGCGCAGAAGCGAATGCATTGGTTGCGATCGTTAGAGCGAGAGCAATAATTCTAACAAAAGATCTCCTCTGTAACTCAAAACTGGTAACCTGTAGAAATTTTTAAACGTCGCCTATGTTTTTAAATGTCGCCTTTTAAGGGTCAAAGTTTGTCGCCATTCCACGAATGATATGTTGGGTACCAATTTACTTGGCGTAACATTATCTTTCACAATATTAAAAAATTGGGCTAACTTTACTGTTTTCTTATTTTTTAATTCAAAAAAGTGTATTTCTTCCAAAAAAATTGCATTTGTAAGACCGTTGCGCAAATACGGTGTGACATGAAATATTGCAATGACCGCCATTTTATTCTCTAGTAGTGTGTCTGAAAAAAAATCTGTAATGTTTGGGGGTTCTAAGTAATTTTCTAGCAAAAAAAAAATGATTTTAAGGTAAACAAACAAGTTTGAAAAATAGGCCTGGTCCTTAAGTGGTTAATAACAACAACAACAAACAACAATTATTAATATTTTTTTAATAATAATATTTTAAATAATAATTATTTAAAATTATAATAATACAAATTAATGAGAAAAAAAAAACTAAATAAATAATTAGATGTATGCAGAACATAAATACCTTTCTGTCATTCTCTGTAGCACTGAGGCTAAGAGAGGGAAGAGCAGCACTAGAAGCAAATGAAAGTCTGCTGCATGCACATGTGCTGATGAGAGAAAGCAGAGAGAAGAGTTGAAGTTTTGGAGTGGTAAAAAAAAAATTTATGGGGTGGGATTTTACAATTGTATCTGTACTAACACTGTACTAACAGTTGTTCATTCTGTAATGGTTAATATTAACAATAATAATATTTACATTTAATCTTAAATAATGATAATTATAAACAATGAAATATATACATAACTTAACCACTTGCTAACCACTGAACGCCGATATACGCCCTCACTTTGAGGACGGATATCGTTGTTATGGCAGCAGCTAGCTGTCATAACCCTGGTATCCTCGTGTTCAGCCAGCGGTCGGCTACAAGATAAAAGTGGTCTGTGCGGCGGATTCGCCGCAAGATCACTTTTATCTGCTTTTTACCGGATCGCCTCCCCCCCGCGCTCCGATGCCCTCCGTCGCTTACCGGAGCCGTTGGCAGCGGCGGAGGCGATCCGGTCCTCTCTGTGGCTGTACATGGAGATGAGTGAGGGGAAGATGGCCCCCACCCGTCTCCATGACATTGCAGGGCGGATATGACGTCAAAATGTCACTTCCGCCCATAGCTCTTAAAGTGCCATTTTTTTTTTATTCACTTTTTTAAATGACATTTTTTTTTTATTGCATTTTAGTGTAAATATGAGATCTGAGATCTTTTTGACCCCAGATCTCAGATTTAAGAGGTCCTCTCATGCTTTTTTTCTATTACAAGGGATGCTTACATTCTTTGTAATAGGATTAAAAGTGACACTTTTTTTTTTTTAAAAACAGTGTAAAAATAAAAAATAAAAGGTAAGATATATAAGAAAAAAAATATTTAAACGCGCCCCGTCCTGCTGAGCTTGCGTGCAGAAGTGGACGCAAACGTGAGTAGCGCCGGCATAGGAAAAAGGTATTCAAAGCACACGTGATTTATCGCCGTGATCGGTAGAGCAAGAGCAATAATTCTAGCCCTAGACCTCCTCTGTGACTCAAAATATGCAACCTGTAGAATTTTTTAAATGTCGCCTATGGAGATTTTTAAGGGTAAAAGTTTGTCGCCATTCCACGAGCGGGCGCAATTTTGAAGCATGACATGTTGGGTATCAATATACTGGGCGTAACAATATCTTTCACAATATAAAAAAAATTGGCTAACTTTACTGTTGTCTTTTTTTTTAATTCCAAAAAGTGTATTTCTTCTAAAAAAATTGCATTTGTAAGACCGCTGCGCAAATACGGTGTGACAAATAGTATTGCAACAACCTCCATTTTATTCTCTAGGGCGAAAAAAAATGTATAATGTTTGGGGGTTCTAAGTTATTTTCTAGCAAAAAAAAACTGTTTTTAACTTGTAAACAACACATCTAAAAAAGAGGCCTGGTCCTTAAGCGGTTAACCAACTTTCTGTCATTTCCTGCAGTACTTAGGCTCCTTTCACACCAGCGGACCGATTGGGTTTGCATGTTTGTTTTTAAGACAGACCCGATCGGACCACCCATTGTTCTTTATAGAGCAGCGGATGTCAGCCGACATGCATCCACTGACACCTGCCGGCATCCGATCTGAACCGGTCCGCTAAAAACAGACGGATGGGGATCCCCCATCCATCTGGCAGATCTGATGACAGTCAGATGGAAATGGACAGGCAGTCCATTTCCATCTGACCACCCCATAGAGAATAGCATAGCGGAGCAAACACGAACCTATCATCCGCCTGCTCAGTGGGGACCAGCGGAGATATTCCCCGTTGAGCAGGTGGATCTGCTGAATGGAGTCTGCTCCGTCTGAAAGGGGCCTTAGGCTATAAGAGGGAGGTGCAGCAGTAGAAGCCAATCAGAGTCTGCTGCATGCACATGTGCTGTTGAGAGAAGAGAGCCGAGCAAACAGAGTTAAAATTGTATTAAAATGCTGCTGCTTACTCACAGTCCATTCAGCATGTTGTAAATCAAGTGGTATAGATATGAAGTCAACAATATTCCTAATAGATGTGTTTCACGTATTAATTGTGAAGACAGCATCAGAAAGGCATAAGAATATTCAGGGCTTCACAGGGTCCCTTTCTCAAAGCAACCTAGTGTCATCTGCGGGGCCACGAAACATTATTATGTGATGCTGTCTTCACAATAAACATGTGAAACGCATCTATTTGGAGTGCTCTGGACTTCATTTCTTTGCATTTGGTTCTGGAGCAGCACCTTCCATGGCATTCACTTCAAGCCCCCATCACTTCAAGGTTCAGTACTATGAGGAGTGCAGCTTCATTTTGAACTGTGTAGATGGAGTGGTCACACCACCTTTTTTTAATTATAACAGAGAAAGTATTGTCACCCTCCAGGCTGTGTGTGTCAATCACAAAAGTGGCTGGACAGAACTACAAACACTTAGGCAGACACTCACATATGTATATTTAATCTGGGTGTTGAGTTGTTTGCCTGGAGTTCAGCTTTAATTAGCTTTCCCTCAAAAAGCAGAAGCAAAAGTAGTATAATGCTTTAGAAAGCATGAAACTAGGAATTCACCAGAGGAGATACGTATCTATGAAATGGAATGTGCACTGGTGCGTAGTGCAGGGAGCAGGTGCCATACAGGTGCATGGGGTGCACTCTAGAGTGTGATCATTAATCAAGGACCATGACTTTGATGTATAATGTGGCATGTAAAAATGACTTCAATTTACCAAGATATTTTCAGTGCAAAGAAAAATTTGGTTTTAAAAAAAAAGCACAGTGCATGTTGCTGGGAGTGATTTATTTATACTATAGTTTATTTTTACAATGATGTCATAAGCAAAATATAAAAAAGGGAAAAAAAATGAGTTGTCAATACATAGGAGAACAAAGAACCCTCGATGAAAGGATCAGTCTGGACAAGTTCGAAGATTGTTTAAATATTTTTAGTTCAGAGAGACTGTATAATTCCATGGATTAAATCACGGTTCAGGGGTTCAAAGGATTTGGAACTGCACTGCTGGAGCAGGGTTATCATAATGGCAAAAAGCTTCCCTGGGCAGCACACAGATATAAACCTAGATACTTATTTAAAGTAAACTTGAGTTTATAGAAATATGTGAGCTGAATGTTGGAGTTCGATAGGTCACTAAATTTTTTTTTTCTTTTACCCATTAGATCTCAAGCAAGTCCATACTCAACGAAATCTCACTCGCCATCATGAGCCTTCCGCACAAAGGTCTTTCCAGGTACTTTGCTTAAATCATCATATAGGCTTCCATATTTTTCTACTTTTCAAAACATTAAAAGGTATCGATAGGTCACTAAATACTGTACACATAGGTTAACGCAATTTAGTGCTACCCCCGCAGGAGCTGCTTGATACATTGGGTTCTTCTGTTTTTATGCTTTGACTCTGAGAACAACCTTAGCCCCACTGATACACCAGGTTAAGCAAATGGATGGTGCACTTCTACTGGGAGCATGGATAAAGATTTCCCTGAACACAACTAAGATTCAGTATAAAAAAGCAAACACCAGATTGGCTAGTGGTAGATGAACCCAATATATTGTCATGGGTTGCAGTAAATAGCAGTTCTTGTGTATCACAACATACCCATTCTAAACAATATTGTAAACTCTACCCTGATATGTGAAAAACTAACATACCAACATCAAAATGCTCCCCAAAAATGTCTCTTCATCTGTCAACATTAGATAGATACTCCAGGAATTGCACTTCTTCAGCTGGTTCTCCATAGGCTCCTGCAAGTTCTTTATTTTAGGGGAATGGGTGCTTTTATTTGGGTCTTTACAGAAGAAAATTGTGAGTTGGTTACTCTCTATAACATGCTTGACCCTCCAGCCAGGTACTGGCCAAGGTAATTCTAATCTTGTTATATTTTATACAATTTGCCTAGTTAAGTTGCTGTATATAATTTTTTTTTTTTTTTACTTTCCAGTGATGAACTGTTAAATGCTGTAGTATCACAGTTCACTTTATGACAATTACTATGTTTTATGTTCTCAGTACGTTCTGTATGTACGTGTTGTGTACATGAAAATTTTGTTCAATAAAGTATTTTGAGAGTAAAAAGTTCTTGTGAAGCAGCTATCTGAGTAAGCAATCGTTAGCCCTAGTTCTTCAGCCAGCCAGCGTTGGGACCCAGTCTTTATGGTGGTGCACATGAGTACAGTCCCATTAAAGTCTGCATGTATTAAATAATGCTGCTTGTTCGATGGCCAGTCCCTATGTACTCAGTATCTGCTAGCAGCAACGGGTTAATGGCAGCAGTGTCCTCTCACTTGTCCCATCGATACAGCCACAGAGGTCTCACTGTTCAGATGTCAGCTCATTTCTGAATCTGCCTAGAGTTACTCAGGTCCTCAGCACATGGTTTAACAGCACTCCAGTCCCTCTCTCAGCCAAAGGCTTGTTTGCAGGCTAGTGTGCGCACAGGAGCAGCTATGTGCACATCTCGTTCTCCTTGCAGCAAATAGAAAGCCCCTCTGTATTTAGCCTGGGAAAATACAACTCTCTCTCCCTATATACCTGGATCGCATTGGGAATTGTAGTCCAATGATCAATAGACTGCCATAGTAAAGTTTCTTTCCCAAACTTCATCTCCCATTATTAAATCCTGCCAACCATCAAGCCTCTTGAGCTCCTTCTGCTTGTCAACTCCCCCTGGTGGATGGAGGCAAGGTAGTGTTAACCCAAGAAAACTATTTTTTTCTCTAACCAAGAACCTGGCTACAGTAAAAATACATAGGGCTCTTGAATTTAGACAATATTTGTTTAACCCAGATTTTGGCTTAAGGCCTAATGCACACGGCAGGGCAGAGAAATACACCTGAATTTCTATGTCATTGTGGCCCGGGCAGCCTGACTTCATAGCATATCTAAACCTAAAATCAAAAATGTTATTAATAGCAGTTTACTGGCCCTTCTATGAAGTGGCTGCATTTTGTGTAAGATGTTTCTGTATAAATTGTTGGGCAGGAGTTGGCTTGGGAAGTTCACCATGGGACTCAGTGCAAAGACCAAGTGCATGTGAAGATGTACTCTATGAGACTTTAGCTGCTAGGAGCTTCCCCATAGGAAGGAAATGAGAAAAGTGAGCTGCAGGACCAATGGTACTACTCATATCCTTTTGGCATGGGATGTACAGTAGTACTCTGGCAAACCCTGAAAGGTAAGCTGCTTCTTGATTTATCTCTCATCTCTGCTGTTCTCGATCTGTTTACAACCAAGAAATGTGCCATCATCATGTGAAATGACTGGAAGGATGTATATATATTTAAACAAACTGTGAGTTAAAAGGCTTTGTTGGGTGGACTCTTCTTCTTCCTAAAATCGAACTGCTGGTTGAAGCTGTGATTGAGGTCCATTGCCATAAGTCCTGAGGAAGGTATGGAATGGGTTACTGGGTGGTGCTGGTTAGGCCAGACCGGGGGGCCTCCCAGGGTTACTTCTGTGTTGGCACTCAGGGGAAGTACCCCTGCCCATAGCACTTCAAGAAGACCAAGAAGACCAATCTATGCAGGGCAGGAACAAGTACATGTATAACATTTGTAGCTTTTATGGGATTCTAGTAAATTGGTTAACATCATAACAAAGTTCTACTTTAATATACTTGGCAAAATATTGGTTTTCTGCTAGACAATGCTCATGTTAGTTTGATTAATAGTTGGTGAAGGTAACTTCACGTTAAAGATGAATTGAATCCTAAGATAACCAATTAGGAAATGCAAGCAGATGTACATGGAAGGAAAAATGACATTATTCCAGAATGTAAATTCCAACCCTTTGGCAATTAGTAGTAAATCAGATTATCACACATATTCACATTGCATGCTATAAAAGAAAATGATGATTATGAACAATCAATGACTGGATAAACTAAAATCCAACAAGATGAATATCCATATAATTATATCATCAAAACATCCTCAGTTCATTGAAAGTGACCACACACATAAATACTTAAAAGTCATGACTGAATAAATAAAAAGTAAATATAATCATCCACGCACACGGATTTTGAAAATCGATAAAATATTTGTAATCATCAAAGACAAATCATCCTTAAAACCACCATGATTATAATATAAACTTGAATGACCTATGTAATGCATCAGAATAATTTGTATAAAGACCACTTTAAACATAACTAATAGATACTAAAAAGCCCTAAATGTGTAAGCCATAAAGCATCAAGGAGTAAAGCAAAGAACAGATTCTACCATTTCATTAAAGACTTACACTAGCCCAAAAATATATATTTTTTCTTTTTTGACAGTCGAAAAGAGTGGTTGTAAAGTCAGAATGTTTTTTATCCTAATGCATTCTATTCATTAGGATTAAAAGCTTCTGTGTGCAGCAGCCCCCCTTAGCCCCCTAATACTTACCTGAATCTCGATCCAGTGATGTTGCAGCAGAGACTCGGCTACCCGGGACTCTCCCTTCTCATTGGTTGAGACAGCAGCGTGGCGCCATTGGCTCCAGCTGCTGTCAAACAAAGTCAGTAAGCCAATGAGGAGAGAGAGGGGACAGGGTGTGGCTGAACAGTGGCTCCGTGTCTGAATAGACACAGCGAGGAGTGGCTTGGCTTGGTTGCCCCCATAGCAAGCTGAAAGAGAGAGATAGAGAGAGAGCAGTATGTCAGTTAAAACTCAATGTTTAAAAAAAGTAAGATCAACTCACATTTTGGTGAGTTATAATGTGCATGGCATAAGTAACTTGGGCTCCTGTACTCCAGCTGGGCAGCGGTGGTGGTCAGCATTTCCCGGCTGATCCGGTTGGTCCCGAGGCTGAAGACGTTCACGCTCCGAGACGTGGTCGAGCCCGCGTTCGGAGCATGCATGCTCCTTTATCAGGCATGCCTGATGAAGAAGCATGCATGCTCCAAACGCGAGCTTGACCACGCCTCTCGTCCATCACCGCTGACGTGCTTGTTGTGTGACCGTCTTCAGCCTCAGGAACCACTGGGGCTGCCAGGAACTGCTAACCACCACCACTGCTCAGCTGAACTACAGGAGCCCAAGCTACTTATGCCAGGCATGCACATTATATCTCACCAAAATGTGAGTTGATCTTACTTTTATTAAACATTGAATTTTAACTGACACTGCACTCAGAGTGGTGCAGCTCCTCTCTCTATCTCACCCATATCCACAGCGTTGCTTCTGCTCTCTACAGCTGGCTATCCACACTGATACAGACTAGAACCCCTAAACCCTGGTCTGGTCTCAGCAGTAAATTAACTTTGACATCTGGCACACTTGGGCCTTGGAACTATTTCCATATCGCACTAACTGCATTTCTAGCGCTCCATCTTTTTTCATTTTAACCCCACAGCAAGCTGCTTGCTGTGGGGGCACTCGGCAGGAGGCCAGAAGCGCAGGTGAGGGACCCGAGAAGAGGAGGATTGGGTCTGCTCTGTGCAAAACCACTGCACAGAGCAGGTAAGTATAACATGTTTGTTATTTTTAAAAGAAAAAACTGAGACTTTAGTATTACTTTAAAGTGTATCTAAACCCAGGAAAAAAAGCAATATACTGCAGCATAGCAGTCCTTAAATGTGGTGGCTATATTAGTTTTCTTTTTGTGCAGGCTATGTTACCTTTATTTTCACCTGGTAATCCGGCCAGTTACAAACTGCACTAATGGATAAACAGAGATGTCGCCCTAGGACAAAACTAGGGAATACTCTGCTCTATTGCATAAAGGCGTTCTGTAGTTCACATGGAGGGCTGGGAACAATGCTAACTGATAGCACGTTGGCAGAGAGCATAGGGAATCGACTCACATGATTTTATTGCACAAACAAAACACTTGATGGTCTTTTTAAAAGACCAAAAGGGAGCAGACAGAAAAGCTAATTTTTTTTTTTTTTTTTCTTTTTTGTCACATCAGTCGACCATTTTGAGAGGTGCGAATCAGCTTTACAGCTCATAGATTTTCCATCTCCTCTCTTTTGTCTCATCATTGTGACGTTTAGTCATATCAAAAGGAAAATAAATTACAACCGACAGTTGATGAGTCTAACATCATTAGCTTATCCCCCCCGGGGGGCTCCATAACCGAATAAAAGGTGTCGGCTTCTTCTTGGTGCTCCCCATCCCCCCTTCCCACCCTTCCACCCACGGCCCAACCTCTCCAGGGTCAAGTACAACCATCTCTCCTTCTGTATTCTAGTCCTAGATCTGTGTTCTACACCACATTTTTTTGAATTTTACCCATTGTTCCCACTCCTCAGGACCCGTAGTGCCTTTTCCCTCTATTGCGCGGGCCCTACTCTCCAGAATGTAAGTCTCTTCAACAGCATCTATCCATTCCCAAATGTCCGGGCTCTCCTTCCTCTGCCAATTCTTCGGGATTGTTCGCTTCGCAGCGTTCAGAAGATGAGGTACTAATGACTGTTTATATTTTTTAATGTCTCCACCTCCCCCATGGAACAAAACCTCCCATGGATCATCTGTTATGTCTTTTCCGGTTATTTCCTTAATTAACCCGCATATCTCACCCCAGAAGGCTTTTATTTTAGGGCATGTCCACCATAGGTGCGACATTGTTCCTATCTCCTGGCATCCACGCCAACAGTGCGCCGTTCTATTTTGATATTTACATACTATCTCTGGGGTGAGATAGCTTCTGCTTATGCATTTATAATTCATCTCTGCCGTACGTGCGTCCAGTGCCGAACTACAAATCATATCCAAAATTCTCTTAATTGTGTTATCATCTTTCTTTGTGCCTAATTCCTTCTCCCATTTATCTATGAATGGAGGTATCTCCAGCTGGTCAATCTTCATCAGGACTTTGTACATTTTAGAAACTATATTTCTTAGGTCTTCGGTGTTGCATAACCTCTCGAATTCCATAAGTTTATCCCCTGCCCTAATCGGGCCTGGTAACCTACTCACAAAATGGCACAGCTGGAGATATCGCCACCCATCTAACCCTCGTGGCTCCTTTCCAGCTCTAATCTCGTGCAATGTCATGACTTTACCCCCCCTAATGATGTGTCTTAATTGTGTCTTACCCCAAAGTGCATCCTTTCCTCCTATATTTTCTAATCCCGGTGGGAAGAAATTATTATCTACTAGTGAGATTAGTGGTGAGTTGTAGTTTCCAATCACTTTCTTATATACCCTATCCCAAATTTTAAATACATTATGTGTTATAACATGTGTGTTTTTGTCGAAAATTCTAGCTTGTGGAGGGTTCCATATCACACTTCCAAGTGGTGCTTTACATAAGAATTCCTCTATTCTAACCCAGTGTTTTTCATTTTCTCGTTTTGCCCATTCGGCCATTCTAGACAGCACTACGGCATTGTAGTAATGCTGAATGTCCGGAACTGCCAAGCCTCCGTGTGTTTTCTTTTGTTTTAGGACCCTGAAAGGAACCCTCCGTTTTTTATTTTTCCATATAAAGCTCATTATAATTTTTTTTAAATTTCTCAAATAATATAGGGGAAGTGGAAGTGGTACCATCTGGAATAGATATGTGATCTTGGGGAGTAGGAACATCTTAATGACGTTTATGCGTCCTATCCATGAGAGGGCTTTCCGGGCGTAGTTTTTACAGTCAGTTCTTATAGTGTCTAGTAAAGGTAAATAATTTATTGTATATGTTTTCTTATTTGATCTAGCCAGCTTTACTCCTAAGTACTTTAGTTCTTCGGTCTATCTGAAACTATGTTCTTTTTTCAATGTATCTATTTCTAATTTATTTAAATTTATGTTTAATATTTCTGATTTTGCGAAATTTATTTGGAAGTTAGACAGCTCTCCATATTCCTTTAGGGCGGTCATTAACTTAGGTAAAGTGGTTTTAGGGTCAGAGACATAAAACAATACGTCGTCAGCAAAAGCTGCGACCTTATGTTCGTCTTTGCCGATCCTAAAACCTCTTATTTCTGGGTCTGCCCGTATTGTTGCTAAAAGAGGTTCCAAAGAGAGAACAAAAAGCAACGGAGACAGGGGGCACCCCTGTCTCGTTCCATTTGCCATCTCAAAGGGCTGAGACATTGCTCCGTTCACTCCTACCTCCGCCGTGGGGTGTTGATACAGGGTTTTGATCCGTTGGATCATCTTGGGTCCCAGACCCATATTCTCCAGTGTCAGGAACATGAACCCCCAGTCTACCCTGTCGAAAGCCTTTTCGGCGTCGATCGACAGCAGTAGTCCTGGGGGTCCGCCCTCCCCTGTTTTTTGGAGCATGAGCAATGTCCTGACCCCGTTGTCCTTGCCCTCCCTTTTAGGGATGAAACCCACCTGATCTGGGCTAATCAGAGCATTCATTGATCCCTTTAGCCTCTCCGCGAGTATTTTTGCGTAGAGTTTCGTGTCAGTATTAAGGAGAGAGATAGGACGGTAACTTGAGCATAGTGTTTTTTCTTTTCCTTCTTTGAGTAAGATCGTGATGGAAGCCTTTAGGGCCTCTTTGCTCATCTCGTAATCCTTACCTAACCCGTTAAAATACTGGCACAGCCTGGGGATCAAGACTTCTTTGAATGATCTGTAGTAAATTAATGTGAATCCATCCGGACCTGGACTTTTCCCCAAAGCCATTCCTGCTATTGCTTTACTCACTTCTTCTTCTGAAATTGGTGTTTCCATGCACTCCCTTTCTTCTTCTGTGATTTTGGGCAGCATTGCATTTCTTAAATACTTATTATTTCTCTCTCTAATTTTATTGAACTGGGTAACCTGTTTTGGAATTGAATAAAGCTCCTGGTAGTATTTTTTGAATACCTCTGCTACTTTCCTGGAGGAGTACTCTATGTGGCCATCTTTCGTCTGGATTTTTTCTATAAAATTCCTGGTTTTCCATTTTTGTACTGTTTTTGCAAGATGTTTACTCGGTTTGTTGGCCCATCTATACCTGTCTCCAAGGGTCTTCCTATATTTTGCTTGAACCTCTTGATCCATTAAATTTTTCAACTCTGTTCTTTTAATTATTATATGTTTGTACGTGGCTTGTGACGGTTGTCCTGATTGTATCTTGTGTTTCGATTCTAAGCTGGCCAGTTCTTCTATTAATTTTTGGCGTTCCTTACTTTTCTCTTTTTTCCTTCTTGACCCTAGCTCTATTAGTACTCCTCTTATATAGGCTTTATGGGCCTGCCATAGAGTACATCCAGAAATTTCTCCTGTGTCGTTTTCCACGAAATAATTCTTCAATTCCTTATTGATTCTATTAAACCCATCCTCCCACCTTAACAGTTCTTCGTTTAAACGCCATTGCCCCAACTGTCTATTTTCTTCGCCTATTTTTATTTCCATGTTCATGGGTGCATGATCTGAGTAAGTTATGTTTCCTATCCAGGAATCTAACGCCTTCTCTATTGCGCTATGGTCAATCAGACCGTAGTCGATCCAGGAGTATGTCCCGTGCACAGGGGAATGAAACGTATAGTCACGTTTCTTAGGGTGTTGTATTCTCCATATGTCAACTAATTGCAGGCTGGCTAATTTTTGCCTGAACTTTCTTAGTTGCCCACTGGTCTTCCCCTGTGCTCGGGCCGTACTGTCCAAACCCGGGTCTATACAAAAATTAAAGTCGCCCATTACTATCAAGTGCCCTTTTCTGAACGCTGTCAACTTCTCCAAGATTTTTAACACATAATCCACCAGATTTTTATTTGGCGCATATACATTGGCTAGTGTGTATTCTTTCTCGTTTAATCTACCTCTCAGGAATAAGTATCTGCCTTCTGTATCTACTAATCTATCTTCAAGCGTGAACCTGACTCTTTTTGAAAATCCGATGGCCACGCCTCGTGTTCTACTTGAGATGGTGTCTCCTTGGTACCAGATCGGATACTCCCCCGAGAATAATCTTAATCTTGATTGGTGTGCAATATGTGTTTCCTGGAGGAATACCACCTCTGGACCAAGCAGTCTAAGCTCATTAAATATACTTCGTCTTTTGTGGGCTGCGTTTAAACCTTTAACGTTGTATGTAGTGCATTTTATTGTGGTGGATGTCATTTTACTATGTCCCTACCATCACCCTCTATCTTTGGACCCTGGAGAGTTTTTATGCGTCTATCTGTCTTGTACCCTGGCGAGGTGACCCTTAATTCCGAAATTAAACTTAAAGTGCAACTCCTTCCCATCACCCCCACCCCTACCCTCCCCTCCCGCTTTCCCCCTCCCTCCCTACCTCCCTCCTCCCCTCCCCCCCCTCCCCCCTTTGGTCTCAACTAGACCCTCAGACCAATGTGAGTCGCAAAAATCGTAACCCTCCATTGGTCTCCATCTCAAAAGGTGGATCTGTTGGTGTGCCAGCGGCCGGTCGATGTTTCCCGGCTTCCAGATGTTCTTGCAGCTTCCTGTAGCGCCCATCTTTCCTAATCTCATTACTAGTTTCCCTCCCTCCCTCCCTATCCCCAAAATCCCCCCCTCACTTCATTTTTATAGCAGTCATCTTCCCAATTCTATCCACCGATCGTTGGACCAATCTATTGTTGTAGGGACCTGTAGGTCTAATTTCATGCAAAATTCTTCTAACTCCTCTGGGAATCTCAACCTAGCTATTCTACCATCTTTATAGCCCAATAGACATGAGGGGAATCCCCATGTGTATTTTATGTTTTGTTTTATCATTTGATCCAAGAGTGGTTTCAGGAGACGTCTTCTTGTTAAGGTATCCTTGGCTAAATCAGCAAACACTTGAATCCTGGCTTCTTCATATAGAAGTGGAGTATGCCCTCTCAATTTTGACCATATTTTTTCCTTATCAACGTAATATCTGAACCTCATGATAATATCCCGGCTTCTTTCTGTTCGGCTAGCGTCCAACCTTCCTACACGGTGCACTCGTTCAATTTTTGGGAAGTCCTCCCCTCCCAGCTCCTAGAGGGGGGCGAATAAGTCCGCCACTGTCACTCTCCTCTTTTTTCTGGAATGCCACGTATTCTCAGGTTCTGTCTGCGACTTCTGTTCTCCTGGTCCTCGAGTCTATAACAAATTTTTATCTGGTTTTGTTGAGTTGTTTTAATTTGTTCTTTTAAATCAGAAATTTCCCGTTCCTGTTGGTCGATTGTGTCTTCCGCTCTCTCAACTCTGGCTAAGAGATTACCCAGATCTGTCCTTAACATATTAATCTCTGACTTGATTGAGGCTTCCAGGGCTTTAAACATCTCTGCAATTTCATTTTTGGTGGGGAGTTCTGAATCCAGCCTGTGTTCGGTCGATCTAGCTGTTTCAAGAGCGCTTTCGATCAATGATGACTCTCTGGATGTGAGGGGCGTCTGGTCCCCTTTCCCGTTTTGGCCCTTCTTCTTCTTATCCGCCAGAGTTAACGTTTGGGCTTCTTGGTGAGCGCTTCCAGGGCTCCCCCCTCCAGCAAGGTACTGCTTGATTGAGCACCCAGCAGCACCACCGGATGAGTTGTCCTTGGGCGTCTTCGGGGGGGCCCCTTTTCCTGTTTTGGACGTATTTCTGCTCATTATTATGTTCCCTGGAGTTTATAAGAGGAGTTTGGGCGTCTTTGTCTTGTTAGTGCCAATGAAACTTTATTAATCCAGCCCTAGTACCGTTTTATACTCTTGCCCTTGTCTTCTCGCCACTATTCTGTTCTTGGGGAGTGAGAAATCTGTTTCTTGTGAATAGGCTCTATAGGAGCAAGTGTCGCAGGTTACTAAAGAGTGCTCCCAGCTTCTCTGCTGTTCCAGAATATGATAGCGAAAATTTTAAGAGAATAGTGTGTTTTTAATAACCTTCACAGGGGACCTTAACGTCTAACTATAAAATCTACAGCCTCCCCCCTAGGACAAGGTATAGCCAGGGGAGATAGTCTGTTATTTAAAAGTGTTTTAGACCTATACCCTTTGCCCTGCAAGTCCTGACTCACATCCAGAGGCCCAACGAATGATGGTGTAAATACTGGTGATCTGCAAGGGTGGTTGCAAATGCTGGGCTGCCCTGATGCTCCTGTATTTTACCAGAGTATTTAATTTAGTTTAAGCTGGTGTACCAGGGTTTCTCACGTTCCGCTGTTTGCCGCTATTGGTCCTCGTTTGTTACGGTGGCTTTACCAGAGATCTCTGATTCCCTTTCAGGGGTTCCAGGACCCTGGCCGCGGTGATTGGTTTTGCTGATTAGGTCAGACCGTATCCCTGAATCCTGCGTGTACCCCACCTAGGGTATAGCCAATGTATTTGAGATATGGCTTGACTTAATGTAAACTTACAAGTCGTCTAAATGTGTCCTTTCCCAATTTTATTGAGGTTTCAGATATACGCTAGACCGGGATGGATATAGCAGTGTTGCAAATGTAAAAAATGATACCTTGCCAAGTGTTGTCTTTTTGTTCAGTTATGTATACCCGCAATTCCACTCTCGTGTTTGCGTCAGTTAATGAGACGAGCATCATCCCGATGCTCTTCTCACATGTTTTAGCTTTAACAGAGGGGAACAGCCATTGCTGCAGAGGTCCAGCTAGATCCCGAAGTGCACCTCCCAGTGTTTTTACCAGTGCTGTAATTTATTATCTTAACATTCTGTCCCTTAACCGGGTATCATGTCCAGACAATATTACCAGTCCCCTTCTAGAATGTCAGGCAGAAGGTAAATCCCTTGTGGAGTTTTTCAGCCAATTTTCATGCTTTATCCCTCTTCTATGGTTAAGGTCCCATATTCAATACTCTTCTTACCTTTATGAAGTCAGGCCGGAATAAGTACCTCTCACCGTCAGACTATCAGCCAGCGTCTACACCTGCCAAGGCGACGGGTCGGCATCAGCTGCATGTGTTTTCCCTTAAGGGAATCCCTTGATGGACGCGGCGCGGTTAGAAGGTCCCTCTGATGCTAAGCCGCGCCGGTCCTCACACTCAGCGCCAATAAGAGGAGGGAAGTGGGGAGAGAGAGAGAGGGGAGCGGGAGCCTCACTCCGCTATACCGCCAAGCCCGGCTCCCTCCGGGTAACAGCTCAGGACGTTTGGCTGCGATGTTGAGGCATCTCTCTCCGTTTCCCCGCCACACTGCACCATCTGTCCTGTGCGCTTAGGACTCCCAGGGAGCGAGGCCGCCAGGACGCCAGTTCACCGCCACACCCCCAGATCCTCCCCTCCCGACTGACGTCTCACGTCATCCCGTCATCCCCTGCTCCTAGTCCATTCAAGCAATATTCTATGCCAGAAAAGCTAATTTTAAGGATTTACATTCACTTTTAATTTTTTGTCTGTGACCTCATTATTCCCTTCTCACTTTACTAAAAAATAGCTGTGGCACAGGTGTTAACCCTTCACTGCTCTATCCAAAACTAAATAAAACACTTTAGCTGGATTTGGGCTTGAAGGGGGCATCAGACCTGTAGGTACCTCCAGTGAAGGGGCGGAGTGTTTGGACAGAACCCAAGACTTTCAAGCAAATAGTTGATCTTGTTTGTGTTTCTTCCTATCACTGCTAACACTAGCTTTGATGAAGGGGGATTTGTTAGGTAAAAAAACGTGTTGCCTGTACCTACTGAATTGTTATCAAGATAAATCATCTTTATTGGACAATTTATTGTATTGTAGCGTTCCCATCCTTCACAATTTAATTTACTCAAATGGATGATGAAATGCAGTCTCGCAAGCCTTTCCTCGTGAGAGTAGTGCAACTTCTAATGGGGATGCAGACCATGAGCATAACTATAGCCACAGCATCCTAGAATTTATATTCTAACTCAACAGAGGAATTTCCTCTGAGATCGAGATGGGAGAGATGTGGGCCTTGAATAGAAATGCAATGGAGCCCCATCTGTCATAGTTATGGCTCTGATGGCTCTGATGCAGGTTCTCCCAAATAAACACCTGCAGCCCTTGACTGTCATCTCTTACTGGTCCAGATACTGCAACTTTCTTATGAAATGTTTTAAACCACAGGCTCTGGACACCATCTGGGGAAACTTAGCACCCTTCTTTTTTGGGGACAGTATAATTGGGCTGACTGGACTCCTCTACTTCCCTCAGCACGGAGGAAAGAGGACCCTGTGCACAGACGGGAAAAAATATGCTGCAAACCTCCTTTGCCTATCTGCACAACAATTTTATAAATGTGTATTTGAAAGTGTCAGTCCATTTAAAACTGAGTTTCTATTAAAATCATGATAGTATTGCTTCAGAATGGTAGTGTGGTGTCTTAAAGATCCAAAGGGCCCTGTAATAATTCTGCTATGGGGCCGGTCTCTCTGAAAACAGAAACGGGCATTTCGCTTCAGGGAAAACACATTTTAACTTTCTACTTTAATTCTACTTTAATTTAATGTCTTTTCTCCTGTGAGCAATAATTTGTTTCCTCTTAAGTGTTCCACTGTTATCATGCACACAGGGATTTTATGAAGGGGCCTCTATATTGAGTAGAGATTTCAGCATGTTCTTTAAATATGATGGATAGCTGTGCTGATTGTACATGCTGACTAATAAATGAAAATTATGCCCCATGAGATCTAGAATTTACTAAATGTTTCAAAACTTTCTTTTTGACTGCCTTCAGTTTTTTCTTTACAAGTGCTGTTTAGATGCCTACAAATGCTCATGTAGCTGTGCCTAAGTTGATGGTCAACCAGCCTCATGCCCCAAAGTGGAACTGGACCTGTATTTTGGTTTGCCTGCAGCTCTATGGAAAACTGTGATGCATGCCCTCCTGTATATTGTAATGTTTGATAAAACCAGCTGCTAAAAATGTGTAAAGAAAATGTTTAGACATTGCCCGTATGTTTTTTTGTTTGTTTTGTTTTGTTTTTTGTAAGGTAGCTTACTGGCCATACAGATTAATGTTCTGTCAGTCTCAAGCACTTTCTATTGCAAAAACACAACCTATCACTATTGCAGGTATATACTGTAGATATAAACATATACAGTACCTAGTATGTTGTGCATTAATGCGTTTTGCAAGCTGCTAGCAGGCTTCAAAACTCATTGAAGCTTGTTGAAAGCCTGGTGAAGCATGCTAGCAACTTGCTAAAGGCGGCAATCAACACTCCCATTAGGTTCTCCGTTGAACATTTACAAACTGAAGTTGAATGGTACTTTAAACGCATCAACAAACTTTGCTGGAAGCTCTGCAAATGCTTTGTCAAAGCTTGCTGTTCACAGTGCTCTTATACAAGCTGAAACCCATGTAAAAACAGGCCTAGGGTTAGAAAGCACCTTGCCCCTTCCAAATTATGTCACTGTTACTTTTTAGTTGAGTTGTTCCTCCAGCGCGATGCTAGAAAAATACATTTAACAATCAGATCTTGGTTATTAAAATTTTTATTAGCCTGAGCTTTAGGCCTCGTACACACGCTTAGATTTTCGGAGGACTGAACGTCGGTTTTTTGTGGCATGCTAGTCTCATGTCGAAAGTGAAGAGATTACGCACAATACGAAAATTTTCGTATGACAGAATACAATGTCAGAAGTGACGTAATGTGTTGAATAGTTTTGTATGTATTCTTTCATTTCTGGGCATGCGTAGTCTCGCTGTTGCGATTTTTTTCGGACGAAAACTAAATGACATGAAAATCGGACGTTGAGTTCACATCGGACAAAAATTTGCACACATCCAGCTTTTGTCTGACGAAAAATTAAAATCGGCTGTCAAAAGCACCGTACTAAAGATCCGAAAATTGGCAGACAGTGCGTCGTACAAATTTTTCCATCCGATTTTCATATTGTGTGTATGGGCAGGGGCGTTGCTAGGTGGCAAAAAAAAAACAGGGGCTTCAGCCCGAAGTCCGAGCCCAGCACCAGGGGGCCTGAGGGTGTTACCTACCTGACGTGCACTGACCTACCTGATGCGCACTGACCTACCTGACACACACTGACCTACCTGACATACACTGAACATTACACTCACCTACCTGACATACACTGACCTACCTGACATACACTGACCTACCTGACACACACTGACCATTACACTCACCTACCTGACATACACTGACCTACCTGACACACACTGACCATTACACTCACCTACCTGACATACACTGACCTACCTGACATACACTGACCCACACTGACCTACCTGATATATACTGACCTATCTGACATACACTGACCCACACTGACCTACCTGACACACACTGACCTACCTGACATACACTGACCTACCTGACATACACTGACCATTACACTCACCTACCTGACATACACTCACCTACCTGACATACACTGACCATTACACTCACCTACCTGACATACACTGACCATTACACTCACCTACCTGACATACACTGACCTACCTGACACACACTGACCTACCTGACCGACACTGACACACACTGACCTACCTGACCAGACTTCAGGTGGTGTGACCTCCTCCTACAGCTCAGCCATAGTGTGAGGGGCACCCATAACAATAGAGTAAACAGCAGGCACTACAGGCAGCCAAAGCCAGAGCCATGACAGGAGAGGAGAGCCACCTGCCCGAGTGCCAAGTGGGGATTTTCTCATAGTGGCGCGGCGGCCGCATTGTAATTCCCGCCTTCTGGAGCCTGCAGCGCCTATGATGGACGTCACACGTCCTGGGGTCCCCGCATTGGACCAGTGGGACATCTATCATAGGCGCTGCAGGCTCCAGAAGGCAGGACCTGCTATGTCACTCGGCCGCGCTCGGGGTCAGATCGGTCCCAGCCCAGCGGCGTCGCTCGAGGCTAATAACAGAACTGTGCATGCCCGAGACCCGGGGCTTTTTGGGGACCCAATCTGGGGTTCCAGCCACCCTCAACCCCCCTCCTGATGCCACTGTGTACGGGCCTTTAGTATTGTTGTAGTTGTTTGGTTGTTTAGTCGTGTCTGACTCTTCGTGACCTCATGGACCATAGCACGCCAGGCTTTTCTGTCCTCCACTTCCTTTCCGGAGCTTGCTTAACTTCATGTCCGTTGTTTTGATGATGCTATCTATCCATCTTGTTTTCTGTCGTCCTCTTCTCCTTTTTCCTTCCATGTTTCCCAGCATCAGGGTCTTTTCCAATGAGTCCTCTCTTCCCATTAGGTGGCCAAAGTATTCGAGTTTCAGCTTCAGGATCTGGCATTCCAGTGAATATTCAGGGTTGATTCCCTTCAAGATTGACTGGTTTGATCTTCCTGCCGTCCAAGGGACTTTCAAGAGTCTTCTCCAACACCATAGTTCAAAAGCATCAATTCTTCAGCGTTCAGCCTTCTTTATGATCCATCTTTCACAGCCATAGGGTACTACTGGGAGTACCATTGCTTTGACTATTTGGCACTTTGTCGGTAGGGTGATGTCTCTGCTTTTTATAATACATTTTATTAATTAATTTATATATATATAGAAGTTGATAGACTCCTCTCCATGGCCCACCTCACTACATGTCCCCTGGACCCTGTCCCCTCTCAATTACTGCGACCACCTTCCCACTCTATCCTCAACTCCCTAACCCACATCTTCAACCTCTCCCTCTCCTCCGGCACCTTTCTTTCCCCGCTCAAACATGCACTGGTTACCCCCATACTCAATAAACCCTCACTAGACCCCACCTGTTTGAATAACTTAAGACCTATCTCCCTTCTCCCGTTTGCCTCCAAGCTCATCGAACGCCTTGTTCATGACCAAATGAGTCGCTACCTCACGGACAACAACCTTCTCGACCCCCTACAGTCTGGCTTCCGCCTACAACATTCGACTGAAACTGCCCTACTAAAAATCACCAATGACCTAATAACTGCCAAAACCAATGGCCACTACTCCATACTCATACTTTTAGACCTCTCTGCTGCCTTTGACACAGTTGACCACCTGCTGCTCCTCAGCAAATTACACTCCCTTGGCCTCCGTGATTCTGCATTATCCTGGTTCTCCTCCTACCTATCTCAGCGCACTTTCAGCGTCACTTACAACTCCATCTCCTCCGCTCCCCTTCCTCTTTTTGTTGGGGCACCCCAAGGCTCTGTCCTTGGGCCTCTCCTTTTCTCACTCTATACCTCTTCCCTGGGCCAGTTGATCACCTCCCATGGCTTCCAATACCATCTCTATGCTGATGACACACAGATCTATCTCTCCACTCCCCAACTCACCCCCACTATCTCCTCACGGATCTCAAACTTGCTGAATGACATATCGGTATGGATGTCACACCACTTCCTCAAACTTAATCCCTCCACACATGCCAGAGTCCTGGGTGTAATCCTTGACTCTGACCTCTCCTTCAGCCCCCATATCCAATCACTGGCTAAATCCTGCCGCCTTAACCTCCGCAACATCTCCAAAATTCGACCCTTCCTGACTAATGACACTACAAAACAACTTATTCACTCCTTGATTTTTTCCCGCCTCGACTATTGCAACTCTCTCCTTAATGGCCTACCCTTAAGCAGGCTATCCCCCCTTCAGTCTATTATGAATGCTGCTGCTAGACTAATACACCTCACTAATCGATCCGTGACTGCTGCTCCTCTCTGCCAATCCCTTCACTGGCTTCCCCTACCCCACCGTGTAAAATTCAAAATGCTAACCATAACATACAAGGCCATTCACAACATCGCCCCCATCTACATCACCAACCTCATCTGCAGATATCGCCCAAATCGCCCCCTCCGCTCCTCCCAAGACCTCCTGCTCTCTAGCTCCCTTGTTACCTCCTCCCATGCTCGCCTTCAGGACTTCTCCAGAGCCTCTCCCATCCTCTGGAATTCCCTGCCCCAGTATGTCCGATCAGCCCCTACCCTGTCCACCTTTAGGAGATCCTTGAAAACTCATTTATTCAGGGAAGCCTATCCCACACCCACATAACTGTCCCTGAGCCACCCCCATCAAATCATTCTTTGCAGCTATTACCTTTTGTACCACCACCCCCTCCCTTTAGAATGTAAGCTCTACGAGCAGGGCCCTCCTGTACCTTTTGTATTGAACTGTACTGTAATTGTGTTGTCCCCCTTATACATTGTAAAGCGCTGAGTAAACTGTTGGCGCTATATAAATCTCGTATAATAATAATAATAATAATAATAATATTTTTATCCCCCCCCATCAGTTCTCTGGTGACAGCGGCATCATCATTTCCATCTGGGCCTGTACTTTGCCCCTCAGCTCTGAAGTGCCAGACCAGATCAGGACCATAGGAGCAGCATCAGGACCGTCCTCTGTATCCAGGGAGGATTGAGTCATTGTGGTACTGCGTGGTCAGGATGTTTTCCCCGCATCGGCACATCGCTCTCTAAGAGGGCCGCCAGGCAGATGTGGAAGATGGAGAAGCTGGAGCATCACATCACCACTGGGACCTGAGGGCCATTAGGACTTGTCAGGGACCAGAAGAGGAAGACCGCTGATCAGAAGTGTCAGCATGCAGGCCAAAAGGGGAGGAGCTACTGTGGATGAATACACAGGCCAAGGAGATCCTACTCTTCTTCAGGCGCACACAGCGCCAGTGTTCCCGCCACTGAGAGCCAAGTAGTTGGCCTGTCTGAAGCTTCTACCATGGCCTGACAGCCTGACACCTCTCCAAACAGGAACCCCCATCATCATCACAGGCTGGGGGAGTAAGCCAAGTTCACACTAATGCAGTGCAGGAAATGCTGAGATCTATCGCGTCTGCCGCTCCGCATTTCAATCGCACTGCCCTTGCGATCTGCTGCGGGTGTCAATACAAAGTTAACGACACCCCAAACGCAGGTCGCAAACGCAGTGTGTTTGCCTACACCGGATTGCATTGTACAAAATCACCACAGAATCTGTTTGCAGTATGGATCCAAGAAATGTGCATACACGTCTTTGATGTGATTCGAGCCCATTCACATGTAGCACTTCCCACGTAGGGGTTGCAGATGACAGGGTGACAGGGTTCTCCACTGCTGCACAGCCAGGCACACAACAACTTCTGTTTTCATCCAGACACAGTGAACAGTCATTGAGCTGTGTTTTTGTGTTTTATTAGAGGATAATAACTTGGATGGGGATGGGAATTATGGGATGATCAACTGGACAGTAACAAACCAGGGACAACTTCCTCCCGATTCTTCTCCTTTATCCTGTACCTCTACTCCCCTGTAGACACTGGTCCTAGCTCTAACACTCCAGGAAATGCTAGCCCACCTGGCTGCCTCTTCACCAACCCACCTGGCTGCTTCTCTTCACCAATCTACCCGACTGACTCTTTTCACCAGTCTACCTGACTGACTCTTTTCACCAGTCAACCTGACTGACTCTTTTCACCAGTCTACCTGACTGACTCTCTGCGGATCTCCCAGGGCAAGGTAGGGGAGATTTAGGCACACCACTATCTTCCAGAGAGACTTGCTACATGTGGCAGTCTCACCCTTTGTCGGTCCCTGCAGTGTGCTATAGTACACATACTGACCTTTCTTTGCTCCCACTGCCTCTCAGAAAAGCCTCCTTCTCCTGTGGCAGGATCCTTCCAGGCCAGCCATCTTAGCCCTGGCCCAAGGTAGAGCCCCTCCCAGGCAGTGGTTCTTTAAGGGCCACTGACAGTCTCCTCAGCACTGCATCTCCATCTTCCACCAAACTCCACTGCTGGAATGGCTCATCCATATTTAGGGTTGGCTTAGACCCCCTGCCAGGCCCACCGCCTGGGAATTGGCCTCCGCCCTCCAGCTTCCAAAATGTTCTCCAACTTTCTAGAATCGGTGGGAGGCACCAGAGAGCTGCCTGTATAAGTCACCCAGCCCTGAACTCTAATAACCCTTAACCAATTACAGACTGAACCACACCTTAAATTTAGATGCAACCAATCTTTACGCGACATCCTAGTGTCAAGTCATTTTTCCCCCCAAGAAAACAGAGACCCCTGTGGTTCCTTGCCTCGTGGCACGTTTCGATGTGGCAAGTGTGATTTTTGTAAATTTATTCCACTGGGTAGAATTGTCCACTTACCCTCAGGTGAAGATCTAACCATGTACCATTTTGTTAACTGTGACACTATCGGCATAGTATATTTGCTCACATGTGGCTGTGGAAGCCACTATGTGGGCAAAACCAAGCGAAACTTCTGGAAACAGATCAAAGAACACGTCACAGACATACAGTCAGGTCCATAAATATTGGGACAATTGCACAATTCTAATCTTATTTGCTCTATACACCCCCACAATGTATTTGAAATGAAACGAACAAGATGTGCTTTAACTGCAGACTTTCAGCTTTAATCTGAGGGTATTTACTAGGGATGAGCCGAACACCCACCCCCCCGGTTCGGTTCACCAGAACCTGCGAACGGACCGAAAATTCGCACGAACGTTAGAACTCCATTGAAGTCTATGGGACTCGAACGTTCAAAATCAAAAGTGCTAATTTTAAAGGCTAATTTGCATTGTATTGTCCTAAAAATCGTGTGGGGACCTGGGTCCTGCCTCAGGGGACATGTATCAATGCAAAAAAAAGTTTTAAAAACGGCCATTTTTTCGGTAGCAGTAATTTTAATGATGCTTAAAGTGAAAAAAAAAGTGAAATATTCCTTTAAATATCGTACCTGAGGGGGGGGGGGGGGGGTATAAAGTATGCCTGTAAAGTGGTGCATGTTTCCCATGCTTAGAACAGTCCCTGCACAAAATTACATTTTTAAAGGAATAAAAGTCATTTAAAACTGCTTGTGGCTTTGATGTAATTTTGGGTCCCGACAATATGGATGAAAATCTGTGAGACAAACGGCATAGGTACCCCCCCCCCCCAGTCCATTACCAGGCCCTTTGGGTCTTGTATGGATATTAAGGGGAACCCTGCACCCAAATTAAAAAAAGGAAAGGCGTGGGGCCCCCTGGCCCTATATACTCTGAACAGCAGTATACAGGCGGTGCAAACAAGACAGGGACTGTAGGTTTGTTGTTAAGTAGAATCTGTTTGTAATTTTGTACTGGTACATTTTTAAAGTGTAGCTCCAGCTTAAAAATCTATTTTTAAGCTTTTTGGAAAACATAGGGAAGGGTTATCACCCCTGTGACATTTGTTTTGCTGTCTGTGCTCCTCTTCAGAAGATTTCACCAGACTTTCTGTCACAATGGCAAATGTTTTTAGAAAATTTGGGGTTTTTAGTGAAACAAGGATTGGTGATAAAGCATCAGTGGAAAGGAGAAACATTTTTCCCATATTAACTCTTACAGGACAGAATTTCCTTTCCTAGGGGTAGATTTCATCCATGTTGTCTCCTTCTTTTTGCAAGTAGGAGTTGTTTGTAAGTTGGATGTTTGAAAGTAGGGGCCTGCCCTATATACTCTGCAGAAATTGTGGCCTTAGGTGTTGGTGTTGCCACAACACTGTAAGCCCTCACAGGGCCCTGCTGTGATATATTAGATCAAGAATTGTAATTACATGCACCTGTTGAACAGGGGCAGAAAAATTGGGCCTTTGGTGGTGGTGCTGGTGCTGGTGCCACAACACTGTAAGTCCTCACAGTTACTCTTGGTGGGCGCTGGAATAGACCCTGCTGTGAAATATTAGATCAAGAATTGTAATTACATGGACCTGTTGAACAGGGGCAGAAAAAATTGGGCCTTTGGTGGTGGTGGTGGTGGTGCTGATGTCACAACACTGTAAGTCCTCACAGTTACTCTTGGATGGCGCTGGAACGGGCCCTGCAGTGAAATTTTAGATCAATAATTACATGTATTCTGTTGAACAGGGGCAGAAAAATTGGGCCTTTGGTGGTGGTGGTGCTGGTGCCACAACACTGTAAGTCCTCACAGTTACTCTTGGTGGGCGCTGGAACGGGCCCTGCTGTGAAATATTAGATCAAGAATTGTAATTACATGTCCCTGTTGAACAGGGACAGAAAAATTGGGCCTTAGGCACTGGTGCTGGTGCCACAACACTGCAACCCCTCACAGATACTCTAGTTGGAGCGCAGGAACAAGCCCTGCTGCAAAGAATTGCATCAAAAATTGTAATTACCTGTCCCTGTTGAACAGGGACGAAAAATTGGGCTTTAGGCACTGGTGCTGGTGCCACAACACTGCAACCCCTCACAGATAATCTAGTTGGAGCACAGGAACGAGCCCTGCTGCAAAGAATTGCATCAAAAATTGTAATTACACGCCCCTGTTAAACAGGGGCTGAAAAATTGGGCCTTAGGCACTGGTGCTGGTGCCACAACACTGCAACTCCTCACAGATACTCTAGTTGGAGTGCAGGATTGAGCCCTGCTGCAAAGAATTGCATCAAAAATTGTAATTACACGCCCCTGTTAAACAGGGGCTGAAAAATTAGGCCTTAGGCACTGGTGCTGGTGCCACAACACTGCAACCCCTCACAGATACTCTAGTTGGAGAGCAGGAACTATCCCTGCTGCAAAGAATTGCATCAAAAATTTTAATTACATGCCCCTGTTAAACAGGGGTTAAAAAATTGGGCCTTAGCCACTGGTGGCGGCGCTCAGAAACAACAATATTCTTACAAGCTATCAGCATGATCATTGAGGAGGAAGAGGATAGTCACTCGGCATAACAGGATAGTCACTCAGCATCAGCATAGGCAGTCTTGAAGGGATCTGACATTTCCAAAAAATGTATTTGGTTACATCAGTATCAGGTGCTTGGTATCTGGTGGTGATCCTAGACTGATTAATTTTTATGAAGGTCAGTCAATCGACCGAGTCAGTGGACAGGCGCACCCTGTGATCGATTAGAAAACCTCCAGCAGCACTGAATGTGCGTTCCGAAAGAACGCTGGATGCAGGACAGGCCAATAGCTCAATTGCATACTGTGCAAACTCTGACCAGTGATCCATCCTCAAGACCCAGTAAAGGGAAAGGTGTCCAAGTCAGATCTTGCCCCTAAGTATTCCTGCACCATGTAAAACAGACGCTGGCAATGGTTGCTGGAACCAATCATACCTTGGGGCTGCGGACTAAAAAATTATCTGAGCGCATCGGTCAGACGGCCACCTTCTCCACCGCTCCTTCTTTGACTGACTGAAACCTCGGCAACACGTTGTCCAGGAACAGGAGTTTGTAACCTCCCAGTCTCTGGGAATGCGTTGCACAGACCTTTCTGCAAGGCCTCCCGAAGATGTTTCATCTTCTGCTCCCTCTGCGATGGCAAGATAAGCTCTGCAACCTTACTCTTGTAACGTGGATCAAAGAGGGTTGCCAGCCAGTAACAATCCCTCTCCTTGATACCACGAATACGAGGATCCTTCTGCAGGCTTTGCAGGATCAGGGAGGCCATGCAGCGTAGGTTTGCTGAGGCATTCGGTCCGGAGTCCTCTTGGTCACTAAGCTAGGTAGCTATACTGTAGGTGCAACTGTGCAGGGTACACAGTACAGTAACTGGAAATACTTCAAGAGCCTACACAAGCACCTGGCTTCAGGTACCTATACTGTAGGTGCAACTGTGCAGGGTACACAGTACAGTAACTGGAAATATGTCAAGAGCCTACACAAGCACCTGGCTTCAGGTAGTTATACTGTAGGTGCAACTGTGTAGGGTACACAGTACACTAACTGGAAATACATCAAGAGCCTACACAAGCACCTGGCTTCAGGTAGCTATACTGTAGGTGCAACTGTAGGGGGTACACAGTACAGTAACTGGAAATACGTCAAGAGCCTACACAAGCACCTGGCTTCAGGTACCTATACTGTAGGTGCAACTGTGCAGGGTACACAGTACAGTAACTGGAAATATGTCAAGAGCCTACACAAGCACCTGGCTTCAGGTAGTTATACTGTAGGTGCAACTGTGTAGGGTACACAGTACACTAACTGGAAATACATCAAGAGCCTACACAAGCACCTGGCTTCAGGTAGCTATACTGTAGGTGCAACTGTAGGGGGTACACAGTACAGTAACTGGAAATACGTCAAGAGCCTACACAAGCACCTGGCTTCAGGTAGCTATACTGTAGGTGCAACTGTGCAGGGTACACAGTACAGTAACTGGAAATACTTCAAGAGCCTACACAAGCACCTGGCTTCAGGTAGCTATATTGTAGGTGCAACTGTGCAGGGTACACAGTACAGTAACTGGAAATACGTCAAGAGCCTACACAAGCACCTGGCTTCAGGTAGCTATACTGTAGGTGCAACTGTGCAGGGTACACAGTACAGTAACTGGAAATACATCAAGAGCCTACACAAGCACATGGCTTCAGGTAGCTATACTGTAGGTGCAACTGTGCAGGGTACACAGTACAGTAACTAGAAATACGTCAAGAGCCTACACAAGCACCTGGCTTCAGGTAGCTATACTGTAGGTGCAACTGTGCAGGGTACACAGTACACTAACTGGAAATACTTCAAGATCCTACACAAGCACCTGGCTTCAAGTAGCTATACTGTAGGTGCAACTGTGCAGGGTACACAGTACAGTAACTGGAAATACGTCAAGAGCCTACACAAGCACCTGGCTTCAGGTAGCTATACTGTAGGTGCAACTGTGCAGGGTACACAGTACACTAACTGGAAATACTTCAAGAGCCTACACAAGCACCTGGCTTCAGGTAGCTATACTGTAGGTGTAACTGAGCAGGGTACACAGTACACTAATTGGAAATACTGTAAAAACACCTGCCTGCCTGTCAGTATATTAAGAAGAGAAGAACAGGATCTAGCTAAACTGAATACAGTGTATATATATATATGTATATATATATACACAGGGCTTTTTTCAGGGGGAACTTGGTGGAACTCAGTTCAACCACCTCTGGCTCAGACCCTTTGGTGCCTGCTCACCACAATCACTTGTAAACACAGAAGTCTGGTTTCTGTGTTTACAAGTGACAGCTCTGTACTCTATATGTAATGCATCCAGGTATTTAATGCCCCTTTAAGACCCTCCCACTGTTTTCGTGAAATTTGACCGAACACACCCACTATTTGATGTGATTTGGAGGGTGTGTGTAGGGGGGGGGGTTTGTGGGGCCATGGTTAAGTTCCAGTACCTATTGTTTGAGAAAAAAAGCCCTGCATATATATATATATATATATATATATACACACACAACACCTGGGATGCATATATATACACAATACACTGTAAGTGCACCTGACTCGACCTGCCTACTCTAACTTAAGTCAAATGACACTGTCTCTCTGTCTATCTATCTCTCTCCAGTCTCCACCGCAACACACTACACAAGGCTGCCACGGAGGCGGCCTTTTATAGTGTGGGGCGCCTGTACTAAACCCCCTGAGCCATAATTGGCCAAAGCCTCCTTGGCTTTGGCCAATTATGGCTCTCTGTACACACAGCACTGTGATTGGCCAAGCATGCGGGTCATAGTGCATGGTTGGCCAATCATCAGCCAGCAATGCACTGCGCAGTGAATTATGGGCCGTGACGCGCCACTCGAATTTGGCATGAACGGCCCATATCGTTCGTAATTCGGCAAACGACTGAACACACGATGTTCGAGTCAAACATGCGTCCGACTCGAACACGAAGCTCATCCCTAGTATTTACATCCAAATCAGGTGAACGGTGTAGGAATTACAAGAGTTTGTATATGTGCCTCCCACTTTTTAAGGGACCAAAAGTAATGGGACAATTGGCTGCTCAGCTGTTCCATGGCCAGGTGTGTGTTATTCCCTCATTATCCCATTTACAAGGAGCAGATAGAAGGTCCAGAGTTCATTTCAAGTGTGCTATTTGCATTTGGAATCTGTTGCTGTCAACTCTCAATATGAGATCCAAAGAGCTGTCACTATCAGTGAAGCAAGCCATCATTAGGCTGCAAAAACAAAACAAACCCATCAGAGAGATAGCAAAAACATTAGGTGTGGCCAAATCAACTGTTTGGAACATCCTTAAAAAGAAAAAAATGCACCGGTGAGCTCAGCAAAACACCAAAAGACCCGGAAGACCACAGAAAACAACTGTGGTGGATAACCGAAGAATTCTTTCCCTGATGAAGAAAACACTCTTCACAACAGTTGGCCAGATCAAGAACACTCTCCAGGAGGTAGGTGTATGTGTGTCAAAGTCAACAATCAAGAGAAGACTTCACCAGAGTGAATACAGAGGGTTCACCACAAAATGTAAACCATTGGTGAGCCTCAAAAACAGGAAGACCAGATTAGAGTTTGCCAAATAACATCTAAAAAAGCCTTTACAGTTCTGGAACAACATCCTATGGACAGATGAGACCAAGATCAACTTGTAACAGAGTGATGGGAAGAGAAGAGTATGGAGAAGGAAAAGAACTGCTCATGATCCAAAGCATACCACCTCATCAGTGAAGCATGGTGGCGGTAGTGTCATGGCGTGGGCATGTATGGCTGCCAATGGAACTGGTTCTCTTGTATTTATTAATGATGTGACTGCTGTCAAAAGCAGCAGGATGAATTCTGAAGTGTTTCTGGCAATATTATCTGCTCATATTCAGCAAAATGCTTCAGAACTCATTGGACGGCGCTTCACAGTGCAGATGGACAATGACCCGAAGCATACTGCGAAAGCAACCAAAGAGTTTTTTAAGGGAAAGAAGTGGAATGTTATGCAATAGCCAAGTCAATCACCTGACCTGAATCCGATTGAGCATGCATTTCCCTTGCTGAAGACAAAACTGAAGGGAAAATGCCCCAAGAACAAGCAGGAACTGAAGACAGTTGCAGTAGAGGCCTGGCAGAGCATCACCAGGGATGAAACCCAGCATCTGGTGATGTCTATGCGTTCCAGACTTCAGGCTGTAGTTGACTGCAAAGGATTTGCAACCAAGTATTAAAAGGTGAAAGTTTGATGGATGATTGTTACTCTGTCCCATTACTTTTGGTCCCTTAAAAAGTGGGAGGCACATATACAAACTGTTGTAATTCCTACACCGTTCACCTGATTTGGATGTAAATATCCTCAAATTAAAGCTAAAAGTCTGCAGTTAAAGCACATCTTGTTCGTTTCATTTCAAATACATTGTGGTGGTGTATAGAGTCATAAAGATTAGAATTGTGTCGATGTCCCAATATTTATGGACCTGACTGTACATATAGGTGTTATTGAGAAACTTTTACCCAGACATTTTGCACAAGCTCACAATTACAAAACGGACTCTTTAAAGTATCAAGTACTTGCCAGAATTCACCCCCTAATCAGGGGGGGGGTGACTTCGATCAGAAAATTCTACAAACTGAGGCTAAGTGGATATACAAACTTAGGGCCACTCAACCACCAGGGTTAAATGATGCTATCATCTATGCCCCATTTCTCTAAATACGGTACTTGATTCATACTCATGATAAATCCAGTTTCATTGTATCCTTGGTGACCCTCTCCTATTCTTCCCCCTTCCTACTCTGATATGAAAATGCATTGTTTCCTTGTTGGATGGCCACATTGGCTGAGATGGTTGATATAATCCTCAAATGTACACATCGTTATGTACTTTCGTGGTATTTAGGCTATGTATTTTTGTAAGGTGTCTGTACATGTATTGTAAATGTCCGGCAATGGTCTATGTGTCAAGCCAGGGGATTGGGATTCAATTCAAGGTGCGTTTTGGCTTACATTTCCAGTCATCTAATCCATCCTCTACCAAGAGTATTTACATACTTCTTTGAATATATTACATTCTACCTTGGTCTCCCTGCTAGTGCAAGGTAAGACTTTAATATCCGCAAATTGCCTTCCATTTTTCCTACTCTTCATCTTGTATCATATTGTTACTGCAAACATCAATATCATGATTACAACCACACAGGAGTCTGCTCCGCCTTCTTGGTGAGGACGCCGAGGTCATCCCCACGGGCTCACCAGGCTCCCACTCCATTGGACTGACTGTATCATCGAAATTATACAGGTGAAAGAACTACACATTAATTCACTTTTGAGCTCTAGGTATTGATTAATCTATCTGTTCCTTTACTGCGGTCTTGACTATTTGACACGTTGTCGGACATCAAACAAATAGAATGCAACTTTAATCTGTTAAGTTTTTATGCTATATTATACTGTAATGCCATTTGGGCATCTGTGAATGCCTTATAAATTCTTTAAATCATATGCTCTTACAATTGATTCAAGTATGTATCAATATTTATCTATAACCTTGTCAATATTTGATTTATAGGTTATTATAACATTTGTATCAAATTCGTGCTACTTTAAGGCCCTGACGAAGCGGTGCTCCCCGCTAAACGCGTAGGCCATCTTTTTTTATCCTTTCTGCTAGGATCAGCACGTTCTGAACCGAATAACAGTAAACTGTGATTTTAACCTGTTATAGTTGTAGAATGTTTTTATCCAACCATTGATATATGGTAAATAAAGTTTAATTATTTTTATTTTGTGGTATATATCTTCATTTAAAGTCCCACTCCACTTTACTTTTGTTATTGATTTTTGTATCTTTCTGGGATGGTACCTATGTGGGGTTATAATTGTTCCACATCCATCCCCCACCCCTGAGAAATTACAGACTGAGTTAAACATCATGATATAAATTTCCCTACACTCACACTAGTAGCACACTAGAGGGTGCTACATACAATTAATGGCTCCAATCCGCACAGTACTGAATCGCATGTGAATTGCACAGAAATGGTGTGGTTTCTGTGCAATTCACATGCGGTTCACAGAGTGAACTGAGGCTTAAAGTGATTGTAATTTCTTGTTTTTTTTAGTTAAAAATAACAAACATGTTACTCACCTGCTCTGTGCAGTAGTTTTGCACAGGGCAGCCTGGATCCTCCTCTTCTCGCGTCCCTCTTCGGCACTCCTGGCCCCTCCCACCTGTTAAGTGCCCCCACAGCAGCACCTTGCTATGGGGACACCTGAGTCGAGCCAAAGCTCTGTGTGTCCATTCAGACATGGAGCAGCGGCCCGACCCCACCCCCTTTCTCTCCTAATTGGCTGACTGGCTTTGATTGACAGCAGTGGGATCTAATGGCGCCGCGCTGCTGTCTTAGCCAATGAGGAGGGGAGTCCCAGATGGCCAAGACACTTCTGTAACATTGCTGTATCTACAGGGACCTCAGATAAGTATTAGAAGGGCTGAGGGGGGCTGCTGCACACAGAAGACTTTTTATCTTAATGCACAGAATGCATGAAGATAAAAAAAAACCTTCTTAATTTACAATCACTTTAAGGCTCTGAGGGCTGGAATGTACCCCCCTGACCCCTCTCTTATCTATGCCCCTGGCGCAGATACCTCCGACTGTGTGCTGTGCTGCTACAAGTTTGACAGGTGACAGTAAGCAGGTCAGTGAGTGGTGACAGATGCCAGGAACTGCACAGATGTGTTTATCCAGAAAAAACTATGGGGTTACTACAGCCCCAAGGACACTGCCCGAAATTTCTTACTGCATAGGACAGAATTCCACCGTGAACTGTCCGCAGCAAATGGGGATGAATGGAAACCATATTTCAAGCAAATTAAATGTATTTGGTGTCTGTGTGCATGTTATTTATTTTCTGCCAATTTAGATTGTTTTCTTTTGTGCTATCCCATGGGCTGTTACAGGTGCTAGAGCAATGAGTGTGGAAGCCAAAAATGTGTGCCCGCACGTTGAGCAGCTGCACTCCCACCAGTAGGTTACCATTTATTGGATGGCATCTATGTTACATGCAGTAAAATAATGTTACTGTTATCCCAGTGTCTGTTTGTGGTTCCTGGGAAATGAGGGCACAGATAGTTTCAACAGTTTGGCAGGGGCTGAGTTCTAGTGCAGGGACGTAACATATTGTGGACCTTTACTTATACACTATTTTCTACACTATTAAACAGTGAATGATGACAGCCTCTTAATTCCACCTGGCTACCTGTTATAGTAAATTCCTGTAATGGAATTGCCAGCTTCACATCTGCAGCTCAGTTGATTGCATTGTGAAACTTCCTTTTCTTTTGTGTGCTAGCAGGAGGCTAAGTATTCCAAAATACATTCTGCAGCAATGTTTTGGCCTGTGTCTCCCTGCCAGGAACACTGCTAACATGGAAAATAAAGCTTCCAGCCGGAGAACACGCAAGAGCCACTACAATGTGCACTGTGTAGCATGCTTGAAGAAGACACTGGAAGCACTGTTGCCCACGTGTAAAGATAATTCCGACTAAAGGAAACAAGGGTGAGTGCAAAAATGAATTTCTGATTATGAGCTGGACTGTGTCTTAATCCTATGCAGCTCTAGATTACCACAAGCAAATAATAATGCCCTTCAGGTTCCACCAAGTAACAATTACAAACCACAGTACATAATTACGGTAGTGAAATTAAAAGCCAAAAGGTGTTATTGAAAGAAGCATTTTGACTTCACCTAAGACCAGCCTCGTTTTGGATTTTAGGTGTTTACAAGTTTAAAACAGGTTTTTTTGCTAGAAAATTACTTAGAACCCCCAAACATTATATATTGTTTTTTTTCTAACATCCTAGAGAATACAATAGCGGTCATTGCAATACTTTTTTTTGCACCGTATTTGCGCAGCGGTCTTCTAAGCGCACTTTTTTTGGAAAAAATTCATTTTTTTGAAAAAAAAAATAAGACAACAGTAAAGTTAGCCCAATTTTTTTTTATATTGTGAAATATAATGTTACGCCAAGTAAAATGATACCCAACATGTCACGCTTCAAAATTGCGCCCGCTCGTGGAATAGCGTCAAACTTTTACCCTTAAAAATCTCCATAGGCGACGTTTAAAAAATTCTACAGATTGCATGTTTTGCGTTACAGAGGAGGTCTAGGGCTAGAATTATTGCTCTCACTCTACCGGTCGCGGCGATACCTCACATGTGTGGTTTGACCACCGTTTTCATATGCGGGCGCTACTCACGTATGCGTTCGCTTCTGCGTGCGAGCTCGTCTGGACAGGGCGCTTTAAAAAAAATTTTTTTTTTTTTTATTATTTATTTTATTTTATTTTATTTATTTTTTCACTGTTTTTAAAAAAAAAAAAATTTGGATCACTTTTATTCCTATTACAAGGAATGTAAACATCCCTTGTAATAGAAAAAAGCATGACAGGTCCTCTTAAATATGAGATCTGGGGTCAAAAAGTCCTCAGATCTCATATTTAGACTAAAATGCAAAAAAAAAAAAAAAAAAAGTCGTTTAAAAAAATGACACTTAAAAAATTTGTGCCTTTAAGAGAGTGGGCGGAGCCATCGTAATGACGCTGCTCCGGCCGTCACATGGTATGGAGACGGGTGGGCGCCATCTTGGCCTCACTTGTCTCCATACCTCAGCAGGGAAAGGACCCGATCGCCTCCGCCGCTACCGACGGCTCCGGTAAGCGGCGGAGGGTGCGGGAGAGCGGCGGGAGGGGGGGTGGCACCTCTCCCGCCGCCGATAACGGTGATCTCGCGGCGAACCCGCCGCTGAGACCACCATTATCTTGTACAGAATCGCTCACTGTAAAGATGGATATCTCGGTTGTGGCAGCAGCTGCTGCCGTTACCGAGATATCCATCTTCAAAAAAATGACGTATATATACAGTGAGCGGGGCTGAAGTGGTTAAATCTATAACTGCAGTACTACTTTTCCACCACTAGATCTCCTCAGGCTTTTTTATGTTGAATGACAGGCAGCTTCATTTAGCCCACTTCGTCTAAGGCTGTCATGGATTGGCCCTCAACCTGGGAATGGACAATGAATGAGAAGCAGCACAGACATAAATATTTATCTCTGTCACTCTGCTTTCTCCTCTTATCAGCATGCAGAGGAATGAGCCAGCGGGTGGCCCTGCCTGCTCAACAGAAGTTGATTATTCAAGGTCAACTCTACTTTTGTCGAAGGATTCAAATTGAAAATTGTCAGCCGAACAGCACCTGTAGCCACTCAGGTGCAGGCAGTCTTCTGATATTCTGGCAGCTGGAACTCTCAGCTGCCAGAATACAATAGCCTGGTAGGGGGATATGTCCATCTACCCTGTTTGTATGGATGTAGGAATGGTTGATTTCTTTAGTTCAGCTTGTAGGCTAAATAGGCTAAGAAATCTTTTAGTGTATGTCCAGCTTTAGTTGCATCAAGCTGCTTCAAGATGTTTTATTTCATTCCCATTAGCATGTATGGGGGTGGGGGGAGCTGTTCTGATTCGAACATGTAAGCAGATGCAGTTAACTTTCTCCACGACAGGTGGCGCTCTTCCACGGTGGCCCTGTTGCTGGAGAGGAAGTCAGGGGAACCAAGGTTCCTCTATGGCTTCCTGGGTCACTGGGGAAGCTATCTTTTTGGATGCTTCTGCCCCATATGACTCAAGCAGCCGTATTGGGTCAGGCAGTGCATTTTTTAAGGCCCTGGCTCCCGAGGTTTGGCCCGCTTTGGCGAGTGGACAGAGTAGGCACAGGAGAGGGACAGAGCAGGGCCTCATCTCATCTGGATATTCTACCAATTGGGAACCATACGGCCAGGCCGCATTCCGTACCCTCTCAGCAGACGCTGTCATTCCGGCTGGGATCTACTTCTGTCACGCTACTGAACTGTGAGGGCTACTGAACTGTGGTGGACTTCCCACAGGGTTTGTTTTGAACTGTTGCTGCATTTCTTCAATACAAGTTTACTGCACCTGCCTGTGTTAATTATTGACTCCGCACCATGCTGCACCCACCTACACTCAGAAGCCCACTTAGGCACGTCATAGATTATACGATTTTTTTTCCTGCAACCCACGGTGCTATTGTGTTCTGCTGGGAGGGAGCATTTCCTTTCAAGAGAACACAGTGTTTATTGCTAGCAGCTATAGCTGCCGGCAATAATTGCATGCTATAAATCTGACATGCTGGTTGTGCCCAAGTTGATCCAGCTTGCCCATACAGTACGTGGATCAAAACTTGGCCAGTCTCTGCTGAACCAACCAAGATTCAAATCGTCTATGGCCAGCTTTAAATAGACCTTTACTTTGCTCCCCACCACTGCCTTTCCCTTATCGCAACCATAAATCCAACAATTAATCTTTGCCTGTGTACAGTAACTGGAAGGTGTAGGAAGTGGGGTAAGGAGCGTTAAGGTGGATTCTAATAAGTAAAACACAAAACACTGACCATAACAATGACCTATAGAAATCTACTGGGAGTGTTTTGCCCATACATTCTTTTTAAAGACCTTGAATTTACATAAGCAAACTGAACATACACCCCAAAACACAGGCATATCCTTGAATTGTGTAAGAGTTGAGTAAGTGGCTCTTTGTGTTACAGCATTGAGAATTAGAGTATATTATTTACAACCAGGGGTGGTCCCAACATTCCTAATGCCTTAGGCATCAATTAAAGTTGTGCCAATCTCATTCATTACACAAAGTTATGTAAGGTTTGTATTGTTACATACGTATAATGGCACATTGTAAATCCAGTAAATCAAGCGTGCAACCTGGTTTAACACCCAGGATTTAACAAAATGTGAGCTTTAAGGGTATACTAAATTTTTTTTAAAGATACGTTATTGTCTAAGGCTACTTTCACGCTGAGGCGAGCAGGCGCTGGCGGTAAATCGGCTGTCATTCTAGCGACGCTATTCGGCCGCTAGTGGGGTGCAAAGTGCAGCGGCACTTTGTCGGTGGGTTTGCGGCGCTGCCCCATTGTTTTCAATAGGAAGGGGCGCTTTAGGAGCGGTGAATACACTGCTCCTATAGCGCTGCAAAGATGTGGCTTGCAAGACTTTTTTGACCATCCTGCAAGCGCTCCGCTCCAGTGTAAAAGCCCTCGGGGGGTTTGAATGTTCTCTCTGTGTTTGAATGTTCTCTCTTTGTTTTCGTGGGTTTCCTCCAGATACACTGGTTTCCTCTCTCACTCCAAAGAAATGCTGGTGGTTTATTTGGCTTCTGTCTAAATTGGCCCTAGTATGTTTATGTATGTGAGGTTGGGACCTTAGATTCTAAGCTGCCTGAGGGCAGGGATTGATGTGAATGTACAATATGTAAAGTGCTGTATAAATTGTTAACACTATATAAATACCTGTAATAATAAAAAAGCAGCTCTGTCTCAGCATTCATCTTGTACAGTTAGTTGCACCGTCAGCTAAATCCTTACAACTGCCACAATCTTTGTAATGTAGTATGACCTGCAGATATGTCTAAAGAAGTCCCTAGCAGCCACCACCTACTCTTTGATTCTTTCAGTGGTTACTAGGCAGCTAAACTGGTAGCAGTAAACCAGTTGAAAGATGTTATAAGGAGAGCTCATTCTCCCTGGGGGTTTTTCATTACACCAGAGAATGCAGTGAAAGGAATGAGACCAGTAAGAGTGAGGGAGAAAGAAGAGTTGCAGCATAGAAACCTCCCTGTTGGAGTTCCTGAATAATAACCCGCTTCCACTCATTACTGAAATATTAGTTTTAGGCAGGGCTTTTTTTCTCAGAGAATAGGTGCAGGAACTCAACCATGCCCGCCACACACACATACCTGCCAAATGGCATCAAATAGTAGCTCTTCCCTCTGCATACAACCCGTCCCTCTGCTGCCCTCATCTTCTCCCCCTCATTAAAAGCTCCACCATCTGTCATATTTCTTACCTTTGTTGCAATATTAAGCTGAAGCACCTATCCGGCTGTAGTACCTCCCAGCATACTATACTATACTACAGTCACTTGCAAGGGAGATCATGCAGTAGGAGCATCAACAACTGGTCACCAGGGAAAAAATGGAGACCACAGAGGGTGCAACCTACCACGCACCCTCTCCTGCCCATGACTGCACTGAACCCTGGGCACCTGTTCTGTATCTCCCTTGTCCCTGTCCGGCACTCAGTGGGATCTGCACAGGGGATCTGATCTATGGGAGCTACTGGGAGATAAGCTATCACTTGTAAACGCAGAAGCTGGACTTCAGTGTTACCAAGTGATAGTGGTGAGCAGGGAGCAGAAGACCTGAGCCAGAGGTGGTGGAACTGAGTTCCCCCCTAGTTCCTGCTGAAAAAAAGCCCTGGTTTTAGGAGATATGACTGTAACAAGCGTTTCTTTGGCCACTCCAGTAGATCTGTCTAACCCTTGGAATCCTCCACGGACTTCTCTAGAACATACCACACTTGGGAATTGGGGAGGGGGGGTTAAAGACCTAGAACCTATATGTAATGACTTATGATCCACAGTAGCACATGCCAAAGGAACATATTGCACTAAGAGGCCTTCCTAGGCCAGGTAGCTCCAGACACTGTACAAGGAATCAAGCTTACTTACTAGATAGACCGAAGCAAAGCAGTCGTGGGTAAGCTTAAGTTAACGGGAGACCCAACCTAAGTCTATCATATTGTTCCCTTTGTACACACCAACTACCTCTTTCCCACAGAGTCTGTAACATCTTCTTAACTCAGGCATTGGCTATTCTTTTATCTACTTATTAAGGATAAGAAACTAGTCTAGCAGAGTTGTTTGCAGATAATCTGAATATCAGGCACATCTCCGGCTGTAAAGTATAATGCCTTAACAATGCTGAGAACATCAATTTCCATGCAATGAAATCCAAGGCATTTTAATCTCAGTGTTCACCTTAAAGTGGGCATAGTATCCGATACATGGCGCGTGCATGTTAAGTAATGTGTAAGCGTATAATAGGTATTTATTACCTTTTATAGAGATCACAGTATTCCTCCTGACAATGCCTTCATCTGTTTGGATTTTTTAGAAAGATGGTGCGATCTTTGTTCAGCTATTATCCCCATCTGCTTGCTGGACCGTCTTTTTAGTATTTATTGCTTAAGAAACTTTAACATGAGAGGGGTTGGGTATGGGAAAGTCAAGAATGACTAATGGAATAATGGACAAACTTCACTAATCTTCTTATTGTAGCCCTTTCTGGAGGGAACCTGGAATGGTCAGTATATGTAGGACTCTATAAGAGCAGCCCCGGTCCATGTAGAAACCTCTGGCACTTAGATCCCTTCTGCCACAAGCACATCCAAAGTCCACAGCAAGGTCTTTACTCACAATGTCCTGGGAGCTGTCTGATACCCAAAATTCACAAATAGATCCTCAGAAAGATTAAAAAATCCTTGTTCAGACCCAGGACTTCAGCAAATACTCCTTACGCAGCCTTAACTGGGTCCTCAGCCCAGCTCCTGCTGAAACCTAGACTGGAACCTCCTGCTTCAGAAACTCTCTCCTAGGGGCAGTAGCCCCGCAGGAGGAGACTGGAATTCTCCCTGAAGAGGAAAGACATTCACTCAGAGCTTCCTATACATGTATCAACTCCCCAGCCACCTTCTGGATGCCTCCTTCATTCATACTGGTCATCTGCATCTCCCTGCCCTATATTCTGAAAGATTGTTTCAAAGGCAGGTGGGAGAAATCAAATCCCAGCTTAGGAAACCCTGAACAGACACAAAGAATCCATCACTGCTCCACTCACTACAGTGAAGGCAAAAACTAAATTTACCTTTAAGCCTAACTAGGAGGGCACTATGTGTCACTTGATACAAAATTACAATATTATAGTCTGATCAGTGGGGGGACAAAGAAATGCTTCTACCTGCCTACAGGAGACTGATGACATCACCTCAGCCTAGGCAAAGCATTGGACTCAAAAACAAGGACCTACTTCAGCGATAATTGTTATAGCTAATACTATTGCTGCACATAGTTAGGGGCATACCTACAGGGGTTGCAGGAGTTACAATTGTGACCCGGCCCCATGCTCCAGGGGGCCCATGTTGGCCCCACTGTACATCTGGATAGGAGGGGGTGTGGGGGCAGCGGCATATGGAGGAATTGATGCTCTCCATTTTCCTCCTGCAGCCGCTGGAAAATGGAGGCGATTGGTTCTTCTATATGCCATCCCTCCTATCCAGGTCCCCCGGGCCCCTGTGCACTCTCCTGGCTCCCCTCAATCCCCCATGCAGCACTGCTGACTTCCTCCCTCTCTCTTGCCAGGGGACACTTTCAGGATGAAGAGTGGGGGAAAGGGTCGGTAGATCATAGTCATTTAATGGCCCCTTCCTTTTCTGAATGGACAGAGTCAGTGATCGGTACCGATTACTGAATCTGTTCATTCATAACTGAAGCATAGTAAACTGTTTACTCTGTACAGAGCTATTCCTGTCCATTCATTCTGTGCTGCTGAGGCTGCAGAGATGGAGATTGAAGGCTGTGTCCTCAGTCTCTTTTTTCTGTCTCAAAGGTCGAACTTTAGAGGTCTGTTTAGACCCCTGATATTTCACCAAAACCCTCCAGCGGGGCACCTAAAAAGATTGTGGATATTAACGAAAAATAAAATTGAAAAGAAAAACCCATAAATAAATAAAATAAAATCTTACAAAGTAATAAAGTAAAAGAACAAAAAAAACTGGCACCACTAGCGAAACTACCAGGGTCACAAAAGTCGCTCTTGTGACCGGGCCCTGGCCTTCCGCCACTGTGAGGGGGCCTAAGACCGCAGGAAGGGGCCCTACTGCAAGACATGTGAAAGGGTCTGTCACGGAACCTCGTCTCACTCTGCCTGAGTGCTTCCATCGGTATACAGCCTTCTCCAGTCTGAACATCAGATATTACAGCCACATACTGTAATTAAAAAACAGGAGAGACTAGCTCAGTTACACAGCTTGAACATGGAATCATTTATTGGACAAACTCACACAAATATATACACCAGGAGGACATCCCCCCCCCCCCCTTCTGATCATGTTACCCTAGCAAACTGTAACCAGAAACAGAATTAACATAGCTAATTAACTAATCATTTAAACAGCCTAGGTGACTCAGAGGTATGACCTTTCAGGGCAGACTTGCTGTGTTTTAGCTCAGAAGACACAACACACATTATTATAAACATAAACACAGGACACCTTCACATAATAGCAGGAGCCCTTGTAGCAGACAGACCGTCTCCTACATTGTACAGAGGCCAATGTAATCAGCTCTTTCAATTAACATGTATAGTTCAGAATCAAATAAACCAGGCATAGTCTTTGTATATTTCCTGGGAGATATGGTGGATAAATAATACTGTTTCATTTTAGGTAATGCAAGCCACATTTTCTTGGTCACCCTGTGCCCCTAATAGGGTGACTTAGACATAAGAGGTGCTGAAGCAAGGGTTTCACAACCTCTCCAAGGGATTCTGGGTTCCAACAGCCCCCCAGCCCAAATTGACTCCCGTCACAGGGTCTCCCTGCGGGATCCATAATAAAGGGTCCCACTATGGGAGTAAAGGGCCCCAGGATCAGAAGGAAGGGTCCCAGGCCCGGAGGGAGGTTCTAGTTACACCTCTGCATATAGTAATTTATCATTAAATTATTCCTACAGACATGTTACTGAAAGGTCCTTTTTAATACCTGGGTGAGGTTTTGCTATTTTGCTGCATAAGAGATGTGAATGTACAATGTATATGTAAAGCGCTGTGTAAATTGACGGCGCTATATAAGTACCTGAAATAAAATAAAATAAATAAGAGGTAAAGATGATGGCATTTCATTTTTGTATGTTTGCAATTAAAACTCTAGCAAACTGCCCTGTGCTGACAGCACATCGGAAAGCGAGACCACTGAGGGAAGCAGTCTGGGTCTCCAGTGATCCAAGTTGCCTTTTGCACAGTACTCCAATTAACAATGCTCATGCTCCCTGCAATAAAACTTTTATACATTTCTAAAGAACAAATATCTCTTGGTATCAACTGAATGAACAAACCCATTGAGTTGATTTACTAAAACTAGAGAGTGCAAAATCTAATGCAGCTCTGCATAGATATTAATCAGCTTCCAGGCTTTTTGTCAAAGCTTAATAGAACAAGCTGAAGGTAGAAGCTGATTGGTTTCTATGCACAGCTGCACCAGATTTTGAACTCTCCAGTTTTAGTAAATCAACCCCATGTCTCCTAATGCAACAGGTTATTGATACCAACTAATACAAGCCTTCTTCTAGAACATAACATCCTCCCACATCTGGAAGTTTGTATATTTGGTTTTGTGTTCTGTTTGAACAGAACGTTACGTAGTCTATAAATGAAGAGACAGATCAATGCTTTGTCCAATCTTAATACAGCTGTGTTTAGTGTTTATATTTTAAGCCGTTACATCAAATGACCATCTCTGATCTAAGTCATTATTACACGATCATATTATTTGAAATATTATTTTTAAAGCACTGACCACATTTTCCAATGTTGAAGGCTTTTTTTATGTCCTTCAGTAAAACAAACACACTGACAAATGGTATTACAGAGTCAGTTTGTTTTCAGGCATTCGCAGAAAAATTCATAGGACTTTTATTCCAAGTTTAAAACTGAGACCTAATGCTAAAATAACTGCATCACATGAATATCACAATCATTTAAAGATATTTTTTTGTCTCTTTAACCACTTACTGACTGCCTACCGCATATTTACTGTGGCAGGTCGGCTATTTTACGCTAAATTACGTACCTGTAAGTGATTTTGTGCAAAAGCCACTGGGGGGCCGTGACTGCGTGCTTATTGGCCACAGGGGAACCAATCAGCGGGTCCGGCGGACCCCGCAAATCGTTCCCCAGAGAGATAGAATGGCGGTCTGCCGGTGAAAACCACTGTGCTATCAGGCATGGACACTGTGATCTTGTGTTCCTGCTAATCATCACCATGGATCACTGTGTCCATGCAGTGAGCCCATCCCCCCCACAGTAAGAAAACACAAACAGGGAACACACTTTGATCGCCCCCTGAACCCCTTCCCTGCCGGTGTCATTTATACAGTGTCAGTGCATATTTTAGCACTGATCACTGTAATAATGTCACTGGTTCCCAAAAAAAGTGTGAAAGTGTCAGTTAGGTGTCCGATCTATCCGACGCAATGTCGCAGTGATGCTAAAAAATCGCTAATCGACGCCATTACTAGAAATAAATAAAAATGCCATAAATCTATCCCCTATTTTGTAGACTCTATAACTTTTGCACAAGCCAATCAATATACACTTATTGGGATTTTTTTTACTAAAAATATGTAGCAGAATACATATTGGCTTAAAGGGATGAAGAAATTAGATTTTTTAATTTTTTTTTTATATGTTTTACAGCAAAATAATTTTTTTTTTTCAAAATTGTCACTGTTGTTTATAGTGCAAAAAATAAAAACTGCAGAGGTGATCAAATACCACCAAAAGAAAGCTCTATTTATGGGAAAAAAAGGACATACGTTTTAATTGGATACAGCGTTGCACAACTACGCAATTGTTAGTTAAAGTAACGCAGTGCCGTATCGCAAAAAATGGCCTGGTCATTAAGGACGTAAAACCTTTCGGTCTTTTCGGTTAATATATGTATATGTGATTAGTGTAATGTAAATCATCTTCTTAATAAACTCTACCTGTGTACAGGGAAAATATAACCATTTTCATTTTCTTTAATGATGTATATGTAAATATGTTTGGCTTGAAGTGTATGTCAGGGCAAAATGAAAAAAAAATACATCTTTGTAATATATGCACATTTCTTCATGTTTTTACCCTGAAAAAGAAAAATACAGACAAATACCCATTGATGTGCCAGAAATGCACTCACCTCCTAGGTCCTATTGTGGGCTGACAACACACAGCATTATTGTGGACTGAGTGGTGTCAGCCCTGCCCAGTTGTCTTCTGACAAACTACTTACTAACTAGGAGGGCTAATTAGGCTCCTTGAGATAACACAGGAATAGGGATGAGCTGGGACTTGATTTGGGTTGAGTCTGATCCCAGAAGGAAAATGTCTCTGGTGTCCAAGTAAAAGGGCAGAGATGTGGTTATATTAAAGATACACTATATTGTCAAAAGTATTGGGATGCCTGCCTTTACACTCACATGAACTTTAATGGCATCCCAGTCTTCGTCCGTAGGGTTCAATATTAAGTTGTCCCAGTCTCTGCAGCTATAACAGATTCAACTCTTCTGGGAAGGCTGTCCACAAGGTTTAGGAGTGTGTCTATTGGAATGTTTGACCATTCTTCGCATTTGTGAGGTCAGGCACTGATGTTGGACGAGAAGGCCTGGCTCACAGTCTCCGCTCGAATTCATCCCAAAGGTGTTGAGGTCAGGACTCAACCATGTCTTTATGGACCTTGCTTTCTGCACTGGTCTAAATCATTTGGTGGAGGGGGATTATGGTGTGGGGTTGTTTTTCAGGGGTTGGGCTTGGCCCCTTAGTTCCAGTGAAGGGAACTCTTAAGGCATCAGCATACCAAGACATATTGGACAATTTCCTGCTCCCAAGTTTGTGGGAACACTTTGGGGATGGCCCCTTCCTGTTCCAACATGACTGCACACCAGTGCACAATGATGCTCCCTCCTCCAAACTTCACTGTTGGTATGGGTGTCATTTTGAGGTGATGTGCAGTGCCATTTGACTATATATATATATAAACATGGTGTATATTATGGCATCCAAAGAGTTTAGTTTCGGTCTCATCTGACCAGACTATATTCTCCCAGTATTTCACAGCCTTTTCTAAATATTGTGCAGCAAACTTTAAACGAGCTTCAACATGCTTTTTCTTCAGCAATGGAGTCTTGTGTGGTGAGTGTGCATACAGGCCATGGTGGTTAAGTGCATTACTTATTGTTTTCTATGAAACAATTGTACCTGCTAATTTCAGGTCTTTCTTAAGCTCTCCACAAGTGGTCCTTGGCTCTTGGATAACTCTTATGAGAATTCTTTTCACTCCTCTCTCAGAAATCTTGCGAGGAGCACCTGGCCATGGCCGGTTTATGGTGAAATGATGTTCTTTCCACTTCTGGATTAGGGCTCCAACAGTGCTCACTGGAACATTCAGAAGTTTAGAAATCCTTCTGTAACCAATGCCATCAGTATGTTTTGCAACAATAAGGTTGCGAAGGTCTCGAGCTCTTTGCTTTTCCCCATCATGAGATGTTTCGTGTGTGACACCTTAGTAATGGGACATCTTTTTTTAGCCCATCAGTTAAGACTGAACCAGCTGATATTAATTTGCACTGACAAGAATCAGGATTGCTTTCTAATTGCTGATAGATTTCAGCTTGTTTCTTGGCTTTCCATGCCCTTTTGCACCTCCCTTTCTTCATGTGTTCAATACTTTTTCCCTGTGACATTCCATTTTATTACACATAACTTAATTTCTGAACTTATTTGTTTTGATGTCTTTGTATGTATGGTTTACATGGTTTGTTACAGACATGTGGTGAAAATGTCATGTTAATAGCACCTTTACAAATATATTTACCTAGAAAAATGGCGACGTGTGCAATACTTATTTTACCCACTGTACATGCACATAACTTACATCCATCAACCTTTATTAGGACACCAACAGCTTGTGGTCAAAAGGCAAATAAATATACACAAGACTTGAGACTCTGTGTCACGTATAATAGGCCTTTGGTACGGTGCTTAGTCCAATTTGCATTTGGATGGCTGGTTTGTCCTGTTCAACCTGATCCATATAACTGTGCCAACGAAAAAATACGTTCCTTGTAGATCCTGTGAAAATCTGTAATGTAGAGCTATCCTGCTCCACCAGGTTCCGGGAAAGGCTGTGGGAGGCCCAGGTACTTCCACACTGCCTGGTGGTAAATAGCTTGCAGCTGGCCTTCCACAGTCTAGAGCAGAGGCTCTGCAAGCTAAAGGAATTCCATCCCATCCTGAGATTTCACAAGCTGGTTCATATACTGTTGTAACCAGGCCAACCGAGTAAGACATTGTCCTTAATCAACTCTCGGAGGATGATATGCATCTATTGCAGTTTCCAGTTGCATACAGGTGTTTCTCTACTGATAAATGGGTGTAGTATTTCACCCCTTTCTACAGCAGGTTGACATGTGAGGTGGCTCCGGTGCCTTGCTATCCATGTGGGGAAAAATGGATCATCACAGCCCACAGAAACAGGAAAAAATGGAGACACCGAGACAGAAGGAACTAGATTGGAGATAGGGCCCTTAACAATAGGTTCCTCCTTGACAGTGGGGGTTACTCCAGCCACAGCTCCAATATCCCTAGAACGAGTGTAGTTCAGCTTGGTGGGTGGTCAACTGGAATCAGACCCATGACAGGTTCCAGCACAATTAAGTCTATTGTCACTCAGGCAGTAGAAGACACAGCAGCACTTCCAGCATCAGGTCCACCACACTCAACCCTGGTAGGAATGGGGGAATCTAGCTGTGGCCAAGCCAACCGGCTCGGATCAGGGCCAAAGGACCCATCCTCAGCCTCCATAGCTGTCCGCAATGCCGCTTCCGCCACTGGTAGCTGTCTGAGTCACCCTCTCTATTTGTCCCGTTGATCACTGTCATTTGGACAAAACGTAAGGGCAAGTCCAAAATGCTTAGTTGTCACAGAACATGAATAGAGAGGAAGTTCTTCAAATAAGACACCTATTCTAGTGATAGCGGTCTAAGATGGCTTCTTTAACATTGGAGAGATTTCCTGTTGTGTGTATTGGACCGGAAATGAACGGAAATTACCTTACTACTCCACCACTTTACTGTACTAATCTGACACAGTTAGCTATGTGTGTAATATTACCTTAGGAAATTAAGTCTAAACAACAAGAATGATTCAGTAAAGCAGTTAATATGAGTATGGTAAACATCTGAAAAGTCTATAATTATAAAATGTTGGAAATACGGTAGTTATATTATAAAAACTTATAAGCAATATATTTTTTTCCTGAGCATTGCTGCGCTTCCTCTTTAATAGCACAGTAGAAGGATTGTCCTTTATGGATTCACTCTTCTCAGTGCTTATCTATAGCTTCACTGAAAACAAATGTCTCCCAATATGCCATATGTAATTTTCTTGCAGCGGTCCTACACATTTGTATGTGAAATATTTTGATAAAAACATGGCATAGCAAGCATGAAAAAAAAAACACCATAAAATGATTTTCAGCTGAACTTGCAACAAAATTATACCGACTAATTTATCCTATAGTTCTAGATCTGTTTATAATTTTTTATGGGTGTGTGGATATTCCTCAATGTCATTGTTTTTTTTTTTTGGACTAATAATAAAATACACGTTTAACATGTGAATGCCTAAAATAGCACTCAGAAATCTTCATTTCCTGAAAGATTTATGATATCTACATTTAGAGGAAAGCAGACTTGCTAGAATGAGTTTCTTTGTTCCACTTTTTTCTAAATAATATTCTCTTGGGCAACATTATTGTTTGCTTTTACTGCTCACTTTGACACTTTTATGGCAGTAAATTGCCTTTAAATTGAATTACCAATCCTGGAACATGACTAAAAGTAAAATAGTCTGTAGTGCTGTAACATGGGATTTTTCAAACCATTAACTTAATAAATGGTACTCGCTAAACTGCATTATCTTTCTGCTGTTCCAAACACAGAACTGTAAAGAAATTACGATGCTCATAATATGTGCTCTTTCTAATACGTGTTTATAGATAGATAGATAGCTTGCTATGGATCAATTATTGATTTATGACACTAAAAATTTAACTTTTTTTTTTTGTGGAACTTAATGGACATAAACGGATAAAGATAATTACACATGTATCTAAATAGATAGATTTATAAAAATCTTGGAGTATCAAATGTACCACCCCGGATTTCCACATTTCCACAAGAAAGATAGAAAGATAAATAGATAGATAGATCGATAGATAGATCGATAGATAGATAGATAGATAGATAGATAGATAGATAGATAGATAGATAGATTTCTTTTAAACGTGCAATGTCTGCCAGATCATTCCCAGAGCTTCTCTCCTTCTGGAGTCCCTGGAGAGCCGGGGCCCTAGCTGACACCAGGGGGCCTTGTGCATGGGGATTGGCTTTATTGATCTTTGGGTCTCTGGTTCCTGATGCTGGCATTAATCTGTTAGTGCCTTGAATAGGATGCTGCAAGAAATGGGTTCACCCTGAAACAGGAAACCTAGGGCAGCGGTCATGGCACCAGCTTAAATCAAAACAAAGGAAAAAATTAAAAGATAAAGAAACCGCATACTCAGTAAGTTATTATACCAGCTACTAAAAGTGCTTAAAAAACTAAGAGTTTCATATCATTTTAACTTTTAGGCCCCTACTACTGTTAGCCCAATTTGGCCACACCCACAATTCACCATGGTGTACCATGCATGCCACCCTCTGTGTGTTACCCACTCCTGACTCTTGCACGCTGTACATTACATACTTCTGACACTTTCACTCTGTATGTTACCCTCCCCTGACCCCTGCACTCTGTACATTACATACTTCTGACACTCACTTGCACTCTCTGTGTTACCCACCCTTGACCCCTGCATTCTGTATATAATATACCTCTGACACCTGTACTCTGTATGTTACCCACTACTGCACTCTGTACATTACAAACTTCTCACACCTGCACTCTATATGTTACCCGCTCCTGACCCCTGCATTCTGTACATAACATATTTCTGGCACCTGTGCTCTTTGTGTTACCCACTCCTGACCCCTACACTCTGTTACATTACATACTTTTTATCCCCACACTCTGCACATAAGCTTAACTTTTAAGCCCCTGGCACTGTTTGGCCACATCCACAATTTGCCATGGCGCATTGCATGCCACCTAATTTTTCCCCTGAGGGGTGGCCAAATTTGTGCAAGACCCTGTCACTTCTAATGATGGCCATGAAGATAGATGAATTTATATACATTCATATCACCTGCTTAACATATTTACATAATACCAGAATACTCCATGGATTAAAATGTAGCCGAGATCAGTTCGTATAAGACAAACTGGCGACTTTAGCTTGATTCAAATACTCTTTCCCCCAAGATACAACACTATGCCAATATTTACAGTATGATACAATATGATACTATTATATAACACTGAAAAATACTACAGTGTTTATATAGCACTGATCACTTACATGTGCATTATTAAGTTATCATCCGTAAAAAGGTTAAATTGATAAATTGTGCAGAGGAGTTTGGCAATCTGTGCCATCCACTTTGTGAGATTGCAGGTGCAGGGGTTGCAAAAGAAAAATAATCTATCAGAAGTTCTTTAAAAAATGAGATTCAGCCGTGTCTGTGCTGGATAGATGCCTGACTGTCTTGTTTGATAAATCCCACCCATATGTGAACACTGTATATATGCGTAGCATATAGAACTTTTGATCAAGAAAATGTGATAATCTTTCACCCTCAGGTTCAAGGAAAAAACTCCTTAATGATTTTGCGGAGAACTATATATCTGATCTGTAAAATAACTAACTGCGGATAAGAACAGCAAATGATTAACAAGAACCTAGGTGTTATTTCAGAGATAGATAGATAGATAGATAGATAGATAGATAGATAGATAGATAGATAGATAGATAGATAGATAGATAGATAGATAGATAGATAGATAGATACCATATAAAGAAAGCAAAAGATAGATAATTAGAAAGATGGACAAGAGTAAGGCTGGGTTTACACTGGTGTGTACACAGACATCGCATGTGATACGCACCGAATTGCTGTGCAGATCACATGCGAAGTCTGTGCGATGCAAATTTAGCCATACAAGCTGAATGGCTGAAATCGCGCTCACACCAAAATGGTGCAGGACCCTTTTTTTGGTCCACATTGGAATCAGATCGCTTGGGTATTCACACCGATGCAATCCAATTCCTGTATCATTTGACAGTTCACACTGCGATCTGCGAATCAATCTGGAGGTGTCATTAACTTTACATTGACACCCGCAGTGGTTCGCTGGGAGTAGTGGGAACAGCCTGCGAGTGACATGTGATGCGGGAACCTTCACAGGAATCGCACTGGTTCCCGCATCGCATATGTGTGAACCCAGCCTAAAGGTAGGTATTAGATAGACAGAGAAAAAGAATGAAAGGTAGGATAGATAGATAGATAGATAGATAGATAGATAGATAGATAGATAGATAGATAGATAGATAGATAGATAGATAGATAGATAGATAGATAGATAGATAGATAGATACTAGATTGCTAGGTAATTACAGTGAAATAAGGAGAGAGAGAGAGCGGTGTTAGGACATAATAGAGAGATAGATATAGATATGTAGATAGATAGATATGCATACATACATACATACGTATGTACATACATACATAATTAGGCTGGCCATACATTATACAATTTTTTTCTACAACTTACCTTTAGAATTACCAAAACCATATAATATGAGGTCACACTTAAACACTTTCAATTTTATATGCAATCAGGCAGGACCTTGTACTATATAGTTGAAGGTAAATCTAAAGATAGATAGATAAATAGATAGATAGATAGATAGATAGATAGATAGATAGATAGATAGATAGATAGATAGATAGATAGATAGATAGATAGATAGATAGATAGATAGATAGATAGATGATACATACATAGATATTTTTCTCACATTTTGTAATTTGGGGTATCATACTGCACATTAAACCAAGCCATGTGATATAAATCTGCCCTGGACATACATTGTGAATGTTCCATTTCTGCGGATCTTATATAAAATCCCTCTGTTACAGGAAAGCGGTGGGGAGGGGGTTAGGTAAAAGACAGATTATCTGACTACATTGAACGTGTAAAGCTTTTGAGACGGATTAGGCAGAATCTGCCACATGCATAGACATGAGAGGAACACCACAGCCGTCTCTGGGCTGTCAGTGTCCAAACGCATGATGTCATCCCCCTCCGCATGTGGTAAATAAGCCCCGAACAAATGAGCTCACATGCCTTAACATACATTGTTTACCAGGCTTTGGGCTATGGGAACTAATCATCTATGTACACATTTACCGTCGGTAACATCTGACATAGCGGCAGGTTTGAAGCATCCGAATAATTGCACTAATTCCTGTGTGAACGTCGAGTAATTGAAATAGAAACATGCTTACCTAAGACAATTTAACTCAAAAATAGCATGCAACTGAGAAATCAATTAAATCTACTTTGTTTTATTGTCTTTCTTTAAATCGTGCCATGCCAAGGAATGGAATGGGATGAAGTCTTAGAAATGGGAGATTATGTTAGATCTCTTAAAGGGGAACTATAGTCTACTTATTACTACCTTTTAGATATATGAATAAAAGTGATCAGATCTATGTAAATTGTCTTACAGGCAATGTCTCTTCTGCAATAAATAAAACAAATCTGCATGTTCATAATCCTCTGCACAGCTCAGTTTACATTTCTGCCAACATTGCGGGATGAATGACTCCCACACATGCGTGGGGGTAATTTCATCTTGCGCTGAGCCAATAGAGACATCCAAAGACCAACTACTTGAAGAAGCCAAGGAGCAGATGCTGGCGCCAGCAAGGGACCTCTTGGGCATGGGACTATTGGGGCAAAGGTAACTATCTCTGATTTTACTTTCACATTAAGGGTTTATTTTTTTAAATATTTTCACATTTATTCACACATTTTTCACCCAGGATTCATACATTTTTCAAATTAGACATACCTGGAAAAATGCATGAATCCTGGGTGAAAGTTGTGTGAAAATATTTTTAAACAGAGCCCTTGATGATTTCTAATTGTTAATGATTATAGGCAAAAAATCCAGTAAAATTTGTTTAAAGGCTTAGTTCACCTTTGGGACCATGTTTCATGTTACTCCCATATTTATTAGGGTGTAACACTTAACATCGTGCCATTCCCCAAAACACAACCCTCAACCCACCCTGCACTTACCCAAATCTTCGGCTTCTTCTCCCCACAAGCTTCTGTTTCATTTTGAATTTGGTGAGCCACAAACAGCTGCCTCCTCCATTGGACAGCTGTGAATGCAAGAGTACAAGTTCCATATGCCGCCATGGCAGAGGGACCCATACATCTCAGCAGTCCATTATCCATTATCTACTTCCTTCAGCCCCACAATTAAAGGTCCAAGGTACGGGCCTGAGGCTAAAGGAATAATCTGCAGGAGCCTGCGCATTGCAGCCACACAGACCCACTGATCATAGTTGCAATGCTTTGCAGGCTCAAATGCAAAAAAAAAAAAAAAATTAATAAACTCACATTTACTCTTCTTTCAATTTGGGAGCATTTATTACATTCTTTAAAGGTGGAATATGCCTTTAAAGAAGTCCTTTTTTCTTATGCTAAAATATTATTCTTCGAGGAGTGATTGTTTTATATGATCAAAGTTAAAATCAATAAATCGGATTACTCCTGTATTGAATTGTATTGTAACTGTACTGTTTGCCCTAACGTTGTAAAGCGCTGCACAAACTTTTAGCACTATATAAATTTTGTATAATAATAATAAATTATCCTTACGTCTTTGACCAGTACCAAGGACTAGAATCAGTTGTGCGTAGTGTAACTAAAATAAAAAAAGTAAAAAAACTATTTGAGTTTTTTGGCAGAAGAGACCTTTGTACTCACGGGTCCCAACAGCTTGTAGGGAGCAGGCTTCAGCCGAACTGACAGTGCCTGTTAGGAGGAGCAGAATGTAACCTGCTGTCTCGTGCCCAAGATGTCCAGAGAAGTTGTGATCCCTATGCTTTCCCTCCTCATCAGGAATCTTTCACTGCCACTAGTTCTGTCCCTAACAGACGGGGTACCTGTACCTATTCTACCCATTCACAAATGCTCACCAAGCCTGGGAGCCAGGGCCTTAAATAAGCTCTGCCTAACCCAAGATGGCTGCTAGAATCACATGGGGTGGCAATGTCAAATCAGATAACTTCCCCAGTGACCCAGGAATCATAGAGGAACCATGTTCCTCTTGACTTTCTCTCCAACTGTAATGCTGCTGCTGCTGCTGCTGCTGCTGCTGATGTTGCCGATGAGCATCACCTACAGTGACAAAAGTAGACTAAACCTGCCTACATAAAATGCAAGTTGCAATGCACTTCAGACTTTAAAGAAGAAATTGAATAAATGCACATTTTATTTTATTAATGTGGGTACATGTAATACAATTTTGCAAAAAGAGGACTATGCCTTCCTGGAATATTAGGAATCACCTCTGAGTTCTATGACCAATGTTAATGCATTTGAGATGTCTTCATACATTTATATTGGTTACTGAACATTCTTATCAGTTTCAGAGTGGGTGTTCTATCTCATATATAATCACAGCAAGCTATTTATTAAAGATTGCACCCAGCCACGTATTGCTGATGACCTCAGCAGATGACTGTTCTGATGAGTGGTGATTCATGATTGAATTTTCCAGAAGAGTCGTAAAAACCAAAGTTCAGGAGGTCTACAAATGACATTTCACTAGGTTGCTTCACTTTAAATTCCCTGACATTATATGACCCGTAAAATCCTCATTGTTACATGGCAAGTAAAAGTCATTAAGAAAATTATCACGGATACTTTTTCTAAAAAGGTTTTAAATGAAAATACAGGGGTGTAGGGCCATTCCTGCTATGAAGGAAGATGAGAATTTTGTACCAGGTGGTGCCTTCTACAGGTGGCCTGGGATAAGTTTCCTACAATGCGTCAGATACTGGTGCAAAAACCAAAGAAACATCACCGGGGTGGGCAGAATTTCCCTGCCTTGCATCCTTCGTGTCTGTTGGTTTATTCTATACATAATGTGAATGTGGGTAGTAAATAAAAGTATAAATTATTCATTGTTTGGACCCCTGATGTCATAGACCCAGCAATACAGTAAATGTACAATTTGCTCCACCATACTGTGCACACCATCCGTCTGAAATGAGAAGGCCAACAACATTTAGGCACCATGTGCACAGGCCATTTTCTCAAGTGCTTGATCCGCCTAGTATTAAAGAGGTTTTATACTCTGAAAAAAAAAAAGCCCTGTGAGACAAAGGCATAACGAGCTAGTTTGCACCGCATACTAGCTCATTATGTAATACTTACCTTAGAACAAAGCTGTTGCAGTGGCGCCTGCATACCGCTGACATGGCTGACATCTTTCCTGGAGTTACTTCCGGGTTTGCGGGCTTCGGCGCTGTGATTGGCCGGAGCCGTGATGACGTCACTCCTGTGCATGCGCGTGGGAGCCCCCGTTGACAGCACGGGGCTCGGAAGAATGGCACCCGTGCCTGTACCTACAGCGCGCGTATGCCAGTGATGTCACTGACCGCATTTAATGTAAAAATCTCCTAAACTGTACAGATTATATAGGCTTATCTATAGGTAAATGTAAGCAGAGGAAGCTTACTTCCTCTTTAACCACTTGCTGCCTAGCTGGCTTTAGCTTCAAGATTTTCAGATTCACATACATTTTTTGTAATAAGCACATACTGTATCAGACCTAAGATATAATATATTAGAATGAAGTCCAGTTATGCCATTTTTTACAGCTTGGACCAGTGTAAAGCATGTATGTTCCATACTGATCCAATGTCTAAACTGGTCCAACATAACTGTAAAAATTGTCAAACCTAAATTTCATCTCAAAATCAGTAATCTACATTCTGAGTTAGTAATTCAGAAACCATTAAAGACAGAGGCATAGCTTGCAACTATTTCTCACTTGGATGGACTGTCCCTTTTTTTTTTAACCAATTTCCTTGTCCTTCTTTTCCGATCAGCTGTTTTTTTTTCTTTTTTCAAAGAAGGCCAGATTTGAAACCAGATCTGACATTCTTTGAACCATTAAAATTCGGTGCACTAATACACTGCCCAACAATAATTCTCTTGCCTTTGTGGCTGTGTGTGGTGAAAAGATGAGCTCGGGCGTGTTATTTGGATATATATATCTTTTGTGGCCCCCAACGAATCCCCGGGTGCGGCTCAGGACTAAGGATGAGCTCGGGCGTGTTATTTGGATATACCGTATTTATCGGCGTGTAATACGCACCTTCACATTAATGCTGCGTACACACGGTCGTATTTTCCGACGGGAAATGTTCGATGGGAGCTTATTGTCAGAAATTCCGACCGTGTGTAGACTCCATCGGACATTTTCCATCAGAATTTCCGTCACACAAAATTTGAAAGCTGGTTCTCAAATTTTCCGACAACAAAATTCAGATCATGTGTACACAATTCCGACGCACAAGGTTCCACGCATGCTCAGAATCAAGCAGAAGAGCTGCACTGGCTATTGAACTTAATTTTTCTCATCTTGTCGTAAGTGTTGTACGTCACCGCGTTCTTGACGTTCGGAATTTGCGGCAATATTTGTGTGACCGTGTGTATGCAAGACAAGTTTGAGCCAACATCCATCGGGAAAAATCCATGGATTTTGTTGTTGGAATGTTCGATCATGTGTATGCGGCATAAGAGTGAGGTTTCTGGAAAAAACGTACATTTTAAATAAAAAAATGTGAAGCAATATAAGGGTCAGTTCCCCTCCTGCAGCCTCACCATTGCAATGAATGCAGCCTCACCATTGCCATGAATGCAGCCTCACCATTGCCATTAGTGCAGCCTGATCGATGCCCATCTGCAGCCTTGGAGGGGACAGGGAGGGAAGCGGGACAAGTGCCAACAGATTACATACAGGACAATCTCCTGTTTACGGCCTCTTTAATACAAAGTCCCGCCTCCTATGATAGACAGAATAGTCATCCAATGGCAGCCCAGGAGACAGACTTTCTATTACAGACACCGCCGAGTAAACAGGAGATTCTCCTGCATGTAATCTGACAGCACTCGTCCCGCCCCCTCCCTGTCTCCTCCGAGGCAGCGCCGATAAATACAGTATATATTTTGGGGGGCCACAAAAGATATATATATCCAAATCACAAGGGCGGTCATAATAAACCCATTGGCCTGCGGGCAAGACTTTGGACATGCCTGGTATAGACTATAGTATCCTGACTACATCCCTTAGGCTGGGTTCACACTAGAGATCGAAGCAGGAGTTTGGTGCATCTCCATTTATCATTTCAGGTCCGATTTCAGCCCGAATTTTGGGCTGAATTTGGACCCTAAACGGACCAAAAGATGCACAGGACTCCTGTGCAATTCGCTGCAGAGATGTGTGAACCGGCTCCATAGAGAGCCGGTCACAATCTCCTGCTATGCGAATTGGATGCGGATCCAATTCAGATAGGTGTGAACCCAGCCTCAAAGTATAACTTAAGGCAAAACTTTTTTGTTTAGTTGGCTAGAGTGGAGAGGGATTGGAACACTTGCCAGTTTTTATTGCTGTCTGTGTCTCCATTAAAGAGATTCACCCTCTCTATTTGTCCTGTTTACCATTATCATTGAAAGTGAAAGTAAAAGAAAATTCCCAAATTTGGGTTGTCTCCAGAAAAGTAATAGAGGTGACATTATCCAATAGTTCTTGTGACCTAGGGGTTCCCAAGAAATTCCCTTAATTTGTAGGGGTTTCCTCACCCTTCCTGTTTGGCTATGGCACGGGAAGTGAAGGGAAATCTCCGCAATGTGACACAGATGGCGAAAAGAAAACTGACAAGGGTTATAACTCTCCCCTGCTCTATCCAAAATGAAAAACAAAGTTTTGCCTATAGTTTTACTTTAATTAAGGCAGAAATAGTGGATCAATAAGAGAATATTCCTACCAGGCTGGAATGGGCACTGTGGCGTGTTTGGCTTTAGGTAGAAAGTTAAGCCTCTCAGTAGCCACATTGGCCCTTAGCACTAGTCCACGCCTCTAGCTTTTGGGAAGTGGTCAGGATAATGACCCTACAGTATCTCCACACAAACAATAGGATACATCAGCAACAGCTAAAATATATATGCTGTCTGTTGAGATGCTGTGTTTATCTCCCTATAATGAAAGTAATTATACACATCTTTTATGATTATTTCATCATACTTATGTGTTAGTTCTACATTACCCTACAAGGTTACACCCCTGGTAGTTTTTGTGACCTGATCTCCTTTTATTTCTTTTATATAGTTGTCCAGTAAAAGTGAAGTTTTAGGTCATTGTGGGTTTAGTGCATCCCTGCTGGTGTTTATCTATTAGTATTTCTCACGAAAGACCAGTCTTATAGTAAAAATAAACATCAGGCATTCTTCCATCTTTTTGAATTGGAGGGGCTGTCCCTTTTTTGGAACCAATTTCCTTGTCCTTATTTCCTGATCAACTTTCCCTCTTTTTTGATCTAATGTGTAGACCATTGCAAAAATGTAGTATCTAATAGAAAATCCAGGTTTATTTTATCTTTAAATACTTAATTTGGGTTAAGCTGGCCCAGGCAAATCATTTCCTATCCAGAACAGTCCAAATACAAGAGGAAGCCATGTATTAATTAAAAAAAAAATAAAAATACAATGTTTCCCCAGAATGGCTGAGATATGCTAAGAATGACTCTCTTTATCCATCATCGGGGGGAAGTCGCACTGCTGCCAGAACATAGCCCTGCTTACTGTACAGTATGTAGCTAATATTACTACAGTCCATTGCAGCATCCCCAGCAACAAGACTGATCTGGCAAGGAAATGATTCGTTTGGGCCAGCTTGGCCCAAATTAACTATTTAAAGTAAAAATAAACCTGAAATTTTATTTTAACTACCAAAGGCGTTAAAGTTCACTAAGCTTTTAATTTAAATTCTAAATACTTGATTTTGAAGCCAATATAAAGGAAAAGTAGTGATGAAAAAAGCACTTGTAGGTATAGCGAATTTTTGTATATTCATTTTTTACAGTCCATATACTGTAAAGGGCAGGAGCATGTCCTTTGCCTTAATATATTTCCTACCATAACGTGTCTATGTTTTATCTTAGAAATGTGGGATGTTATGCAAAGAATCAGCATGACAGCCCAGAAATAAACATTTTCAAAATAGGTTAGAAAAAAAATTCCTTTTAATTTTTCCTCTGGGAGGTTTTCTTTTAAATTCTGCTTCACAGATAAATTAACGAGAAACCAGGCCTTCTTGGCTTATGGTGGACGTAAACAATTATTATTTGAAAGTTTTTGTGCTTTGGAAGTGCATATTGCTTTAGCACAGAGGTTCTAAGCCTATCAGCAGGAGGTAGACTCCTGAATATCCCCTTACTGGATAAAGGTGCAAGTTTCTGCAATTTCCCAAACAGCTCCTTCCTCTGCCCTGGCCGTGACCCCGGTGAAGGATTAGAGGCATCATCCTGAGGGCACTGAGCTCTCCAAAGTCGAATCACAAAATGCCAAATTATCCTCTCGCTTTACTCCTATTGATTTGACAGCTGAGACTGGCGACTAGTTCAGCTTACTAAAGTGTTCTGGACTCTGGAGACACTTGAGAGGTAGGAGATTTTACTTGTTAACTTCTCCTAGCACTTGTTGTCCCTTGGTTTAATAGCTGGACCACACATTCTAAAATTGGCACATGACCACACGACTGCTGCAGGAAAATGCCACACAGAGACATGGCAGTATACCTTTTTTCATTCTTGTAAAGAGATCCTGTCATATAGTAAAATGCTTACAGGAAAGCACCTACCTATAAAAAAGAGGCTGAATACTTACCTCTCCTGCCGCCACCTGTGTGGCTCAATGATACTCCATTGCAGCATCGAAGCCCAATGGTACAACAACACTATTGTGAGTGTCATATTCTGTTGTCATCCCTCTAACCTCTTGTCACTGTAGGATACAGTTTTGGCTTTAGAGGATACTTGCACGAAGTACTGATGGATGACCATAAGTATTCCTAGCCAAAATTCCTTGAGTTCTTATAGCGCTTACCCCCGAAGGAGCTGCTTGGTATGATGGGTCCTCTGCTCTCTGCCAAGACTCTATGAACTGCTTCATCCACTCTGACACACTTGGTTACCTGATAGCGTATTGCAAAGACCTATATTAGCTCAAGGATTAGAATATTAGTAATTACTGTATATTGACATATGGAAAATAAACACCAGGCTATTGGAATGTAAATTAATTCTGTTGTGAACAGAAACACAGAAGTGAATTAAAACAAACCAACATGTTTGTTGTATAACAATTTTTTGGTCACATTAATAAAAGTAGATGATTTAGGAACCAAAAACTAAAACCATGTCCCTTTTTCATACACAGGAAAGTCTCAGCCAGGAGGTGGCCGGGCCAAGCAGGCTGCCCAATACACAGTTCCCTCCCCTCTGCCTTCAAAGACAAAGTTGCAGGAAGAGGAGTAACCTGGAGGAGGCTGCAATAGGCCTATTTTGGAAGGCTACTGAGGCCCTCAGAACACCCCACAGTGTGGAAGAGTATTTTGGTGAGCTAACTGCATGCAAAATGATGCAAATGAAGGAGGGCCAACGCCTCTTATGCGAGTTTGTAATTTCAGAATCTCTAAATAAGGGGTTGAGGGGCCAACTCACATGTGAAAGCCACATTTGTGAGCTCACCCATGGTCCTCCTCCTCCTCCTCCAGGTCCTCCTCCTCCTCCTCCAGGTCCTACTCCTCCTCCTCCAGGTCCTACTCCTGCCACACCTCCAACACAAGAGCCACAGCATGGAAGGAAGCGTCTAAGGAAGACCAGAGAGTGATGGCCTGGGTTCAGTCTAGTCTGGCAAAAGATGCAGCCTCTTGTATGACCACAGCCTGGGAACATACATGTCATCTTCTGTTCATGATCTCTTGGACTTCTGGACCAGACTGTACTCCCTTAGATAAGGACTCCTCAGGCCACCAATTTTGCAGTAAAATAATTGATGTGTGCCCTGGCGGTCAAAGGCTTCGCCAATTTCTGATGTTTATCCAGCTTTGCCTCCCTCTTTGTTTGGTTCTGAGCCCTTAATAAAGGATTTTTTGTTTTATTATACTTGCCTATGTGTGTTTTCCTTCAAAAAGGACAGTTTGTTTGTGAGGAGGCAGGTACATTTAAAAAATACAATGTGAAATTAACAAGGGACACCAACACCTAACAATCTCCTTGAGATTAAATAATACAAGATAATAATGGTGTTGTGGTAACTTGACACACAAAACACACACAAAAATATTCTGGAGTAAAAAAAAAATAAAACAAGATCAGGCTTGAAAAAAATACAAACAAAAAAAAATTATTTATATCTTTTTGGTCAGATGTGACAAATCAAAATATATTGATGAAATATAAATAATAAATAAGTAATTTCAATAAATAATAAAGAAAGAAGTTTGTGAGAAGTCTGTGTGAATATGAGCAGCAAAACTACTTCATTCTTCTAACATTATAAAGAAGAACAGAGTGCGCTGCATTAAACTATTTAAAACATTGCAGCCTGACGAAAGTGCTATATCCATTCCGAATGCTAATTTTACCAGACCGAGCAGTTCCGTCTCGGAATTTATTCTGAGCATGCGTGGCACTTTGTGCGTCGGAATTGGCCACACACAGACAGAATTGACGCGATCGGATTTGGTTGTCGGAAAATTTTATAGCCTGCTCTCAAACTTTGTGTGTCGGAAAATCCGATGGAAAATGTCCAATGGAGCCCACACACGGTCAGAATTTCCGACAACAAGCTCCGATCGCACATTTTCCGTCGGAAAGTCCGACCGTGTGTACGGGGCATAAGAGTGGAAGAAGAATGCGCCAAATTCATGTACCTGTCTAGAACTTGTACTTGAATGTGGCTCATGCTGTGCCATTTTTGAAGGCATGTGAGACAGCTTAGCAAAATCTGTCTGAGACAATTTTTCTCTCTGTACGCCAAAAAAGAGTTGGTATTAGTTAGCTCCACTTTTACATTTCGTTCATTCAATGCCACACAATGTAAAAGTGGTACATTTTAGATCTATCTGTATTTGGTGCTGTCAGAAACAAAAGTGTCACAAATACATAATTTCCATTTCATGGATTTGGCGCAAAACATTAACAAGAGGGATTTATGCCAGAAAAGTGGCGCAGCAGCTTTATTGAATCCCCCCCCCCCCCCCTGATTGCTGCAGGTATGAAATGCAGGCAACTATCAGTAACTACATGCCTCAAGCAGCTTTAAAAAGCCTGTAGATAAGACCATATTCCAAGTCATTTGGACAGTCAAAGCTCCAACATTTTCAGATGTCAGAGCTTTCTACTACATTGTGCCTTCCTTATATTCCTATTGGACCATAACTATGATGAGCCACCTGCTGGCCAGCTCTGGGATTGCTGAGCATCTTCTTTATCGCTATTAAAGAGGTAGCAGCCCAGGATCATAACAAAGTCTACCCACACCACACCTTCATTGGGTATTGGCCCTGTGAAAGAAGAACTTACTCCAGGGGCGTTGCTAGGTCTACAAAAGATCTGGGTCTAGAGCCCATAGCAGCGTAGTAAAGAAAGTTATATGCTTGGGTGGGCATACACATGTATATACAGTAATATACGTGTGTGTGTGTATATATCCCCAGAGAGCCCCCTCACTTACATCAGGGTCCCCAGAGAGCCCCCCTTACATCAGGGTCCCCAGAGAGCCTCCCCCTTGCACCAGGGTCCCCAGAGAGCCCCCGACTTACACCAGGGTCCCCAGGGAGCATCCTCCTTACATCAGAGTCCCCAGAGAGCCTCCCCCTTGCATCAGGGTCCCCAGAGAGCCCCCCACTTACATCAGGGTTCCCAGAAAGCCTCCCTTACATTAGGGTCCCCAGAAAGCCTCCCCCTTAAATCAAGGTCCCCAGAGAGCCTCCCCCTTAAAATCAGGGTCCCCAGAGAGCTTCCCCCTTGCATCAAGGTCCCCAGGGAGCCCCCCACTTACATCAGGGTCCCCAGAGAGCCTCCCCTCCCCTTGGGGACCCCTGCAGAGACTCGGGGCTATGGGCCCCAGATTCAGGGCTATAGCCCCAAAAGCCACCCCCTAGCGACACCACTGACTTACTCCATTGTGTATCCACCAATACTAAGCCTTGTTATCGCTAATCTAGTGCTATCACACACACCAGGTACTCACTGGCCAAATAGAAATTACAGCAGGCTAAAAGGGCAAGATGGTTCAAGTCATATGACGAAGTGCAGGTAACTCTAGATGACTGCACTTCATACAGGCATACCCCACTTTTAAGTACACAATGGGGTTTATTTACTAAAGCTGGAAAGTGCAAAATCAGACTCACTTCTGCAAAGAAACCAATCAGCTTCCAGGTTTTATTACCAAAACTTAATTGAACAAGCTGGGGTTAGAAGGTCATTGGTTTCTATGCAAAAGTGAGCCTGATTTTGCACTTCCAACTTTAGTAAATAAACCCCATTGTGTACTTAAAAGTGGGGTATGCCTGTACCTGTATTTGTTCCAATGACAAAAACACTTTAATGAGTAGGATCAGGAGGGATATGGGTATCTACAAAAAAATTATCTACAAGAATCTATCTTCAAAAAAAACTTTAAAAAAATCTTGAAAGAGTGTATATTCTAGACTGAATGGGTTGAATACCTTTGGTGCAACAACTACACACCAAACAGTGAATTAATGACTGCCATAGATAAGAAGAAAATAATAATTTGTTCAACTCTATATTATACTATATTTATACAGCAGATGTGCTGTGATATGTTGTTGTTGCCAACTATGACTCCATAGACAGTATAGGATATTGACTAGGGATGCATGAAATTAAGAGTTTTCTTTTCTCCAGAATTTCAAAATTTTACCATGTCAGTGAAATGCATTGAAGTCTATAGTTTTTAGTGGTTTCTATGGACTTTAAATGACTACCAAGAGATAAGGATGTGCCCGGATTTGTCCTGGTGCCAAAAAATGGCCCCTCACTAGCCTCATTTTTTTTTATACAATAAAAAAAAAAAATAATAATAATAATCAAGAGGCAGTACACAAATAACAAATAGACTAAAAAAAATGAAAACAGAAAACCTGTTACAAAGAGCACTAAATGAAACAAACAAAACTACCCTTAACACATTCCAAAACACTATATAAAAAGAATAAAAATAAATAGTTATTATAAAACAAATTTCAGCTACGCAGACGGTGAACTTGGCAATATCCCAGCAAAATAATTTTTTTTCAAAATTACTTCACTGCTTCTTTAAATTGACCAGCACACAGTGAAATTATGTTAGGTGAATGCAGAATCATGCAGGGGTTTGTGTCTGAAAATCAGACCCTTGTGCTTATGGCCGTCTATAAAGAGTCGGAAGTGTAATACGTGTGTGCGCTACAATTTTGGCTTCAATTGGGCACATTGCCACACCTCTATCCATGGATTGTGACTCAATCTCTGAGTCATTTAGAAGGGGACATCCAGCAATCTCCTGCTAGAATTACCTTCTTCCTGTGCAATATTCTGCTGCAACACATTGGTGTGTCTGTCTTTACTTTTTCAGGGTCATTGTTTAGAGTATCTCCTGAGATTTCAAGCTAAAGGTCTAAATGGAAAAGGCAGTTACAGGAATGTAATTCACTAACAGGGAAAAAAGACCTCCACCTATTTTACCCTTAGGAAAGATTTTGTTCATGATAGTCTTATGCTGAAAAAAATACCTCCATGCAATTATATAAAGCTCTCATTAGTTCACTTCATTCAGAAGTCATAAAAAACATTTCCAATTCAAATACCTAAATACCTAAAATAATAGTAATTTACCACATATCAGCTGAAATCTGAAATCAGGTTTACTGTGGGAGTGCTGATGACATAATGGAGAGGTACTTTGGGGAGGAAATCATGCTAAAACAAAAACATTTGCAAGCGAGACATTTTTTTTATTGCAGAATAGACATACTATGTTTTTTCTGCAATAAAAACTTTTGCCTTTCTTCTTGCAAACTTAATTAGAATGTGCACTAAGCTGTGCCTGAGCAGCTCAGTGTACATTCTTGGCATGTCTCGGTGCAGGGATAAATTAACACCAGTGCACGCGCACGAGAGTTACATCATCCTGGGCTGGCCAATCAATATGGCAGATGATGCCAAACTCTGAAAAGGACCAGAAAAGGGAGCCGCTTAGCCATCAATAAAGGAGGAGGAGAGGTGAGTATTGCAGAGTTTAATTCTACTTTTCATAAGCCTTTCTTTCTCTATAGCCTCAGTTTACAAGGCTTAGAAACAAGAATAATAATCCATTTATTTTAAGTCCAATGACATTTGAACATTACAGTCACATGGCTGAAAATAAAGAACCTCAGGCCTTTGTAAAGCTCTGTGAACTGACTATTATGTAAGAACTTGTGTAACCAGGCATTTGTATGTATCTGAACTGCTTTTCTTCCCATGGAGGTCAATATAAATGCAAAATCAACTTGAAGCACCTAATGGGCTTGTGTCAATGGTCTTTGAGGTTGTGTCAATGTCATAAGTTTGACATTCATTTGAGACGCTTCTGAGATTATTCAGAATTCATTGACAGATACATTTGACCTGCAGTTGATCTCCTGAACTGCATTTGACCTGCTTTAAGCTGTTTTGCCTTCCTTTTTCGGCTGACTTGAATAAAAAAAAGTCCATCAACAAAGGCCCAAAGACAGATCAAAGTGTCTTGACACATTAATATAAAACACCCAAACAGTAAACAGTCTAGCAGGTTTTTTCCTTGAAATTAATTATAGATAAAAAAAATAAAAATGAAAGCTTTTAATGCCTCACCCTCAGCTACACTGCACCGCTTCAAGGGTACTTGAAGGGTCATAACAGTAGTTCAAGAAATTTCAATAGAACCCAGCTCGGTGGACAATTAACAGAAGCATCCTATGTGGAGATTCCAAATACCTTAGATGGGCCTCCATTTACCAAGTCTGCTTAAATGCACTTATCTTTTAGAGACCCCCTACACAAAAGGATTCTCCAACAATGGTTTCCTTACTGGACTTTAATAAAAGTGGTGGTGGTAGAACTTCACTGTGCGTTCACATTTTTGAACTGAGGATAGTGGCCAGCCCTCCTACCATTCTTAAAAGTAAAAAATTAAGTGCGCTTGCATTCAATAACATGAATTAATATTTTGACAATCAAATGATAAAAATGTGAATAGAATATAAATATACTATTATGTCAGTCAATATAAAGTGAGTACACTGACTAGCAATAATTAATAATCAGTGCTTTAAAATAGTGAGTTCAAATAGGATATACAAAGAGTAACCTAGTACAAAAATAACAGATTACATAATGAAGTGAATAGAATTATAAAACATCCAAAATCATGAATTGCTAGTGCATTAAAAAGTGCAAGTGATAGTAGTAAAGTTCAATCCATTCGTAAAGGGTTCAATGAAGACACACAAGTCGCATAGGGGAAAGTCACATATCCACAGTTCATTAAATGCAACCCATGTGAGTGAGAAAAGATGGAAGGAACGTGAAAAAAACTCCAAGCCACCGGTGAATCCAGGGGATATTGAGGATGGACCCTTACCAGAAACGATGGACCTCCTTAATAGCAAGGTCTTATACGCATGCAGATACAGCCCTCTGCAGGGACAGATGGATGGCGGCGTCTGGATCGACCAATGTGTGCCGCATTCCAGCAGGAGGTAATTCCAACACGTCAGCCTAAAGGGAGGCACTCGCTCGTCATAAGAGCCATGAGCGCAAAGGAGGCACGAAAAAACTCAGATGGTGTAGTAAAATTAAGATAATTTATTGCCTCATAAAAGCAGAGAACACATCTCCGACATACAATGTAAGTAAAAATGTTAAAAGCCGCCATACAAAGCGAACACCCGTGTACAGCTAACATGGGGCTAACAGCGTGATGACGTACAGTGCGTAGCCATTTCCTACATGTTTCGTCATAAATTACGTCTTCAAAGGGGCACCCCTGGATTCACTGGTGGCTTTTTTCACGTTCCTTCCATCTTTTCTCACTCACATGGGTTGCATTTAATGAATTGTGGATATGTGACTTTCCCCTATGCGACTTGTGTGTCTTCATTGAACCCTTTACGAATGGATTGAACTTTACTACTATCACTTGCACTTTTTAATGCACTAGCAATTCATGATTTCGGATGTTTTATAATTCTATTAACTTCATTATGTAATCTGTTATTTTTGTACTAGGTTACTCTTTGTATATCCTATTTGAACTCACTATTTTAAAGCACTGATTATTAATTTTCGCTAGTCAGTGTACTCACTTTATATTGACTTACATAATAGTATATTTATATTCTATTCACATTTTTATCATTTGATTGTCAAAATATTGATTCATGTTATTGAATGCAAGCGCACTTAATTTTTTACTTTTTTGATTTACACCTCATTTATATTTGTGGTATTTGTTGCAGCTGCAGTCCATTTTTCTCTTTTGCTTTTTTAGCGCAGGTTCCCTTTTTCTTTTATTCACCTACCATTCTTACCTGCAACACAAACCCCCAACTGAACAAGAACCAGAAATTGGGTTAGTTCCCATCTTTTCATGTTTTTCACTAATAACCCTCTCATGCCCATGACTGACCAGCATCATTCATCCCCTTCCTTTGAGCTCAAGCTGTCATAGACACACCTAAGACACTGAACAGCCCACAAATGTCATTATTAGAGCTCTATTTAGTATTGCAGTAAGGTCTGCCCGCTGCCAAGCTAGATAAGAGCAGATAGGACCCATGAGGTCACCAGACCAGCCAGAAGACTGCTGGATTAAGGGATGAATTTAGGAATTTTTTTAAAAATGGGTGTGGAGGGGTTCAAGAAGGGGAGTGGAATGACTTGAGGGCTGGAGGTGTTCTTTAATCACTTAAAGTGGTTCTAAAGGCAGAAGGTTTTTTATCTTAATGCATTCTATACAGTAAGATAAAAAACCTTCAGTGTGCAACAGCTCTCCCTCAACCTCCATAATACTTACCCGAGCCCCATCTCGATCCAGCGATGTGCACAAGAACCTCAGCTGCCTGGGACTCTCCCTCCTCATTGGCTGAGACACATCAGTGGGCGCCATTGGCTCCTGCTGCTGTCAAAGTCTGTAAGTCAATGAGAACAGAGAGGGGCGGAGCTGAGCTGCAGCTCCATGTCTGAAAGCAGCCTGGCTCAGGTGCCCCCATAGCAAACTGCTTGCTGTGGGGGCACTTGGCAGGAAGGAGGGGCCAGGAGCAGCAGAGAGGGACCCAAGAAGAGGAGTACAGTGCATTGAAAAAGTATTCATACCCCTTGAAATTTTCCACATTTTGTCATGTTACAACCAAAAACGTAAATGTATTTTATTGGGATTTTATGTGATAGACCAATACAAAGTGGCACATAATTGTGAAGTGGAAGGAAAATATAAATGGTTTTCAAAATTTTGCACAAAAAAATATCTGAAAAGTGTGGCGTGCATTTGTATTCAGACCCCTTTTTCTCTGATACCCCTTACTAAAATCTAGTGGAACCAATTGCCTTCAGAAGTCACCTAATTAGTAAATAGAGTCCACCTGTGTGTAATTTAATCTCTGTATAAATATAGCTGTTCTGTGAAGACCTCAAAGGTTTGTTAAAGAACCTTAGTGGACAAACAGCATCGTGAAGGCCTAGGAACACACCAGACAGGTCAGGGATAAAGTTGTGGAGATGTTAAAAGCAGGGTTAAGTTATAAAACAATATCCCAAGCTTTAAATATCTCACAGAACACTGTTCAATCCATCATCCGAAAATCAAAAGGGTATGGCACAATTGCAAACCTACTAAGACATGACCCTCCACCTAAACTGACAGGCCGGGCAAGGAGAGCATTAATCAGAGAAGCAGCCAAGAGGCCCGTGGTAATTCTGGAGGAGCCGGAGAGATCCACAGCTCAAATGGGAGAATCTGTCCACAGGACAACTATTAGTCGTGCACTCCACAAATTTGGCCATAATGGAAGAGTGGTAAGAAGGAAGCCATTGTTGAAAGAAAGCCATAAGTCCCATTTGCAGTTTGCAAGAAGCCATGTGGGGGACACAGCAAACATGTGGAAGAAGGTGCTCTGGTCAGATGAGACCAAAATTTAACTTTTTGGCCTAAAAGCAAAATGCTATGTGTGCCCGAAACTAACACTGCACATCACCCTGAACACACCATCCCCACCGTGAAACATGGTGGTGGCAGCATCATGTTGTGGGGATGCTTTTTTTTCAGCAGGGACAGGGAAGGGGGGTGGCCAAGATCGGTATGTGAGAGGAAGTGTTTCCCACAGCTCCGCACCAGTTCAGTCCAGTGATCCTCTCTCAGCAGTGATCAAATACAGGGCTTTCCAGCTGGCTACTGACCCGGTCCACCTCCTGGTCCACCCGCCGGCCCTCTGCACAAAGACGAAGGAGGATTTCTTGGGCCCAGAATTCCAAGATGGCGCCACCACAGCCATGGCACAGCTCATGCAGCGGGCTGCAGAGAAAGCTAAAGAGGGCGGCAGCAAAAAGACTCTCAAGAACCAGGGTAAAGACCAACTGAGGGACATGTTATATTATGCTCAAAAGCTGGGGGGAAGCCCAGAGAATTCCACGGTAGGGGCCACAGGGATTGTCAGCACATGCAGCACAGGAGCAGTCTGATGGAGACACGGCATGTAATGGTGAGCCTGCAAGCCCTGCAGAGCTGCTGCCCTCTTTGCGTCCAGATCCTGAAGCAGAGGAGCAAGCGCAAATTACTTTAGCTGAAATACTAAGAGTGGTGCATATCTGTACGGCATCAGTTAACACACTTAAGGAGTAGTTTGGGGGTCTGCTGGAGGATGTTTTGTTGCTAAGACAGAACCTTCAAAAGATCCGGGAATGAAGGACTGTCATGGAGAGCAGAGCAAGTGATATTAAAGATAAATTGCCGCCAGTTGCCCTGGAAGCCCATGCAGCACAACAGCTGGCTAAAGACACCAATAATAGAGCAGATGATATGGAAAATTGTCTGCGGCATAACAACATACGCATTGCAGGTCTGCCAGAAAAAAAAAGATCCAACCTCATTCGTAGAAGTATGGTTTATTGATGTATTTGGAAAGGATACTTTCTCCCCCTTCTTCACTGTTGAGAGGTCTCATCACACTCCGGGCCGCCCGCTGCAACCTGGCGCCCCCCAACCCTGGCCCGTCTCCTACATTACAGGGACAGGGAAGCAGTGCTGAGATGTGCCCGGGAGCATGCCAATGTTCAATTCAATGGCACCAGGGTATCCTTTTATCCAGACTTCTCTGTGGAAGTGCAGAGACGCCGCACCAAGTTCGCAGATGTGAAAAGGCAGTTGAGGAATCTGCAATTACCTTATGCGATGTTGTCCCCTGCGAAGCTGCGGGTCACCGCTAATCGGCAGGCACAATTCTTTGAATCAGCTCAAGATGCTGCTAGATGGCTTGAACAGGCTCTACCGTAATAAGCAGGCTCTACGCCTTTTCAGAGAAGATGAAGAGGGGGATTGAAACTTGGCGTACACCTACCAGTCCAGACGCCTGGTCCCTGTTCGCTTAGAGTTTTCAATAGGCTCTTTAAGGAAAGTTCTTCTTGTATTTGCTGTTTAAATTTTTGTTCTGCTGGGAGACATGATATTGTGCTTCGAATCTTGAGCTATTTTATGAGCTAACAACAAATGTGCCTTATCAATGCGAAAAGAGAGGAAAAAAATGCTTTCTTTTTTTCAATTTAACAGTGGGATACGTGGCCTGTTCAGCAGGGACAAGGAAGCTGGTCAGAGTTGATGGGAAGATGGATGGAGCCAAATACAGGGCAATCTTAGAAGAAAACCTGTTATGCTGCATACACACGACCGGACTTTCGACGGACTGAATCACGTCGGACTTTTCAATGGACTTACGACTGACTTTTCGATGGACTTCCGTCGAATCGGACTTGTCTACACAAAATCACACCAAAGTCCGACGGATTCGACCGTGATGATGTACGACCGGACTAGAATAAGGAAGTTCATAGCCAGTAGCCAATAGCTGCCCTAGCGTCGGTTTTCATCCGTCGGACTAGCATACAGACAAACTTATTTTTCATCCGGACTCGAGTCAGTCAGAAAGATTTGAAACGAGTTCTACATGTTCTAGGTCCGCTGCAGGTCCAATGAAGCCCACACACGGTCGAATTGTTGAATTTGTTCCGTCGGACAAGTTTGGTTGAAAAGTCTGGCCGTGTGTACAAAAGACTGCAAAAGACTTGAGACTGGGGTGGAGGTTCACCTTCCAGCAGGACAACGACCCTAAAAATAAAGCCAGAGCTACAATGGAATGGTTTAGATCAAAGCATATTCATGTATTAGAATGGCCCAAGTCCAGACTTAAATCCAATTGAGAATCTGTGGCAAGACTTGAAAATTGCTGTTCACAGATGCTCTCCATCCAATCTGACAGAGATTGAGCTATTTTGCAAAGAAGAATGGGGAAACATTTCACTCTCTAGATGTGCAAACTTGGTAGAGACATCCCCAAAAAGACTTGCAGCTGTAATTGCAGTGAAAAGTGGTTCTACACTAGGGTTGATTTACTAAAAGTAAATCCACTCTGCACTACAAGTGCACTGCAAGTGCACTTGAAAGTGAACTTAAAGTGCACTTGGAAGTGCAGTTGCTGTAGATCTGAGGGGAAGATTTGAAACGAGGGAAAGCCCTGCTGATTTTATCATCCAATCATGTGCAAGCTAAAATGCTGTTTTTTATTTTCCTTGCATGTCTCCCTCAGATCTACAGTGACTGCACTTGCAGTGCACTTGTACTGCAAAGTGGATTTGCCTTTAGTAAATAATCCCCAAAGTATTGACGAAGTGGGGCTTAATACAAATGCATCCCACACTTTTCAAATATTTACCGTATTTGTCAAAAATGTTGAAAACCATTTATCATTTTCCTTCTGCTTCATAATTATGTGCCACTTTGTGTTGGTCTATCACATAAAATCCCAATAAAATACATTTATGTTTTTGGTTGTAACATGAAAAAATGTAGTAAATTTCAAGTGGTATGAATACTTTTTCAAGGCACTATATCTGGTCTGCTCTGTGCAAAACCACTGCACAGAGCAGGTAAGTATAACATGTTTGTTATTTTTAAACAACAAAAAAAACAAGACTTTATTATCACTTTAACAGTAAAGGTGTCACATCCTATAGGTTACAACTTCTCATATCACTCATTGGATTGGAGCCATTTTATTGTTAATCATTCTCCAGTGTTGAGGTGGCCAAGCTCTCTAGAAATCTCTTACATTCATTGCAGAAATTTTAAGAGCAGTAACACCTCAAGGAATAACAATAAATCATGGTTAACCTGCAAAAGTTCCCTTCTGTATACAATGTTATCTTTCACACTCCAGCAATAATTCTGCATTGCTAATGAGTGACTCTTTTGGAATTTATAATGGCAGGGATCAGAGGAAGGATGCAGGTAATAAAGGTAAATAGGTCAATGGTGTGTAAGTAATGTTATATCTCTTTAAAGCTTCATGTGTCTATAATATACAATACACATTTGATTTTGTATTGTGTGAATTAAAAAACTTCATATGCAAATATTCTGTTACTGTTCTATTCAACAATCAAATATAAAATTATGAGTTCATTCAAGGAAAGGGTTTTTTTTTTCTTTTTTTGTTGAATGACAATGCCTATTTTGGAAAACGCTTTACTACTCCAAAACTTTAGAAAGAAATGCAAAGGAAAGCATTGCTAAATAAGCACATTGCAACATGCTTGCCATAATTAGATATCTCTATACACTAAACAAAACAGATGTTATGGTCCACATGATGATGTGTAATTATGTGTGTCAAAGGGTAATGTCGTATTTTTAGTCCACAGATATATAATTAAGCACAATTTCCCACACATCATAAAGTGAAGAGCTCCTGTATATGAGGTGCCGGCATAGAACTGGAAATATAAAGCCAGCTGACTTTACAAATTATTTGTTTGCATGTTACTGTAACTTAAAGGTCTATGTCATGATTATTGAGCCCACAGATGTGCTGGACCCTCCAAAACACAATCTTGGAGCATCAGGACTTTACAGAGGAGGAATGAGAAGCTTTGGCCTGGAGGGCAAATATGACAAACTAGGCCTTAAATGATGTGGGCTAAAGAAAATGCAACATGCAAAGTGGTTCTGCATTGATTGATGAGTGTACCTTATGGCCATGGCTTTTTGTAACACTTCGTTTCACAGTTTGATCATCAGCTTCCTTTGGGGTTCTTGCCATTCTGTCACGTGACATGTCTAAGCCACATAGTGCCCAACACGTGTCACTGACTGGGCTGGATATCCTCAACAAGACAGGTCCTTTAAAGATAGTTATAGAGGGTAAGGTGTGCAGGAAACAGAGTGTCATAAACTTTCCATAGATGGTGATAAATAGCAAATCCAGCATGTCAAAATTTCTGACACTGTAGCCAAGTGCAATCTATGACCCAAACACCACTGTGGGTGGACTGTAACAACCTACAAAGGTGTAGTTGATTAGTAGGCAAGCCTCTCTTTGGACCTCCTGGATAATTAGCACCCTCAAGACTGCTGGAAACATTCCTTTCCAAATGTTATATGTATGGATATTGGTTTGGCAGGATGGAAGTCACAGTCATTCAAGCCTTTTGGTGTCTGTCTGGACTATCTTTTTTTACCAGATATTACCATCACCATAAATGACCAAAGCTCCTGCAGATCAAGGTCACATGGCCCAATCTGCAGATATATGGTCAACCTAACACAAGGAAAAAAAATTGCGTGGCCTTACTGTAATCATACTGCTGCTAAAAAAAACACTCCAGCACATTAAAAAAAAAAAAAGTGCTTTACAATTATAATACTTTATACTTCTTTAGCGTTGAGACTCTGAAGCAAGCAAAGTCCCTTTTAACTTTATTCTGAAAAAAAGTCTACAAAAGTTATTTGACCATACTTCACAACTTGAGAAAGAGGGACACCTTGAGATGGAGAAGAAATGGGCATTAAAGTGCATTAAATATTGAGTGTGGCTTTAATAACATGGTAATTAGAGCCTTGGCTTAGATATTGTATACACAGTGTGCAGTTTTTATACTCACAAAAAACTCCATGAACACTGTGCTGTGTGTGAGATTTTCATGTATATAAACATTTCACAACAAATTAAATTCAAAATACTAACAATAACTTACAAAGCCAATCACAACTAAATCACTAGCTTAGTCTCAATTTAAAATACCAACCTAATCTCACTCTTTGTTTCTCCCAAGACCTCCTGCTCTCTAGCTTTCTTGTCACCACCTCCCATGCTCGCCTCCAGGACTTTTCTTCCATCCTATGGAACTCCCTACCCCAATCTATCCAACTATCTCAAACTCTGTCCACTTTTAGACAGTCAATGAAAACCCTTCTCTTCAGAGAAGCCTATCCTGCCCACCTAACAACTGCACTATTATTTTCTCCATCAGCTCAGCCCCCACAATTATTATCGTTTTAGATCTCTTGACCCTCCCTCTTAGATTGTAGGCGCTAATGAGCAGGGCCCTCTGTTTCCAACTGTAATCGAATTGTATTCTAATTGTACTGTCTGCCCTTAAGTGCTGTGCAAACTGTTGGCGCATTATAAATACTGAATAATAATAAGGCTTGTAATAAATACTACAATCTAACTGTACAAATGCTGTAAATCTCACTTAAATTTACCAAAACTAGGTAATATGAGGACAAACCTATACAATCCAAATAATTTCTATCCATCTGTGCAGGCATTTACATTATAGTTTCTTGGTAGACCTTAAGGAAATTAGATTGTATACTGTATAGTCAGCTTAAAGTGATTGTAAAGTCTCATTTTTTTATTTTTTTAAATAACAAACATGATATACTTACCTGCTCTGTGCAGTGGATTTGCACACAACAGCCCGGATCCTCCTCTTCTTGGGTTGCTCTTTGCTGCTCCTGGCCCTTCCCTCCAGTCGAGTGATCCCACAGCAAGCAGCTTTCTATCGGGGCACCTAAGCCAAATCACAGCTCCCTGTGTCCATTCAGACACTGAGCTGTGGTTCGGCCCCACCCCTCTCCTGATTGGCTGACTGAGTTTGATTGACAGCAGTGGGAGCCAATGGTGTCGCTGCTGTGTTTCAGCCAATCACGAGGGAGAGTCCCAGATGGCCAAGGGACTCGTGGACATCGCTGGACAGAAATGGGGCTCAAGTTAGTGTTAGGGGGGCCGAGGGGGGCTACTGCACATAGAAGGCTTTTTATCTTATAGAATGCATTAAGATAAAAAAAAACCTTCTGCCTTTACAACCCATTTAAAAGATGAATAAATAATGAAATTACACAGAGAGCTACCACTTTGTCTCAGCCTATCTAAAAGAAGATTTTTTAATTGCAAACTACACAACAACCAGCAACTGCTGAGTAAATTAACACTTTGGCCAGGACAATGTACTACACAACACAGCCTATAGAGTGCAGGGGTCAGACCTTTGTAACATACTACACAGCATATACTGTAGCAGTAAGGAGTTTGTATCATAGGGCCCCTTACATTTCTGATCACTGCGCGGAAAAAATGTCCCAATGTGAGTTGTAGGGAGAAAAGGGCCTGTGGTTATAAGGTAGGAAGATGCCTTGGAGTCAAGGGTCCCTGTGATCAGTGGAAGGAAGAATGGCCAGTGTTGCCGATCAGAGGAAGAAAGAGTGTCTGGTGTGGTAGAAGGAAAAAATGCCCTGTGTCAGTGGGAAGAAAAAGTGCCTGTTTGTGGCAGTAAGAGAGGAGAAAATGCCTGGATTTGAAAGTCAGGGAAAAATGCATTTGTATTAGTGAGGTACGTTAGAGGGCATTATTGCTTAGTAAGGGGTAAGGGGCAGCATTGATGCTCAGGGAGACACTGTTGCCCAGCAGGGGGAGAGTGAACAATCATACTGAGCAAGTGGGGATTTGGAACAATAGTGCCTAGTGGGTGTGAGGGCAACAACAGGACATAGAGAGGAGAACAATAGTGCCCAGAGAGAGTTGGGAGAACAAAAGTGGCCCATCGGACAGGAAGGACAAAAGTGCTAAAAAAGGGTAGAGGCTACAATAGTGCAGAGAGGGGTATATTAGTGCTAAGCAGAGAGTGCAGGCAACAATAGTGCCCAGTGGGTGTAAGGGCAGCAATAGGGCTTGGAGAAGAGAATGTCAGTGCCCAGTAAGAGGTGGGAGAAAAAATTCCCCAGCGGGGCAGGAGGGACAATAGTGCTAAGAGAGGGCAGAGGATACATTACTGCATGGAGGGTATATTAATGCTAAGCAGAGAGTGCAGGGAACCTTAGTGCCCAAAGGTGGGTCAGGGAAAAGAATAGTGCCCAGAAAGGGGTGGGGGGAAAAATAGTGTCCAGAGGAGAGTGAGGAGAAACAATAAGGCTCAGTGAGTGGTTGGAGGAACCATAGTGTCCAGCAAATTGGGGGGAGGAACAATAGTGCCTACAGTGCCAGATTAAACTCTGTGGAGGGCCTTAGGCAGTTCAATCATTGGGCCTCCCTGGGTTTCTCGTGCACATGCTCTAGTGGGATAACATTGATCTAAGTAGTGTGCATGTGGGCCGCTAGATGGAGATTCTCATCACTACTGTACATTACAGATAGGTAGGTTTCACCAAAAGTTTTTACAAACAGACATCACCAGGACAAGATGGCTTACACCAAAGAGTCCTTAAAGGGGTTGTAAACCCTAGAGGTTTTTTCACCTTAATGCATTCTATGAAAAACCTTCCGTAGTGCAGTAGCCCCCCAGAATCCCCCTTTTACTTACCTGAACCCGGTCGTTCCAGCGACAGGGACGAGCACAGCAACTCCAGCCGCTGTCTCGGATCCTCATTGGATAGATTGATAGCAGTAGGAGCCATTGGCTCCCGCTGCTGCCAATCAAATCCAGTGAATAAATAAAGAAAAAATAAGGGGTTGCGCTAATAACTGTGTTGGAGGAGTGTAGAGGAGAATGTGGATGGTGGTTTGGTGTGCAGCAACAGTGAATAGCAGTGTCCTGCCTGGAAGCCTCTTGCTAGGGGAATGTACCTGCAACAGAAACTAAGGACTGTTTAACTGCAATAGCAGTTCTGGACTTTGCAAGTCGCCATGGGCTCATTGCGGTGACTGATGGTGAGAGGAACTCTAGTGGATATCGTGGGCAGTTCCTAACTCTGGCCTGTAAATATTTCTGCTTGCTGTGATCCTCTGTAGTGGGGGGTCACGGCCATCTGGTAAGCTACCCCTTCTATTTTTCTGGTGGTGGACCCTTCCCTGCTGTCACGGATTAATTATAATTATCACTTGGACTTTTGTTGGGCTTTGTTGGTGTTTTTGGACTCACTAAGATATCATTTTTGATGGTCTCATTTGATGAATATATTTCACATGTAATGTTTGCACAATATTTTTTGATTTATTTACAGTTAAGACTCAATTATTTTCACTGTAAACACTATATTGATGAACACAGTTATTAGCGCAACCCCTTATTTTTTCTTTATTTATCCACAATTGATGTTTGTTGTGGGGATTGCAGCTTTTCACATTATAGAGTATTTTGGTTTATCAGCGCGGTTTTCCTAATTTTCCACAATCAAATCCAGTGACATGGGAGTCGGAGGCGGAGCCGAGTCCTGCTGTCTGTGTGAATGGACGTGGCAGCAGGACTCGGGAGCGTGCCCACATGAGTACCCCAATGGAATGCGGCTCTCCGTGGGGCACTTGATAAGAGGAGGAGCCAGGAGGGCCGCTGGGGGACCCCAGAAGAGGAGGAGCGGGGCCGCTCTGTGCAAAACCCTTGCACAGAGCAGGTAAGTACAACATGTTTGTTATTTTTTAAAATATTTTAAAAACGTAGTTTTACAACCCCTTTAAGGAACTCAGTCAGGTTATAGCCAGACCACTCTTCCTAATTTTTATGGACAGCATACTGACAAGATTGGTACCAGCTGATTGGCGAAAAGCTTATGTGATATGAATATTCAAAAAAGGGCAGAGATAAATTCCTGGAAATTATAGGCCTGTCAGTCTAACACCAGTAGTATGTAAACTATTTGAGGGGATGATAAGGGACCATATCCAAGAATTTGCTGATAAAAACAGTATAATCAGCAGTAATCAGCATGGGTTTATGAAAGGTCGCTCTTGCCAAACCAACCTATTAACATTCTACGAGGAAGTGAGCTGCCATCTGGACAAAGGTATGCCGGTAGATATGGTGTATCTGGATTTTGCAAAAGCATTTGATACAGTGCCCCACAAACGCTTAAAGTGCTTAATGGCTCTGCTGCGTGAATCGCCGTGTGTATATACTGCGGCTCCTTTAAGAGCCATAGCAGACGCACGCGCCCACTGCACAGTGAGGGACCCGATGTGCGTGGCCAGTGGGGGCGATCCCCGCCGGCCACCCGCGATTGTGGGCACGAGAGCAGGAACAGAGATTTGTGTGTGTGCGTTAACACACAAATCCCTTTCCCGTCAGGGGAGGAGAAACAGCTCGTCTGTTGCTACTAAGTAGGAACAACGATATGTCTCCTCCCCCAGTCAGTCCAATCCCCTCACAGTTAGAACACACCTAGGGAACACACATTTAACCCCTTGATCACTCCCTAGTGTTAACCCCATGCTGCCAGTGACATTTATACAGTAACCGTTGGCTAATTTTAGCTCTGATCGCTGTATAAATATCACTGGTCCCAAATAAGTGTCAAAAGTGTCCAATCTGTCCGCCGCAATGTCGCAGTCCTGATAAAAATCGCTGATCACCGCCATTACTAGTAAAAAAATTAAAATGCCATAAATCTATCCCCTATTTTGTAGATGCTATAAATTTTGCGCAAACCACTCAATATATGCTTATTGCGATTTTTCTTACCAAAATTATGTAGAAGAATACATATTGGCCTAAACCGATGAAGACTTTTTTTTATTTATTTTTTTAAAAAATTGGAATATGTAGCCTCCCTAGCGGTTTTCCCGAGTGTGGCTCGGGGTTAAAATTCAGGACCATTAGCGGTAACCCCGAGCCACACTCTGGATTACATCGCAGGATCCTGGTGTGACTTTACTTACCTTGTCCCCGGGATCCTGCGATGTCCCCCGCAGTGTCCGTGGGCTCCGTCCTCTGCCCGAAGCCTCTCTGTGCCAGCCTCCGTTCCCTGCGAGCATCGTTATGCACGGGAGCGGAGCTTGGCGGCAAATTAAAAAAAAAGTAAAAATCATAACACATACAGTACTGTATGAAATGATTTAACATCCCTTTTGTCCCCAGTGCTTTGGCCCATGCCCTGCATGCAGTTTTATGTGATATATACTGTTCTTTCTGCCTGGAAACTGGAGATTGTCCATAGCAACCAAAAAGTGTCCCTTTACGTCAAAAGTGGCTTTAGACCAGCTAGAAAACAGCGATAGTAAATTAGAACACTTGCAGAATTGAGCGATAGTGAATCGTGGGGAAATTTATTTTATTACTATTTATTTTTATTTTTTTTAATTATTTATTTTTATTTATTATATTATAACTTATGTTTTTGTGTTTCAAACTTTATCATACCCGGGATATCTACTAGACTCTTGTTTGGACAGATTTAAATATGTTATTGTTAAGAATTACAGACCCACAATATAAAACGCCAAATTTCCATGCAAAATATTTGTACCGCTTTCAGCACCTAAAATCCAAAATAATCATACCGCCAGGGAGGTTAATATAGCAAAAAGTAAAAAATATATGTATTTTTTAAATTGTCACTCTTCTTTTGTTTATAGCGCAAAAAATTAAAGCCGCAGAGGTGATCAAATACCACCAAAAGAAAGCTCTATTTGTGGAAAAAAAGGGCGTAAATTTTATTTGGGTACAGCATCGCATGACCGCGCAATTGTCAGTTAAAGTAATGCAGTGCCATATTGCAAAAAATGACCTGCTCAGGAAGGGGGTAAATTCTTTCGGGGCTGAAGTGGTTAAACAGCATAGTGTTTGTGCTGCGTAATCTCCCCCCCCCTCTAAACTGTAAAAAAAACCCTCCCTGAACCTGCCAATTCCTGTATTCCCTCGCTATACTGAACACGAAAATCAGGAAAAATCTGTCAAATCAGGGAAAATCAGGGTCAGAGTGGGTCCCTCCGTTATACGCTGCTGTCCCCTCTGCTCTCCTCTCTCCCCCTCACCCACTCCTTCCTGCCTGTCAGCTCCCTCTCTCTGTCTGTCTCTGGGGCTCCTAAATAGGGGTCCATAGGCTGGTGCCTAATCTGCCTATTTGGTAATCCATCACTGAGTGCCCAGCAGGGTGTGAGGTAAACATTGGTGTCAGTGGGAAACAGCTTGCATGGAAGTCAAAGAGGTTGATTTACTAAAGGGAAAAAGACTGTGCACTTTGCAAAATGCAATTGCCTTCTGCAAGTGCAGTTGCTCCAGAGCTTAGTAAATGAGCAGAAACTCTGCTGACTGCCATCATCCAATCATGTGCAAGCATTAATGCATTTTTTTAAATTTTCTTTGGTCATGATTGGGTACTCTTTGCAAAGTAAAGCCTTACCTCATTTACTAAGCTCTGGAGCAACTGCACTCGCAGAGGGCAACTGCACTTTGCAAAGTGCACAGCCTGTTTGCCTTTAGTAAATCAACCCCAAAGTCTCATGCTGCTACTCTTGCCCTTCTCCTTCTACTGCCTGGACTATGCAGACTCCGTCAAGTAGGGGATCACTCCATTGAGTCTGCTTGAGCTGGAATAAGGTTCTAGAAGAAGAAGTCCAGCTCTTGTCTCCGGGACAAAGCCTGGATCCGCATGGTGCCGGAATTGCGTTAAAATCCTGAGACATTCCTGTGGAAAAGAGAGGACCCTGCACCAGGGAGAGCACCAGAGTACCCTGCATATCATATGAACAGGCAGAAAACAGATGAAGTAAATGTATATATACTAAAAGGAAAAAAACACAGGACTTAAAGTTAGATGAAAATCTATTTAAGGTTTTTAATTCGTTTTGGGTTTGCATCAAATTTAAGCCTTGAGGGTCACACATGCAGCACAACCAACCTTCAAAGATCTTTTCATTCATGCATGGCTGAAGCACCCCAATCCATTCCAGTTCTTTTTCAATTCACTCATAATCTACAATATATCAGTTATGAGCGGAAGGTACTATTAAAGCGATTTTAAATCTAATCTTTCACTAATACCTCTCATAAGGATTAGGGATGTAAACAATTTCCATGATCCAGTGATCCATCACAAAAGTTTATTTATTGTGAATTCCTTTTCAATGTGGTTCCCCAATGATCTCATCTGTTGGTGTATGCGGTCTCTGTACATCTGTTTCCAATCCGGTCGCTCACCTCTGTCGAAGATCTGAAATCAACCCAAACCAGACTAGGCATTATGTTTGTGTGGTATATGGGCACCTTGACTAGCAGCCTGATGTAAACCCTCCCCATCCTCTTTCATGAATGGTATTGAATGAACTGTTTAATACAAGCACAGGCTTGATTATGTGCAGATGAGGAAATCCCATTACGATATACTTGAACGGCCCATCTGGAAACCAATCAAATCTATTTAGAGAGGATTTTAGTTTCAAATGTTATGATTTAGGGGCTCGGTGCAGTGTGCTGGAGTCGTGTTACGATGTGTGTAAGAGAAAATTATTAGCCTTGGGAAGATCTTAGCTTCGGTTTTCACCAGAAGGCCATGTTATAGGAATTCCTCTGTAATCCAGAGGAGGTGAATTAAACTATACTGTATAATCAAGGGCTTGACTCATTGATTAGGCTGATTTAGTTTAAGAAAATGATTAATACCTTTATCCATGATCATGATTACCTTTTGTAGTTTGAGGTTCCATGGTTCCATTGAAGAAATTGTCTTTAGATCTACCTTAGACCAAGACATAGCCAAAACCTGAAGTTATGATATCATACATGTGTATATTTCATTTTTTTATCCATTCATAGCTATAGTACACCAGTCCGTCCCACTGCCATTTTTCTTTAGCCGGGTGATCCTGGTCCTAGAAGACAGCTTTGTGATGCTGGAACATCTCTGGCATAAAGCAAGTCCAATGTAAAAATTGTCTACAATAAGTACAGTGCCTTGCAAAAGTATTCACCCCCCTTGGCATTTTTCGTGTTTTGTTGCCTCATAACCTGGAATTAACATGGATTGTTTGAGGATTTGCATCATCTAATTTACAGAACATGCCCACAACTTTGAAGATTTTTTTTTTTATTGTGAAGCAATCGACAAATAGGACAAAATAACAGAAAAGGTCAATGCCCATAACTATTCACCCCCCTAAAGTCAATACTTTGTAGAGCCACCTTTTGTGCCTATCACAGCTCAAATTCGCTTTGGATAAATCTCTATGAGCTTTCCACATCTTACCACTGGGATTTTTCCTCCTTTCAAAACTGCTCCAGCTCCTTCAAGTTGGATGGTTTGTGCTTGTGAACAGCAATCTTTAAGTCTGACAACAGATTTTCTATTGGATTGAGGTCTGGGTTTTGACTAGGCCTTTCAAACACATTTACATGTTTCCCCTTAAACTACTCAAGTGTTGCTTTAGCAGTGTGATTGGGGTCATTGTCCTGCCGGAAGGTGAACCTCCGTCCTAGCCTCAAATCACACACAGAATGGTACAGGTTTTGCTCAAGAATATCCCTGTATTTAGCACCATCCATCTTTCCCTCAACTGTGACCAGTTTTCCAGTCCCGACTGCTGAAAAACATCCCCACAGCATGATGCCGCCACCACCATGTGTCACTGTGGGGATGGTGTTCTTTGGGTGATGTGATGTGTTGGGTTTGCGCCAGACATAGCGTTTTCTTTTATGGCCAAAAAGTTCAATTTTAGTCTCATCAGACCAGAGCACCTCCCTCCAGACATTTAGGTAGTCTCTCACATGCCTTTTCGCAAACTCAAAACGTGCCATTTGTTTTTTGCTGAAATTAATTGCTTTCTTCTGGCCACTCTGCCATAAAACCCAACTCTATGGAGTGTATGGCTTATTGTCGTCCTATGTTCAGATACTCCAGTCTCTGCTGTGGAACTCTGCAGCTCCTCCAGGGTTACCTTAGGTCTATGTGCTGCCTCTCCGATTAATGCCGTGAGTTTTGGGGTGCGGCCGTCTCTTGGCAGGTTTGCTATTGTGCCATATTCTTTCCATTTGGTTATGATAGATTTGATGGTGCTCCTAGCGATCATCAAAGATTTGGATATTTTTTAATAACCTAACCCTGACTTGTACTTCTCAACAACATTGTTCCTTACTTGTTTGGAGAGCTCCTTGGTCTTCCTGGCAGTGTTTGGTTAGTGGTGCCTCTTGCTTAGGTGTTGGCAGCCTCTGGGGCCTTTCAAAAAGGTGTGTATATGTAATGACAGATCATGTGACACTTAGATTGCACACAGGTGGACATCATTTCACAAATTATGTGACTTCTGAAGGTAATTGGTTGCACCAGAGCTTTTTATGGGCTTCATAACAAAGGGGGTGAATACATATGCACATGCCAATTATCCGTTAGTTTGATATCTGAAAAATAGCTTTATGTATATATTTTTCTAATTTTACTTCACCAACTTAGACTATTGTGTTCTGATCCATCACATATAATTCAGATTAAAAAAAGCATTGAACTAAAGGCTGTAATATAACAAAATAGGTAAAAAGCCAAGGGGGTGAATACTTTTGCAAGGCACTGTAGTTTCGCAAACTCACCAATCATATTCACACCTGCCTGGGACATTTGAAGCTGATTTAAAGTGTATGTAACCCTAACAATTAATGTGTCATATTTACTCCTTTTTATTCTTAATATACTCTTGAGTCGTGTTTTAAAGCAGAACTAAACTCTCTCAATTTCAGCATTAACAATTTTTATATAAAAATGATAGTGCACTAAAACCACTAACTACCTCCTTATTATTCAGCATGTGTATATGTTTCATAAATACATAACAAAATACTACTATCAAATAAAAATGAATAAATAATAAAGATAATGCCTTTGTCCAAGAGATGTTGTCCCAACAATAGGGATAAAACTTTTTCGCAGAAGGGAGATTGATAAGATTGATTGATAAGACTCATTAAAATTAGAAGAAAAGACGTTTAACCTTAAACTATGTAGATGGTTCTTTACTGTAAGAGCAACAAGGATGTGAAATTCCCTTCCACAGGCGGTGGTCTCAGCGGGGAGCATCAATAGTTTCAAGAAACTATTAGATAAGCTCCTGAATGACCGCAACATACAGGGATATACAATGTAATACTGACATATAATCACACACGTGGGTTGGACTTGATGGACTTGTGTCTTTTTTCAACCTCACCTACTATGTAACTATGTAACAAGCATGTGTTTTCTGTGTATATTTCTGATATATCACTAAAAAGTTCCTTTAACTGTGATATTATGACTAATAATGTGTCACAAAAAGTTTTGCCTTTATCTGTGACTCCACCATTCAAACTACATGTTTACCTGAGGATTGGACCCACTATACAGTGAGGTCTAACATGCCTTGCCCTTTAAGTGGGGACCACTGCTCTCTGTTGACACTGGGTTCCTGATCTTCGCTCCACCTTTGGCACCACCAACTCCACATTTCAGTCCCTTTTGATGAGATTCTGCCCATGATTCCAATCACGCTCAGATTGCTGCAAAACGTGCACCATGCGTTTGGGTGCCATTCATTCTTAATGGCACCCCCAAAAGTGGTGCGAAATCGCAAACGAAAAACAAGTGAAAACCACACGAAAAACACAGCAAAACGCTGTGAAAAAATTATGAGATGCTTGTCATCCAAAAAGATGCAAGAGGTTCTTTTGTGCGTTAAGCACGCATAGGGCAGCCCATACAAATGAATGTGCTACCCTGTGCACAACACGTAGAAACACATTTCAACTGTAAGCAGGAAAGCGCTTTCCCACTAATGAATGGGGCCTTTATTTGAATGGGCTGCCCTATGCGTGTTTTTGCACAAAAGAAGCTCCTGCACCTTTTGGGTGACAAGCTTTGCGTGATATTTTTCATCTGCATTTTTATCGCATGACAATCACGGCAAAATCACACCGCAACTGAGGTGTCATTAGGAATGAGTGGCATCCAAACGCAGGATTTTCCTGCGATCTTAGAGCATTCTGAAATCACAGGCAGAATTTCTGCATGCAATTGCAAATCCCTAGATGTGAATGGGGCCTCACATGGCTGGTTACATGCAGCCACCGGATTCCAGCGGCACGAATCAGCAGACCAGGGCATGCGATTAGCAGCAGCCACTCATGCAGCCACATACAGAGTTGTTACCTGCAGTAAGGGACAGATGTCCAGCTGACTGCATCCAGACCCAGTCATCCATCAATAGCTGCAGCTATTGTGTGAATACGTGCAAACAATGGTGACCGCTGTCAGACTGCCATTAGTTTAAATGGGCTGCCCAGCCCCCGCATCCCTTTAATAGGGTCTATACGCCAGGGGGTGGGAAGGATTGACGATCATGTGACCACTGTGATTGGCTGTCACAGTGGTCACTTGATTGGGAGCCATTCGCACCAGCTATCGATCATTATGCCCTGTACACACGGTCGGACATTGATCGGACATTCCGACAATAAAATCCATGGATTTTTTTCCGACAGATGTTGGGTCAAACTAGTCTTGCATACACACGGTCGCACAAAGTTGTCGGAAAATCCGAAAGCCAATAGCTTTCATCTCTTAATTTATTCTGAGCATGCGTGGCACTTTGCGCGTCGGATTTGTGTACACACGATCAGAATTTAAACGATCGGATTTTGTTGTCGGAAAATTTAATATCCTGCTCTCAAACTTTGTGTGTCGGAAATTCCGACAGAAAAAAAACGATGGAGCCCACACACGATCGGAGTTTCCGACTACACAATCCGATCGTGTGTACAAGGATTTAGAGGGGACTGAGAGCTCTGTCTTTCACAGTTCAGTCTCTGTGGTGGGAGCGCTCATTGAGCGCGCTCTTAGCACGGAAACATTAGCTTACTAGTGACGCATATGGGTAGCGTGTGGACGTTGAAGCCCATTCTTTTTTTGCCGCACATATGTGTTACACATGAACAGGTTGATAAATTGGCGAGGCTGTGCTTGAGCATTGTGCAACTATGATTAAATATGCCATTTAGTAAGTCAAGGGTTAGCAGTGTGTGGTCTAAAAACTAGCTTAGGTATCCAATATGTAGAGTAATTTAGTAGTAAATTTAATGATCCACCCACATCTGACTTATTGAATTGCAATGAACTTTATAAGAGAATGTATGACCTTCCCAACAGCAGAAATCTCCCTGTGACACCATGGAAGTCAATTATTCTGTATAATCATGAGATTAGCTCACTGATTGGTTCCAAAAAAAGCAACTTAATTTTTTTTTCCTTTTTAAGGCGTGTATATTTGACAATACTTAAAGGTTTTTATGTCCTTGATTTGTTTCCGAACCCAGTTAGCAGTGACAGGCCTATACCATATCATTCCCATTTCTGGTTCTCACAATAAGGTGCATTAAGGTGCCAGTGACTACGAGATCTCTGACTTGGACACAACAATGCCCCTAATCTTGATTTTTCCACAATATGCGGGAAGTAAAATGAGTGTTTGAATGTGTTCTCACTTCCCCGTTTCCGGTAATTGTCAAATGTTACATTAGTAGAAAGGTGGGACGGTCTTGGCGTTTTCTTTTTCTGCTGATTCCAGTAAGGAGTTATAAAATGAAAAATTGAGATTCTTCTACCCTGTGGATTTCATTTCATGTCCCCGCTGGGTTTCCAGGATTAGAAGAGTTCTGTGTAGAATTTTAAGATAATTGCTTGTGGTTGTAGGTACAAAACACATGGGTGGTCACTGTAAACGGCAAGGTCTAATATCTGCTCATTTATTAACGTGAAAAGAAAATGAAAAGGCCTTCAAGAAAAGCATGAATACTGACCTACACTATATTGTCAAAAGTATTGGGGCACCTGCCTTTACACGTGACAACAATTTTAATGGCATCTCAGTTTTAGTCCTTAGAGTTCAATATTGAGTTGGCGCACCCTTTGCAGCTATAACAGCTTCTACTCTTCTGTGAAGACTGTCCACAAGGTTTAGGAGTGTGTCTATGGGAATGTTAGACCATTCTACCAGAAGCACATTTGTGAGGTCAGGCACTGATGTTGGACGAGAAGACCTGGCTCGCAGTCTCCGTTCAAATTCATCCCAAAGGTGTTCTATCAGGTTGAGGTCACAAATCTGTGCAGGCCAGTCAAGTTCCTTCACCCCAAACTCGCTCATCCAAATCTTTATGGACCTTGCTTTGTGCACTGGTCCAAATCATTTGGTGGAGGGGGGATTATGGTGTGGGGTTGTTTTTTCAGGGGTTAGGTTGGCCCCTTAGTGCCAGTGAAGGGAACTCTTAAGATGTCAGCATAACAAGACATTTTGGACAATTTCATGCTTCCAAATTTGTGGGAACAGTTTGGGGATGGCCCCTTCCTGTTCCAAGATGACTGCGCACCAGTGCACAGACACAGGCACCCCCCCCCCCGATCAGTCACCAACCCCACACTTACTCCATCTAGGTCGCTGGCAGTGATTCCTCCGGGCAGCAGGCGGTGTCTCCTCCTCCTGGTGCTTGAGAGGGGCTTCCCCTGCATTCTCTCCCTGCTCCTCCTCATCGGCCAATAGAATCGCTTCTCCTCTCGGCCAATCAGGTGACGGGACTCAGGACCCACTTCCTGATTGGCCAGGAGGAGAATTGGGAAGACAATGGCGAATAATAATTTGCTATTGTCACACAACTGGGTGGGCTCAGGAGAAAGTGCTCTGCGCCCCGAGCCCACCCTTTTTTGAAGCCTATTAGAGCCTCTGGATGCCATTGGCATCCATTTGTCCGGCGCCCCACATGTAGATTAGGGGGCCGAACGCATAGATTAGGGGGGCGGCGTATGGACAGGCCGACACTGGTACAGCTCCTGTGAATAGAGGAGGGGGATGGAAAGGGCGGGCATAGTCAGCACTCTTGATGAGTGCATGTGATAGCTCTCTTGGCTCTATTAACTGCTGGGGCTGTGTGTTAATATAGCCAAGGGACCTGTCACATGCACTCATCAAGAGTGCTGACTATGCCCGCCCCTTCCACCCCCTCCCCCATTCATAGAACATAAAAGGGGTGGAGGGGGTCAGAGGATGTCAATTTTCAACTAAAGCAGGGGCCAGCAGGACAAGGGACACATCACACTGGCTGCAAGTAATGTCAAGTGTACTGATTTTTTACTTACCTTAGATTTTAAGAAAATAACATTTTCTTGCTTTCTGCTGGCCTCTGTGTCCAGTAGTAGCATAGGTCCGAAAACAAAAAACCACGGGACTCAGCAGGAGAATGAGCCATCTGACATGCATGACATTGTAGAAAAAGAACATTTTTATTTAAAAAAAAGGTTTTACCTGCCAATTTGTATTTCTGTCAACCCAGTTCCTAACTCTTCACAACTCTGCCCCAAAGCACAGCCCTGTCTAGCAGGGAACGGTAGCTGATCTTTCTCTGCTGCATTTTCACTTTCATTTACAGCTTTCCTCCCCATCCCCAGCCTGCGACTGGACAGTTAATGAGGAAGCAGCATACTGATGAGCTCATTAAAGTGGTTGTAAAGGCAGAAGTTTCTTTTACCTTAATGCATTCTATGCATTAAGATAAAAAAAAACTTCTATGTGCAGCAACCCCCCTAATACTTTCCAGAGCCCCATCTCTCTCCAGCGATGTCCACGAGTGCCTCGGCTGATTGGCTAAGACGCAGCAGTGACACCATTGGCTCCCGCTGATGTCAATCAAAGTCAGTTAGCCATTCAGGAAAGAGAGGGGGTGGGGCCGAACCGGGGCTCCGTGTCTGAATGGACACATGGAGCTGTGACTCAGCTCGGGTGCCCCCATAGCAAGCTGCTTGCTGTGGGGGCACTCTATAGGAGGGAGGGGCCAGGAGAGTCGAAGAGGGAACCAAGTAGAGGAGGATCTGGGCTGCTCTGTGCAAAACCACTGCACAGAGCAGATAAGTATAATAGGTTTGTTATTTTTAGAGAAAAAAAATGAGACTTTACAATCACGCTAATCTTTCACTCTGATCTCTTCTACTATCAGCTCCTTGGATTGGCAGCTTGTGCTACTGTAGAGGTGTGTCCATTTACTCACCATATTCAGTTGCAGATGCAGGCCCCTTTAACCCCTGGGTTCTTGGACATACTCAGGAAAGATAAGATTCTCTGTTTCCCTCGCTCAGCAGCTCAGAGAGGCAGAGGAAGCTGAGCAAGTGATCCTCAGCCATGTGAGAGGCTCTCCACTGTCAGAACTGGTGTGTAGCAAGCTGGGCTGGAGATAAATTGCATGCAGCTTCGCTGAAAGACACAGCTACTGTGGGGAGCACAACTACTACCAGAGTGCTCTGGTTCCAGTGGGGAGCCCCCATGACCCCAATATTTGGATCTCTCCAGCTGTTAACCTTTGTTACCAGAACTACCCTGGACTTCATTAAGAGGAATGCTGTTTTTGAGGAAAAGTAACTGTTTGTGTTCTGAACTGTTTTACTGAAGTATTGATTCTTAGCTAGACTATGTTGTCATAGAGTCTTATAGTGACTATAGGATTGATTTACTAAAACTGGAGAGTGCAAAATCTAGTGCAGCTCTGCATAGAAATCAATCAGCTTCCTGCATGCACAGCTGCACCAGATTTTGCACTCTCCAGTTTTAGTAAATCGTCTGAACCTACCTCTAAAATAATGCAGCCCACCCCCTTAAAGGGTTGCAGATGAACTGGGATTCCCCACCCTGCACAGCCAGGCATACCATATTTCCACAGTCACTCCAGAGTCAGTTCCGTTTTATTGAGGGATATAACTTGGATAGGGATGGGAGGTTATGGGATGCCTACTTGACTTCAAACTTCCAGGACAACTTTTCCTATAAACAGTCCTATTGTCATGGATATGCAGTAATGTTTGTCTGTTAGCTTACCTCTCCATGTGTTCAGCTTAAGAGGCCAGCCACTCTCACCTTGCTGCTCAAGTAATCCCTCATCAAAGCATTGCTCCACCCAGCCTCTATCAGGGAACTCTATATTAACCTGTGCACTGCAAGCCAGCCCTGCTGATCAATATTGTGTGTCTGGCTTCTGTGTGCTACTTGTTGTGTGTTCTACGTCTGATTCCATTTACCCATCTTGGCTTGTTCTTGAGTATCCTTACCTGCTTGTTGCCCGACCTTTGGCTATCCCCTGACTATCCTTTGTTGTTGCAGTCTCCTGCTTCCTCTCTACCTCCTTGTAGTCTACCGTGAGCATGAGCTGGGAGGCCCTAGGGGTCGCAACCTGGAGCCAGACTGCAGCTAAATCCATCCCCACTACTAGGGGCCTCTGGTGAATACCCACCGTGCCCTGGGAAATCTCATGCTCTAGCTCCCAGTGTCATCCATGTTGGTACTACAGTGTGCCGGGTGTTCAGTGTGCCCCTGCACCTTTAAGAAGGGGTGGCTCCCCTTCAGTCCACCTGCTCTCACCTATCCATCAGAATACATGTGCCTCCATTGTGGGGACACTCATAAGTTAGTGTTAGGTACCACAGATACCGGGGTGCCTTGACCAGCTTTGTGGCTTACGCACGCATTTGCAAATGTATGCAGACTAAACCCCTGCTTTTAACGCATACTGTTAGACAGGTTATTTGGTTGTCTGCGAGCTGGTGGTAAGTTAAGCTTGTTTTTTTCTGTGGATTTATCCATGGCCTTGTTTGTACTGGTACTGCAGAGTACCTGCTTTCCCATATCACCTAGAGCTCTATCCGCAGCAGTCAGTCGTAGGGTCCATTACCTTGTGGTGCACTCCAGACCCCAATGGGGTGCATCTGTCACCTGGACTCAGGTAACCTGACACCTATATACAGCTCCTCTTCTTCCACCAGCACACACTTGATTGCAGAACCCAGCTATGTCATCCTATAGTAATTTTATAGCAAAGCCCCATTACAGGCAAGGATTCGCAGCCCTTAAACTCCTTCCAACCCCCCCGGGCCCCAGTCACCCCCCCAGCCAACACATTTCATCATATACTTGACGTTGTGAGGGGCATGTCAAGTATATGAGGAAATGCATTGGGTGGGGACCAGACGTGACGTTGGCCGCTTGTAGACTGTTTATGGCCATCGCTGCAGCATTTTTCATGTGACTACATGCTCGTTTTTTACTATGGATGTGTGAGTGCACCTTTTTATATATAATAAATAGCCCTTTTATACAGAATTACGCTATAATCTACTATGTTCTAATTATGCATATATCGGGAATGACAATCTGACTTGGAGCACGCCAGGACTGCCAGTACCTCTATGGATGTATTTGGGAAAGTTTTTTCCCTACAGCTCATTTGGCTTTTCCATTAGTTTGGAAGACAACACATTCTGGTAAGTTGCTACCTTTTACATTGTTGGTGTTGAACAGAGGATCTGGAGAATTTGTCTCTCCTATGCATCCAATTGTCTATTTCTTTTTTTTTCCTGTGGAATCTGCTCTTCTGGCACACTGGAACCTATTCTTATATTTTATTGATTTTCTCTTTCTTTCTCTTTATTTTTGGACTTTTACGGACTTTTATTGATGAATTTGAGTTTACATTATGTCACTTATATATTGTCACATTGTTTTTTATTTTCTTGAATTCATGTTACAATGTTCATTCATGTTGCAACGTGTAAGTTACTTCTAAAGTTTTTTCTCTGACAGATGCTGCTTTATTTTGTTTGCCATCTGTGCTTGTTTATATCATGCAGCATCTGAGGCGTATATAGGAGTATATACAGTAATCTTATGCTAAAAGAGTAACAAACTTACAGTGCCATTTAGCTGAGAAACTGTTACAACAAACAGGAATACAGGGGTTAGCTCCAGTCTAAATAAGTATGAATGCATTTCTATAGAATGTAAATACAGTGTTTTCCCCCTCTAGACAACAGACCTTTCCATAGAAGACATTTTTATTCCATATGTAAGGGTAGGGGGTGGATGTCAGTCATGTCCTCCATGTTTCCCTCCTTGTTGGGTGCCAAGCAAGGGTCACAGAGGCCTACCCTGGGGTGGGTTCTTCTGGGCTACGTTAGGCACTTTGTTACAGGGTCACTCTACACACACACACACATGGGGTACCTTTACTTTGTGTCGCATTCTCAATACCTTGTGACAAGGCTGAGGCTGCCGTGGGGGAACATTCAACCTTAAGGTGGACCTCCACACTTGAGATGAACATTCACAATGCACACAACACTGCAACTGTTCTCCAGTTAACTCTCAGTTTCTCATGTCAATGTACAGCTTCACAGCAACTTGCATTTTGGAGAGACATGCTGAGCCATAGTCCACGTCCACCTGTCCAGCACCTTCCACTACTACTCCCAAGTAGCAGAGTGGGCCTCGAAGTGCACTCTGCAAGGGTTCCACACGTGCAATCAACTTAACGCTTGAACCCCCTTACCTCTGTACAGGATGGAGAACCTCTGCGGTGCAATCCACCCCTATTGCGCTGGGAGACAGACCGCTGGCGCAGGGAGTGTCGACTTTATCTCTTTCGCTGCGATAGGCCATGCCATCTATAACAGGTACATGCTATCAACAGGCTGCTTGTTACATTTCTGTTACTCTTGGCAACTGCTTATGTCCTTACGTTGCTCCACTCTACGCTGATGTCTTCATACCCCAATGTATTAAAGACCCACTTGGTGAACTATGTGTGTGCCAGTTACTTACAATACAGTTCTTTAATGACTTCAGACCGGGCGGGGACAAAGTTTCAATACTTTACTTAAAACAGTCCAACAGGCAAAACATGATACTTCCCCACTCTTAACTAGAACTTCAGGTTGACGTGCTGCCCTGACACAAGTGAAAAAGTACATTTCAGTGTCCATATACCATTACAGGCTCTCTCATACTAGTGCAGGTCCTTCAGGGGCATTGTCCAGGGCTGGAATCTGTAGGTAGAAACACCAAGCTAAAAGTCTCTGTTGTGGTTCGTAACGGACAACATTCTCCTACTTCGGCGGATCTCTTCTTCCATCTCCAACCCCTGTGGGTCTCACTCTCAGTTACTCACACAGGATCAAGGGCTGACCTCTGAATCGGACCACTGTCCCAATTTATATTGTGCAGCGCAAGTGGGCCGGACCCAGACAGAAAAACCTGCCAAAACAGTCAGGCGAGTGGGTAAAACTTTAACCCCGGCCCTCCCAGCCGGTACAGCACCCACTGACTGCCTAAGCCTGCTTACACATGGATAAAACAAGGACTGCTTACCCTTTTTCTTTGACCACTCCAAAGCACTCTACAGTGCTGACTGACACTGACAATGCTTGATCCTGGGCTGGTTCAAGCATCACCCTAGCCTGTAGAGCAGGGGTCTCAAACTGGTGGCCCTCCAGCTGTTGCAAAACTACAAGTCCCATGAGGCATTGCAAGGCTGACAGTTACAAGCATGACTCCCACAGGCAGAGGCATGATGGGACTTGTAGTTTTGAAACAGCTGGAGGGCCGCCAGTTTGAGACCCCTGCTGTAGAGCAACAGTTGCCTATAGAGTGATAATGAGCTGGAATCGCCTCCCAATGCTGTCATACTGCACCTGGTGTAAATAGGCCCTTAAACCAGATAGATCCTAACTAAAGGGGGGTACTGGGAACCAAAGGTCCATCAGTCTTTCCAAACTCCTCCCACTGGCCAGTGTGTTGGTAATCGTTGGGGCCCAAAGTTCCAGCGCTGGACCGCTTGGACTTCAAGTCCAGTAAGTATCCAAACTGTATCCTAAAAATTACTGTTACTGTCCTTTTAAGAAGTGGGCAGAAAGTTGTGGCCTCTCACCACCAAATAATCATCAATTAGGCCTCCTTCCCCTCTCTGTCTAGAACCAGTGACAACAGCCATGACTCACTCTAGATTTGCAGCTGGGTAGAGGGTAATGGAAGTCAGGCTGTAATCTAATGTAGTTAGGCATTTTAAAAACAGTTTTCTGAATGCATGGCACACATGACCTGGTGACCCTACCATACATGACGTATAGGGCCCCATGATTTCTAATGGCAGCCGTGTCCATTAGGCAGTGTGGACACTTTACAAGACTGCAAAAGAGTAAATAAATGAGATTAGTAATAAATATTGTTTACAACATTGACTAAATGAAATGTTCATCATAGAAGGTCAAAATGGGTGATTTTTGTTTTTTGTTAAAGTGTAATTGTAGGGAAAACAATTAATAAATACATAGTTGACATACAGTACATATGTGTTTATCTATAAAAGGATTTGTAATTACATTTAGCCAATTTTCAAATCCAAATCCAGACACTACACAGTGTCCTGACCTTTTACTCTTTTCCACTGCAAATCAGGTTGTTCAAAGCTGTGATTGGATAGTGAAGGAACGGGTTCTCACTGATGAGGTTATTTCTGTGCTCTCTACCCCACTCAGCAAACTTCTTTTACAAAAAAGGAGGAATCTCCTCGTGCTTGGGCTTCTCTTCCTAATTTAGCAGCTAGCACTATATTCTGGTAAAGTATAACAGAATCAATATAAAAAGTGCAGTGCTGTGAATAATAAAGTGCAAAGTGCGTATCAACTAACTTCATAAATTCATCCAATATGTAGTTGAATAAAACAACTTTAATCCCAATAAAGTGCAAAAAAAAGTGTACACAATCATATTAGAAAGCAGATGTATAAAAGATTTATAAACATTCTACATAAACATGTGTAATAAAAAGTCCCAAGAGAAACTGGAAGCAGAATAAGCCCAGAAGTAGTCCTTCAGAGCCAAAAGGAGTAGTATTCTCAACCAACCAATGTACAGCAATCCATGTAGAAGTGAAACGTATCACCAGAGAGAAAGATACCCTGGAAAGCCCTCTAGAAAAAATCACTCCACCTCGTGTTAAAAAGTAGGGGGGTTACTAGATCATTTTGATCCCAGCTAAGGTGGTCAAAATAGGCTTCAGTGAACAAGATGGAACATCGGTAGGGGATAATGACCAAAATGGAACATCAAAGGCTTCATCTCTGGTGTAAAGGTGTGGAATGCCCGCTTGTCATCCGGGATAAAAATACTCAACCAGACCGCCGACACTCTCCGCATGGTTTCTCTAAATGCTGCTGTGGAAGAGATTTCTGGAATTAGCACCAAGGCAGACTAAATTACTATTTCAAATGCATGTAATCATTTTAATGAATACATTACTGGATTCATGAAGGGCTTTTACATCTGCCTACTCTAAGGACACATTCCCATTATTGCGCTATATCAGCCTATGTGAACACGTTCTTAACTTAACTGAAAACTAATGTTTCAGTAACTTTACAAGTATGAATACATTATCAAATGTCCCATAACACAGCAACAGTATAATTTTTTTGTAGCGCACAGACTCAGTTAGTCTGGCGGTTCCATTCCTTGATAGGCACACAACAGCCATACACATAACATTTCCCAATCACTTGAGTCAGAGAATAGAGAATAGGCTGTGCATGTCTTTTTTTTGTGGTTTTTATTTTTGGATAGAACTTGGTTAGTGTGAGGGTGGGCCTAGGGATACTCCAGTAACTGTAGACTTGACAATAAGGACTCTTCTGCACTAAGGCTTCAGGGCAGAGGCATTGCTAGGGGGTGGCTATTGGGACTATAGCCCTGAATCTGGGGCCCATAGCCCCGAGTCTCTCACCAAGTGCAGCAGTGCCATCAGCAGCAGATGTGGGCACTGTGCAGATAACTAACATCTCGGCCGTTTCACTTTGTTCTGCCACTGCACTGGTTGCTAGAACCACCTGGCGTCTAGCAACCAGTGATGTCACATAACCTGAGTGACACATCATGAGGCTGAGGCAGTGGCGTCACTGGGGGCGGGGGGTGCGTGCTGCACCTGGGTGACACCCGCCAGAGGGGTGATGCCCGTGGGTAGCGGGACCGCTAACACCACCCGTTGCCCTACACTCTCGGGTTTCGCTGGTTATCTCACTCAGTGGAGCGGGCCGAAGCCGCCTCCCCTCTCTTTATATCCACACAGGAGAAGCCCGAGGGACACACAGTTGTGTACATTATATCCATCCGCACTGTTCTGAGGTCTGTACACTTTACTATACAGTATGTAGGTAGACATGTGCAGGAAGGGAGAGGGGTGTCTATACTAATGGGGGGGGGTCTGCACTGAGGGGGGTGTCTATACTGAGGGGGGGGTGTCTATACTAGGGGGGGGTGTCTGCACTGAGGGGGGTGTCTATACTGATGGGGGTGTCTGCACTGAGGAGGGGGTGTCTATACTGATGGGGGGAGGTCTATACTGAGGGAGTGGGGTGGTCTATACTGAGGGGAGGTCTGTACTGATTGGTGGTCTGTACTGATGTAGGGAGGTGGTCTGTACCATGCCCGCAGCCTCTGCATCTTCTTTACCATGTCCGCAGCCTCTGCATCTCCTGTACCACCCCTGCAGCCTCTGACAACTCCAGTACCATACCCGCAGCCACTGCATCGCCTCCTGTCATAGGCGTGCGCAGGGGGTGTGCCGGCAGTGCCCTAATGCCCAGGCACACCCCAGGGCTTTTTTTGCTGCCAAAATGTGTGAGAATTCTTTTTTTTTTCTTATTGACACTGGTAGCTGGCTGCAAGTGGGACTATTTGTCATGGATGTGTACAACTACGGTGGAAACTGCAGCCACTGGCCGCGGAGTAATCAGTCAGTCAGCCGCATTTTCCGATGCTGACTCTGTAGTTCCGGCTACAGCATCCCTATCAGCTGAATATCACTCCGCCGCCAGCTGTCAGAGATGAAGCATGTGAACTTCAGAGAGCATCGGATACTTCCTGACTGCTTACATTACAGCTGTGGCTGCAGTCCTCACAGGAGTTACCCACCATCCTATCCCCTGTGTGCCAGAAGACAGCTTGCCAAACTCCTCTCTGATACAGCATCTGTCTCTCTCCTCGGGTTCCTGTCTGGCTGAGTCGGGGATTTCACAGCTCCAGTACAGGTGGGAGGAGCAGGAAGAGATCTCACAGTGCACCCTCCATCTCTTTCCTCCTTCCTGTCCAGCACCAAGGATGAGCTCCGGCGTGTTCGTATGCTGAACGTGCAGAGCCCGCCAGGAAGTCAGCACGGCACAGCGCTAATCACAGGCAGTGAGACATTTCCCGATCTCTGCAGCCACATCAGGAAATGTCTCACTGCCTGTGATTAGCGCTGCGCCGGGCCTACTTCCTGGCGGGCTCTGCACGTTCAGCATGCGAACACGCCGGCGCTCATCCGTATTCAGCACACAGCACAGCTCTCTGGGTATGACTGAAGACCTCAGCCTTTTACCTGTGAGTACTGACCTTTCTCTGCCTTTTCCACTATACATTATACTGAAAGAGAAAGTAACATTCTTGAACAGGTTAGGAATTCCTGGGACTTCTGAGGTGTTACATAAATGTATTCCACTTACACATTACATCCTGTTAAAATTATTTATTTTAATAACATATAATGTGTGTGTATGGAATACATCTATGTAGCACCTCAGAAGTCCCAGGAATTCCTAACCTATCAAAAACTCTTATCATAATAATACAGCCCAACTCCAGGACAGTAAAAAAGTCCATCCTTGCAGTGTGTGGGGGGAGGGGGAGGGGGGGGACCTCTTTCACTTACATAATTCTAATGTCTCTTCCTTCACCCCAAAGCCGTGACATCATCACATACCATACCGGGACATTAACCCTGTATGGTATGATGGGGAGGCTGGAGTGTGACCACAGCCAATAACTTAAAGTGGAGTTCCACCGAAAAATGGAACTTCCACTTTTTGGAGTCCCCCCCCCCCCCCCTCCGGTGTCATATTTGGCACCTTTCAGGGGGGAGGAGGGAGCAGATACCTGTCTAATAGGTATTTTCTCCCACTTCCTGGCATAGATCACCGCGGCGCTTGCGGTGACCTACGCCACTTCCGGTGCCTACACTCTCCTCCACCGCTGTATTCTGTGAGACACAGAACACAGCAGGGACCTGAGAGGACGCGCAGCGCGACTCGCACATGCGCAGTAGGGAACCAGGAAGTGAAATCGCACGGCTTCACTTCCTTATTTTATTCCTTATTCCCTCACCGAGGATGGCGACGGCAGCAGCCGAGAGCCGAAGGATGGATCGGCTTCGGCTGCCGATATCGCGGGCTCCCTGGCAGGTAAGTGTCCATATATTAAAAGTCAGCAGCTGCAGTATTTGTAGCTGCTGGCTTTTAATTTTTTTTTTTCAGCGGACCTCCGCTTTAAGACCCCTTAAGACTTTTCAAGCGTTTTTAGCGCCTGTAAAGCGCCTGAAAAATGCCTCAGTATGAAAGCGAGTATGCTTTCACACCCGGGCGGTGAGCTTGTAGGATATTAGAAAAGGTCCCGCAAGCAGCATCTTTGGGGTGGTTTGGGAGCGCTGTATACACCGCTTCTAAACCACCCCATGCCCATTAGAATGAATGGGCATCGCTGGCGAAGCGCCTGCAAATTGCTTCAGCAGTGTCGCAACGCGGCCACTTTTAACCCTCTCTTCAGCCACTAGCAGGAGTTAAAAGTGCCCCACTAGCGTCCGAAAAAGCGCCACTTAAACAGCAGTAAAGCGCCACTAAAACTAGCAGCACTTTACCACTAATGCAGCCCGCACCCCAGTGTGAAAGGGGTCTAAAAGGGGACAAGTCACAGTAGTGAAGGGGGCCTGCTGGAGGAAGTCCAGTTGAGCATCCATGGCCTTAATTTCAGTTTGGGTGTAGCCCTCCCTGTTAGTGTCGGTTCACACTGAGGCAGCACGACTTGCAGCGCGACTGCCTCAGGCGACCTGGACACAACAGGAGCGGCGACTTGCAAAACGACTTCTGTATAGAAGTCAATGCAAGTCGCCTCAAGTCACCCCCAAAGTCGTACAGAAACCTTTTTCTAAGTCAGAGCGACTTGCGTCGCTCCGATAAGAACGGTTTGCAATATTGCAGTCCCACTGATCACCGCTGATCACCGCCATTACTAGTAAAAAATAAAAATAAATAAATATATCCCATAGTTTGTAGATGCTATAACTTTTTCGCAAATCAATCAATATACACTTATTGGGATTTTTTTTTTACCAAAAATTTGTAGCAGAATACATATTAACTAAACTTATGAAGAAATTACATTTTTTTTTTTTTTTTTATTGGATAGATAATTATAGCAGAAAGTAAAAAATATTGTTTTTTTCTTTCAGAATTGTCGGTCTTTTTTTGTTTATAGCGCAAAAAATAAAAATGCAGAGGTGATCAAATATGGCCAAAAGAAATCCAAAAGACACACAGTTCATTCTCCTGCGCTGTGCAGTGCGCCTCTATGTAATTGTGAAGTCTTTCCTCTGACGCTTTAAAATGGATAGTGCACTCCTTGCTGCCTTCCACAGACTGGGGAATCCAAGTACTAGAACATAGACAGAAGGCGCATAGGCCTGGTGTATTATCCCCAAACGAAGGCTTTTTTTATGTACAAAGATAGGTCATATACTCACAAAAAAAGACTTTAATAAATGCATCTCTTAATATGGCTCTGTGACACAGTCCACATCTCTTGAGACTTTCCCTGCAGAGGCATAGGCTAACGCGTTTCAAAAAGTTCCTCTTCTTCAGAGCCTCAAGACAGTTTCACGGACCCATGTGAAGGAATATTACCCACTTAAGGACCGAAGAATTTTCCCACTGAATGACCAGGCCATTTTTTGCGATACAGCACTGCGTCACTTTAACTGGCAATTGCGCAGTCGTGCGACGTTGTACGTAGACATGTGCATGACGAAAAAATTTGTTTTGGTTTTAATTCATTAATCTAGTTATTTCGTTTAGTTAAATTCGATTGATTCGCTCAATTCGTTTTCAGAATTCGTATTTGGAATTTTCGCATTTTCTTCGAATTTACCGGGGTTTTTTTTATTCGAAACGATCAAATCGATACATTTTCGAATCGATTGAAACGAAAATGTTATATTGTTTTCGATTCGAATGCAGCAAAGTGAACAAACAAAAGAAAAATCTTCATCAAATGATTACAATGACCGTTTAAATCACCTTTTGGCTTAACAAAAACAGTATTATTTTGAAATGGTACTCTAATAACACACACAGTCTTTGATTTCAGCATTATGTGTAGTGAGAATTTGACTGGAGTTCAATGTAAAATTCGAATCGAATTTCAGTCAGAATTTCAGAAATTCAGACGAATTTCGTTACGTTATTCAGAGCATTCGGTAAAATTTGTTTCTGTTGTAATTCGGGTATTCAGATACCGTATTTATCGGCGTATAACACGCACTTTTTTCCCCTTAAAATCAGGGGAAAGTCGCAGGTGCATGTTATACGCCGATCCCCTGCGATCCCGAGCTGTCAACTTCAAAATTGCCGACCGCGATTTGAAAATGGCGCCGCCGGTGCCGAAATACACAAAGCCGGTCCTCGACTCTTTCCGGCGGCTCTCGTTCACTTTCGGCTCCACTCGTAGTCCCAAGCGGAGCTATCCGAACCTACTCGGCTAGGTTCGGATAGCTCCGCTCAGGACTACGAGTGGAGCCGAAAGTGAACGAGAGCCGCCGGAAAGAGCCGAGGACCGGCTCTGTGTATTTCGGCGCCGGCGGCGCCATTTTCAAATCATGGTCGGCGATTTTGAAGCCCAGGATGGCAGGGACAGGGGATCGAAGGCTGCACTGGGGCAAGGATGCACTGGGGAAGGCTGCACTGGGGAAGGCTGCACTGGGGAAGGCTGCACTGGGGAAGGCTGCACTGACAAGGCTGCACTGACATGGCTGCACTGACATGGCTGCACTGACATGGCTGCACTGACAAGGCTGCACTGAGAAGGCTGCACTGGGGAAGGCTGCACTGGGGAAGGCTGCACTGGGGAAGGCTGCACTGACAAGGCTGCACTGGGGCAAGGCTGCACTGAGAAGGCTGTAATGATGGGCATTTAAATGTAAGTTTTTTTCCCTTCAACTTCCCTCCTAAAAGTTTTTTTTTCCTTAAAATTCCCTCCTAAATTGGGGTGCGTGTTATAGGCCGGTGCGTGTTATACGCCGATAAATACAGTATATCCAAATCTCCAAATAATGAAAAATGTGTCTAAATATTAATTTGGAATGAAACAAACCACACATGTCTAGTTGTACCCAAACAAAATGTATGTCCTTTTTTTCCCACAAATAGAGCTTTCCTTTGGTGGTATTTGATCACCTCTGTAGTTTTTATTTTTTGCGCTATAAACAAAAAAAGAGCAACAATTTTGGAAAAAAAAAATATATTTTTTACTTTTCGCTATAATAAATATCCCAAAAGAAAAATGTCTTCATCAGTTTAGGCCAATATGTATTCTTCTACATATTTTTGGTAAAAAAAAATCGCAATAAGTGTATATTGATTGGTTTGCGCAAAAGTTATAGCGTCTACAAAATAGGGGATAGATTTGTGGCTTTTTTAATTATTTATTTGTTTTTCACTAGTAATGGCGGCGATCTGCGATTTTTAGTGGGACTGCGACATTGCGGCGGACAGATTGGACACTTTTTAATTTTTTTTTGCGACCATTGAAGTTTATACAGCAATCAGAGCTAAAAATAGCCACTGATAACTGTATAAATGTCACTGGCACGGAAGGGGTTAACACTAGGGGGGCGATCAAGTGGTTAAGTGTGTTCCCTAGGGAGGTGTTTCTAACTGTGGGAGGAGTGTGCTGACTGGAGGAGGAGAGAGATTGCTGTTCCTGATCACTAGGATCAGCAGATCTCTCTCTACTCCCCTGTCAGAACAGGGATCTGTTTGTTTACATACGGAGATCCCCGTTCTGGCTCTCTAAGGAGCGATCGCGGGTGGCCGGCGGACATCTACGGCGATTCGCGCAGGGGAGCCAACTTAAAGCGGCCGACGTACACCTATGGCGATTCGCGCAGGGGAGCCAACCTGCCGCAGTATAATGACAGCGACTGGTCGGCAAGCTGTTAAGATATGCTTTTATCCAAGTCTTTTTTTATGAGTATATCACCGATCTTTGTACATCAATAAAACCTTTGTTTGGGGATAATGCACTAGGCCTATGCCCCTATGCGCGACCTTTGTGAAATGAACTGCTTTGTCTTCTAAGAGCCAGGATTTCAGTCCAGGAAGATGCTGACTCTGGATGATGCCTAAACAAAGATGACGCCAAGTTTTTATATTGTCAGGGAGAATTCTGTGATCTCTGTAGGAAGTAATAAATACATGTAGGTGTTACTGTTATACATTACTTATTATGCATGCACTTACAATGAAAATGATATCTGATGCTAGCTAGGTCCACTTTAAATACCATTCATGATTCCTATTCAGCATTCTACACATGCAGCAGTCAGTACCGGCCTCTTGCTTCCACACAGGGATAACGGAGCATGATGTTCTTTTCTGTTCATTGAAGGCTAATCTTTCTCTAATCAGCTTTTCACATTTTGGGGGAATCAGGGAAAATTTTTGTTCTTTGAGTTTCCAGATGTGTTCTTTGATCTGTTCTGGGTGAGCGAGTAGGGCTGGTACAAAGCTATAAATATTTGGCAGCTCAGTGAGCTCATTCTATATGTTGTAGCCTGTACAATCCACATAATAACAACAGATACACATCACATGTGATAATAAGATTGTGTTCTACCAAAATAAATACCTCACAGGCAACCAATGAGCCGCACACGTTCGCACGTCAACTGGTCGAAGAGCTATCTGGATTAGATACAATTGGTCAGGTGACCACCATATATTATTTTGTTTTGTATAAAAGACACATTGCAATCGGTCTTCCTACAGCTATGATTAAGCACCATTAACAGTGCGAAACGCGTCAGCTATCATCTGGACCTGTGTCTCTGATTGATGTATGGATTAAGCTTCATTCAAAAAAGGCATTATTTTCGAGTGTGGCCATCCTTTCTCCATTTTCTGCCATTTGACTTTGCTGAGCCGGTGTTCTGTCGAGAAGTGCCCTCCATCGAATAGTGCCTGGGATGTACCTTGCATGTGCCATACGTAACAGCACAACAGCTGATTTGCAGATCAGCTGGGCTGAGGTCACCAGGGCGCATGCGCACATCATAGGAGGTGTCTCTCCATGGGAGATACCATTTCACAGGCACAATTTAAACCTATACAAACAGCAGGGGAGACCATAGTTCTCAGATTGTGCATCGCTGCTGCTGGAGGGCGGCTAGTGCCTGTGTTGAAGAGCTGGTTTTGTCTGTGTTGCAACCCGTCCTTTCACACAGGCAAAACACAGCAAACCCACCCTGCAACACAGGCAAAACCGGCCGTTCAACAGGGCCGCTGTGGTGGTGCCGCTAGTGGTGGTGCCCCCTAACCAGGGCCGCTGATCAGGTGGTACAGGCGGCCCTCCTGTCCCGGGCCCGAGCAGTAGAGGGGCCTGGCAGTGAGACTGCACATAAGGGTTGCAACGATCGTCCCACCCTTCTAGCCTGCCCACATAGTACACTAAGCAGGCTGGGACTCCCGAGTGGTGTCAAGACTCAGGAGGGAGGGACTTATGAGGGAACTTAAAGGGGTTGTAAACCCTTGTGTTTTTTCCCCTTAATGCATCCTATGCATCAAGGTGAAAAAACACCTAGTAGTCACCAGCCCCCCAAGCACCAGGGCCCCCCATCTCTCCCCACCAAGCACCAGGGCCCCCATCTCTCCTCACCAAGCACCAGGGCCTCACATCTCTCCCCTCCAAGCACCAGGACCCCCATCTCTCCCCATTAAGCACCATTGTCCCCATCTCTCCCCACTAAGCACCAGCCCCCCCATCTCTCCCCACTAAGCACCAGGGCCCCCCATCTCTCCTTACCAAGCACAAGGGCCCCCCATCTCTCCCCACTAAGCACCAGGTCCCCAACCAGGGCCCCTCACCTCTCCCCACGAAGCACCAGGAGCCCCCACCAAGCACCAGGACCCCAATCTCTCCCCACCAAGCACCAGGACCCTCCACCTCTCCCCACTAAGAACTAGGACTCTCCATCTCTCCCCCACTAAGCACCAGGGCCCCCATCTCTCCCCACTAAGCACCAGGACCCCCATCTCTCCCCACCAAACACCAGGACCCCCATCTCTCCCCACCAAGCACCAGGACCCCCATCTCTCCCCACCAAGCACCAGGATCCCATCTCTCCCCACCAAGCATCAGGACCCCCCATCCCTCAACACCAAGCACCAGGAACCTCCATCTCTCTCCACAAAGCACCAAGACCCTCCACCACTCCTTTTGAAGCACCAGGACCCTCCACATCTCCCCACTAAGCACCAGGACCCCTGTCTCTCCCCACCAAGCACCAGGACCCCCATCTCTCCCCACAAAGCACCGGGACTCCCCATCTCTCCCCACAAAGCACCAGGACCCCCATCTCTCCCCACAAAGCACCAGGACCCTCCCCCTCTCCCCACTAAGCACCAGGACCCCCCATCTTTCTCCACAAAGCACCAGGACCCTCCACCTCTCCCCACTAATCACCAGGACCCCATCTCTCCCCACTAAGCACCAAGACCCCCCATCTCTCCCCACTAAGCACCAAGACCCCCATCTCTCCCCACCAAGCGCCAGGACCCCCATCTCTCTCCTCCAGGCACCAGGACCCCCATCTCTTTCCACCAGGCACCAGGATCCTCCACCTCCCCCACAAAGCACCAAGACCTACCATCTCTCCCCACTAAGCAGCAAGACCTCCATCTCTCCCCACTAAGCATCAGGACCCCCCCTCTCACCCCACAAAGCACCTGGACCCTCCACCTCTCCCCACTAAGCACTGGGAACCCCCTGTCTATCCCCACTAAGCACCAGCACACCCCATCTCTCCCCACCAAGCACCAGGACCCCCATCTCTCCCCACTAAGCACCAGGACCCTCCACCTTTCCCCACTTAGCACCAGGGCTCCCCATCTCTCCCCACTAAGCACCAGGACCCCATCTCTCCCCACTGACCACCAGGAACCACCATCTCTCCCCACTGAACACCAGGATCCCCCATCTCTTCCCACCAAGCCCCAGGACCCCTGTCTCTCCCCACTAAGCACCAGGGCCCCCCATCTCTCCCTACCAAGCACCAGGACCCCCCATCTCTCTCCACCAGGCACCAGGACCCCCATCTCTTTCCAACAGGCACCAGGATCCTCCACCTCCCCCACAAAGCACCAAGACCCGCCATCTTTCCCCACTAAGCACCAAGACCCCCATCTCTCCCCATAAAGCATAAAGCATCAGGACCCCCCTTTCCCTACTAAGCATCAGGACCTTCCACCTCTCCCCACAAAGCACCAGAACCCACCACCTCTCCCCACTAAGTACCAGGAACCCCATCTCTCCCCACTAAGCATCAGGACCCCCCATCTCACCCCACAAAGCACCAGTACCCTCCACCTCTCCCCACTAAGCACTGGGAAACCCCATCTCTCCCCGCTAAGCACCAGGACCCTCCACCTTTCCCCACTAAGCACCAGGGCTCCCCATCTCTGCCCACTAAGCATCAGGACCCCATCTCTCCCCACTGAGCACCAGGAACCACCATCTCTCCCCACCGAGCACCAGGATCCCCCATCTCTTCCCACCAAGCCCCAGGACCCCCCATCTCTCCCCACTAAGCACCAGGGCCCCTCCGTCTAACCCACTAAGCTCCCGGACCCTCCACCTCCCTCACAAAGCACCAAGACCCCCCATCTCTCCCCATAAAGCACCAGGACCCCCATCTCTCCTAACTAAGCATCAGGACCCCCCAACACTCCTCACAAAGCACCAGAACCCACCACCTCTCCCCACTAAGTACCAGGACCCCATCTCTCCCCACTAAGCATCAGGACCCCCCACCTCACCCCACCAAGCACCAGGACCCTCCACCTCTCCTCACTAAGCACCGGGACCCCGCCATCTCTCCCCACTAAGCACCAGGACCCCATCTCTCCCCACCAAGTACCAGGACTCCATCTCTCCCTACTAAGCACCAGGACCCTCCACCTTTCCCAATAAGCACCAGGACTCCCCATCTCTCCCCACTAGGCACCAGGACCCCCATCTCTCCCCACTGAGCACCAGGACCCCCATCTCTCCCCACTAAGCACCAGGACCCTCCACCTTTCCCCACTTAGCACCAGGGCTCCCCATCTCTCCCCACTAAGCACCAGGACCCCATCTCTCCCCACTGACCACCAGCAACCACCATCTCTCCCCACTGAACACCAGGATCCCCCATCTCTTCCCACCAAGCCCCAGGACCCCTGTCTCTCCCCACTAAGCACCAGCCACCAGGGCCCCCTATCTCTCCCCACCAAGCACCAGGACCCCCCATCTCTCTCCACCAGGCACCAGGACCCCCATCTCTTTCCAACAGGCACCAGGATCCTCCACCTCCCCCACAAAGCACCAAGACCCGCCATCTTTCCCCACTAAGCACCAAGACCCCCATCTCTCCCCATAAAGCATAAAGCATCAGGACCCCCCTTTCCTTACTAAGCATCAGGACCTTCCACCTCTCCCCACAAAGCACCAGAACCCACCACCTCTCCCCACTAAGTACCAGGAACCCCATCTCTCCCCACTAAGCATCAGGACCCCCCATCTCACCCCACAAAGCACCAGTACCCTCCACCTCTCCCCACTAAGCACTGGGAAACCCCATCTCTCCCCACTAAGCACCAGGACCCTCCACCTTTCCCCACTAAGCACCAGGGCTCCCCATCTCTGCCCACTAAGCATCAGGACCCCATCTCTCCCCACTGAGCACCAGGAACCACCATCTCTCCCCACCGAGCACCAGGATCCCCCATCTCTTCCCACCAAGCCCCAGGACCCCCCATCTCTCCCCACTAAGCACCAGGGCCCCTCCGTCTAACCCACTAAGCTCCCGGACCCTCCACCTCCCTCACAAAGCACCAAGACCCCCCATCTCTCCCCATAAAGCACCAGGACCCCCATCTCTCCTAACTAAGCATCAGGACCCCCCAACACTCCTCACAAAGCACCAGAACCCACCACCTCTCCCCACTAAGTACCAGGACCCCATCTCTCCCCACTAAGCATCAGGACCCCCCACCTCACCCCACCAAGCACCAGGACCCTCCACCTCTCCTCACTAAGCACCGGGACCCCGCCATCTCTCCCCACTAAGCACCAGGACCCCATCTCTCCCCACCAAGTACCAGGACTCCATCTCTCCCTACTAAGCACCAGGACCCTCCACCTTTCCCAATAAGCACCAGGACTCCCCATCTCTCCCCACTAGGCACCAGGACCCCCATCTCTCCCCACTGAGCACCAGGAACTGCCATCTCTCCCCACTAAGCATCAGGACCCCCATCTCTCCCCACCAAGCACCAGGACCCCCTATCTTTCCCCACTAAGCACCAGGGCCCCTCCGTCTCCCACTAAGCTCCCAGACCCCCCATCTCTCCCCACTAAGCACCAGGACCCCCATCTCTCCCCACTAAGCACCAGGATCCCCCATCTCTCCCCACTAAGCACCAGGACCCTCCATCTCCCCTAACTGAGTACCAGTGCTTCTTTATGTCCTCCTTGAAGACAAAGCTGAATTCTTTTAGGTAGGTATGCTGGGTCAGGGGCGGGGCTGGGGGCCCCATCAGGTAGGCTGTAGGGGGCCCCATGATTTCTAAAAGCAGCCCTGCCCCTAACACAAGTGGTGTCCCATAACACTAGTGGTGGTGTCCCCTAACACGTGCTTGTGTCCCCTAAAAATATTGGTGGTGTTCCCTAACACAAGTAGTGGGGTCCCATAAGACTAGTAGTGGTGTCCCCTATTACTAGTGAGGATGTCTATTAACACTAGTGGTAAAGCACCCCCCTTCTTTGGTGGTCAGTGGAACACAAGTGGTGGTTTCTCCTAACACCAGTAGTGGTGTCCCCTAACACAAGTGGTGATGTCCCCTAGAATTAGCAGTGGTGTTCCTTAACCCAAGCAGTAATGTCCCCTACCACTAGTGGTAGGGTACCCTACCACTAGTGGTTCTGTCCCCTTACAGAAGTAGAAGTGTCACATAACACTAGTGGTTGTATCCCCTAATACTAGTCAAGGTGTTCTCCAGCACTTGCAGTAAAAACAACCGTCTACTTTGGTGGTCAGTGGAACAATGCCACTTTGCATTGGTGGTCATTGTAGGTGGGAGGTCCATTTTCTACAGCTTGAGGAATCCCTAAAAACCTCAGGAGGAACCCTAATGTTCCACTCAACCATGAATGAGAAAGGCGGACCTAAAGATTTGTATAGGAACTTCCCATTTTAGGGCCACATGTGTACTGCGCTGACTTTTCTATTCATGGCTTACTTTAATAAATGGTAAAATGTGAGATTAAGTCACAGTATTTTTTTAACTCCACTCAGCAAAAAAAGGAGAATTCAAACCCCCCTCAAGCTAATAGTGAAAAAACGTAAGACAACATTTCTCTAGCTATGATATGGCATGGAAATGATACCCTGTTAGAAGGTCATATGTACTCTGGGATTTTTGCAGATCAATCATCGAGACGTGATGGGTTTCCTGACATGGCACTGTGGATGAAGAATGAAAATTGGAAAAGGCATAGCAAGGGGTAGGTACAGTTTATGTTTCCAGAATCTGTTTGTTCTGTGAGATCATATAGTTGACAAATAGGCATAGAATTGTTCTTTATTGTGCATTTGCCAAAACAAAAGTACATTTAATCCCTATGTACAAAGTCTTTGATAGATGCAATTTTATACTAAATCAGAACAGATGTGTTCATTGAGAGAGCTGCCTATGCTGGATAGAGATCTCCGGAGATAGGAGCTCAGTTCTAGTTTTTAAGATGAGATGGATGTGGTACTAAGAGGAGTTTATTTGTGCAAGCTCAGCACTTTCATGTTGTCTACTAACGTTCAGTCAAGTTAAAGAAGAAACTATAAAATAAGGTGCAAAGCAGAGCACCTATGGTAAGTAGGGCTAAAGTAAACAGTGGCACACCAACCAGGGGGGTGCCATACATTGGGGGGGGCGTCAGGCTGGCGCCGCTTAGGGGTGTCAGGCCACTGGGTCGGCACCATTTATTCATCGCACACATAGCACACACACATAGCAGACATTTTATAGAGCCGTGTGATAACAGCTGATGTCACGGTGCGGGGTGTTGCAAGAATTGTATTTTTGGAGGGCAGATTTGTATTGTTTGAAGTTAGAAGAAGAGAGACTTAGTCTTATGCCACAGACGCTCAAGAGCACGGCTAATATTTTTGAGATTTCTGGTGTCATCTGTTTGCCAGGGTTGTAGGGTCGTGGCCTGATTCAGTGTGTAGTGAGGGGGTGAGCTCTTCCTGGGTTAGAGGACAGGGATTTATTGTAGAAAAAAGGGGCTAGGTGGGGGCAGGACAGGGGTGAGATTTTGTCATGAAATGCTTTGCCCCATTCAGGGCACCCTAGGTAGGCAGATATAAAAGACACAAATTAGGGCAATGCAAGGTTTATTGAAAATCAATTGACACAGTGTCATTGGCTGCTATGGTGCAACAATGATGCTGAACATACATAGGGCTGAACATGCACTGAGGATGGAATGTCTGATATGGACATTCGAGCCTCTGTGCCACCCTCCCTTGTGTGTTGCCATTAGGCAGCCACCTCAATATGCCTTATTGATGGCCCTGCCTGTATCCATAAATCAAAGTCCACCAACAATGCGTTTATATAGCTTCTACAAAATATATAAAATAGTCCTATACTGCTATACTATACACACCCCCACTTTACCCTTGCCCACTCCCTCCCCTCCAAGCAAAATCCAGCACTAATCTGCATCACCCCTTCCCGCACAAAACTCCCCCCCCCCTCCCAACACCCCTCCCCCTGCAAAAATCCTCCCCCTCAAACAAATTCTACTCCACCCTCCCAAATTCCCCCCTTCCAGAACACCAGAACAAATCCTCCCTCGTCCCTCCTCCCAGTACAAATTCTCCCCTCAATCCTCCTCTCAAAACAAATCCTCTTCCCTTTTTCAAGTCCTCCCCCCACAGCAAATCTCCCTTCTAGTAAAAATCTTTTTGCCCTAATCCCCCCTCCAAGAAAAAATCCTCTTCCCCTGTCAGCATATATTATTCCCCCCCGGCACAAATCATCTCCCCCCATAGCACAAGACCCCCCCCCCAAATCCACCCTGCCAGCACAAATCCTCCCCCATACCCCCCTCCCAGCACAAATCCTTCTACCCCAATGCTCCCTTTCTGGCAACATTACCTCCCTTCCCCGTCCCAACACAAATCCTCCATCCCCCCAATCTCCTCTCCCAGAACAGATCTTCTCCCCCCAAACCCCAAGTTCCTGCTCCCAGCACAAAATTTCTCCCTTTTTCTAGCACAAACCCTCCCAGCAAAAATCCTTTTCTCCTCTTCTAGCACAAATCCTCTTCGACCTCTCAAATAACCCCTCCCAGCACAACACTTACCCATAAAAAAAAAAAAAACAACCCTTACTCACCCCCCCAAATCTCTCCCTCAAACCTCCCAGCACAATCCTTCTCCCCCTCCCAGCAAACATTCTCTCCACCCTTCTAGCACAAATTCCCTCCCAAAGCCCTCCCACCACAAACTCAGCCCCCCATTTCCCCCCCTTCCAGCACAAAAGTACAAATCCTCTTCTCGCCTCTAGCACAAATCCCCCCCCCCCCCCAAATCCCCCCTTCCAGCACAAATCTTCTTTTACCCCCAACTCCTCTCTTCAGATCTCCTCCAGCACAAATCCCCCTTCCAAATCACCCATCCCAACACAAATACTCTTCTACCACCAAAATTCCTCCCTCCCAATCTATCCCATCGCAAATCCGCGTCGTCGTCCCCCAAATTCCCTCTCCCAGCACACATCCCCCCCAAATTCCGCCCTCCCGGCACAAATCTTCCCCCCAAAATCTCTGCAATACCAGTACAACCCCCCTTCTAGCACATGGTCCATCCATTCCCAAATAGTCCCTAACTTATATTCTCTTATCTCCCACCCCTCCCCAAATTACTCCTCTGAGCATAAATCTTTGTTACCTGGCCCCCCCCAGGTCACTCCTGAGTGGAGGACGTCCAGCATCATCTAGCCTTTCGTCCCCAGTCTGACTGTGGCTCTGTCCCACAACTTTCCTTTAAAAGATTTCTGTTCTTTCAGTCATGGAGGTTCAGTATCCGTATCACATGATGTTTTCAGGAAGCTATGTACAGCACCCTGCAGGCCCCTCCCATCAGCCATGATCGGCCTGCCTCTCATAGAGAATCACAGAGACCGAGTGATGATGTCACTGGGTCTAAAATAAGATATGTCATGAAAATGGAGAGGTTTTACTTAAAAATGTCATTAACATGTTGATGAGAAAGAAATGGAGGTACCAGGCAAAGCAAAATAAAAGAAAATTAAACTTCACTTTAATTACTTATTATTACAGTTGGCCAGAAAGGTATTAAATGAATTTGTAACAGCGCTCCTCTCTCCCCATCATCAAAGAGTACAGTCTCAGAGAAAAACATCAAATTATGGCTGCAGTGAAGACACAGAGGCACAGAGGAATGCTTAAGTAGGCATGAACAATGTGTAAACCAAACAGGCCGGGGCTTCCCTTTATGTCTGTATAATAGATCAGACGGAACAACAATAATAAAGGCAGCTTCCACAGTCATTACGTCACCTGGTCCGCAAGACCACAGTGAAGTAATAGCCACCCTTACTTAAAAGAAGATGCGCTAAGTGCATTCAATGAGGTCATTATTTTGCTATCTGCCAGCCGAGTCAAAATACCCGTCTTATTGAATGTGACACATTGGAGTGGAGGCAAGCCTTCGTGTCATTCTATGAAATCAGAAGCCGTTGTAGCTCCAGACTGTGTTTTTTAAGTGGTGGGTGATCTGTACCTTCACTGGACTGCAGCTGTTTCATCGAATTAATTTAATATGACGTTATGGATGAATGACTTGACCGCTGTGAGTTCTGTCGAAGCAGCCAGCGAAAGGGACCAAGCAACGCATGAAAATGTATCCGTCCCTCACAGTTGTGCATCGAGTTGAACCAGGAATGAGCTATTAGTATCAAATACTGGCTGACCAGTGAATACATCATTGAACATTAAATCTGAAATCTGGGCTCATATTGTTTAACCACTTCAGCCCTGGAAGAATTGGCTGCTCAATGACCAGGCCATTTTTTGCGGCACTGCGTTATTTTAACTGGCAATTGCGCGGTCGTGCGACGCTGTACCCAAACAAAATTGACGTCCTTTTTTTTCCCACAAATAGAGCTTTTTTTTGGTGGTATCTGATCATCTCTGCGTTTTTTATTTTCTGCGCTATAAACACAAGAAGAGCGACACTTTTGAAAAAAACACAATGGGGTTGATTTACTAAAGGCAAAAAGACTGTGCACTTTGCAAAGTGCAGTTGCCCTCTGCAAGTGCAGTTGCTCTAGAGCTTAGTAAATGAGGTAAGGCTTCACTTTGCAAAGAGTACCCAATCACGTGCGAGGAAGTTAAAAAAAAAACTGAATTTTTGCTTGAACATGATTGGATGATGGATGTCAGCAGAGCTTCTGCTCATTTACTAAGCTCTGGAGCAAGTGCACTGGCAGAGTGTAACTGCACTTTGCAAAGTGCACAGTCCTTTTGCCTTTAGTAAATCAACCCCAATAATTTGTACTTTTTGCTGTAATAAATATCCCCAATTTTCTTTTAAAAAAGCAATTTTTTTCCTCAGTTTAGGTCGATATGTATTCTTCTACATATTTGTGGTAATAAAAATCTCAAAAGGCGTATATTGATTGGTTTGCGTAAAAGTTATAGCGTCTACAAAATAGCGGATAGATTTATGGCATTTTTATTTATTTTATTTTTTTTAATAGTAATGGCGGCAATCTGCGATTTTTATCGTGACTGCGACATTATGGTGGACACATCGGACACATTTTTGGATCTATTGACAATTATACAGCGATCAGTGCTATAAAAATGCACTGATTACTGTAAACATGTCACTGGCAGACAAGGGGTTAACACTAGGGCACGATCAAGGGGTTAAATGTGTCCCTGTTCTGCCTCTCGTGCCCGCGATCCCTCGTGGCCGGCAGTCATCGCGACCGCCGGTCAGGAGCATCGGCACCCTCCCGCCACCGCCTGCTGTCCCACTTAAAGGGACCAACACGACGGTTCACGTGATCGTGCTGACCTGCCGCAGTATAATGACGGCGGCTGATCGGCAAGTGATTAAACGCTAGATGCTTGTTTATTCTTCCTTGAATATAGACACCTATGTGTATGTCTTCAGTTCCAGCATGAAACAGCTGTTGCGCTTTTTTCCTGTAATGAAGACAGGTAACTGTTGCTCTCTCTCCTTGTGCAGGATGACTGGTCTTGTATCCGCTCCCTCCTGTAGTTTTCAACAGGCAGCCTATGGTGGGTGGAACCTGTTGGGCCCTTCCCACTGCTCTGCTCTCTGCACAGGATTTGTGCATGTAGCGCTTCCCCTGTAGGAGCTGCTGGTGAATAGGGATTCCCCACCCTGCACAGCCAGGCAGACTGATTTTTCCACAGGCACACTTAGAGTCAGGAAAACAGTCCAGCAACTTTGTTTTTTTTTTTTTATTAGGGGTATAGAACTTGGATGGGGATGTCCACTTGACTGGAATAAAAGTCTCTTTGGGGTAAGATACACTCTCTATGTACACTCCTTTTCTTCCAGCACATCACTTGCTTGCAGAACACAAATCACAGATCCAGCTGGCACACTGTTAGTTGATCTGACAAAGGCAACAGTCAGATAAAGCAAAGGCCCATTGCAGGAAGGGGCCGCGGACCCCTTTGGTGTGTAGAAAAAGTCCCAGTGTCCAGCTACATTCCTGTAGCTACTGATCCCAGCACCACCTCTTCAGGCACTGCCAGCCCACTTGGCTGGCAGCTGCCCCTTTCACCAGCCCTATTAGTTGCCTCCCACAGTCCTTCCAGACTGCCACACTCACCAGCCACCTGGCTGTTTTCTCCCTGGGGGTCTCCTGGACATGCTTGCTGGCTCCTGCTGTCCTCACACTTGCTCCCATGCCTCTGGACAGGACTCCCCCTTGAGTTTTCAGAGGATCCCTCCAGCACCCGGGCCCCCCCAGACTAGGGGGCTACTCTCAACAGCCTCCGACAGTCTCCTCAGCACTCCATCTCCAGCTTCTACCAGAACTCCATACTGCCCCTGCTGGCCTGACTCTGAGTATTTAAGAGGTGCCCTCCCCCTGCCAGTCCATTTGGCTGGGGATTGGCTGGGACCTTCATCAATACACCAGGCAGCTCCTCCTAATCTCCCTCCAATTCTTCTGGAAACTTCTCCAAGGTTCCAGCAAATAGGAGAAGGCGCTGCCTGATAAGTCATCCAGCCTCCCTGGATCACTCACCCTGACCCAGATTCAAAACACAGGCTTGGCTGCCAGCCAAGCCAAACAATTTGCCTACACTACAAAAAAAAAAAACGATGTGCAACCTAGCATTCTACTGTATACTACAGGGTGCTACATACAGCACAGTGATGATGTTGCTTTTTCTTTTACAGCGTATTGTATAGGTTTGTAAAGGCATTTGGTGCACACACAGTGGATTTATATGATTTGTGGCTGTTAAGTAGTATATTTGAATGAAAGTTTTTGTGCCTGAAATCCAGCTTTAAGAATCTTTTTTGTTTCATGTAGTTTAGCCATTTGGCTGAAGGGATCCTTTAACGACCCAGCTTACTCTCACTTTCACTACTGCGGTCAATGATTCAATGATGTGTCCAGTATACATGTGCAATTCATTTTGTTACAAATCAAAATGCAGACAAAATTTTTGTTATCCGGAGATTCGGATGTATCTAAATCTCCAAATCACAATAGTAAGGAATTTCAATGAATCCAAAATAAATGATAACAAAACAAATTCATTCATATTCATTCGGATGACATGATGCGATAGTTTGGGCCTTTTGTTAATGTTTGAAGCATCCAAAATAACGTAACAACATAACGAATGATCTGAATTTCTTATGTTTTGTTTTTCTAAAGGTGGATAAATCAAAATCTCAGAACTATAACATAACAAATGAATCTGAAATTAATTTAGTTATGTTTGTTATGTTATGATTTAAAGACCCTGATGGATCCGTCTCCATCCAACCCAAACATAGTGTCAGTCATCTCCTGAAATGACAAAAATAACACATTAAAATGAATATAGCCAATCATACAAACCAACTTCTAAAATATGAATTGATTCAGAAAACGAATATACAAATGGAATCCAGATATACTAAACAAATATAAATATTCTAAACAAATTCCTAAAATGAATCATTCTAACATAACAAATATGATGAAGCAAAAGGATTAACTTAACCTCCCTGGCGGTATGATTATTTCTGATTTTAGGTGCTGAAAGCGGTACAATTATTTTGCACAGAAATTTGGCGTTTTATATTGTAGGCCTGTAATTCTTAGGAATAGTTCACTTAAATCTGTCTAAACAAGAGTCTAGTAGACATCCCGGGTATGATAAAGTTTGAAAAACGAAATAAAAAATTATAATATAATAAATAACTATAAATAATTATAACAAATAATAATATAATAATAATAAAAATTATATAATAATGTAATCAAATCAAAAACACTGAAATTTGCTCAGTTGCAGAATTGTCGCTTTTGTTACTTTTAGTGTTTGGTGACGGATTTCCCCACAAATCACTATCGCTCAATTCTGCGAGTGATTCTAATTTATTATCGCTTTTTTCTAGCTGGTCTAAAAGCACTTTTGATGTAAAGAGACAGTTTTGGTTGCTATGGACAATCTCCAGTTTCCAGGCAGAAAGAACAGTATTTATAATATAAAACTGCATGCAGGACACTGGGCAGACCACTAGGGACCAAGGGGGATGTGTAGTTATTTGATACAGTACTGTAATCTGTAAGATTACAGTATGCTGTATCTATACTATGTGTTTCACTTTTGAATTTACCGCCGAACTCCGTCCCCGTGCGTCGCACCGCTCGCAGGGAACGGAGCTCGGCACTGTGAATCGAGCGAGACACAGCGGCTCGCCGATCACAGCGGGGAGACATCGCAGGATCCAGGGGACAAGGTAAGTATGCTCTTCCTGGATCCTGCGATGCAAGCCCGAGTCTGGCTCGGGGTTACCGCTTTTGGTATGGAAAAATCCAACCCGAGCCAGACTCGGGAATACCGCCAGGGAGGTTAATGAACACGAAACAAGAAAAAAAAATGTTTCCATCGTGCACATCTCTAGTGTCCAGTAGTGACTTAGGGGTCGGTGGGAGGAACCACAGAGTGTAGCGGGGGGACCAGAAGTCTTGCACTTCTGCAAATGTTGGATTCTGAAGAGTTTTTGGGTGGTGATTTCTTCAGGCCCTAATTTTTGCAGTTTTATTTTGGTGGGTTAAACATGTGTTAAAGAGGAGCTTCAGTCTCCCCCCAGAAAAATACAAATACTGTAGTTGCTGACTTTTAATATAAGGACACTTACCTATTCAGGGATCTAGCATTGTCCTCACCTGAGCCAATTCTACAATCGGCTTCAGGTGTGGACGCCGGCATCTTAAATAAGGGAAACCGGCAGTGAAGCTTTGCGGATTCACAGCCGGTTCGCACTGTGCATGCGCGAGCTGCACTTTGTTAATGGTCCCACAGTCTTCTGGGACCTGTGATGTGTAAATATCACTTAGTATGTTGTTGCACTGTATGCACCCAAGCACACTTCACACCTCTTTTTTATGTATTGCTGCAGTCACTGTTTGGTTGGCTTTTGTTTGCCCAGCTCCTTCGATCTGTTAAGTGAAGTTTTCAGGTGTTGTTAGAAGGGTCACCAATGGTTCGATTTTCAGCAGATTCACAAAGATCAACCAAAATTCAAGCCACGTATGGCCAGCTTTAAACAGTAGTCATAGGAACAGATATCTTCATAGGAAGATACCCTCTCTATTCTTGTTCTGTTGTCATCTCAAAATGGTCACCAGGACAAATAAAAAGAGGCTATATCCCTTGCAAGGACAAGGATAGCAATACAAACCCATCAGAGGAGGTAAAGGTGAAGAAAAAAGCATCCAGGAGGTACTTGGACTTTGATTTGAGTTCATACAAAGTAGTGATAGGACAAAAAACATTTGGAGAGCTCACTGGCTCAGGTTAGGCATCTCCAAACAGACAATGAGCATGCACCAATGGAAGTAACACCATAACAAATGATAAAAGAGTATATCCCTAGCAGGGACATGGACACCAATGAAAATCAAACAGAGGAGGTGAAGATGAAGAAAAAAGCATCCAAGAGGTACTTGGACTTTGATGTGAGTTCATACAAAAGTAGTGAAAGGACAAAAACATTTGGAGAGCTCACTGGCTCAGGTTAGGTGTCTCCCAACAGACAATGAACACGCACCAATGGAAGGAGCACCAGACCAAATGATAAAAGATCAGTTTACTCATCAGGGCTTTAGTTAAAATAAGAGACTTGAATGGACTCAAAATATGGCTTTCCAGTGTGAATCTATGTGGGTAAGCTAATTGCTGGACCAGGAGAGTTACTGGCCAGCATTGAGACATCAAGATCTTATGTTGAGGTGCAAAATCATTGAAAATTAATAGGACCGTAATGCAGCAACACGCATTAGATATGTTAACACATGTTGTGGTAATGAATATGTTACTGCAATGTGTGAATTTGGCCTCAATCTGTCAGGGAGTGAACTGACTTGTTTTCAGTTCTCCTATAGTCAAGAACCATGAGAAATGATACACAATAACATTTAGAGATTTTATCAGTTCCCCCATTGCTGTCTATATACAGATGATCATTTGGACTAGAGTGTTAAAGCATCAGGATTTGTGAAAATAAAATTGCATGAACCGTTACATCATCACATTGTTGTACTGTATTTACTTTTCCAGCAATTCTGACACCTAAAATTACATTATGTCATGGAGGTATTAGTAAAATGAAAGTAAGCAACAAATGAAACTTGAAGAGGATTATGTCCATAAGGAAATATTGAACAATTCAAAGAAAAGGATCAGGCCTTAGTAGGAAATTACAGCCTGATCAGATCTAAAGTGGGTTTAATGAAGTCATATAATTTATATTATACTTTGCTCTAGTGGCCCAAAGGAGTATTTCATTGAAATAATTTATATCACTGGGAGTAATCTTGGCCACTTTGCACCGGTGTGCTGAACAATGCACAGTATGTATATAAAAAGGCAAATCTTTGCTTTTTCAGCCAAGTAAAAGCCATTATGTTGCATTACAAAGAGGTCATGATATTTAGTTTAGATAAATTCTCTTAATACCAGACAGGTCTTGTTCCAAGAGACATAATTCATGCAATCAAAGTAAAGCTAAACCCTCAAATGTTTATAAGTCAAAACTTTAACTTTTATTTTATTTTTTTGCTGCTTGTGTCCCATTGGGGAGATTTACCTTAAATTCCTAACTTGAAGATGCTACAGGAAGTGGGAGCAAATCTCTACAAAGTGTGGGGAATTCCCTCATTAGACAGTTGTCACCACAACAGGTGTCCCCCTTTGAAGATTTACTATTACCTCTTGTTTTGGTGACAATTGTAAAATTTTGGATTTCCCATTAATAGTCACTGGGTCAAACAGACCACCCTGTCTGTTTGACCCAGTGACTATTAATGGGAAATCCAAAATCTCCCCAGCGGGAAAACCAACAGCAAATAAAATACAGGAGCGCCAGACCAAAATAATTCTAATTGTTGGTAAAAAAAGCATGTAAGAACAGCCAATGCGTTTTGGGGGCCAACGCCACCAGATGTATTTTGAACTCTCCACATGAAATAACAACTTGACAGCACTTGCTGTCAAGTTGCTCCTTTATGTCGAAAGTTCAACACAGGTTCCTAAAATATTGCATTTAAAAAAATTGCTGCGCAAATACTATGTGACATAACAAATTGCAACGATCGCCATTTTAATCTCTAGGGTCTCTGCTAAAAATATATATATATAATGTTTGGGGGTTCTAAGTAATTTTCTAGCAAAAAAATACAGATTTTTATATGTGGGAGAGAAATATCAGAATTGGTCTGGTGGGAACTGGTTAAAATAGTTTTCCCTTTTTTGTACGTTGTATCTCATTGCTGCTAATCTCCTCTTTCAGCCACTTCTTGCCTACCAGTATTTGTTGCAGCATTGCTCTGGACTCTTCCTGATGGGGACAATGGTGGACCACGCTTAGACAGCTGTGTGTCAGCATGCTTGCTTGTTGTCCTCACTAGGGGAACATGTGACAGAGTGAATATGCAGGAGTTCAACTGGGAAACAGTTGTCACCCCATAACAGGAAGTGCCCGAACAAGGACCTTCCTGGCAGGGTCACCAGGTATTCTTTTTTATTGAAAGCTGAAGAAAGAAAAGGACTAAAAACTGCTTTTAAATTACATTAACATATAAAAGCTTATGCAAAATGCTAGTGATTGAGTTAATATGTACTTTAATTATGCTTTTTTTTTTTTAAATAGATCAACAAATAAAGGAAATAAAATATGTTGCCCATACCTCCAATGAAATTGCTAGCCTTCATTCTGTCACTGCCACTTGCAAATTGTCAGTTTTAATGTGATTGGATGCTATGGGCAACAGAGACATTTTGATTTCCTCCAGATTAGTACATGTAGTATATTTAGTGGTAATTTTCCTCCACTGTTAAGGAAATGCCAACGTTAATTTCTGCTATCTCGCAGGCCACATTTGAACATTTCAGGCTGACTGTGAATATAACCAGGGAAGACACAATAGAAAAACATAAGTCACGTATAATTACAAATGTTTTTAATCATCCTAATTGACTGCAAGAAAGTATATCATACAATATTTCCTAAATGTATCCTCAATGAGCTTGGCACATTTTGTATCATTTAAACAATAATATTTGTTCCACAATGTTCTCTTGTAATGGCTCAAAATGCAAATGCTATCTATAACCGTAGGGTAGTGGAAAAAATATTAGCAAAATGCTGGCTGTTGGAAGATTTTTCCTCCATGAACTGGTATCCAAAAATGGATATCTGTAATCAGAGTCATAACTACAAAACCATGGGGCCCCATAACAAAACTTTGATGGGGATCTCTAGCTTAAAGTGGAAGTTCAGCCTAAAACTAAAGTCTCTAAATCTACTTGTAACCACAATCTAAGACTATCCTATCCAGCCCTGTAAAGCAAAAATCATTATACATATGTAGCGGGTGCCACTCAGCCCACCCACAGCCCAGCAGCTCCCGATATCAACACTGATAGGCTCACAGGGACACAGGAACCTGTCAGCAGCTGCAGGAGAATTCCCCCTCCCCTGGCGCTCAAAGAGACCCAAACGCCCGCTCTGCTACCTCCCCATCTTCCTCATTGGCAGGGTGGAGTGGACCAATGAAGAGATGGGACAGCAGGAGCAAGGAATTGTGAAACATGTAGTCCCCAGCACGAGCCACCGCATTGTAATCCTATGGGGGCAAATCTACACAGTCCAGGCTGCCCTCAGGAGGGCAAGAGAAATACACCAAGAGGCTGCCTGGGAGCTGGGCAGAAACTACGAGGCGAGGGAGTAGACCGGACCCAGGGGAGAGTGCTGCCTTCCCGGGTTAGTGTACAGTTTCCTTCCACAGACCCATGTATGGTTGGGGACCTCCTGCCTAAGAAGGGATACCCATTGCATCTCCAGGCGCACCTGTACGAACGGCGTGAAGCATTTCGTTTGTGGGGTAGCCAGTCGGACAACCCGAAGAGCCTTCCTGCCAAGCCTTCCTGCCAAGACATCTCCCTTGAGGCCTTGGTCACAGAATTGGTGAACGGGCACTTGCCCATTCCTTCACAAGATAGAATACTGTATGCAGACACCGTTGTTGTCTCTCCAACTCATCTACTAGGAGGATTTGTGCCCCACTTATACTCTGTTGGGCAGTCACCAGTGGCGGCTGGTGCTCAAAATTTTTGGGGGGGCACAAAGAATTTTGAAAAAAAATCATTAATTGCAGCCACTGTGCCATCAAACGCTGCCACTGTGCCCATCAAACGCTGCCACTGTGCCATCAAACGCTGTCACTGTGCCCTCAAATGCTGCCACTGTGCCATCAATTGCAGCCACTGTGCTATCAAACGCTGCCACTGTGTCCATCAAACCCTGTCAGTGTGCCTATCAAACACTGCCAGTGTGCCCATCAAATGCTGCCAGTGTGCCCATCATATGCTGCCAGTGTGCCCATCACATGCTGCCAGTGTGCCCATTAAATGCTGCCAGTGTGCCCTTGAATGCCCCCAGTGTGACCCCCGCCCGCTCGCCGTCTGCCTAGCACTTACCCTGTCTTGGTGGGGCAGCGGGTTATGGCGACGAGCAGGGTCCTCCATGCGTCTCCTGCCGTCCTCATCTCCCGTCCTCTCCTTCTGCTTTGCATCCAATAGCGACGCCTGGCGTTTCAGCCAATCAGGTGACAGGTAACAGACCCGAACACCTGATTGGCGGAGAGGCAGTTTAGTGTTAGGAAAGCGAATATTCATTTGCTTTTCTAACAAACAGCTGAGTGACCTGTGAGCGCCCAGCATGGCGCTCGCAGGTCACCTTTTTTGACGCCTATTAGAGCCTATGGCCTGTAATTTAGTCGCCCTGCACCCGAAAAGGTGTGCCTGAATAGGGGGTGGGCAGCGGCGTCCAAAGATATATTCACGCAATGCAGCTCAGCGTGGGACCAGACCGGAGCATCTTCAGAAAAGGTATGTATAGTGATTTTTGCTTTACAGGGCTAGATAGGTTACTCTAGTTTTAGATTGTGGCTGCAAGTAAATTTTGAGATTCTAGTTTTAGGCTAAACTTCTACTTTAAGGTGACCATACACCATTGGGAATGGTTATTAGACTTTTGTAATAGTTATTAGGATCAAAACAATTTTTGTTTTTAATTGTAGTGACAGAGAAAATCAAAGGAGAAGTATAGAAAACATTAAATATTTTATATTCGATGCACAGGATTGGGGGTTCTTTGTAAAGTGAAATTTCAGCACCCATTTCACATGCAAGATACAACTTCCCTTGCAAAGTGAATGTCCTATTTGCCTTTAACAAATCAACCCCAATTACTCTAAAACTCTAATATAAACTTCCTTAAAACACTAGCTGCTCAAAAGCCCAACTCCAGGCAGAAAACAGCCCCCTTCTATCCCTCCCTCCCACTATCATCTAGTTGATCACTGGAATGAAAAAAAACTAAATATCCTTGTTACTTACCTAAACCCGTAGTCAGGTGACTAATCCTTCATTCCTTTTTGGTTTTCTTCCAACAAAGTCCTTTTTGGGGGTCCTGCCTGTGTGATGTGGATACTTCCTATTGGCTGTCCAATGGCGGGTCCTCTCAGGGTCCAAAATGGAGTGATGTCATTGTGTGGGGACAGTAGAGGATTCGTACAGTGAGAGATAACCTTCACATCTGGATCAGTTGTCCCCTCAGCAGGAAGCGGTGCCTATGAAAGACCCAAACAGCAGACTTAAACGAGTATATCTTTCTACACAGGTAAAACAGAAAAATATGAGAAAAGTGAAAGTACAACACTGACATGGTATGAAATAAACTTGAGGTACTTTATTTGTTTTCTATCAAGACATCAAAAGAATCCATCCAGTGTACAGACTGACATGTTTCACCTTAGGCCCAGGGCCGAGAGTTTGTGTGGCTGAAACGCGTCAATATTTACATTGGATGGATTATTTTGATGTCTTGATTGACAACAAATAAAGTACTGCAATTTTACTTTATACTTTCTCATGGCTTTCTATGGTATGTACAGCGTTATCCTGGGATAGACTACCCACTTTTATCCAACAGCGAAAGAAAAATTGAGGGTTTGCAACATCATAGCCTTATTTTCAAGACAGAAAAATAGTCTTACATGATGGGTTAAAGGTGGATGCAGGACAGGAATGGGACATTTTTCCACTTTGATACATTTTTATAGGAGGTTTATAATGTCATTACAGTAAAAGATGTTGTAACAATTTTGGTAAATTGAATGGTATATTGCCAAGAAATGAAGAAACAAAACCCTAAACCTCCTTAAAGTCTGTACAGCTCATTTGTGTAAGTAGTGTTACAAAGTACATAGTCTTTACTAGCAGTGGTTGAGTTTGACAAACAGAGGCTTTCTTTAGTGCTCAAGAGTGATGTGTTGGTGTAGGAGAATGGTAATATGGTGGAATGAAATGGGAAATAGTTAATTTTTGCCCGGAGTTGGGCTTTAAACTTTTTGGTAGAACTACACATCTCTTTTGTTCTGAAAGGTTTTATTGAAAGGCGAAACTCTGAGATTTTATCTGCATTTCTGTCAGTCAGAATTTCAGTGGGCAAAAAGTCTACACTGCTAAGATAGATAAGAAAATGCTGCCCATAAGGAGATCTGTGACTAGCAAAAGTATCTTAAGGTCTGACCTCAGCCCTTCCAAACTGGGAACTGAACTGTATAGTTTTCCTTAACATCCTCCCTAGTGGGGCCCACTAGCTTTGGATAGCGTGTGTAAGTGTTAAACCCCATGTCAGGTTTTTATTGCTGTCTGTGACCCCACAGGGAAGATTCATCTCTCTATTTGTCCTGGTAGTCAATGCTACTAGGACAGAAGGTTATGAGAAATCCAAAATTTTACAGCAGTTACAGGAGCAGAAAAAGAGGGGATATATTACAATAGGTGACGACTACCTAAGAAGGGTTTTCCTTCAACTGCTGTTGCTTTTGAAGAAAAGGAAGTTAAGAAAAATCTCCCCATTTGGATACAAACAACAACAAAAAGTTGAAAGTAGTACTTAAATTAAGGAGAATATTGGTTACCATCCAAAAAATATTCCTGTCTGCAAAAGATCATAAACTCTGACCCATACCTCTTCAGTATCTATTAATTCAAGATTTTTAAAGATGTGTAAGCAGGCCATATATGCCTGAAATAAAAGCATACACACTAATGTTCCAGTTTCTGTACAGTTTTTTCCATTCTCTGATGTGTGTGTGCTCGTCTTTGCTATGGGTGGCCATTAGCACAGTTAGCCTAGATACACATTGCAGCAAAAGTCTTCTTTGTTGGGCTCCAGCTAATACGGAGACTCCTATGATTGCCACAAAGAACCCAGAGAAAAATACGAACTATTAGTTCTACACATACAAGGCTTTTAGAAATGCCAAACTAAAAGGCACAATATTTATTATATAGGCCCAAAAAGTGACCAAGGCCAGCATAATCCTGAAAGCTCCATAAACATTCTCCGACCTCTACTTAGCTAGGTCAGGCTTGGACAGCCGTGCCAAATTGACAATATTTTGTCATGTCCATTTCTGTTTTCTCAAGAAAGAAAAATATTTGGCAAATAAATTATCTTAATGATGGTAGTTTAAACATGGTCGGCAAATCCATTGCCCACCACTCTGGGGATTTAGAAAGCCATGATGAGTGGGTTTTAGTTTTTGACTGATTAGAAGCAGAAAAAGGAACAAAGGAAAAGGAAGGAACTCATGTATATAACATTGCAATGTTCAAAAGAGTAGATTGAGCTATTTGACCTCTTGACCACTGCTATTGTACATGCTCGTTAAATGAATAAAACTACTAAAGTGGTAGTAAGCTGCATGGAGATTAAGTACTTTGTAATTCAAGATCATAAAAAAGGGTTGGTTTCAGGTATATAATCTAGTGGACTAATCAAAGGGCATTGACTATGTAGTCTTAAGAAACCTATATTGGTTTTTTTGCAGTTTATTAGTTCACACGTACATGGGATGGGGCAAGGCAGCATATACTGTATAAACAAAACTCTCAGACACCAAATAATTTATTACAGTCAAACGGCTATGGTGTTTATTAAAATGGGCAACCATTACGTACGTAGGTAAACAAAAAAAAAAAACATAGCTATAACCAAATAGACTAGCCCTCAAAGCTCAGACTAACTTTTCAAAGAATATTCTGCCAGTTATCTGTTGTCAGGGGCTCATTCACAGCTGCTGGCCAGTGGATAACAGTGAACCGTTGGTTCAGTTAGTAACAACTTTATCTCATGGGTGCACTGCTGCATTGTACTTTTTTTTAGTTTGTTTTTTCATTCCTTTACTTATTTTCCCAGTACCCCAAAGTCTCCGCACCAATTATCGAATGTTTAATGTGTTTATCTTACATATTTATACTGTTTTAGATTAAAGTGGATGTAAACCCACTCTCATCCTTTCTAAACTATTGCAATAGTGGTTATCCAGAAGGATATACATGCCTCCTGCAGATTTTGTGGGTGGGTCTGCTTTCCAGGGCTCAGTGGGTGGAGTCGTGATGTCAGTAGACTCCCCGCCCACCTCTACACTCCCCTTGTCAACATGCATTTTCTCCTGTGTATTTCTTACACTGAACTTCTGCTGTGATCACTAACATCCAGTCAAAACCCAGAAAACTCCCCACATGACTTCAGCATGCCCAGTCATGCTGAGGTGTGGAGCAGCCAATCCTGGGAGAGCTGGAGAAGAAAGAAGGGGGGAATGGGAAGTACACTGAATGTCTCTCTCAGGCTGGTGCATGAGATATGTAAATCACCTGTCTGTCACAGCAAGGGGGAAAAACTGACTCCTATTTCTCTGTGTGTCAGTTTTTATCTAACTAAAAAAAGATAAGAGGATTGCTCAGAGCTGGGATAACTTTTCGTGGCAAGACTGGGCACAGATGACATAAAATCCTATACTGTACAAGGTGCAAGCCTTAATTTTAAAAAAATGTGGGTTTACATCCACTTTAAGCAGTGCTGAATAGCATAATATATAAGATACAGATTTAACCTGCTCATAGACAGAAGATTGTTACCATAACAAGTCAGTTATGTTCAAATTGCAAAATAACCTTATGTCTAGGGGCGTACTTCAAGATCTGCAGATACCTTCAACCTCAAATTAGCCAATCTAAGCATGCATTTTTATGGAAATGTATTTGGTCAGTTAGACTTTGTTCAATCATTGCCCAATATCTAAAGGTAGATATGGACATGAAAGAGCAAGTGTCAACCAGAGAAGGCATCAGTTGCATGTACCTGCAAACACAAATAGCTGCCAGTTACCAGGAGAAATAGAGGTTGGACAGGTTAGAAAACTTTGTCTTATCATTCCTGTTTTCCTATTGGAGAAATTGTTGACCAAGCATGCATGTCTGACTGTCCTGCTTGTTTTTGGGCACTCTTAAGACACCTTTAGGGCAATATGCTTTTGATATCATTTCAGGACCCTTCTAAGACCATTTAAAATTATTTGCTGTTGAATTTGACCTACAGTTGACTTTTTTTGTGTCTGCATTAGTCCTGTTTTAAGCTGCTTTTGCATTCCCATAGACTTGTATGATGAGAACAGCAGTTCCTATATGAACAAAAGGCTGTTGACATTGGCCCTTATGGTAGCTTAAAGTGAACCTTATACTACAAAGCAAAGTCGACTCACTTATACAGTTCCCACTTTCCCCATGGCAAAAGGCTGCACTAAAGCAAATAAAATAAACCTGTGGTTGAAAAAAGTTCTTGCCTTAATCCTGGCTTTGGCACTGCAGGGGGTGACATCACCATCTTCCTGGTAGATCCCAGGAAATGTTAAGTACCCCAAATATCACAACAAGATGCTCCTGCACTGCACTGAAGCATCGTAGATTTGGAGTACTCAGCATTCTCCAGAATCTCGCTGAAAGGATCATGACTTCACCCTCCCCTAGGGGCCAGGGGTGGTAGCCAAGGGTATAATAACCTTTTTCCAATCACAGGCTTTTTTTTTCTTTATTACAACATTTTACCATGAGGAGAGGCCTGACTATGTAAGCGGACCTAGCTTTTTTTAGTGCAAGGTCCACATTAAAGGAATGCTGTACATAAAGAAATATGAGGGCTGCCATTACTAACTTCCCAAGAGTACTAGTTGCCTGCATGTCTCTGGATTCGATACTTTGAGGCCCTGGCCTGAAACAAGCATGCAAATTCGATAGTCAGAGTCTCCAAATCTGCATACTTATTTTTGGAAGCCATTGAATCAGTTTGACAGCCAGGCAATTAGCATTCTGGGAAAGGTACATGAGAAACAACAGCCTCCATTACAGTCTCTTATTACACTTTCCCTTTAAATGTTCACTGCTCATATCAGTCTCTATTGCTGATGTGCCTTGGTTGTATTTGAATTTGAGATCTCACATATTATTCTCTATATCTAGGACAAACTTGTCATAAAAGCTGTAGAGCAAGCAGGGTTATCAGAAGTGTACCTGTGTGGATCAGTAGTCTGAACATCAAAGAAATATCCCTCTGTGACTAAGAGAGATATACTAGCTAAGGCAATTAGCACTTCACACATATTCTGTTTGCAAGGAATGACAATTAAAAGAAGTTTTTCACCTTGTTATGACTTTAAAGGTACTCGCTCATCAAACATGAAAATTTAGCCTTTCAACTCCCTCAGGGGACACAAACTGCCTGCTGAGTAGCTCTCGCCTTTATCCCAGCATTCATTTGCTGCAGCTGTCTGTCTTGCACATTGAACTCCCCGTGGTTGCTGGTAACCTTATTTTTCTAGTGGTCCTAAAAATGAACCTGCAAAATACAGGCCAAATGCTACCTGCCAGAAATTCAGAAATTAAAATACAGTAAAACTTTGGTTTAAGAGTAACTTGGTTTGAGGGCGTTTTGCAAGACAAGCAAAATTTTGAAATAAATTTTGACTTGATATACAAGCAATGTCTTGATATTCAAGTAGCGTCATGTCACAACTGGGTATAAAAGAGAAGAGAGGCGCCTCTAAGTGTAGGAATATGGTTACATTTAAAAAAGGTACAACATTTAGCAAATCACATGGTTGATGATTAAACCAGGCACATCTAAGTATGCCTGCATCCGGGGTAAAGCTGTTCACATAGACCATCCTCCTCACCGTCATCGACGTCATCCCTTCCACGCTGCGTTCCACGAGCACTTCAAGCCTCGATTTCAAATTGCTCTATTGCAGGATAGCGGTGATTGCCAGATGTGTAGACAATGGTCTATGTGGATAGCTTTACCCCGGATGCTTACATACTTAGATGTTCCTCTTTTAATCATCAACCATGTGAGTTGCTAAATGTTGTACCTTCATTAAATGAAACCATATTGCTACACTTAGAGGCGCCTCTCTTCTCTTTTATACTGTGGAGCTCCTGCTGGATTTTGCTTCTAATCCCCTTGTGGAGGCTTCCATTTGTGAATGTACATTTTATGGTTACACATTGCTATAATCTTTTTATATGGACTATAAACTGAAGGACCTAAGAATAAATAGTTGTGGAACAAATTATCTGAGTTTCCATTATTTCTTATCTGGAAATTGGCTTTGATATACAAGTGCTTTGGACTACATGCATGTTTCTGGAACAAATTATGCTTGCAATCCAAGGTTTTACTGTAACTGGAGCATTGGATGCAGTTTGCAGCATTTGGATGGATGATTGCTTGTAAGCCTCAACATGAATGTCAGTTTGCCACTTAGCAGTCTGCAGTGTTCTTAGGTCCAGTCAATGCTAAGCATGTGGATAATCAAGCCATATGGGACATAGCTGACAGCAAGTATATCTGTGCTAACCCACTGCTCTATTTGCAAATCTAACCCCTGTGGAAGCACAATGTTGGAATAGTGCATTCTGGCAGTAGGGGTTTTAATGACGATAGTGGTAGAGACATTAGAGCTTCTTCAGGGGTGTAGAAACTGAAGTGAATTGATGGGGCTAATGTGTTTCATCACAAATGGATGGGTCTGTACCTGTGGGAGGTGAGGGCTGGCCAATAGGGCTTATATTTGGGGAGTGTGTGGTTGAACATGTGTATAGTAAGAGGGAAGAAGCTGTCAAGATTGGGAGGGGAAGAATGAAATATGTACCGATTCCACAAACAAGCCTCTTGCCTCCAAAATTTCCAGACTTCCGACTTAAGACTCAGCATTAGCTGCCCTGAGCACATAGCAGAAAGGGCATATGACAGGGTGGGCTGGGAGGCAGGAGAAGGGTTAAGAATGGGTGGCAATGGTTTAGGGCTATGATATAGGGAGCAGGGAAGAAGTGGCCATAGCTTAGAGAAACCTCAAGGAGGAGCAGACAGTGTGGTGAACAATTTGGACCATCCACCCACCCTCTTGTTAAATGTATGGATATGGCTATGACTAAAAGTGCATAGGTTTGAAGAACTATGATATGCAAAGAAAATGGTGGATATGTGAGGCATATTGTACTTTTGTCACAGCATTGATGGTGTCAAAAAAGTAAGATCTTTGGTAATGTTTGGACAAGTGGTTTAACCTTAATGGTCACAAATATGTATAATTATGTGATGTTCATGAAGGAAGTACTTAATAAGGTTTATTCCAGGTGTAAAAATTACTGGTATGTACCCACCGAGCTGGTTGTAGATGGCTAGTGACCGGTACAGGTTTACAATGGAACAGGATATTCCAGGTGAATAATGGTGTAAAAATTATTGGTGTGTACCCACCGAGCTGGTTGTAGATGGCTGGTGGCCAGTATGGGTTTACAACGGAATATGTTATTGGGTGGCACTGACAGGGACCTGGCTTTAAAGGTTGTATCAGAATTTGTGTATGTTTTTGATACATTGATGTCTAAATCATGTTATTGTTAAAATTTTGTTATTTAATAAAAGCTGTGTTCAAAATACTCCAATTAAAATAATTTGTGTCATATTGTATTATTTAGGAGGTTTAATGTGTTTGGTTTTAATGTTTGACATCACTCCGCCCCCTCAGCCCTAACCAGGTCAAGGCCAGCATTCCATATAAAACACCTCTTTTATTGCAAATACCAATCATCAACGCACATTTCAAGGGAACGCAAGTGCGCCTTTTCAAGACTAATCAGGGGGGCAGGGTATGGGCCTAGTGGTGGTGGTACAAAATCCTCCCTTTTTAGTTACCAGTTTTGGCTATCTCCAAGCACTAAAAGATTACTAATGAATGGCTAAAGTTTTTCAGGCGATAATGGGAAATTTAGAAGGGCATTAGGTTTTCTGTTAACAAAGAATCTGTGCATGCTCTGCTTTACCTGGGTGACTGTAGATTTAACCAACCACCATGCCTTATTCATATTTATTTCATGATTTTGAAATCTTGGAAGGTAATAAAATACTGTTTTATAACCATATACAGGGAGCCATGATAAGGCCTGAAAAAAAAGATAGTTGAGACATAAGGAACATTATACACGAGAGTCTCCAGCTGGGTATGACACCTAGACATAAGGGGAGTGCTTCAGCCAAAGAGGGTCGTAAATCGCAGAGCTCAAGCACTCAGTGTACCGAGGTTATTTCTCATCCAATAAATCCAGCTCACTTCTCTCCCACACTGCCTGGATGTGCATTATATTATTCTGCCTGCTGACAGGCCTTGAACAAGGGGAAAGCCCATAGCACCAATTAGACAAAGGTGGGTGGAATACTCCTTCAATAAATGTGGTTCTTCATCAACTTTCACAGTGTGATGCCATGGACAGTGGGAGGAGATGTTTAACCATTTTCTGACAGTGAATGTCAAATTCATAGATGTAAATGCTTTCATATATGTTTAAAGAAGGGATCCAAACCTAAACTTTTTTATGGTTTGTAAATGTAAAGCCTTGCCCATACAGAACACATTTAACAGGTTTACTTTACTGCTGCTCTCCCCAGCACCATGTACTACTGTATCATATTTAAGCTAAGTTGCTATAGTCAGAGCTTTTACAGCTCTCCCTGTCCCCATATCACAGCCCTGGGCCAAGCACCAGTACTGTTACATGAGAGGAAGGGGAGGGAGTCACATGTTCTTATAATAATTGGAAGTACCAGTATTTTCGTTGCCCCCAGCCGCTGCTTATTAAAGCATATTTGTTACTTTTATCTCTTTGGGAAAAGCACATATTTGCTTTAAAGTGGAAATCAAGCCAACGATAAGATAACAATAATAACAAAAACAACTTTTGCTGCAATATTCAGCTTCAATCCAGAGACTTCCACCTACAGCACTAGATGTCCTCAATCTAGTGGTTTTTATCATTCAACCTATTGTCTCTGTGGCCAGGTCGTCCTGGACTCGTGATTAGCTTACCTCTTTGCTCTCTCCGCCAATCAGCATGCTCCTTTTCAACATATGAACTGATTACCTCCTCGTGTTGCTTCTTCCTCTTACATTCCAGCTGCAATAGACTGATACCAGGTCAAATCCAGGTATTCACACTGATTGAAATAAAATAATATACATTTGATTAGGTATTAATCCTTACAGAGCTTCATCCATTTGTGTTTTTTATACATGCCTAGGGTTCAGCTTTAGGTCTCTAAACCTACATATTGAGGAGAGCTGAAAAAGAAGCACTTGAAGTGGTAATAAGTTTAAGTGATTGTAAAATCTAGTTTTTTTTTTAAACAACAAACATGTTATACTTACCTTCTCTGTGCAGTTGGTTTTGCACAGAGCAGCCTAGATCCTCCTCTTCTCGGGTCCCTCTTTGCTGCTTCTGGCCCCTCCCTCCTAACGAGTGCACCAACAGTCAGCAACTCTCTATGGGGGGCACCCAAGCCGAGTCAGAGCTCCGTGTATCCATTCACACACGGAGCCCCATCCTGGACCCGTCCCCTCTCTCCCCTGATTGGCTGACTGACCTTGATTGACAGCTGTGGGAGCCAATTGCACCACTGCTGTGTCTCAGCCAATCAGGAGGAGTGTCCCGGACGGCTTAGACACTTGTGGACATCTCTGGAGAGAGATGGGGCTCAGGTAAGTAATTGGGGGGTGCTGGGGGGCTGCTACACACAGAAGGTTTTTTATCTTAATGCATAGAATGCATTGAGATAAAAAAACCTTCTGCCTTTACAACTCCTTTAATGCTTTGAAAATAAAAAAAGATTCAGTACAAAACCAGGCTTTTAAAGGTAACTGTCCATGCCATAACAAAATAAATACATAGCTAATAATGATTTCAAACCTAAGTTATATTTGAGTTTGGTAACTGAACACAATTATGAGATATATATTTATTTTATTACAGGTACTTATATAGTGTCGTCACGTTATGCAGTGCTTTACATACAGTATCTCACAAAAGTGAGTACACCCCTTAGATTTTTGTAAATATTTTATTATATCTTTTCATGTGACAACACTGAAGAAATGACACTTTGCTACAATATAAAGTAGTGAGTGTACAGCTTGTATAACAGTGTAAATTTGCTGTTCCCTCAAAATAACTCAACACACAGCCATTAATGTCTAAACCGCTGGCAACAAAAGTGAGTACACCCCTAAGAGAAAATGTCCAAATTGGGCCCAATTAGCCATTTTCCCTCTCCGGTGTCATGTGACTCGTTAGTGTTACAAGGTCTCAGGTGTGAATGGGGAGCAGGTGTGTTAAATTTGGTGTTATCGCTCTCACTCTCTCATACTGGTCACTGGAAGTTCAACATGGCACCTCATGACAAAGAACTCTCTGAGGATCTGAAAAAAAGAATTGTTGCTCTACATAAAGATGGCCTAGGCTATAAGAAGATTGCCAAGACCCTGAAACTGAGCTGCAGCACGGTGGTCAGGACCATACAGCGGTATAACAGGACAGGTTCCACTCAGAACAGGCCTCGCCATGGTCGACCAAAGGAGTTGAGTGCACGAGCTCAGCGCCATATCCAGAGGTTGTCTTTGGGAAATAGATGTATGAGTGCTGCCAGCACTGCTACAGAGGTTGAAGGGGTGGGGGGTCAGCCTGTTAGTGCTCAGACCATACGCCGCACACTGCATCAAATTGGTCTACATGGCTGTCATCCCAGAAGGAAGCCTCTTCTGAAGATGATGCACAAGAAATCCTGCAAACAGTTTGCAGAAGACAAGCAGACTAAGGACATGGATTACTGGAACCATGTCCTGTGGTCTGATGAGACCAAGATAAACTTATTTGGTTCAGATGGTGTCAAGCGTGTGTGGCGGCAATCAGGTGAGGAGTACAAAGACAAGTGTGTCTTGCCTACAGTCAAGCATGGTGGTAGGAGTGTCATGATCTAGGGCTGCATAAATGCTGTTGGCACTGGGGAGCTACAGTTCATTGAGGAAACCATGATTGCCAACAAGTACTGTGACATACTGAAGCAGAGCATGATCCTCTCCCTTCAGAGATTGGGCCGCAGGGCAGTATTCCAAAATGATAACGACCCCAAACACACCTCCAAGACGACCACTGCCTTGCTAAAGAAGCTGAGGGTAAAGGTGATGAACTGGCCAAGCATGTCTCCTCAAACCTCAAATCCTCAAACGGAAGGTGGAGGAGCACAAGGTCTCTAACATCCACCAGCTCCGTTATGTCGTCATGGAGGAGTGGAAGAGGACTCCAGTGACAACCTGTGAAGCTCTGGTGAACTCCATGCCCAAGAGGGTTAAGACAGTGCTGGATAATAATGGTGGCCACACAAAATATTGACACTTTGGGCCCAATTTGTTCATTTTCACTTAGGGATGTATTCACTTTTGTTGCCAGTGGTTTAGACATTAATGGCTGTGTGTTGAGTTATTTTGAGGGGACAACAACTTTACACTGTTATACAATCTGTACATTCACTATTTTACATTGTAGCAAAGTGCCATTTCTTCAGTGTTGTCACATAAAAAGATATAATAAAATATTTACAAAAATGCGGGGGTCTACTCACTTTTACTGTATATATAGTACATTCACATCAGTCCCTGTCCTCAAGGAGCTTACAATCTAAGGTCCCTAACTCGCATTTATACACATACTAGGGCCAATTTAGACAGGAGCCAATTAACCTATCAGCATGTCTTTAGAGTGTAGAAGGAAACCAGAGGAAACCCACGCAGGCACAGTAGAACATGCAAACTCCACACAGGTAGCGTTGTGCTTGGAATTCGAGTCGGTGACCCTAGTGCTGCTAGGTGGAAGTGCTAACCACTTAGCTACTGTGCTGCCCAGATAGTATAATAAATGGAATTAAAAATTCATCCATCCTAGTAAATTGAGCCAATCAGTTAGGATCACTTAGAAACAGGAACTGCAAGCAAAAGAAAACAGCCTATCACAGAGTGACATGTAAATTTCCAATGGACTATGACTAGGAAGCAAATATAAAGCAACATGTCAGGAAAAAGTATTTGTATAGTGGTGGTCCTTAGAGGTCCGCAGGATGGAGCTGAGAAAGTAGGGGCCCAGAGAACAACCCAGATTGTTCATCAGAAAAAATAAGAAGAGAGGTAGGGGAGCCCTTATAGTGTAGTATCTATATAAAAAGTATTTAAAAAAATATTACCTCCAAGAGTGCGGGTTTGGACTTGAAAAAATGAACATGGTAACTTACAAGTTGTACATTAGGAGAGGTTGCAGTAACCCAACTGAGTAGATCAAGCAACCTTCCATGGAAGCAAGTGGAAAACGACAGGTTTCTAACATTCTTTCCAACAACAAATGTCAAGGGGAAAAAAACTCAACCTAAAAGAAAACACTGTCTATGTGTCTATTGTCGTCTTTTCCAACACTTGTTTAAATAAATCCTGGTACCTCCAAGTATGAAGAAGCACATGACACACCACCCGTCTCCCCACAGTCATGTGGAGATGTGTACAATCGTAATCATTGCCACTTCCTTCGCAGGCCAGCAGCAGAGGAGCAAGCATAAGGATAACTGATGGGTGCATAGTGCAGGTTTGGTGGTGGGTTGAGAGGAGGTGTCCTTTGGTGCATCATACATGTGCTTTTACCTGTAGGAGCTTCTTCTGTGTGAACATCCAAAAGGTCTGAAACTGCTGCTTACCACCACCACCTTGGGTGAGATGTCACCCACCTCAGCAGACTTAGAGCTGTCACTCAAGTGACACCCTATAGCTACCTTTCTCAACCTTTTAACACAAAGAAACCTTTAAAATACCTCTCAGGGAACCCCTGCTAATAATTACTATATCTATAAATTGTTGGTACATTAGTGTGATCACTGGGAAGAATACTCTTTACATTAGTGGATATTGAGAAGAATACCCCTCACAGATAATGGTTATATTCTGAGAGGCAGAACATGCTCAATTCTCAAGGAACCACTTAGCAACGTCTGGAGGAACCCTTGGATTCCATAGAGCCCTGGTTGAGAAAGGTTTCTCTATAGTATTGCCCTTCCCTCCTCTGCTCCTGGCTGCTACATAAAAGGTTGTGTATGGAAGTGAGAAGAGGGGTGAAGGAGCTAGCCAGAAAAGACAGTAATTAGACACTCGCAGAAGAGAAGAGGGCTATGACATCATGAGAGAGAAGGGGAACTGGCTGTGGTAGCCAATGCCAGCTCTTCCTGGAGTGGTGAATTTCCCTAACAAACTGCAAGTGAATAAAATATTATACTTGATTTTTCTGGGCTCTTACCTGCCATTTGGTGACATGCTCTCTTTATGGTGGATGCTACAATGGTATCCTGGCTGTGGGCATGAGAATGATCATATGCTTAAGCAGCCATAGACAGAGAAATTTTCTTTCCTGCAACCACCCCCTGGGAGAATACAGTGATTACTGCTAGCAGCTATAAAAGCGGCTGGCAATAATCGCATGTAAAATCTGACAGACTGGTTGCACCCAAGGTGATCGATCGATCAACTTGGGTACATTCAACCTGCCCATACATGGTTTAAATCTCGGCTGCTGAACCGGACAAGATTCAAACCTTCTACGGCCGGCATTAGTCTTTGTTTCTGGAATTGGTTATTTCATCCTTGTGCTTTCAACTTCTTTCATTGGAAGGATTGGAAAATGGTAACCTCCAATGTGCAGGGGCTGGTGAGGCTCAAAATAAAAGATGCAAGAAAAGCACAAAACTTGATGTTGTGTAATTTTACAGATTTTTTTTCCATTCACCAGAGTTCTATTTTAAAGCGGTAGTAAAGTAAAAAAAATTTTTATTTTTTAAACGGGTCCTCCGGCAGCCTTATGCCATAATGTACAAGTATGCACTGCATACTTGTACATTATGACAAACTTACCTACAAACGCAGCCCTCCAGCACTGCACTCTCAGCGCTCTCCCTTGTCCCCATCAGCTTCCATCTTCGCCCGGTATTTCTTCCGGGTTTGCGATCTTCGGCCACTTGTTTGGCTGTACCACGGCAACATCGCAGCGGCACACCGAGCAGGTTGTAAAAGTGGTCTGAATTGCGCATGTGTGGCTCAGATCACATTACCCGCTGACAGGCAGGGGGGAGATTTATGACAGAAGAGACTTCTAGGGTCTCTTCTGTTATAAAAACCCTGCCTGGTAGCCACTTTTATAATAACTGACTTTACTAGCACTTTAATTGATTCCCAGTACCTTTATTTCAATTTACTAGAGTTTGAACCTATAACATCCGCTGTGTTAACAAACATTTCTACAAACAGTAGTTTGTAGAAATATACAAAAAAAAAATAAAGGCAATTTCTGAAAGTACAACAACACGTCACTACAGGCTGTAGAAGTAAAGATCCAGGAATATTTAATTTTACATATAATTTTATCTGTTAATAACTGCAGGATGCAGATGGTGCTTTTGGTGTAAATCTCTCCTAAATGTGGACCATAAATGGGATGTCATTATGTCAATGCAGCTTAAGCTGCTAAGCTATTTTTTCTTAAGTGCTTTAAGCAATAATGATTTCGGTAAGACTGTTTACATTCTTCCATGTTGTTACTTGCTTTTATTTGTCCACCTGGTCTAAATTGGTGATTTATGATGACGGCTGTTTATTACATAATCCTTGCTTTGTATACAAAACTGCTTAGCACATTTAGTGCATTTTAGATATGATCAGATGTATAACCTTTTAAAAAATACCTTCAATGACTTAGCCCTTAGCCACCCACCAAGTCATATACTTATATACATGTATACCCAATGTACAAACAGGTATTATCAGCAACGGGCCTGATAGGCGTCCTGGTGGAATTATGCACATTTTGTATGTAGCGCCACCCCCGAAGGAGCCGCTTGGTGAATTTGGATTCTCTGATCTCTGCCTCAACTCCAAGAATGACCTCAGCCCTTCTGACACACCTGGTTAAATAAAATGACTGCAAAAACATTTAAGGACACATGTGGTAAATACCGTTATCCTGGCTGTGGATTATCAATTATACATGGGTTGTGAATTATCACCAAAAATAGACACACACCTGGTAGTGATAAACAAGTTGAATATTTTAGCAAGGTTTAAAGCATATGGAAACTTACAATACTGTTAAACCTTGCTACAAATAGCTAATACATTAGAAAAGACAACCTTAAATATTTAGCAACTGCAGGTATAGAAAGGGTAGTAATCTATATGCCCTTAACATAGGCGCTGAGAGGGAGGAGAGAAGAATTGTCAACTTCTCAGCTCCTTCTGGGCCGCAAACACCTTTGAGAGGCAGGTCCTGAGGTGAAGAATACTAGTGTCTTCTGCTAGCAAACGGTGGGGTCCTTGTTTTAAGAAAAGGTTTAAACAAGCCTGCATAGAGCAGTAATCCTCTAGAATGTTCCGTTAGGTAGTGATTTAAAAGGGCAAACTACTAGAGATGGCAGCTCCAAACAAGCATCCCGTGACACTAAAAAGGGAAGTTGGTGTCTGCATGCAGTGTCAGTATGGTGTCAAGAAGGATGTTGGGTTTACACCCACTAATCAGTCCTCTGTGTGATGACACAACAGTAGTCCCAGGTGCTGGTTTAGGCTCCTGATGCTCCTAGCGATGTTGTAAGGCACTGAATCTTTTGCTGATGGCCGATCGAGATGACTGGTAGCGAAACTCGCAAGGTGAACATGCAGCCGACCCGATACCCGGATGGGTATCTCGATCCCTGAAAGGCGTGGGTCGTCTCTGCTGAGCTGAGTGGTGCTGGGCTGCTGAGTAGGGTCCCTGGACTAAATAATAGTGGACCACGTGACTGTCTCTGCTCCTGGCCCTCGGGCGTCCTCACTCCTCCGTCTCCAGGCAACACTCGCCTGGCAGTCTGGAAAAGCTTGGCTATCTCCCCCTCTGATGCTGCCATAGTCTCTCTATCTCAGTCTCCTCAGTCTCAGTGGTTTTCCTCACACCTGTCACCTCACCACACTCTCTCTCCCTCTCCTCAGACCGCTCTCCTTATTCTCCTCACAGACTCTTTTTTCCAGGCTTCAGGATTTCCCTCCTCCTCTGTTGGGGCACACAGTCCCTGGTGTCAGCGTGTGTCTCTCTTCTCACTCTGGCACCTCAGTTCCTTCCCCTCACACACTCCTCCACTTTTCACTGTTAAGTGTCACTGTGTCCCAGCAAAGGACTTTTTGAGCCTTGGTATCTACCTCTCTTTTAAGCAATCTCCTCTCCTCTGTCTCCTGTCAGCACTCTCTCTCTCTCTCTTTTACCTCAGTACTTCCCTCTCTTCTCTCCCCTCAGCACTTCCTGAAACTTCCCCTTTTCCCAGTGTACTCTCTCTCTCTTTATTTTCTGGAAGGACCTCTCTATGTCTCCATCTTGTGACCAAAAGGAGAAATTGCATTACAACATGCCCGCTACATGTATTATTATTCAGGATTTATATAGCGCCAACAATTTGCGCAACACTTTACAACATGTGCACAGACAGTGCAGTTACAATACAATTCAGTACAAAATGAATCAGAGGGCCCTGGTATATATAGGTATTAAAGTGGATCTTTAACCTCTCTTCCCCATTTTTTTTTTACCTCTGCCTACTAGGTAATGTGTTCTGCAAAGTCAAATACTCACACACCCAGTGGATCCAGTGTTGTCCCACTAAGATCATCTTGTCTCTGCCACTGCTTGGTTCAATGCAGCCATGTCGTTTGTAACATAATCAAGAGGCCTACCACCTCTTCCAGGTTCAGATGGCGGACCTCCCGATAATGTGGGGCTAGGCCCTCCTCCTTTTTGAATAAAGGACTATGCCTACTGGGATATGTGACGTGCATATCCCAGGAGGCACAATGAGCACTGTGCCCGTCATTTGCTAGGTGAGTGACATGCATGGCGGGGCTGGTCCGGACACTTTTTATGAGAAAGAAGGACAAATAAGCAATAAAAAAATAGACAGCGCTATGGGGGGGGGTTGGAGAGGAGGGAACTTTATTCAGAGCATGAAGATCCACTTTAACAGAGATACCTCAGTATTAATGATGCCCCAAGTTCAGTTACAGAGTCCCCTGAGCCCCAGAAGCTGCAGTTAAATTATTAGATCATAGAAATACTTGCATAATAGTCGCTTCTAACTTTGAGTTCAGCAGCAAGGACAGGACATGTGGCTGAGACCTTCTCTCTCCCTCCACATCCTCTTTCCAGGGTTTCAAAGCCAACAAACCAGGGGCACCCGCCCAACAACCTAAGTGCATATATATTTACAGACATTTACAAATTCAGACACTAGAGGGCAGTAGAACCCTACACGCATACAATAGGGAAAGCTCAGTAACCATTAGTAAGGCTTGGGAGGCAGAAGGAGAGGGGTGGGCAATTCACTTAATTAAGTCAATATTGGCATTTCCTGGTTCCTTGGCACTGGTTTTTGGCCTCCTGGGACACTGAAAGCATATCAAAGTGAACAAACAAACACAACACATGCTAGGCCCGCCCCCTCCTCCTCTGTGAATGAAAGATTATGAATCCTGGAATATGTGGGAACAGAAATGTTATCTATTGCAGCATATCAGTCTTTAGGGCCATCTCACATAGTGCCACTCTGTTCTGTTCAGCAAGAGATGCATCAGCAGATTCCCTGCTGAATCAAGGCTGAATGGGATGGATGTCAGTTTTTTCACATCCTTGCCCACTTAGTTTGTATCTGCATTTACAAAGCGGACGGGGGAAGACCCGTGACGGCTCTATGGCCTTGTAAATGATGCAGTCCCTTTCTTTCTTTCTTTTCTCTGGACTTGGATGGACTTGGAGGTAGGAGGATGTAAACGGGCATAAGTCCTTTACATCAGCCTGCCCATAGACCCACTTTTCACTTCTGATCAGGTCCTACTGAAAAACAGACAGGCGGACCTAATCAGAAAACCTGTGTGATGGCTGTATTAGTTGACTTTTTTCATGATTGTTCTCATTTATTTCTACCTGGTGGTCCTGCCAATAACACACTTCCTGCCCCAGGGTGACAACAATCACTCACCAGAAAATACTTAAAATAATGGTGTAGCATTGTAACCATAATTTGCTCTCGTGATTTGAATTGCAAACATCTCCTTCTCTCCTTATCTCCATTACATAAGAGGGAGGTGTTCTGTATCTCACAGATGATTGCTGACACTAATTTACGTGCCCCCCCCCCCCCCTCTTTATACAACATCACCACCTTTAACCACTTGCCATCCAAGCCAATTCTGTCATTTCTCTCCTACATGTGAAAATCTTTTTTTTTTTGCTAGAAAATTACTCAGAACCCCAAACATATACATATATTTTTTTCAGCAGAAACCCTAGGGAATAAAATGGCGGTTGTTGCAGTTGTTTATGTCACACGGTATTTGCTCAGAAAAATAGCCCCTATGATGGCTTTTACATTGCAGAGAATTGCCAGCTAAAAAATAAAAGATACCTGGATGATGCCTGTAGCCTCAGGTATCATCCAGATATCTCCACTTCAATGTCCGGACGTCATGTCAACCCAGGGGAAGTATGGACAAAGCTTTATCGGCCATACTTCTTTTATGGGTCACAGGACTACAATTACTTTTGCTCTCCTGTGACCCAGAGTCAGCTGATAGTGGGCTATTGCCAGCTATAATCAGAGGACGAGGCAGAGTGGCACTAGGCTCAGAAAGCATCCCAACAAGACTGTAGAGATCCACTGGTTGCCTAACTGACAACTGGCTTGGCCTTTCAGCATGCGGATGAAAGCAAGAGCCAGCTGCACCCACCCCCTTCCCAACTCAGCGATCCAGTGAATGCTGGAGGAACTGAGTGGAGAGTGGTGACTGACAGTCTCTGCTCTCTGCTCGGAGCAGATTGGGGGGTGAACTATCAGCAGTCATGTGATCGGTTAGTTCTTGGTCTTAGAGCAGATGTTGGACAGTTGTAGCACCATATAGATGCTACAGCAAGGAGGTGAGTATGCATATTTTTTAAATCCCATACATCTTCTTTACCAAAGCCAAATATATACTGTACATCTTGCAGTTTACACACGGGATCTTCCTTGAAGGCATTGGTGACAACGTTTTCCCAGGGAGCAGCTGAAAGGCACTGGCTTTTTCACCAAGAAAACCAGGAAATAGATTCAGGTAATTTGCAAGAGCTACATGCACCTTTTTTTCCTTGGTAGGGAGGGCTGCTTTAAAATTCAATTTAGGGCGCAGGAAGTTACAAGGACACTGGGAGTGTGGCAAGATCAACAGGTATGCTTCTGTACCTACAGTATAAGCCTGAGGAGAATAGCAATTAGAGAGTATGAAAAGCAACTGACTTGTCAATCAACACGAATTGACAAATATACATAAACATAAGTGCAGCTCTAAAAAGATTTATTGTGAAAGAAAATTAAACTCAAAGAAATGTACGACAATCAGCAATCAAGCAAATATGTGTATTAATCAGTGAAAGTCCTAAAAGATTCAATGAAAACTTATTTTAAGCTTGAATATATAATCCTTCGTTAAAAATGACACCGCTGTGATCCACCATCATGTGCTACAAAGATACACTTACCAGAACAAATGGACTCTTTTAGATAAAGAAAAGAGTTCAAATGTACTTGTATATCTCAATTGTCACTGTCTGAGATGCATTGCACTCTGCTTCAGATGCTTATGACAGCTGTAACTTCAGGTTTGTATCTCTCTGGAATACCTTCCACCTCTAATTAGGTTACACACTTATGACAGTTGGATTATTCGGCCATAGCATGCGAAAAAAGCTGAAAAAGCCTCATAGTGTAAAACTGCAACAATACTTTATTTAAAATGCACTAAATACTCACAATAAAAAAAAAATCACATAATTGCTTAGAAAGAACGAATGGTCCCAGGAGTCAGACAGGCCACTTCCTGGTATTGGAGTGCGTAATGTCACAAGCATAGGCTCCACCCTACACGTTTCATAACATCTGACGTCGTCCTGAGCATAGAAGTTTTTTTCGCGTGCTATGGACAAGTAATCCGACTGTCATGAGTGTGTTACCTGGTTGGATGTGGAAGTGCATGGTATTCTGGACAGATAGAAACCTGAGGTTATGGCTGTCATAAGCATATAATCTGGAGCGGAGGCGGAATTGCACTGCATCTCAGATGGTGACCATTGAAATATACAAGCGCATTTTTTCTTTATCTGAAAGTATCCATTTGCTCTGGTAAGAGTATCTATGTGGCACATGATGGTGGATCACAGCGGTGTCATGTTTTTATATTGAAGATTAAAAGAAGATTTTATTAAATCTTTTGGAACTGTCCCTGATTAATACACATATTTCCTTGATTGCTAATCATTGCACATTTCTTTGAGTTTAATTTTATTTAACAATAAGTCTTTTTAGTGCTGCACGTGTGTTTATCCTTCTGTACCTGAAGAAAAAAGTGCTTTGCCTGAAAAAAGAAAACTAATGCAGCTAACACAGAACTGTTGAGCTGCAATATATAACATTTTTGTTATTTTTGTTTCTTTTGTTTTGTATAGGTTAGAAGTTATGTGCAAATAGCAAAAGCTGTAAGGAAGAGTTATAAGAAAATAAGAAAACTAAATGTAGAGTTCGGCTTCAAGAAAGCAATGGCACACTGGTAAGAAGTTTGTCTTCCTTTGGACAGCATTGATATAATCGGTATAGTTATAGATATAGAAGGCAGTTGAATGGCCCCGCCAGAAGACACTTAAAAATAGAACTGAATTTTGGGCTTCAGATGACAGATGACCATTACACCATACAGAATCCACTTCCACATGCTCTGTGTATATTTTTTTAAGACAAAAGTCGAGCCGTTTTCATATAAACCACAAAGGCAGTGAGATAATGGGGACTGTGAAAGTGGAAAAATAAATGAACATATGTTGATGGCAGCTTGTGATTTATTTGTGGAAATTAACTTGATGACCTCATCCAAATTAAGTTTTCTAAGTGTCCTAGAGAAGAACTGTCTGCACTCTCCTCAACAACCAATCAGATTCTCTATGTCTTGTCAATAGCACAGGAAGAAGAAAAGGGACACATTACTATGGCCGACTGCTTTGGGCAAGATAAAAGATTAATCTTTAAGTTTCTCTACTATACCAACATCAATGTCCCCAGGGTTCTGTGACTTCATTAAAGACTAAGTCCACCTTTCTGACCCTGCTTCATCTAACACCCATGGCATATGTATGGTATAAATTGAAACATGGTCAAGTTCCCAGCCCCAGCTCTGTACTGAATTAAGAAGGTTTTCTCCCTGCGGGCTCCTGTCATTTTATTGAGTTCAGCGTGGCTGTACTGTATGTGGCAGCAGTCACATCATCCATTTGCAGGGATCTGTGAAGAGAGAGACTGCAGATCCCATCTGTCACTGAGGCAGAGGGACTTGTAGATCTTAGTGGAGCATAAGACCCACACCTGTAGAACATTGGTAACTTCCTCCAGCTCCCTAACGGAAAGTCGGGACTTGTAGCTAGAGAAATTGTCTGCAGGAGCCTGTGCGCGTTGTACCTCCAATCCCAGCACAAAAACATATAAATGTACAGCTCAATCCCCCACCTCACCCCTAAAACACACACAACCTATCTCTTTTATATCAACTGAAGTTAAAAATGGTATAGAAACATACCTAAAACCCCATTTACGTACCTAAATCTTTGGTCATGTGACACAGCATTCCTGATACTTCTATCTTATGGACTGCGAAGGTGGAGGGCACTTCCTTAGATGACTATGCCACCCTAAACCAGGGTTTCTCAACCAGGGTTCCTTCAGAGGTTGCTAGGGGTTCCTTAAGCAAATAGCAATGTCTGCCCCTCAGATAAGTTCCCACTGACACCATTGATCTTTTTAGCTATCTGTTAGCGCAGGGGTCTGCAAACTTCCTAAACAAAGGGCCAGTTTACTGTTCTTCAAACTTTAGGGGGGCAAAACTGGGGCCAGCAGGAGTAGAAAATGTCCCCGGTGTCAGTGGGAGTCAACAGCATCCCTCTTTAGTATTAGTGGAAGGAATAGTGTCCCATCATTGGTGTCAGTGGGAGGAATAGTGCCCCGTTGTTGGTGTCAGTGGGAGGAATAGTGACCCACCACTGGCATCATTGGTATGAATAGTTCCCCATCATTGGTGTCAGTGGGAGGAATAGTGCCTCATCGTTGATTAGTTATGGGCCGGACTGACCCGTATTCAGAACTTTCGAGCACCGTGCATGTTCGAACCGGAATAACGAACACCATTATAGTCAATGGGACCCAAATGTCAAAAATCAAAAGTGCCCATTTTGAAGGCTTACATACAAGTAATTAGGCATACAATGGTTATAGGGGTCTGGGTCCTGCTCTGGAGGACATGTATCAATAAAAAAAAGTTTGTGAAAAACGTCATGTTTAAATGAGCAGTGATTTTTTTATTTTTAGACTGAAATCATTAAAATGAAAAATTCCAATATAGTGCCTGGGGGATCCCCTTATTCTACCTGTAAAGTGGCAGATCTGTACCATGTCTAGTATCTGCTGCAGCAATAATTGCATTTATAAAGCCCCCAAAAAAAATTCCCTGCAAGCTGCATTTATTTTGCTCAGCAACAGCGAGTGTATAATGAGGCCACAATGTAGTGCACTGGGAACAAGATTAGAGATTTTTTGGATACATTCTGGTGTCACTTTGACTTTGGATAGAAGTAACGGGTACCTAAAAATTGGTCTGAAAAAATTGCAATGATATGCACCTGTCAAACAGGTGCAGAAAAATTGGTCTTTGGGTGTCGGTGGCACCTTCCCACCGTAACCCTATAGAGGTACTCTTGATGAAAGTAAGAATTGGCCTTGCTGTAAAAAATTGCAATGATATGCACCTGTCAAACCGTAAAATGGTCAATGTAAAGTGGTGTTTGGTGCACTTTAATTTGAGTACTCACACTACACAGACACACTCCACAGACACACTCCACGGATACACTATAATATACTGCAATATAATGCGCCATACGTACAGTGACGCACAGAACTATATGACAATAAACTTGCAGTAACGCACATAGAAGTAAATGGCGTTCAACTTGCAGTAACGCACACAGAAGTAAATGGCATTAAATTTGCAGTAAAGCACACACAAGTAAATGGCGTTAAACTTGCAGTAATGCACAAAACTATATGGCGTTAAACTGGCAGTAACACACACAAAACTATATAGCGTTAAACTGGTAGTAACACACACAGAACTATATGGCGATAAACTGGCAGTAACGCACACAGAACTATATGGCGTTAAACTGGAAGTAACGCACACAAATTTATATGGCGTTAAACTGGCAGTAACACACACAGAAGTAAATGGCGTTAAACTTGCAGTAACGCACAAAACTATATGGCGTTAATCTGGCAGTAACACACACAAAACTATATAGCGTTAAACTGGTAGTAACGCACACAGAACTATATGGCGATAAACTGGCAGTAACGCACACAGAACTATATGGCGTTAAACTGGAAGTAACACACACAGATTTATATGGCGTTAAACTGGCAGTAACACACACAGAAGTAAATGGTGTTAAACTTGCACTAACGCACAAAACTATATGACGTTAAACTTGCAGTAACGCACAAACTATCTGGCGTTAAACTGGCAGTAACGCACACAAAACTATATGGCGTTAAACTGGCAGTAACGCACACAGAACTATATGGTGTTAAACTGGCGTTAAACTGGCAGTTAAACTGGCATTAAATTGGTGTTAAACTCGCAGTAATGCACACAGAACTATATGGCGTTAAACTGGCAGTAACGCACACAGAACTATATGGCGTTAAACTGGCAGTAAGGCACACAAAACTATATGGCGCTAAACTGGCAGTAACGCACACAGAAGTAAATGGCGTTAAACTGGCAGTAACGCAATCAAATAGACAGTGTTCAACCATCACTAACCTGATGCTATCTGAACTGTCCCTACTCTAGCTATACACTAATGTAAAGATTACTGACACTGTCTCACTACACTACACTGAAACTATCAAAGCTGTCCCTACTCTACACTAATGTATGTATGAATGAAATGGTCTCACTACACTACAGTGAAACTATCTGAGCTGTCGCTACTCTAGCTGCACACTATGCAAAACTGAATGATGGTCCTCCTCACTGCACTCACACTATCCCTAGACTGACACTAAACTAATTTTCTACACTGACAATTGAAGCAAAATAGCACAGTATAGCACACTAACTAATAGCACTGAACAGAGCCCTGTTCTATCTCTCTCTCCACGCTGAAATCACACTGAAAATGGCTGCCATTAAAAGAATACTTTTATACTGTGGGGCGGGAATGAGCCATGAGTGGATAAAGTCATGATGATAATGTCCAATCATGACTCTGACAGTGCTCTGTGCCCTGATAAGCTTTCACTGCTTCAGCCAATCAGGGCTTGCAATGCGCTGTTCCGCAATGCATTGTGGTCGGTTCGAGGGGGGCGAACAAACTGTCAAACGACCCATTTGTTCGGCTGTTCACCGAACGTTCGAAATTTCGAATTTTCGGCCCGAACCACTCGCCCATCCCTATCGTTGATGTCTGTGGGAGGAATAGTGCCCCATCGCTGGTAGCAGTGGGAGGAATAGTGACCCATCATTGGTGTCAGTGGAAGGAATAGTGCTCCATCACTGGTATCAGTGGGAGGAATAGTGCCCCATCACTGGCATCATTAGAAGGAATAGTGTCCCATCGTTGGTGTCAGTGGGAGGAATAGTGCCCCATCACTGGCATCATTGGAGGAATAGTGCCCCATCGTTAGTGTCAGTGGAAGTAATAGTGCCCCATCATTGGTATCAGTGGGAGGAATAGTGCCCCATCACTGGCATCATTGGGAGGAATAGTGCCCCATCACTTGAATCAATGGGAGAAATAGTGCCCCATCATTGGTATCAGTGGGAGGAATAGAGCCCTATCATTGGTGTCAGTGGGAGGAATAGTGACCCCATCGTTGGTGTCAGTGGGAGGAATAGTGCCCCATCATTGGTATCAGTGGGAGGAATAGTGCCCCATCACTGGCATCATTGGGGGGAATAGTGCCCCATCGTTGGTGTCGGTGGGAGGAATAGTGCCCCATCATTGGTATCAGTGGGAGTAATAGAGCCCCATCATTGGTGTCAGTGGAAGGAATAGTGCCCCATCACTGGCATCATTGGGAGGAATAGTGCCCCATCATTGGTATCAGTGGGAGGAATAGAGGCCCATCATTGGTATCAGTGGGAGGAATAGTGCCCCATCATTGGTATCAGTGGGAGGAATAGTGCCCCATCTTTGGTATCAGTGGGAGAAATAGTGCCTCATTGTTGGTATCAGTGGGAGGAATATTGCCCTATCATTGGTATCAGTGGGAGGAATAGTGCCCCATCACTGGTATCAGTGAGAGGAATAGTGCCCCATCACTGGCATCATTGGAGGAATAGTGCCCCATCGTTAGTTTCAGTGGAAGTAATAGTGCCCCATCATTGGTATCAGTGGGAGGAATAGTGCCCCATCACTGGCATCATTGGGAGGAATAGTGCCCCATCACTTGAATCAATGGGAGGAATAGTGCCCCATCATTGGTATCAGTGGGAGGAATAGAGCCCTATCATTGGTGTCAGTTGGAGGAATAGTGACCCCATCGTTGGTGTCAGTGGGAGGAATAGTGCCCCATCATTGGTATCAGTGGGAGGAATAGTGCCCCATCACTGGCATCATTGGGGGGAATAGTGCCCCATCGTTGGTGTCGGTGGGAGGAATAGTGCCCCATCATTGGTATCAGTGGGAGTAATAGAGCCCCATCATTGGTGTCAGTGGAAGGAATAGTGCCCCATCACTGGCATCATTGGGAGGAATAGTGCCCCATCATTGGTATCAGTGGGAGGAATAGAGGCCCATCATTGGTATCAGTGGGAGGAATAGTGCCCCATCATTGGTATCAGTGGGAGGAATAGTGCCCCATCATTGGTATCAGTGGGAGAAATAGTGCCTCATTGTTGGTATCAGTGGGAGGAATATTGCCCTATCATTGGTATCAGTGGGAGGAATAGTGCCCCATCATTGATATCTTTGGGAAGAATAGTGACCCATTGTTGGTGTCAGTGGCAGGAACTATGCCCCACTGTTGCTGACATTGGAGGGAATAATGCCCCAAGGGCCGGATAAAAGCAATGTATATGATATTCATAATTTAATTTGAATTGCTCTTCTGAAACTGTTTTTTTTTTTAAGTCATGTGACTGACACAGCACCAATCAGACTCACACTGTAGAAAGCATATATCAGCAGAGTAATAGAAGCCCCTCCTAAAGATCTTTCCTTGCAGATGCCAAAGAACAGGGAAAGGTCATGTGAGCAGACAACAGCGCTGCAGGATATTGGGTACTTTAGGATTTAAAAAAAAATATACAGTGCCATGATATACTGTATATGATTTATGTGAATGAATTATGGCAGTTACACTTCTCTGTTTAGTATCACTTTAAGTAACACTCGCAGGTTCCTCTTCCAGCCAGTGACTGGACAGTGAAAGGAGAAGCAGCAGGCTGGTGAGCTAATTTCTCTTTCACTCTGCTCTCTCCTCCTATTAGCATGTTGTATAGTTGTATATTAGCACAACTGATTGGCTCCTTGTGTTGTTTTTCCCTCCTCCATTCTGACCTTTGCTGTACAGGGTCTGCTAGCGGCTAATAGCATGTCAAATTCAGGTACCTACACTGTGTGCATTAAAAACTACATTTAATGATGTGTTAATGATTACAGATCTGCATTCACTTGTGTATTTTATATCTGAGTTTGGCTTAAATTAAAAATTGAAAACATAATCAAGGTTGTTTAATGATTTTTTTTTTGTAAGCATACAGCAAACATATGAAAAAAGACATCTGCTCAAAACATACTTGAATATTCCACATAATTACCTAGATTAGAAGTTGCCATATGTGGTTGTGATACATTTATAGAAAATTAGGTTATCACTGAACAGAAATATTTCTTTGAAAGACGTTACTGAAAACGTTATTGCTGTGTTGCCAACCTACCAGATTGCAATTTACTGACACGGCACCCAAAATGTACTGGCACAGCCAAGTTTTTACTGACATTTGCAAAAGTTACAAAATTACAGTTTTAAGTGCAAATTTCAGTATTTAGGCTACAAACACGTACAATATGCGATTAGCAATGTGATTTAAGGTAGATATTAGGGCAAAAACATATGTCTTATTATATTTTCAATATACAGTAGTAAGTAAGTAGCTTAGGAACAGGACTCAGGATAACAAGAAATTAGAATGGACAGGCACACATACATGAAATTGACTGTCACTGACAGCAGTGTGCAGCATCACGGATGATGATGACACCTCACCATCACGACGCGTCCCCTCCTGAGTCACAGTGACAGTCTCTCCCCACGCCAGGCGGTCCCTTTAGTACATTCTAGTCATTCTAGTCACTGACAATCCCGCTCCTAGCTTGACTTGCTCCCTTCCAGCGAGGCTCCGGCTGCTCCAATTCAGCTCTCTTGCACTATGACATCACACGACATGATCAGGCACTGCCTCTGCCAGACCCGAATCAAACATTCGTACGAATTTCCGTAAATTCGTACATTCGGAAGGATCCAAAATACGAATTGCTATGTTTCCGCATTTTATACGAAATACGAAATTTCGTTTCTGAATTTCGTATCCAAATTCCGTTACAACGGAAACGTGACTGGTGTTTTGTTGACCAGCAGTTTTCTTCTGCTGCTGAGTGAGGGTTGGAAAAATGACCTTTTTTAATATGGGAGTGGGAGTGAGACTGGTACTGGTAGTCGATGGGAGATTCATAATCGGACAAAATAAGAATGTTCGTTAATATCCTTTTACCATTGTCATAATAATTATGATTATTCGCTATGATGAAGTTAAAAACCCAGGAAGTCAAGTCAGCACAGCACAGGGATGGTGGGAGCCCCTCATAATGAGCACAGCACAGGGATGGTGGGAGCCCCTCATAATGAGCACAGCACAGGGATGGTGGGAGCCCCTCATAATGAGCACAGCACAGGGATGGTGGGAGCCCCTCATAATGAGCACAGCACAGGGATGGTGGGAGCCCCTCATAATGAGCACAGCACAGGGATGGTGGGAGCCCCTCATAATGAGCACAGCACATGGATGGTGGGAGACCCTCATAATGAGCACAGCACAGGGATGGTGGGAGCCCCTCATAATGTGCACAGCACAGGGATGGTGGGAGCCCCTCATTATGATCACAGCACAGGGATGGTGGGAGCCCCTCATAATGTGCACAACACAGGGATGGTGGGAGACCCTCATAATGAGCACAGCACAGGGATGGTGCTCATTATGTCACAATGTCAGGAAAGCCTGTTTCCACCTCTTCCACTTTGCCAAGGGAACACTGATCATTAGAAGCAGTAAACTCTGTCTCCTTGCTGATCACTGCCAAGCTCCCTGTAGTGCTGATGGTGATGGCACTGGCAGCAATGGTGGTGGTGGTGGTGACATCCTCATGAGCCTCGGCCTCCTGACATGTTTCCTGCTGCATGGCCAGGATCTCCAGCTTTGGCTGCACAAATGTATGTGCACTGGGAACCTCTTTGGCCTGCCCTCTTCCATAAAAAGTACCAATGGGCACCATGCTACCAGCAGCAGTGTTGGTTCTATGAGGTAAATCCTGGAACAGCTGGCGACGTGCAAATGTCTGCTGTTTGCCAGGCTCTTTACCACCAGCAGTCTTCCCTCCCGTTCGCCTCAGCTTTATGGGAGGTGAGCTGAGCTCAGAGGTCACAGAGACAGAAGGTCCCACCTGCTGCTCATGTACACAGCTCATAGCTCTCCCTCTCCCGGCAGCACTTTTTTGGCCTTGTTTGCTGCTCATTTTTCCTTTAAAAGATAGAAAATGTAGACAAAAAAAATTATGATTTTGATCGCAGCAAACTAAAACCAAAATCACCAACTGTACAAAAAAATATTATAACAACAGAGAATAACAAAATATTAACTAAATGAAACAAGAAATAAAAAAAATTAAATAAAAAAAACAAAAAAAACAATTATCTCTCAAAACCAACCAAAAAATCTAATAAAACCAGAAACTAAACACTAACAGATGATACACTCACACACTACAACAGATATAAACTAAAATGAACAACGAAAAACAAAGGATTGCAAAGACAAATAATCGTGTGATTTGCTCCACTACACTAACTAACCCACGAAGGGAAGTCACACGATCGGGCCTGCTCTGTAATGCAGGCCTCAGCAGCAGAAGAAAACCTCTGATTGGCCAACCAACAGTCACATGTTTCTGTAGAAACTAAGTTTGGAACAAAAAGTGAACGAATCTAACGAAAATTCGTATTTCGGATTCGAAATTCTTCAACGGAATTTCGCATTTCGGATAAAAACAAAACTACCATTGGCATTGCCATATTGAGAAAGGTATATTTTTGCCTTTAAATTCATCATAAGAAATGTTTGTAATTGTTACGAAAAGTTAATGAACCTAACTAAAATTCATATTTCGTAAGAATCGAAATTGAATTTCAGACACGAATTTCGAAATACGAACTAACATAGTTAGTAAAGTTGAATAAAGACACCAGTCCAACCTGAGTGAGTGTGAGTGCGTGTCTACAATTCTTCTATATCCCTGTACATTGTGTCTCATTAAGATGCACATCTATTATATTAGTATTTATTTAAGGTACCCATATAGCGCTGTCAATTTATGCAGCGCTCCCCACATACATCGCACACTCACATCGGTCCCTACCCTCAAGGAGCCCACAATCCAAGGTCCCCAACTCACATTCATATACTAGGGCCAATTTTGGACAGAAGCCAATAAAAGTGGTGTTCCGGCCGAAATTATACTTTTTCAATAAAAATACCTCTATAATACACAAGCTTAATGTATTCTAGTAAAGTTAGTCTGTAAACTAAGGTCTGTTTTGTTAGTTTATAGCAGTAGTTTGTTATTTTATAAACTTACAGCAGGCCGTGGCCATCTTAAGTGTGGGCATCTGAAGCCGGACTGTATTTCTTCCTGGATCTCATCCTTGCAGATCTCGCACATGCTCAGTGCAGCACAAACCGTGTAATAGGTTTCAGGTCAGGTTTCCATAGCAACGGCAGTGTCAGAGGAAGTTGCCGCCCCTTCCTAGAAGGCATTGCAAACAGGAAATGATGCGATGGGCCACGGCCAGGGAGGAGGAAGTGAAAAATGAATACAGCAGATATACAGTAGGTGCTGAGAAAAAAAAATTAAAAATATCCAATTTGTTTACAGTGCAAAGTTTAGTGAGGGATGCTGAGGATTTGTAAGGGTGGGTGGAGCTCCACTTTAACCTACCAGCATGTCTTTGGAGTGTGGGAGGAAGCCGGAGTGCCTGGAGGAGGCCCACACGGGCACAGGGAGGGCATGCAAGCTCCAGTCAGGTGGTGCTGTGGTTGGGATTTGAGCCAGTGACCCTTCTTACTGCTAGGTGAGAGTGCTACCCACTACACCACTGTGCCGCCCCAAATGGCTAATACGAAACGGAACGGAATGAAATGAATTTATTGAGCGCGCACATGTCTATTACACACTCCTGGCTCTGCTCTCTGTGTGTTATGTACTCTTAAAACTGACACTGACTACAGCGTTATGTACTGTCCTGACCACTGCACTCTGCCCTACGGACTTCAGCACTATGTACACAATATTGTACATTCCATAGTTCTCACCAAAGTGTTCATTATCTCAACAGTTGCTGGTTGCTAAGCAGTCATTGAATATTTTACTGAAGTTCTCATGTAAGGTAGGCTCAGACAGGGTGTTAACTTTCTGTCTATTTTCAGTGTGCACAAATCATATTTAATAGAGAAGTTTTTAGGATTGCGCTAAGATTTCAGAGACTCTGTGAAACTCCTACTTGTAACACAGCAATCAAAGCATATTTTATAGGCACAATATAGGCATTGGGGGGGTTGGTGGCAATCAAACCTGACCCCCTCACTCGCACCCCCTTACAACAGTGAGGAGGGGCGATGGTGCTGCTCCTTAACCCGTTCGCTGCTGGTGTGGAGCAGGCCAGCTGGCACAGGGTTAGGCGGGTAGATGTCAGGGGGGAGGATTGTCCTTACCTTGTCCATGGTGCCCGGCAGAAGCCTCTCCAGCAACCTGCACAGCACCACTCTGTCCTTCAGGGATGCCTGCAGGAAGCCCTTCGTCTTCTTGGAGGACTCCAGCACCGCCAGTGTGATGAGCCATGTCACGGTCTGTTCAGCTGAATTCATGGCTGAGCAGAGCGAGGGGGGCAGGGGCCCCCAAATCTAGCCCTTTCCACCCTCTATCTATGGACGGGTGTAGCACTGCCTGGGCTGACCCTACGTTTGCATTAACCACTTCAGCCCCGGAAGATTTGGCTGCTAAATGACCGGACCATTTCTTGCGATACGGCACTGCGTCGCTTTATTATTATTATACGAGATTTATATAGCGCCAACAGTTTACGCAGCGCTTTACAATGTAAAAGGGGGACAACACAATTACAGTACAGTTCAATACAAAAGGTACAGGAGGGCCCTGCTCGTAGAGCCTACATTCTAAAGGGAGGGGGTGGTGGTACAAAAGGTAATAGCTTTAACCGACAAGTGCGCGGTTGTGCAGCGCTGCAACAAAACAAAATTGTTTTTTACCCCACAAATAGAGCTTTCTTTTGTGTGGTATTTGATCACCTCTGCGGTTTTTATTTTTTGCGCTATAAACAAAAAAAGAGAGACCATTTTGAAAAAAACACAATATTTTGTCCTTTTTGCTATAATAAATATCCCCTTTTTTTAAAAAAAAAAAGAGCTATTTTTTTTTCAGTTTAGGCCGATATGTATTCTTCTAAATATTTTTGGTAATAAAAATCACAATAAGCTTATATTGACTGATTTGCGCAAAAGTTATAGCGTCTACAAAATAGGGAATAGATTTATAGCATTTTTAATTTTTTAAAATTTTTTTACTAGTAAAAAAATAAACTAGTGTTGACTAGTTTTCTATGTATTCTTTAGTTTCTGAGCATGCCTAATCTTATGCCGTGTATACATGGACGGACTTTTTGACCAGGCTGGTCTGACGGAACGAATCCGTTGGACAATCCGACCGTGTGTGGGCTTCATCGGACCTGCAGCTGACTTTTTCAGTCGAAAAACAGACAGACTTTAGATTTAAAACATGTTTCAAATCTTTCCGATGGATTTGAGTCCAGACGAAAAATCCACTCTTCTTCTTGCTAGTCCGACGGACGAAAACCGACGCTAGAGCAGCTATTGGCTACTGGCTATGAACTTCCTTATTTTAGTCCGGTCGTACGTCATCAAGTACGAATCCGTCGGACTTTGGTGTGATCGTGTGTAGGCAAGTCCGTTCGTTTGAAAGTCCGTCAGAAGTCCGTCGAAAGTCAGTCAAAAGTCCATTGAAAGTTTGTCGGAAAGACCGTTGGACCTTTGATTTGGAAAAGTCCGCCCGTGTGTACACGGCATTACGCTTGTGTTTTTTTTTTTATTATTATTGTACGAAAACCATACTAATTAAACAAAAATCAGGCGTTGAGTTCACATACAATTTTTTTTTTATAGTCTGCACATCCAGCTTTTGTCTGACGAAAAACCGGAATCGGTTGTCGAAAGCATCCGAAAATCGGCAGATAGTTTGTCGGACAAAATTTTACTTCCGATTTTCGTATTGTGTGTACGGACCTTAAAGTGGTGTTCCGGCCGAAATTATACTTTTTCAATAAAAATACCTCTATAATACACAAGCTTAATGTATTCTAGTAAAGTTAGTCTGTAAACTAAGGTCTGTTTTGTTAGTTTATAGCAGTAGTTTGTTATTTTATAAACTTACAGCAGTAAGTGTGGGCATCTGAAGCCGGACTGTATTTCCTCCTGGATCTCATCCTTGCAGATCTCGCACATGCTCAGTGCAGCACAAACCGTGTAATAAGTTTCAGGTCAGGTTTCCATAGCAACGGCAGTGTCAGAGGAAGTTGCCGCCCCTTCCCAGAAGGCATTGCAAACAGGAAATGATGCGATGGGCCACGGCCAGGGAGGAGGAAGTGAAAAATGAATACAGCAGATATACAGTAGGTGCTGAGAAAAAAAAAATAAAAATATCCAATTTGTTTACAGTGCAAAGTTTAGTGAGGGATGCTGAGGATCTGTAAGGGTGGGTGGAACTCCACTTTAAGTTCCAGTGAATGTCGGAGGGTGGTTGGAGGCAGTTAAGCCAGCCATACATGGATTGAATCTCAGCCAGGTCAGTAGTGACCGGCCAACATTGGATCCACGTATGGGCAGGCTATTGGTATTGAAGTCGATTTTTTGATCGACTTCAGTACAACCAGTTGGATTTTTGGCATGTGATTACTATATTTACTATTACTATTTATTATAACCGCTAGTAGTAATCATTGTGCTCTGCTGGCCTGAAGCAGGAGGCATTCCCCCATCAACACTGACTGTGTTGATCGGGGAATCAAGCAATTTTCTTTCCTGCACGCTGGGGTTGCAGGAAAGAAAATTGATTTATGGATGGCCTGCCTTACAGTCTTTATGCTCCTGCAGTAAACTAGGGACATGTAGTTATAGGTGTGCACCATCCTATCACTTGTAGGCAATTGTAGTCAGAGTGGGAGGGCATAGCTCCCAACTGTCCCTGATTTGGAGCAATGTCCCTCTTTCCTCCTCATTTGTCCCTCATTTTGGTCTATATAGTTGTATATAAAATGCACTTTTTATCTTTCAAAAGGTGTTTCTCAGTTGTAAACTTTTCCTACAATTTCTAAATTGCTGCATTTGTAAATTTTAAAAGCCAATATAAAGCAATAGTAGTAGTAAAAAAAAAAAAGCTCTTGTGGATTTGATTAAACTTTTTTTGGTTAATTCTCCTTTAAGGGTATGTGACAGGGGGCGTGTCCTATGCCTACTTACCTTTGCTAGTAGGTGTCCTTCATTCCCATCTCAAAATGTTGGGAGGCATAGGAGGGGCTATGCAAGTGTAGACAATGCAAATGGTGCAGCTTTGCAATCCTTAGGGATGGGGGCAGAGAAATGTTTCCTGTCTGGTAAAATATTGTTAACAGAACAGGAAGTGAGGGTAAATCTTTTTTAGGCCGGGTTCACACATATGCATGACAGGAGAGTGTGACTGGCTCTCAATGGAGTCGGTCCACACAGCTCCGGGGCGGCTGCAGTTCAGCAATTAAAAAGGGTCCCGTGTGTCTTTGGTTTCGATTCAGGTGCAAATTCAGGTAAAAATTTGGACCTGATTTGCACCTGAATCGGCGTACAGGGACGCACCAGACCCCATGCTGTGAGCAATGGGCCACAGCATAAGTGAGCCCAGCCTTAGGGCTCATTCACACTAGTGGTTTGGGGCAGTAAAACCCCACAGTTAAGCAGCGTTTTTACCACCTCCCCGTACTGCTCCCCCTTTAGCTGCACAGGCAACAGCCAGAGGTGTAGCACATATCAAATGTAACTCAATCAAATGAATGGGGCTGCTCTGCAAGTGCCCCCCGCAACCGCGAGCAATGCATATGATTGCAGCGCATTACTACATCAATCAAGGGATTAAAGTAGGTAGTTTAAAGGCGATACAACCGCATGTCAAAGGGCGGTCAACCACCTGTCAAAATATGACGCAGATCGCTCTTCAGAGACCAATGTAATGTAATATAGTTGTATAAACTACCTACACTGCCCACATCCCTCCCCTAAAAATCAAAAGATACAATTCCCATGGGACATTTAAGACAGTCGTACTCTGTATAATAAAGAATTATAAAAACTTTATTTACAAATCTGGGTTACAACTCAAAAAAGCATGAGACACAGTATTTCGGCTAGTACTCATGATATAAAGCATGTCACAGAAATACCTGAAGAAAGTCCTCGTTTGGGAAGATGCAGAAGATCTTCGATTCCCACCGTCTGCCAAAGCCCACCCCAGGACAACAAGCAACCACAGAGGCCAAAGGAGACACAGCTGGAAAATGTCAGGGAATTATTCTGATATGTATTACTGTCAAAGGATTCCCATATAGTTACACCCTCAACGTAGGGTGTAACTTCAGAGATCAATGCATGCATGAATGAACCCTAACATAAGTAAAAACCTGAAAGGGGTTCTAACCTTTCCACACTCTATTCAAAACTAAGAAAAAAGTTTTGGTTGGACATATACTTTAATTTTCAGTGGACTTTTATTTAGACTGGGGACCCGGCGTTTTAATAAAAGGTCTTCGTTATCACAAATGCTTCTGGGAATAGATCCTAGGGTGATGCAAGTATTGCGATACCGGTCTAAATAGACGCATGCTGTTAGCAAATATTGTACTATAGGCTTCCCCCTCAATAAGAAAACATTTCCCTTTTGAAATAATAAACAGGCCGTGTTTTCACTCAGTGTCAGAAAAGAGATTGTTTAAACAGCGAAGAAAGGGAAATGAAACCAAATGTCGAAAATTTGTTCTAAAGTGCCCCGTGAAAAAAAAAAATAGACATTTATCATGAAATCGATCTAAATATTTGATTGATTAAGTGGGGTTTGTGTTTGAAGGTGGATTACTTTATCAATACAATCTTTTTAGAAACATTCCAACAATCCATTTTAAGTGGTACAGGTCCTCATTTGACATTGAACTGCGACAGAAAAAAAAACAGTTGGGTATAATAGTATTTTCTGTAAAATCCATCCAGAATGCTGACAACAAAAAAAAAAAGGAATATATAATAGATTGCTGACAATGCTAAAACAGAAAAAAAAATGATTATAGTGACACGATATTCTTATTCTCCAAAAATCCTCCATACACATATTACACATCCACTACTTAATGGCCTTGTAATCAATCCATTTTTCATAAAATTGTACTATGTATTTCTGCCTCCTTGTGACACCCTCAATGAGCTCCTGAACCTGCCCCTCTCCCCTTCACTTCAATTAGTTTGGAATGAGCAGCAGGCATTAGTTGTGGTCATGTGCACTACTCTATGCACACTACAAATCCCATAGTCCATCTCAGGAGAGAGGAAGAAAGGGTGGCTACATTTCTACATACAGTGTAGTGGCAGCTGCTGCTAAATATTTTGGGGGGGGGTGTGACAAACTAACGCCATCCAGTCCCCTAGGCAGATGGTAAGGTGGCGATCGCCGCAAGCATTCCCCACCCCCCCCACCCCTTGGGAGACAAACAGCGGATGGGAAGTCAGCGATCGCCACAAGCACACCAATGACCCCCCCAGACGAATGAGAAAGCGGAGACTAACCTTAACATAGGAGGCAGGGGGAATGAAGAGTCGGGCCATTCTCCTCTTCGTTCTCCTGCGGGCTGAACAGGAAGTGTGTCCTGAGACACGATTGGGAGTCCCAAGACTCCCTGGCCAATCGGGTCTCAGGAGCCGCTTCCTGAGGAGGAGAATCAGGAAGACAATAGCGAATATTAATTCACTATTGTCACACAAGTGGGTGGGTGCAGCTCTGCGCCCTGAGCCCACCCTTTTTTGAAGCCAATTAAAGCTTCAGGCTCTAATCATGTGCTTCAAAAAAAAACCAAAACAACAAAGGCTCCCTCTTCTTTGTTCCTGTATGATAATAATTGGGGAAGAATCCCAAATGGGTGTGTCTGTAGCACAAGGATCAGACCAGTGTATGCCTTTAGTAAGGGTTGCTGAAGCAGCCCTTACTAAAGGTGTAGCCACACTAGAAATGGTAGCCTTATACAGTGCCCAAACACAATTTTCTCCTCGCCCCACAACCCGCTGGTCTGCCAGTCCCAAGATCACTTTCTGCACTTATACTGTGCCTGGCCAGAGCATGCCTATCTCATCTGTACTTTTACTACCTTAATGGGCACAAATGGATCTAGCCTGCTCCATTGTTCGAGTTTTGTGCTTGCCCCTAGTTAATGATCACACCATTGTATCCCAAACCTGAGTTTGACTAAACCATGCCCCAGTCCACTTCTTTTAAGCTGGCCCAGAGCACAGAACCTTGAACAATGCCCAAGCATGATATAGAGAGATCATACTAGCAAAACAAACTAGACTTGAAGGTCAAACATTACAGTACATACACCCTAGTGTAAGTGACACCAAAGAAAGGTTTTACCTTTTTTTATTTTGCTTTCCCAAACTTAGGGCTAAGCTTCCCAGTCATTCTCCCTAAAATTCCGACAACAAAATCTTGGATTTATTTCCGACGGATGTTGGCTCAAACTTGTCTTGCATACACACGGTCACACAAATGTTGTCGGAAATTCCGAACGTCAAGAACGCGGTGAACAACACGTACGACGAGCAGAGAAAAATTAAGTTCAATAGCCAGTGCGGCTCTTCTGCTTGATTCCGAGCATGCGTGGAATTTTGTACGTCGGAATTGTGTACACACGATCGGAATTTCCAACAACGGATTTTGTTGTCGGAAAATTGGAGAACCAGCTCTCAAATTTTTGTTGTCGGAAATTCCGACAAAAAATGACCGGTGGAGCCTACACACGGTCGGAATTTCCGACAACAAGCTCCCATCGAACATTTGTTGTCGGAAGTTCCAATCGTACGAGGCATTATATTGTATACAATGCTTTCCTCCAGGTAACATTGTATCGCACCCCTCCAACAACAAACAATGCAAGTTTTGGATATCCAAGGGTCATATAAGGAAAACTAAAAGACAAACCCAAAGTGCCTGAAACTGTAGAGAGCATTATTTTATTGACCAGTTGTATGAAAATAAATGTTGTACTCCTGTCAGGCTGAGTGTAGAAGGTAGAGAACCTTTTTCCCCTTGGGATACCCGGGATACTATGATACATGTAGAGAACTTGTATGACAGGCTTGTATGTAAGTGCATTGCTTTGTATGTGCAGGAATTACGTGATCTGGGACATGCCAAACAAGATGGAAGAAGATGCCAAACGCAGAAGAAGAGTGGGAGAAAATGTTTGAACTGGTGAGGGAGCTTGCAGATGTTTCATCACTGGACGATAGGTGAATGTTTATGGATTAGTCATGCTTTCAGAGCCAAAACACACCTTACTGGATGTATGAGTTACTGTAATGCAAGTTAATGCACATTACATGCATTGGCATGTTGCGGTGCCATTCATTTTAAATGGCATCCCAACATACTAAAGTAACGTAGATCCAATGCATATGCGTTGCAGTGCACAAAACGAATGGCAACAAACTAAAGCGCATTGTGGTGCACTGCATTGGAAAACATTCTGTTTTTTGTCATTGGTAGCCCAGTCAAAATGAATTGGTGCTTAAAAAAAGTCCTAAACTGCAAAAACCTACCCCACCTTGCTGGACCTGACACCTCCTCCTCAGCTTCTTCTGGGTGCCAGGTGTTCAGGTGTCTTGATTGGCCAGCAAAAAAGTGACATAACTCCTGTGCATGCTTGTAGGAGTTCATTCATTCTTGCGCTGAGGTGTACCAAGAATGTACCGCAATCTGGGCATGTGCAGCTTGGCGTACATTCTAAAGAAGATTGTGTACAGGCAGGCAAGTTTGCTTTATTGCAGAAGAGAAATAGAGTGTCTTTTCTGCAATAAACAGCCTGCCTGGTGGCAATTTTAAATGTTTTCACTTTAACACAACACAGGTTGTTATGTGACACAATACACATTAACATGCATGTGTTAACACAACGTGTAGGCAGGTTGCCTGCGGAGCTTGTTATTGTTGCGTTAGGTTAGTGTGGCTGTCCAGGTTGGGGAGAGAAAGGGTTAAGTCTGTTGTGTTTCGCTGCTAACATTTCGCCGGCATTTGGGGTCCAGACTCCTGTCCTGTAATATATAAATGGCAGAAATTTGGATCTTAAGGTTCAGGTCCGATCAGTTTGGGTCAGCGACAAGAGATCGGGACTGTGCTGAGATCTGCAGTTCTTCTATAGAGTTCCGGTTTTCGGAATTCGCCCACGCTTAAACTTCTCCCATCAAGACATGCCAGCTATGGACTTCACCCATATAGGGCTTAATCTGTGGCAGCCACTATTAACGTTAAATAGTAAAAGGACGTTCTGGCTTGTTATGTTTTTCATGCCCTACTTTTAGTAAAAGTTATTAACTGCAATGTGTCTGAAGTTACTCAAGGGGTGCACTTGGGGTCCTGGCGCACACACACTAGGTTTTGAGTCTGCAACAGCCTGTGCCATTACACTAAAGATTCTAATGACATCTCAGCAACAAAAGGCTAACTGAAACCATTCATTGGCGTAGGTACCTGGAAGGGTGATGGGTTCTCCGATAGTGAGGTGGTCTGGTGTTATGGCTCCCTCCCTAGCTGTCTGTCTCTGTCAGTCCCCAGGAGTGGACTAGCGTAACAGAGAGTCACGGCCTGATCACTTGGTACAGAACACAAAAGGGTTAAGTGAGCATACTTGAGGTCTGTGGTCTAATGCACCACATACACCTATACAAGTGTGTAGTATACAGGACCACATCCACGGAAGGGAATTCACATGACACTGCACACATCTGGCTCACCTTTGATTGAGTGGACTGCCATAATGTTTTATTCTTCACATGACTGCAACCCTTGTTGGGTCCCGGCAATTATGAGCACGCTTCCGGGCAAGATGTATACCTGATGCCACAACACATGACCCTTCTGGTTGCCTGGCATAGCCCAGAAGAACCCACCCCAGGCTAGGCCTCCTGTGTGACCCATACACTTGGCGTGCAGTGAGTTAAATGGGGAATACATGGAGGAGAAGTCACCTGTCCATTACAAGACGCGCACCCTACCCTTACAGACATACAAAACAAGGTGATAATTAACCAAAACAATCTTCTGCACCATCTGCAGAAGGTCATTTAAAGTGTTTGGTTTTTTTGTACGCTCATTGGACTGGGAAATAACCAGTAAGATTTGAGCTGTGATTTTCCAGTGAAAGCTTAGATAATAAAAAAAACCTAAAGCTTCAGTTTGATGCTGCTGATGGGAAGCAGAATCACACGGTATCTCTTGGATGAGATACAGTAAAACCCTCAAAACTCCTAGTCCCATGGCTCTCCCTATTACACAAATTTCCTCACTTCAGCTTGCAGAACGCACTGTTGAGCTTTTCTATCCCTTCAGCACATCAGTAACTCTAATGCCACACATACACACGATCGCACATTCTGACAACAAATTCCATGTTTTATTTTCCGACGAATGTTGGCTCAAACTTGTCTTGCATACACACGGTCACATAAATGTTGTCGGAAATTCCGAGCGTCAAGAACAATAGCCAGTGCGGCTCTTCTGCTTGATTCCGAGCATGCGTGGAATTTTGTGCGTCGGAATTGTGTACACACGATCAGAATTTCCGACAACGGATTTTGTTGTCGGGAAATTTGAGATCCAGATCTCAAAATTTGTTTGTTGGAAATTCCGACAGAAAATGTCCGATGGAGCCTTCACACGATCAGAAACAAGCTCCCATCGAACATTTGTTGTCAGAAATTCCGACCGTGTGTACACGGCATTACATTGCAGGGTACACAGGCCCCTGCTGAGAGTTGATTAACATGGCGATATACCAGCAGGAAGCCCACAGATGGTTCTACTTATAGTAAGAAAGGAATTAAGAGGATATAGTTTATACTAATCTAAAGCTGAAATATGCAGATGGATCTCCAAATGAACCTTGTGTTTTGTTCTGATATTAGAAAATATAGAATTTTTACATTCTGATTTCCGGATCTACCATATAATTGGATTGTTAGAGAAGAGTCCTAGTAAAAAAAAAGGTAACAGTGAAGGTCGACTAATGCCGCGTACACACGGTCGGACTTTTCGGCTACAAAAATCCGACAGCCTGTCCAACAGACTTTCGACGGTCTTTTGGCGGACTTTTGGCGGACTTGCGGCAGACTTTCTTACAAACGGACTTGCCTACATACGATCACACAAAAGTCCGATGGATTCGTACGTGATGACGTACATCGGACTAAAATAAGGAAGTTGATAGCCAGTAGCCAATAGCTGCCCTAGCGTGGGTTTTCGCCTGTCGAACTAGCACACAGACGAGCGGATTTCTGGGTCCGGCGTAGTTACGACGTAAAGATTTGAAGCATGTTTCAAATCTAAAATCCGTCAGATTTGCGGCTGCAAAAGTCCGCTGAAAGTCCGGGGAAGCCCACACACGATCGGATTGTCAGCCAGCTTTAGTCCGTCGGCGTCCGTCGGACTTTTGTAGACGAAAAGTCCGACCGTGTGTACGTGGCATAAGTCAGCTGTGTATGGTAATGTATACTGAAGGGCTTTTCCGACAACCTGATTATAATGTAGAGATGGGCTCGGGCGAGTTCGAAATCCCACATGCCCAATCCCACCAGGAAGCTGCACACGGCTAATCACAGGCACTGAGACATTTCCAAGCTCATCTGTAATTATAAGGTGTCATTATTTGGAGAACAATTAAAACTGAACTCTGTAGTAGTCTCTGAAATCCTACCCCTTTCATGCCCTCCCCTGCCCCTACCTCTGTATCCTTCCAGTTTAATGGGGGTTAATACATCTAAGGGGCTGTCACAAGTTCTCATCAAGAGAGCCCAACTATGCTCGCCCCTTCGTCCAGCTCCTCTATTCATAGAAGCCATACTAGAGCTTACATGAATGGAAAGCAGAATGGACGGGTGGATGATTGATAGCTCTGCCCCCTCTATTTATAGATCCTGTTTTATTCATAGAAGCTGTATTATGGCTTCTATGAATGGAGGAGCTGGAGAGAAGGGGCAGACATACCTTGTTTCCCCGAAAATAAGACCTACCCCAAAAATAAGACCTAGCATTATTTTTCAGGAGGGCTGCAATATAAGCCCTACCCTGAAAATAAGCCCTAGTTTAAAATGCTTGTAAAATCGGTTAATCCACTCTATTACAGTAGTATATAATGTACAATGTGTGTTTCTGTAATATAAATGTGGAGAAGAGAGCTCCGGCGGGTCACAGAAGCGCAGAGCGGCGCTCATAACGAAGGTATTTGGCACAATTATATTACAGAAACACATGCATTGTACATTATATACTGCTGTAATTGAGTGGATTATAGGATTTTCCAAGCATTTTAACTCCAAGCATTTTAACTTTTAACTGGGGATTCCTGTCAGGCAGGGAGAGAGAGGGTGAGAGAAGACAGCACATTACATGGAAAGACCTACCCGAAAATAAGCCCTACTGTGTCTTTTGTTGCCCAAATTAATATAAGACCCGGGGTTATTTTCGGGGGGAAACACGGTAATCAGGCACTCTTGATGAGAGCCTGTGGCAGCCCCTTAGTTGTATTAACATCCATTACACCGGAAGGCTATGGCAGGTGGGTGGGGGGCATGAACGGAGGAAGATTTCTACTAATAGAAAAGGAATCAGCACAAGGGACACATCCTGCTGACTGTACGTTATGTCCCCTGTGCTGATTTTTCTGTTTTAAATTTTAGCTACATTTAGACTTTAAGGCCCCTTTCACACTTATACGACTTGTCCCACGATTTTGTACTGCAAAATCGTATGACAAGTCATTCTCCATGATTTTCAATGACTACCATTCATATTGGCACGACTTTAAGTCGTGCCGACTTGAAAGTAGTCCCTGCACTACTTTGGTCCAACTTCTATGCGAGTTGTACTCCATAGACCTCAATGTTAAACCCTGAAGTAGCATGCAAGTCGTGCCTGAATAATATAGACACGACTTCAGCACGACTTTGTAAGCACAAGCCTGGCCTCGCTATACGGGAAAGGAAAACTTTTCTTTCCTTTCCCGATGAGCGACAGGCAGTGCTGACAACTGTCTGGTATGAATCCAGAGGGGGAACTCCGTGCCAAGTTTTAAATAAAAAAACCGGCGTGGGTTCCCCCCCCCAGGGGCATACCAGGCCCTTAGGTCTGGTATGGATCTAAGGGGAACCCCCTACGCCGAAAAATCGGCGTGGGGTCCCCCCCAAAATCCATACCAGACCCTTATCCGAGCACGCAGCCCGGCCGGTCAGGAATGGGGGTGGGGACGAGCGAGCGCCCCCCCCCTCCTGGACCGTACCAGGCCGCATGCCCTCAACATGGGGGGGTGGATGCTTTGGGGCATGGGGGGTGCAGTGCGGCCCCCCCACCCCAAAGCACCTTGTCCCCATGTTGATGAGGACAAGGGCCTCTTCCCGACAACCCTGGCCGTTGGTTGTCGGGGTCTGCGGGCGGGGGGCTTATCGGAATCTGGGAGCCCCCTTTAATAAGGGGGCCCCCAGATCCCGGCCCCCCACCCTATGTGAATAAGTATGGGGTACATGGTACCCCTACCCATTCACCTAGGGAAAAAAGCGTCAATAAAAAACACAGTACACAGGTTTTTAAAATAATTTATTAGACAGCTCCGGGGTCTTCTTCCGACTTCGGGGGTCCTCTTCCGACTTCGGGGGTCTCTCCGCCGTCTCCTCCCAGTGTCCGCATCTTCTGCCGGCTCCTCCGCTATCTTCTGCAGCTCAATTGCTAGCGGTGGTCCGGACTTCTGCCTTCTTCTTTTCTTCCAGAGATGTTGACACGACGCTCTCTCCAGCCAGAATGGTCTCTGTGCGCTTCGCAAGGGACTTATATAGGCGGTGACCCCGCCCCCTTATGCCGTCACAGTCCCCAAAGCACCCACCCCCCCATGTTGAGGGCATGCGGCCTGGTACGGTCCAGGAGGGGGGGCGCTCGCTCGTCCCCACCCCCATTCCTGACCGGCTGGGCTGCGTGCTCGGATAAGGGTCTGGTATGGATTTTGGGGGGGACCCCACGCCGATTTTTCGGCGTAGGGGGTTCCCCTTAGATCCATACCAGACCTAAGGGCCTGGTATGCCCCTGGGGGGGACCCACGCCGGTTTTTTTATTTAAAACTTGGCACGGAGTTCCCCCTTTGGATTCATACCAACTACTGTATGTTTTTATTTGTTAATGCCAAAAACGTGGCAAAGTAGTACTGCTCCCAAATCGCGGTAAAATCGCGGCAAATCGCGGTAAAATCGCGGCGAAATCGCGGTAAAATCGTGCGACTTTGAAGTCGTATAAGTGTGAAAGGGGCCTAAAGAAATATACAACAGCATTAAATAGTATTATTTTATATCTGCCCAAAGTCCAGCTTGAAATTGCCATTTGAGTTTTCCAGTCAGTATTAACTTTAGAACAAACTGGAAATTCAAACAGCTAAATATATTCAAATACGTATATTTAAAATCTTTAGGATTTGCACTTTGCTCTATTTCCATTTTAGCCAATTCAGTTTATTTAATTTCATAACCGGCAATAACCTAATACTGCTTACTCATTGTTTGGCCTGTTCTGAAAAGTTCATAGTCATTTCTGCAGATGATTTTAGTTTTCATTTCTTTTTATTTATGTATTTTTGCTCACAAAGAAGGATGTGGGAGAGATTTTGTGGACTCAGGCCATCTCTATTGATTTTATCTCTGCAGTTCACGGTTACTAGGGGACATTATGACGCATGGGATTGGGGTTTTAGTGTTTCAGTTGGTTGAACAGACATGTAAAAACAATACTAGAGTTTTATTTATTATTAAATGAAAGGAGTTTCTCCTCATTGACATTTATTGCTAATTAACTAAATCTGTTTGAACCTTTAAAACTAAAAAACTTGCCCTCGCAGTACATACAGGGAGATAGAAGTTTACTCTTATAGGCAAACTTAAAGTGTTACTAAACCCAGTAATATTAAAATAGTTCATTTTAGTTATTGGGCATGGAGGAGGAGGGAGGGACTGGGATGTCATTTGGGATCTGTATACACGCCCACATGTGTGATGTCAATATCATGTGACCTGGCTAGCTCTGATCAAAAAGGAAATGTTCTCTCCAGCAATAGAGACCAAACTGAGCATGTGCAGCAGTACTACTGTGTCTTATCTGGCCTTGCCAAGAGAGACCCTGCAGGAGGGGGAGAATCTGTCCATACAGGATCAAAGAGCCTTTTTACACAATGCAGAGGATTACCGCTTAAAGTGTTACTAAACCCATAACAGTAAAACCAGTCTGTATATGCAGCATAGCATGCTTGTTATACACACTGTGGAACGTAAGGTATTAATTCCTCTGCATTGTGTAAAAAGGCTGTTTTATCCTGTATGCACAGGTCCTTCACTACTACACGGTCTATCTGGGGAAGGCCAGCTAACACAGGCAGAGTAGCCGACCTGCACATGCTCAGTTGTGTATTTTATGCTGGAGAGAACATTTACTTGTTCTCAGAGAAAGCCAGGTCACATAATATTGAGATCACACACGTGGGCGTGTATACAGGCTGCAGTGGAAATCTCCTCCTTCCTGAACTCTCAGCACTGGAGAAACTGCATTTTATCATGTAACCGCGGTATACAGATCACCCAAAAAGGTATGTAGCGGCAGTATTTTAATGTAAAAGAAGATTTCTAAGCTGTGGGCACTGTGGGGGGCGGATTAACTATTTTCATATTACTCTGTTTAGTAACACTTTAAGTTCCACAGTGAGTATAACAAGCATGCTATTCTGCATATACAGACAGATTTTACTGTTGAGGGTTTAGTAACACTTTAAGTTTTTAAAGATGCAAGCTTCAGGACTTAGGTCCTGTCCTCAGGCATTATGCGATTGTATAATTCCTGAGGAAGGAACTGAAGTCTTCAAAGCTTGCAATTTTAATAACTTACATTGACCAATAATGGAGAGCATTTTAAAGCAGCCTTTCTCAACCTTTTTACCCTGGAGGAACCCTTGAAATATTTTTTAGGTCTCAGGGAACCCCTTCTGAAAATGATTATATCTACAGTTTATGGCTCATGGTACATTAGCATAATCATTTACTTGTAGAAAGTGAAAGAAGAACGTGGCGGTATCTGTGGGCTAGAATATTTAAAACCCAGAGCGGATCACTTTACAATATACCCCTGCCATATAAGACAATGATAATCTTAACATAAAATTAATAATAATAATGGCCATACAGGAAACGCAGGCTTTGTAAATTGTAATGTCAACTTAGATGGGTGGTCAGGGATGAACTATCCCCCTACACTGCCAGTCAGTGCAGTGACCCCTTTACATTGTATGCCAGTGGAAAATTACCTATGGAGGTCATCATAGGTGGAAGACAAATCTGACATTTCTCAAGGAACCCTTAGCAACGTCTGAAGGAACCCTTTGGGTTCCTCCTATTACATATCTAAACCCCCAAAACAAAATTGTAATACAGTGCCTTGCAAAAGTATTCACCCCCCCCCCCCCCTTGGCATTTTTCGTGTTTTTGGAATTAACATGGATTGTTTGAAGATTTGCTTCATTTAATTTACAGAACATGCCCACAACTTTTTTTTTTTTTTTTTATTGTGAAGCAAACAACAAATAGGACAAAATAACAGAAAATGTAAATGTGCATAACTATTCACCCCCCTAAAGTCAATACTTTGTAGAGCCACTTTTTGCGGCTATCACAGCTCCAAGTCGCTTTGGATAAGTCTCTATGAGCCTGCCACATTTTACCACTGGGATTTTTGCCCATTCCTCCTTGCAAAACTGCTCCAACTCCTTCAAGTTGGATGGTTTGCGCTTGTGAACAGCAATCTTTAAGTCTGACCATAGATTTTCTATTGGATTAAGGTCTGGGCTATTCCAACACATTTACATGTTTCCCTTTAAACCACTCAAGTTGCTTTAGCAGTGTGTTTGGGGTCATTGTCCTGCTGGAAGGTGAACCTCTGTTCTAGCCTCAAATCACACACAGAGTGGTACAGGTTTTGCTCAAGAATATCTCTGTATTTAGCACCATCGATCTTTACCTCAACCCTGACCAGTTTCCCAGTCCCGACTGCTGAAAAACATCCCCACAGCACGATGCTGCCACCACCATGTTTCACTGTGGGGATGGTATTCGGTGGGTGATGTGATGTGTTGGGTTTGCGCCAGACATAGAGTTTTCTTTGAAGGCCAAAAAGTTAAATTTTAGTCTAATCAGACCAGAGCACCTTCCTCCATACATTTTGGGAGTCTCCCACATGCCTTTTCGCAAAGTCAAATTGTGCCTTTTGTTTTTTGCTGAAAGTAATGGCTTTCTTCTGGCCACTCTGCCATAAAGCCCAACTCTATGGAGCGTACGGCTTATTGTCATCCTATGTACAGATACTCCAGTCTCTGCTGTGGAACTCTGCAGCTCCTCCAGGGTTACCTTAGGTCTCTGTACTGCCTCTCTGATTAATGCCCTCCTTGCCAGGTCCATGAGTTTTGGTGTACGGCCGTCTCTTGGCAGGTTGTACCATGTTCTCTCCATTTGGTTATGATAGATTTGATGGGGCTCCTAGGGATCATCAAAGATTTGGATATTTTTTTTATAACCTAACCCTGACCTGTACTTCTCAACAAGCTTGTCCCTTACTTGTTTGGAGAGTTCCTTGGTCTTCATGGCAGTGTTTGGTTAGTGGTGCCTCTTGCTTTGGTGTTGCAGCCTCTGGGGCCTTTCAAAAAGGTGTGTGTATGTAATGACAGATCATGTGACACTTAGATTGCACACAGGTGGACATCATTTCACTAATTATGTGACTTCTGAAGGTAATTGGTTGCACCAGAGCTTTTTATGGGCTTCATAACAAAGGGGGTGAATACAAACGCACATGCCAGTTATCAGTTTTTTATTTCTGAAAAATAGTTTTATATATATATTTTTCTAATTTTACTTCACCAACTTATTGTGTTCTGATCCATCACATATAATTCAGATTAAAAAAACATTAAACTAAAGGCTGTAATGTAACAAAATAGGTAAAAAGCCAAGGGGGTGAATACTTTTGCAAGGCACTGTAAATTGCACCTTGCTAGTCCTTGAGGTGATGTGCCTGCATTAATTTTCTTACTTTTAGGATTATTACCTTTATTTTCACCTGTTATTCTTCGGACCGTTGCGTGTTCATAAAAGGGACAGGCGAAATTAGAAGATTTTGACAAATTGTTGCCATTTGGGGAAATGCGTTGAAATCAATAGAGAAAAGAAAATGAATATGTTTTGGTAGTTTTTAAAGCACATCTAAACCCCAAAACAAATTTAAATATATATACAGAAGGTTTATTCCCCCCCCCCCCCTCCTGACCAGGCCGTTTTTTGCGATATGGCACTGCGTTACTTTAACTAACAATTGCACAGTCATGCAACGCTATACCCAAATAAAATGTATTTATTTAAAATAGAGCTTTCTTTTGGTGGTATTTGATCACCTCTGTGTTTTTGTATTTTTTGCGCTAAAAACAAAAAAAGATTGACATTTTTGGAAAAAAAAAAAACAATATTTTGTACTTTCTGCTATAAAACATATCCAATAAAAAAAATGTAAAAAATCTAATTTCTATAAATTTAGGCAAATATGTATTATGCTACATATTTTTGGTAAAAGAAATCCGAATAAGCGTGTATTGATTGGTTTGCATAAAAGTTATAGCCTCTACAAACTATGGGATTACGTTATTTATTTGTATTTTTTTATTTATTTATGCACTAGTAATGGCATCGATCAGCGTTTTTGCGATATTCACACTGATATATACACTGATTCACACTGTACAGGCCACATCATCCGTGTGAATGAGCCCCAAGACCTAATTGGTATACAGAGCTTTACTCATTAATTCAATACAGTTTTATTTAGATTTAGCAGATATTTTGCAAGTCAAGTTGTTTGTGTTCGATAATAATGATCTTAATGTATCTTTTTTTTTTTGGGTGGGGGGTCTGTCAGCTAGTCTGTTCAGGGCCCTGGGAACAGCAGCCCTGCACTGGGTGTACCACACATGCTCATAAAACCTTTATTGAAGTACGCAGGCGGTATGTAGTATATAGTATGCCTCTCCTGCTCCACTACCGCCTCTCCCTGGCTTTTGCCAGCAATTCTCAACTCAAAATGATAGCATGGAGTTGCTGTGTAGGTAGGAAAGCTGTAAGGCCTTGTGCACACTAATGCCCTGTACACACGGTCGGACTTTCCGACGAAATTCCGACCGTGTGTGGGTTCCATCTGACTTTTTCTTTCAGAATTTCGACACACAAAGTTTGAGAGCAGGCTATAAAATTTTCCGACATCAAAATCCATTTGCGTAAATTCCGACCGTGTGTGGACAATTCTGACGCACAAAGTGCCACGCATTGCTCAGAATAAATTAAGAGACGAAAGCTATTGGCTACTGCCCCGTTTATAGTCCCGATGTACGTGTTTTACGCCACCGCGTTCAGAATGATCGATTTTCCGACAACTTTGTTCAACCGTGTGTATGCAAAACAAGTTTGAGCCAACATCCGTCTGAAAAAATCCATGGATTTTGTTGTCGGAATGTCCGGTCAATGTCCGACCGTGTGTACGGGGCATTAGTGATTTGGTATGGCAGGCAGAATAAACACAACTCTGCCCGCAATTCCAAAGTGCGCTAAGATTGTGGCAAAACACGTAACGCAATTCATCATTAATGGCACCCCAAACATGGTGCAATTTTGCTGCGATTTCACCCAACAAAACGCCACAAAAATCACGCAAATCTCGAGTGTAAAAACAAGCCTGGCTTAGAGCCAAAATTTGGTCCCTGAGCTTCTTTACAACAACAAACATGCATAGGGCAGCCCATTCAAGTGAATGGGCTGCTCTATGCAAGACACGTGGAAACATGTGTGAATCGATTTAAAAAAAAATCGCCCACTAGAAAAAATGTGAATGTGGTCTAATGGCTGCTGTTGTCAAAAAGCAGGCTGTCTGGCACAATGTTTATAAACACTATTCAAAAGTGAGATAGATACCAAGTAACATTGTTACTTTTATATCTACTCTGCTTCATTTATCGGCAGCTCAGAAGGCGAAGCTTTAGTCTGCACATGATAGCAGTTAAAGCAACTTAACAATTAAAAAAAAGAAAAAAAATCAAATAAAAATTGTTTCTATTTAACCACTTATTAAGAGGGGCTTCACACTGCCCTGTGGCGCTTTTGCTAAGTCTCAGCTAACCCATGGTTTTCAAGAGGGTTAGCTGCACTTTCCTATTGACTTCTATGAGGTCCTGCAGTTTAGATGCGATTTGCCCGAAGTGTAGTGGGCAGCACCGGGCAGTGTGAAGCCACCCTAAAGCCCCTGTCACGTACCTGATGGTCGAGTCTGTTATGCAGAGGAAGGCCTCTCTTACACCTCTGACTCAAGGCCCTTGGTAGAGCAGACAGGTGGAGCGGGAGTGCAGAGTCTCATGAGTGCCTGGCAAGTTGCTAGCAGGGAGGCTGAACCGGAACTGGAGGCAGAGCCTTGGAGGAAAACCGACACAGCAGGACGACCAGGAACAGCTGACAGGCTGGAGACTGGAGTAGGCTGGTACTTGGGTGCCACGGACAGGAGCGTGGGTACAGCAGCTAGCAGAACTTGGTGTTGGAGATGACTGGAGCATAGGCAGGTGCATGCAGGCTGAATCAGACACCAGAGAACAAGTCCAAAACAGGTGCTGATGCAGAAGCGTAGTCAGATGCAGGCAGGGTTGACAACAGGTTGGCAGCAAGGTGGCAGAAGGAACAGGCAGGAGCGTAATCAAAGACAAGCCGGGGTCAGGTGCAGGCAGATAACAGGAGTAGTCAGGAGCAAGCCGGGTAGGTCAACAGGAACTGGTACAGGCAACGGATAGCAGGAGACACAGAAAACACTGTAGACCAGACAGCATTGATCTTGGGGAATGAGCCAGTCCTCTCTTGGCACCAGGGCTGTCACCAGGCGCGCACTTGTGGTGGCATTCCATTCTGCATTGGCGCATGTGCGCACACATGCACGGAAACGGCCCATGCTACTCTTCTCAATGGGACATGAAGTACAGGGGATCTTCTCTGGTTGCCATCTTGGTTGCTGGCATGCCCTTCCTGACATTGCCCCCTCCCAATGGGCAACCTCCAGATGCCCAACTGGGCCAACTTAACAGGATGAGCACTCTTAAACGCCTGTATCAGTCTTTTGGCATGAATATTGCATGAATATTGCCTTCAGGTTCCCAAGAGTTCTCCTCTGGCCCATACTCTTTCCACTTTATCAGAAACTGAATTTGGTTATTCCTCTTCCTGCAATCCAAAATTGCTTCCACTTCAAATTCTTCCCCCCCATTGACTAGTACAGGCTCAGGTGGACTAAAATTTTGTCCAGGGAAGGAATTAGGGATAGAAGGTTTCAGCAAGGTCACGTAAAAAACGGGATGAATCTAATTCAAATTTTTAGGCCACATCGTTGACCTTCTTCTTTACTGGGAAAGGCCTCACAAACTTAGGACCCAATTTCTTTGACGGATAGGCGATAGTTTTGACGTTGCTTCCGCCCTGCAATGGTATGGAGCCGGGTGGGGGCTATCTTCCCCTCACTCAGTTCCATACTATAGAGGAGAGCAGACGCGATCGCCCCCGCCGCTGCCGGCGGCTCCAGTAAGTGGCGGAGGGCACCGGAGCACTGCGGGAGGGGGGCCCTCTTCCGCCACCGATCAAAGTGATCTTGCTGCAAATCTGAAAGCGGACTGCTTGCTGAAGAAGAGGATACCGGGGTATGGCAGCTAGCTGCTGCCATAACAACGATATCCCTCTTCAAAGTGCCGACGTATATCGACGGCTGGCGGGCCGTAAGTGGTTAAAGGGTAACTCCACTTTCGTGGGGAAAAAAAATAGCAAATAAAGGAAAAATAATATAGCGTATACAGTTGAGATACAAGTCACATTTAATTGAATGTTATTAAAATTACCTTTCCTTTTCAATCTCCAGCTGCTGTAATTTTCTATAAATGCAAAGCAATATGGCTACATGGAGTTGTTCTGTACACAGAATGTGTACTGACCACTCCCCAGAGTTATTTGGTTATTGGTGTGATATTTCCAATAGTAACATGTCTAAAGGGATGCAGGCCTTGCAGCTTTCCTCATTAGTGCCCTGCAGCTGCCACAGCTGACTGATAATTATAAAACCACTCCCATTAGACTCACTCAGCAAAGAGACACAGACAAACACACATGGATTTCTTCAGAATAAAAAAGGTAGGAATATGCAACAAAGGTTGTTATAATCCTTGCAATGTACATAGGTCACCCAGAGGGGAATGTTTTTTTCTCAACAAAAGTGGAGTTACACTTTAAGCAAGTACACAGTAAAGTCGCTCACTGTGTTCACTATAAGATGTGTCCTTTTACTGTGTTATCTAAACTACATTACCACCAGGTGTGCCAGTGGGGTTGGGTCTGTTCTTGGGGTTGAAGAGGCAGAGAAAGGAACCAACAATATTCAAGCGGCTCCTGCGGGGTAGCGCTACATGTGTCTCAGGCTTAACACATCTTTTATCCTAATTAGCTATAATTAACTCCTTCCCCTTCTCCCCCTAACTAATATTTTCATGCTGTTTTTTAACTCACATTTTTCTAACAAATAATCCTCAATCTTTTTTTATTTGCATTCCTTTTGCTCATTAATTTTTCCATTATTGCATTAAAAAAAGCACAAAACGTAAAAAAAAAAAAAAAATGCTTTGGTTGTACTTTTCTAAATAACTTTGCAATGCTTTGCACAATAATCATTAATTTTAGTATCATTTTAAATTGAACAAATGGTAGAGTAAAATGTGTAATTTGATCAAATTAATTTTTTACCTAACGCTGATGAAAAAAAAAATAGAGTTTTTTTTTCATTTTGGTACATTTTTTTCTCTATGGATTGCGTAAAATATAAAATCATTTTTGCAAGACAATATCACCAAAATAAAGCCTTACCTGTCTCAAGAATGATACATATATTACTTTGTTATCTTAAAGTGTTACTAAACCCACAACAGTAAAAACAGTCTATATATGCAGAAAAGCATGCTTGTTAGGCCCCTTTCACACGATCGGACCGTTCAGGTCCGCCTGTCAGTTTTGACGGCGGACCTGAACGGGCGATCCATGTTAGCCTATGGAGCGTCGGATGTCAGCGGAGACATGTCCGCTGACATCCGATCCCGTCCGATCCGCTAAAAGCAGACGGATGGCTCTACGTCCAGATCCGTCGCTGGCGGATCGGATTGGGTGAGATCTGACGAAAACGGACACGCTGTCCGTTTTCGTCCGATCCCTCCATAGGCGGCAGCGGCGCCTGACAAGCCCCTCCCCGCTCAGTGAGCAGAGGGGGACCTGTCATCCGCCGGCTCAGCGGAGATCAACGGACAGATCTCCCGCTGAGCCGGCGGACCGAGGCGGGCTCCGTAGAAACGGAGTCCGTCTCGTCTGAAAGGGGCCTTATACTCACTGTGGAACCTAAGGGGTTAATCCTGCACATCGTGTAAAAAGGCTGTTTGATTCTGTCTTCTCTGATCTTCCCCTTCTTCCAGTGTCCCCAACATATCGCCTGATAGTACAGAGGCTGGAGGACAAGCTGCACATGCTCAGTTTGGTGGATAATGCTAAATAATTTTTTTTCTTGGGAGGGTGCATGTGATCAGCACAGGGTCAATCGGCACTGTCCAGACAGAGGGTCAGAAGTCCTGCAGCCTCATAGGACAATCATGGAAAAATGAAAACTCCCCCTACAAGCTTTAACCAGACACTGATAGTCACAAGACTGCTGTAACTGCTGATGAGAAAAGGTATTTAACTGTTTATATTTACTAAAATAATTGCATTTCTATGTTCTGTGTACTGTGGGAGACCAGATGCAGTGAATGCAGGCTCCTGGGTCTAGTAACACTATAAAGTGGAGTTCCACCCACTTTTACAACTCTTCAGCATCCCTCACTAAACTGTGCACTGTAAACGAATTGGATATTTAAAAAAAAAAAATTCTCAGCACCTACTGTATATCTGCTGTATTCATTTTTCACTTCCTCCTCCCTGGCCGTGGCCCATCGCATCATTTCCTGTTAGCAATGCCTTCTGGGAAGGGGAGGCAACTTCCTCTGACACTGCCGTTGCTATGGAAACCTGACCTGAAACCTATTACACTGCTTGTGCTGCACTGAGCATGTGCGAGATCTGCAAGGATGAGATCCAGGAAGAAATACAGTCTGGCTTCAGATGCCCACACTTAAGATGGCCACGGCCTGCTGTAAGTTTATAAAATAACAAATTACTGCTATAAACTAACAAAACAGACCTTAGTTTACAGACTAACTTTACTATAATACATTAAGCTTGTGTATTATAGGGGTATTTTTATTTAAAAAGTATAATATATAATAAATATAACTTTAAGTAATGACAAAGTTATTGCCAAATCAATAGGCCCATGACAGAAATGTAATAATTGCTCTGGTCTATAGAGGGGGTTTACAGGTGTGAGAGCTGAAGTGGTTAAAAAGACTACATCTCCATTTCAAGGGCTGTTCATGTAAAAGAAGATAAAGATTGATTACCTGCCATATTTTATGACCAACACACAAACAAATACATAAACAGCACCAGTTAGAACTTGTGTGATCTTGCTCTGAAGGTCAGGGCTTCCTGTAACTTGTCTATTACTCTAGTCTCTAAAAAATTGCTTACAGATGAAGAGAAACCTTTAAACATATGACTATGATAACTAAATTGACATTCCCCGACACTTTTTATTTTTTTTTGTTATTTCGTGTTGGATAGAATAAGACACAATCTGCTTTCTAGAGTTTTGACCATATTCTAGTTAGCTAGAGACTCCAAATGACGAGCAAACAAGGAATCATAGCTCCAAAAATATTTTTCTCAAATGATTGTTTTAAAAAGACACCTCTACTTCCCGGTGAGTAGAGATCTTTATTTCGACTGTTCCGTTTTTTATAAAGAAACAAATCAACCTTCAGATGCGATATGAGGTCCAAAACAATATTTTATTACCACCATGGAGAGCACAGAGTATACATCAGTGTATACTCTGATATGACAGTTATCAGAGAGCTAATTTTTAGGACTTCTTATCAAAAGCAACATGTGTCCATGGCATATCACTTTATCTCACTTTTTTGGGCTAACCACATTATTTATCTTAAGCATTTATTATTGCCTTTTCTATACAGTTTTGTGGTGTTTGCAACCTTTGCACATGTTTTTCATTATCCAATTATGTGTACCAGGGTTGAGCCGAACACCCCCCGTTTCGGTTTGCAGCAGATCACGTGAACAGGCAAAAAATTTGTGCGAAACACCATTAAAGTATATGAGACGCGAATGTGAAAAATATTGTATGCAAGTATAAGGAGACATGTATCAATGCAAAAAAAAAGTTTTAAAAACGGCCATTTTTTTCGGGAGAAGTGACTTTATTAATGCTTAAAATGAAACAATAAAAATGAAATATTCCTTTAAATATCGTGCCTGGGGGGTCTCCTTAGTCTGCCTGTAAAGTAGAAAATCTTTCCCATGTTTATAACAGTACTACAGCAAAATGACATTTCTAAAGGAAAAAATTTAATTTAAAACTGCTGTAATGTATTGTCGGATTTCGGCAATATAGATAAAAATCATTGAAAAAAAAAGGTGTGGATGTCCCCCCCCAAAATCCATACCAGGCCCTTCAGGTCTGGTATGGATATTAAGGGGAACCCTGCACCAAAAAACAAAAAGGCGTTTGGTCCCCCAGCAGTTTATATATTATACGGCCTGCCCTATATACTCTGCAGAAAAATTAGACTCGAACTCAAAGCTCATCCCTACTTCCAGGGTCTGGAAATGCGTTACACAAACCTTTCTTCAAGTCTCCTGAAGATGTTTCATCCTCTGCTCCCTCTGCAAAGGCAGGATGCAAATTTACCCTTGTAACATAAATCAAGCCAGTAATTATCCCTCTCCTTGATACCACGAATCCTAGGGTCCTTTCGCAGGCTTTGCAGAATCAGGGAGGCCATGCAGCGTAAGTTTGCAGAGGCATTCGTTTCTGAGTCCTCTGGGTCACTAAGGATCACATTATCCGTAACTACTTCCTCTCAGCCACGTATAACTCCTCGGGTTTCTGGGGACTGAAAACCATCCCTTGAAGTCTGCTGCTGAGTGTTATCCTCTACATCCATGCTGCCACAATCCTCCTTCTCCTCCTCTTCTTCCTGTGTGTTTGGCGGGCCCACAGGAATGCTATCTGGATAAAGGGGGCCTTGAGAGGAAAGGAAGTCCTCCTCTTCCTCCTGCTGTGCTACCTCAAGTGCCCTGTCCATGATTCCACAAAGCGTGTGCTCCAGCAGGAAGACTAGAGGGAAAGTGTCACTGATGCATGCATTGTCGCTGTTCATAATCCTTGTGGCCTCCTCAAATGGTGAGAGGACAGTGCATGCATCCTTGATCAGTAGCCACTGGCGTGGCAAAAAGAAGCCAAGCTCCCCTGACCCTGTCCTGGTGCCATACTCACACAGGTACTCATTGATGGCCCTCTGCTTTGTGTGCAGCTGCTGCAGCATTGCCAACGTTGAGTTCCAACGTTGAGCTCCACCTGGTGGGCCTCATCACAAATAAGGCGGTTGGAGGGCAGGTTGCAATCCCTTTGAATTTCAGCCAGCCGAGCACTGACATTTTATGACCGGCGGAAATTACCACAGACTTTTCTGGCCTGCATCAGGAGATCTTGTAAGCCTGGGGACCTGATCAAGAACCGCTGCACCACCAAATTCAGAACGTGTGCCAAACATGGAACATGGGTCAAGTGTCCCTGTCAGAGGGCGGAGAGAAGGTTGGTGCAATTGTTGAATACAATCATTCTTGGCTGAAGCTGGCGTCGCATCAACCACCTCTGAGCCTGCCCCTGCAGAGCTGACAGAATCTCTGCCCCAGTGCGGCTCCTGTCCCCTAGGCAGACCAACTCAAGCCCTGCATGGCATCTTTTAGCCTGATTGCTTGCGTAGCCCCTTGAACGCTTACCGGGCACTGCTGGTTCAGAGGATAAATCTTCAAAAGAAGCCATAGAGGAAGAAGAAGAGGGGGTGGAGGAGAAAGCTGTGGCAGACTCACCACTAGCATTTTGGAGGCGTGGTGGCGGAACAAGCTCCAACACCACTGAACCCTGCATCCTTCCCTGCTGCCAGCAGAGTTACCCAGTGCGCCGTGAAGGAAAGGTAATGTCCTTACCCATGCCTGTTGGACCATGAGTCAGCAGTATTATGAACCTTACTGCTGACCGCCCGGTCCAACGAGGCCAAAACATTGCCTTCCACATGCCGGTAGAGAGCCAAAATACCCTTCCGTGAAAAGAAATAGCGTTTTGGAACCTGCCACTGAGGTACAGCACATTCCACAAATTCACGAAAGGGGGCAGAGTCTACCAGCTGAAAAGGCAGCAGTTGCAGTGCTAGCAATTTGGTCAAGCTAGCATGTAGACGCGGAGCATGTGGATGGCTGGGACCAAATTTATTTTTACAGTTCAGCAACTGGGGTAGGGAAATTTGCCTGCTAAAATCAATTGGTGGTGTACTACTAGCAGATTGGCTGCAATTACTTGGGACACCTATTGCTATACATTCATTCCTCTCGGTGCAGGTTTTTAAGAGAACTGTAGGTATAGTAGAGTTTGAGATCTCAGATGAGGAGCAAGGAGAAGTCCGCCTTTTTCTATGATGTGGGTCTTTCAAGTGCTGTTGCCAACGGACTGCATGGCAGATCGTCATATGTCTGGTCAAGTATGTAGTGCCCAAGCGGCTGCTGTTCTGGCCACACTTGATCCACTTCAGACATATGGTAGGTTTCAAACAGCAATGGTGCAATCTGCTGCACACGTGTCTAAAAAGGCCCACACCAAGGAACTTTTAAAAGTCAGCGGGGAGTCAGCAGCACCCTGCACCTGCAGAGCTCTGCAGTGTGATGCAATAGGGTGGCTTCCCTTAGGCTACCCCCTAAAGGACATCCTGCCTCGTTGGAGTTGTGCCTCCTCCTCCTCTCTTCTCTCAGGCACACAAGTACAGTCAGTGACCTCATCATCCCCTCCCTCCTCGTCACTGGAGCAAACTTGACAGTATGCTGCAGCTGGGGGAACATGACTGCCAGTTTCTCGTCCTTCTGTGGCACCCCCTCTCTCTAGGCTCACGTTACTCCCTTCCTTAACCTGTGAACCAACATCGAAGCCTTCAAATCGCTGTGCATCCTCCAGCAGCATATAACTGACACTGTGGTCAAATAATTCTGGGGACTCCATCGTTCATGATGGTGGGGTTACGGAAGGAGTGACTGTGGACAAGGAGCCCGTGAAATAGGTTGCTTTGGCAGCTTCATTGGTAGACAAACTACTCTGAGCCTGGGTGACAGAGGATGAGGAGGATGAGGACGGCTTTGTTATCCACTCCACCAACTCTTCTGCATGTTGTGGCTCAAAAACACGGCCAGCAGCAGAAAAAAAGGACTAGCGTGCTCCACGGCCACCTGCAGAGGATGCACCATGTCCACGACCACCACTGTTGACTGTAGACACAGAGGCTGCTTGCCCTCTTTTAGTGGCCTGTGAGCATCTGCCTCTCCTTGGTGGCCTTCCGGACATGTAAAATTTTTGGTTTTGCAACACCACACTACACTGTGTTATATACTGTGTACACCGCCTGAAGTGTGTTAGAGACTATACACCACCGAATGCACTGTATATATAGGCTTCACTGAATGCAGAGTACAAATATATATATATATATATATATATATACTAGACTGTATATATATATTAATACACAGCCTGAAGTGTATTGGAAACAGTACACCACCGAATGCACTATAGATATAGGCTACACTGGATGCAGAGTATATATATATATATATATATATATATATATATATATATATAATGTGTATATATACACTGCCTGCACTGACTGAATATAGAGTAAACACTGAATATATAATAATAAAGTCTATGCTAAATGCAGAGTATATATATATATATATATATATATATATATATATATATTAGACAGACTGTATATATATCAAATACACTGCCACTAACTGAATACCCTGCCTACTTAATCTAACTCAAGCTATCTCTCTGTCCACCCCAACAAAACTACACATGGCCGCTATGTAAGCAGCCTTGTATAGTGTGGGGCATTGACTTAGTCCCCCTGAGCCATGATTGGCCAAAGGCACCCTGCCTTTGGCCAATTATGGCTCTCTCAGCAGAGCGCGCTGTGGTTGGCCAAAGCATGCAGGTCAGGTGCATGCTTTGGCCAATCATCACACAGCAATACACTGCAATCTCGCAGTGCATTATGGGGCATTCCACGGCGCTCGAATTTCCCACGAATGCCCCATATGTTCGATTTGTTTTAGAACAACGTTCTTACGTTTAACTCGAACCGCGGGCTCACCCCTAATGTGTACTGATTTAATTACCTTCGTGGTGCATTTGCATGTTATGTTATTTATCCTATATTGAGTAAGCGCCACATTATCACCTTATATTTACTCTTTATTGTGTGGGAACACTTCCAATGTTGGCAGCCATTCATTGATTTTTTTTATTTTTGACTACTATGACTTCTGCCCGTGCAAATCTGGTGCAGCTTTTCATGGTTTACCAAGCAACTTCCCACTTCAGCTTGTTCAATTAAGCTTTGACAAAAAAAAACTGGAAGCTGTTTGATTTCTATGCAGAGCTGCAGCAGATTTTGCACTCCCTAGTTTTAGTAAATCCACCCCACTGTGTCCCCTGTCTCTGTCCTTTCCCAATGATGGGCACTGGAAAAGGACCAAGACAGAGCAGAAAGCAGTGAGGATATGGTCATGATATCAGCACCGCTCTCTTTAACAATGAATGCCGGGTGTCCTGCTCAGGGGGCTGAGCAATAATATCCTGCACTCACAGTCTTTCCTCTGACGTTCTGGGTATCATTCAGCCCAAAAGGTTGAAAACATCTTGTTGCAAAGAAGAGATACTGTTGGCTGGACCATGCCATTCATGAGGCCAATCGAGGTGGCCTCATTAGGGGCCACTCATGAAGGCATGGTGTCAACGCGTTTACGCCATGGGGGAGAGCACTGTGGCTGGAGTGTTTATACTGGAGACTCTGTCTTCAGTGCATATTCAACCCTGTGAATGTTCAGCACCCTGGTCACACAGCATTATTGGTTGTTATAGGGCAGACAGCCACCTGCAACATAGTAACCAATGATGCCATGCAGCCCAGCCGCCTGCGTCTTAACAACCAATGATGCTGTGAGGTCTGGCTTCCTGCATTCTAGCAATTTTTGATGGATAGGGAGAGATGGCAAAAAAAAATACCAATGTACTTTGGCTGCATTTGATAGCCTTATTAGCAACAGCACCGTGTAGAGAGTGGTTATTTCCCCTTCTGTTAATGTCACAAAGTACCTTGAAGGACAAAACTTCAATACAACTTCAGTTTCCGAGCTAAAACACTTATTAGCGCTGGCAAGCATTTAGAACCACACACCCTCAGTGTGGCTCAATTTAGATGCAGCACCTAGAGCAGTGATAGCAAACCTTGGCACCCCAGATGTTTTGGAACTACATTTCCCATGATGCTCATCCACTCTACAGTGTAGTTGAGCATCATGGGAAATGTAGTTCCAAAACATCTGGGGTGCCAAGATTTGCCATCACTGACCTAGAGGCTTTTGTAGTGGGGATACTGTTCTGGCCACACTTGATCCTCGTCAGAGGTTTCAAACAGCAACGGTGCGATCTGCTGCACACGTGTCGAAAAAGGCCCACGCCAAGGAACTTTTAAAAATCAGTTGGGAGTCAGCAGCGCCCTGCACCTGCAGAGCACAGGAAAACAAAATTCCATTTGTTCCTGTTGTTGAAATGTAAGCATTGGTAATCTCTAGAAATGGGCTGTCACATATGTTGTAAAAAAACAGTTTACTTGCAGTCTCCTTATTGTTATTATAAAAGAAAAAAAAAAAAAGAATAAATTGTTTTAAAGGTTTTTTTTCCCTACATTTGTCCTTATCTATTACAGTCATGTGTGCCTTTTGTTCTTATTTTTGTAACTCTAGATAGCCTAGATCTGCTGCCTATTTCAAAGCAGTGGACTTGAGTGAAAATCCAGGTCGCAGCATATTTCAGGAGTCACCCAATTACTTCTTGTTATGTTTAGTTTCGCTCTATCTATTTTTCCAAGGCCGTTTCCCAGCAGGGTTTGTTAGCACCTGGGCGGTCAGGAGGGAAAGCTCTCAGGGGGCAGTTGGGGGACTCTCTGATCACCGCACAGTATCAGTTACAATTAATTAAATGCCTTAGCTGAATAGACATAGTTAATCTTACGTTGTAAAATGTAGACAGTGCATCCAGCCTTGTAAGGCCATCAAGTACCTCCTAAAACGAATGCCCCGTACACACGGTCGGACTTTGTTTGGACATTCCGACAACAAAATCCTAGGATTTTTTCCGACGGATGTTGGCTCAAACTTGTCTTGCATACACACGGTCACACAAAGTTGTCGGAAAATCCGATTGTTCTGAACGCGGTGACGTAAAACACGTACGTCGGGACTATAAACGGGGCAGTGGCCAATAGCTTTCATCTCTTTATTTATTCTGAGCATGCGTGGCACTTTGTCCGTCGGATTTGTGTACACACGAACGGAATTTCCGACAACGGATTTTGTTGTCGGAAAATTTTATATCCTGCTCTCAAACTCTATGTGTCGGAAAATCCGATGGAAAATGTGTGATGGAGCCTACACACGGTCGGAATTTCCAACAACAAGGTCCTATCGCACATTTTCCGTCGGAAAATCCGACTGTGTGTACGGGGCATTAGAGTCTTTCTTTGAGCTGCACATGGTATATTTATAGTCTTCTTATGGCTCATTCTGATGCACCACAGCCCTTACCGCCCTTCCCAAAAGTGATTCACAGTGGAACATTTTTCAGAGGGGGGTTGACAGGTAGATGGAAGGTGATATTTCACATTCCTGTTTTAACCCTGACAATGCCGATCTACTATGCTGTAACCGCATAGCATTGCACGTGGTTGCAGGGCAATTATGGTGAGACCCCCGCTTAAATGGGTGGCACTCAGTGGCGGTACTGCCTGCTGAACGCAACAGGGGCTTCCATTTTTGTCACAGTCGCAGCATGTGTACAGTCCTGGGCAGCTGAATGTCTTTGTTTAGTGGCTAAACCGCATGCTTTTACTGCCCCCTGGCCACACATCTGAACAAGCTCTTACAGTCTTCAGTCTGTTGTTGCAGAAAAGGACTAATGACATATATCTGGGTGCAGATAGGAGGAAAACACTACTTCTGTTTACAACAGTTAACTCTCATCCTCACTGGATGCACTTGTTCCTCTCACTACGTGCAGAATCAGGCCCTGGTTATTTCAACTTTGGCAGTCTGATGACACCAGAAATCTCAAAAGACATAGCACTAGAGCAATTGTGGCAAAAAACAAAAAACAAATCCCTGTAAGCCTTTACCCTATATAAATCTGCCTTCCTAGAATACAATTCCTCCCTCCATGCTGCCAAACAAGCCTACTTCATCACTCTCGTTCAGGCTGGATTCACACCTATGCATTTTTAGTGCTTTTTGCATTTTGCAGATTTGCACTACAGTCCGAATAACATGGTTTCCTATGGAACACGTTCTGTAGTGGAAATCTGCAAAATACAAAAAGCACTAAAAATGCATAGGTGTGAATCAGGCCTAATACTAATACGCTGTCATCCAGTCCTCGTTGGCTCTTCTCTGCCTTTAATCCTCTACTTTGTCCATCACCACTTCCACCTCCACCCAGTAACTTACTCACTGATCAGGAGATTGCCAGTCACTTCAAAAACAATTGATACAATTTGTGGGGACATTTCTACTGCACCAATATCTATCCCGCTTTAAAGGATAAGTTCACTTTTTGTAATATGTTACGTTATACCCATATTCAGGGTATAACATGTAACGTGTTATGAACAGACCGACCCCCGCACCTCCCCGATCCCCACTGTGACAGCTAGCTGGGATCTTCCCCCACCCCGCTAACTGTCACAACGCAGCAGTGTGGGCAACGCTGTATCCTGGCCTAGGCCGACAAGGCCCAGGCCTAGGGCAGCACTTTGCCTGGGGGCAGCACGGAAAGAGTCCCCGCTGGCTTGCGCTACACTGTTATGCCGCGTACACACGATCAGAAAATTCCGCCAGCAAATCTGAGATGAGAGCTTTTTATCGGAAAATACGACCGTGTGTGTGTATGCTCCATCGGTCTTTTGCTGGTGGAATTCCAGCCAGCAAAAGATTGAGAGCATGTTCTTTATTTTTCGGTCGGGAAAAGTTCCTATCTGTACAATTTCCGACGTGCAAAATTCCAATGCATGCTCGGAAACAATTCGACGCATGCTCGGAAGCATTGAACTTCATTTTCTCGGCTCATCGTAGTGTTGTACGTCACAAAAGTTCGAAAGTTCAGAGAACTTTTGTGTGACCGTGTGTATGCAAGGCAAGTTGAGCGGAATTCCGTCGGAAAAACAAGTTTTTTCCGATGGAAAATCCGCTCGTGTGTACGGGGCATTAGTGTAGCACCAGTCTTATTGAGCTGAGACTGAGCTGAGAGGCAAATTAGTCTAGCGCCCCTATATAGCGGCCTCACTGCTTCCAATATGTGGGCGACTGGCATTCCGCAACTGGGGGGGGGGGGGGGTCGCTTCTAATTTTGACTGTCCTCTTATTCTGGACCACAAAACTTCCTCACTGTGCTATGTTTTCTGTTGCATCATTGGCGTGGTTATATCTTCTTTGTCCTCTCCAATTTGTGCTTAAATTTGTGCTTAAAGTAGAACTATAGGCAACACTTTTTTTTTTGGGATAGAATAAGGGAGGGTTATAGCCCCTGTCAGTTTATTTTTTACCATAAAAGTCCAAATGCAGCGCTGCATTTGGACTTTTATACTTATGTTTGATGTGTATACAAAGAGCGCAGCGCTGGATTTAAATATGCAGTGAAAAAACAGCAAGATTATTTGTTCAAATAAAAAACTGAGCTTAGTAATCTTCAAATAATGTCCATAAAATGCAAAAATATAAGTGATTAAATGTCCGTGAAGCACAAAGAACCAATCTGGATGTCTAACTTCCACCGCTGTGAGGCCCGTCACCAGAAGAATTAAAGGCTTACCAGACCGCCTTTCTTTAAAGGCATGAATCAATCGCCACCATGGATGCTGTCCCTCTCCTGGCTGGATCCTGCTGTGAGGCACCGGATGGTTGATCCCAAATCTGTCAGCCGTGAAGGAGCGCCAATCTCAATAGCAATCTCAATAGCGTGAGTATCCGAAAAAAAGGGGAGAAATGCTCCAATGGTGTAGTAATTAATGGTTCCTTTTATTAAAAAAAGCCTAAAAGGCATTTACCAATACAGCAATCCTTGCAAGGAGTAATAAAACAAATCCGATAGATAATGAAAGTACGCGCATGCGCAGTCCGTGCGTACGTGTCTACCCTACGGCCGTTTCGTCAGAAATGACGTCATCAGGGGCACCTGTATTGGTAAATGCCTTTTAGGCTTTTTTTAATAAAAGGAACCATTAATTACTACACCATTGGAGCATTTCTCCCCTTTTTTTCGGATACTCACGCTATTGAGATTGCTATTGAGATTGGCGCTCCTTCACGGCTGACAGATTTGGGATCAACCATCCGGTGCCTCACAGCAGGATCCAGCCAGGAGAGGGACAGCATCCATGGTGGCGATTGATTCATGCCTTTAAAGAAAGGCGGTCTGGTAAGCCTTTAATTCTTCTGGTGACGGGCCTCACAGCGGTGGAAGTTAGACATCCAGATTGGTTCTTTGTGCTTCACGGACATTTAATCACTTATATTTTTGCATTTTATGGACATTATTTGAAGATTACTAAGCTCAGTTTTTTATTTGAACAAATAATCTTGCTGTTTTTTCACTGCATATTTAAATCCAGCGCTGCGCTCTTTGTATACATTCTTAGTGGTGCCCCCTATCAGGGTTATAGCGCATAGCCGCAGGATATTTCCGCACAGGTTCACTATTATTAATAATTTTGCACACTTGATTACAAAAATTAAGTTTTATTGACTCACATCCCTCACTTTACACCTAGCGCAAATTTTCTCTTTTAGAAAATACTTATGTTTGATGCAATCTACAAACTATGCTAGCTGCTTTTTGTGTTCTTTTCAGTTAGCGCAGATATTTACTTGTTTTTTCACTGTGTATTATTTTTTACCATCCCTGTCCCATTGCACAGATTTCCCTTCACTTCCTGCCCCATAGCCAAACAGGAAGTGAGAGGAAATCTATACAAAGTAAGGGAAACACTTTTTGAAAGACAAAAAGTGCATTATTATATACAACTATATAAAACAGACCTAAATGAGGGACAAATGAGGAGGAATGAGGGACAGAGGGACTTTGTTCTAAATCAGGGACGGTCTCTCGAAATCAGGGACAGTTGGGAGCTATGCCTTCTCCTTCCCTCTAAAGGATGTGTTGATCACCCCCATACCTTAAAAGCCCTCAATGGACCCCACCAACGTGAACAACTTAAGACCCATCTTCATGCTCCCATTTACCTCTAAACTTAAAAAAAAACAAAAAAAACAAAATAAGTACAATAAAAAAGGAAACCAAAATAGGAAAAAAATATACTAAAGAACATTACATTAAAAAAAACAAAACTACCCCCCCCCCCAACACATACATGGAAATTAAAACCTAAATGAGCAGCAACAAGTAAATGTAGAGGTTGGCACACATGAAAAATAAATAGTAAATCACATGCTGCGCCAAAACCTTTTGATTATAAATTAATGTGAAACATAAAAGACCAAATGTTGAAAAAAGTTCAAATAATTGATGTGATCAGTCTTCAACCATATACTAAATCCAGGTGATTATGAAAAGAATATCCGTGTGTCCTTGCTCCACTTAAAACACATGTGCATATACCAGTGATGATGTCTCCTTACCATGAGATGTGACTCTCTGTGATGATAAGTCTAAAAACGCTCGTGTGGAAATAACCTTCCACTTGGTATTGAGTATCCCTGCACGGGTTCTCCGTCAGTCAGAGTCTCTAGCGACTCGAATCATCTGGGTTTAGTATATGATTGCGGACTGATCACATCATTTATATGAACTTTTTTCAACTTTTGGTCTTTTATGTTTCACATGTGGTTTACTATTTAAACCAATATCGCCTAAGCAGCTCAGTGACCGAAATTGAGAGTTTCTGCCTCAAACCAAATCCTCATGGTGGGTGTGCATGGTAAGGACTACTAAGGACAGTCTGGTTCCTTGTCTTCTGCCACCTACAGTGTTTTAGGTTGCCAAATTCTCTAGCATGATGGGGGAGAGGGGGGTCCTTAACCTTCGTAGTAAGCTCCAAATCAGTGTGTGTGACCAGAACCTACACACAATTTTGGAGGACTATGGTTTATTTATTTTTTTTATAATCACTTTTTCTTTATTAAAACAAGTTTCAACATACAACATAGAAATACACATTGCACAGTATATCTATATAAATCTTTTCATTAAAATACACCACACTAACCCCTTCCACCCCGAGAAAACACACCGGATCCTTGATCATGTCCTCTTCAAAAGAGAGAAAGGGGAAAACAAAGGAAAAAGCCCACCCACTTACCTACCCACAACCAAAACTCAATTTGTGCAAAACATTATTCAAAGTATAATTAAGAAGGGGGCTTTACAGTGCCCTATTACATGTGTCAAATAACCTACAACACAAAAAAAAATAAAATAAGTAATAAAAAACCTTTCATTTCAATCTACCCTTCTTTATGTGTTTCCATTATGTGTTGCCCATCCCATGCCTAATTTACTAATATAACATATCCTCTTCCTTTAACCACTTGCTTACTGGGCACTTAAACCCCCCTCCTGTCCAGACCAATTTTCAGCTTTTAGCGCTGTCGCAATTTGAATGACAATTGCGCGGTCATACAACACTGTACTCAAATGAAATTTTTATCATTCTTTTCCCACAAATAGAGCTTTCTTTTGGTGGTATTTGATCACCTCTGTGGTTTTTAGTTTTTGTTAAAAAAGATTGAAAAAGACAGAATTAAAAAAAAATATATATATATTTTTTAATATTTTGTTATAAAATTTTGCAAACAGGTAATTTTTCTCCTTCATTGATGTACGCTGATGAGGCGGCACCGATAGGTGACAGTGATGGGCAATGATGGGTGGCAGTGATGGGCACTGATGGGTGGAAGTGATGGGCACTGATTGCTTACACTGATGGCAGCACTGCTAGGTGGCACTGATTGGCACCACTGATGGGCATTGATAGGTGGCACTTGTGGGCATTGATAGGTGGCACTGCTGGGCACTGTGGGCACTGGCAGGTTGCAATAGCAGGTGGTACTGGCTGGCACTGATGAGGCATACGTGCCTCCTTCCCTTTTCAGGACCGATGTCCCTTTAACATAAGTCGGTGATCGGCTTTTTTTTCTCCTCACGCTGACAGCGTGAGGAGAAAAAAAAAACGATTACCGAGCTTTTGTTTACAACATGTGATCAGCTGTCATTGGCTGACAGCTGATCACATGGTAAGGGGCCGGGATCAGCCCCTTACTAGGATCTGTGATCATCCGAGTCTCCGTGACTCAGTGATCACAGCGTGCGCACCGCGCGCCCTGCAGGAAGCGTGCGGTGCGCATGCACAGGGGAGGACATCCCATGATGGCCTCCCGGAAATTGAGGTCCGCGCTGTGGCCGTCATTCGGCTATGGCCCGGACCTCAAGTGGTTAATGACATCAATCATCTCTCCACTGTGCCTCCCAGAGGAGGAAAAAAGAAACAACACAAAAAACAACACACAAAAAAAAAAAACAACTCTTTTCAATTTCCCCCCACCAGATGCATCTCATAGACTATCCGATCCATAATGCAGCATTGCCCCCAAAAGGGTTTAATCCACCCTTATTTCTGAGTTTTGTTTTTTTTAATGTAACTTTGTGCAAAATCAATAATGAGTTATATTATGCTGATGATCCATCACTAGCAATAATAAGCTTTTTTTAATAGCCTGTTGAGTAAATCATTTATTTTCCAACTTCTCTTAATAGGCAAAGGTTTCCAGCAAAATGTTCAGCTACAGGGTCCATTGGAATAAACCATGTATTACTGAGAAGGTCACAATACTCAGCTTTTATTCATATGACTTAAACCCCTTGTTGCTGTAATTGCTTAAACATGTTTGCCGTGGTTAGGCTTTCTTTTAGTTAAAGCGGACCTTCAGTCATTTTTTCGTCTTTCTATCTATTAAATCTTCTGCCCTTGTTGTTTTAACTTTGGATAGTAAAACATTTTTTTTCTGCCAGTAAATACATTATACAGCCCACTTCCTGTTGTCTGGTAAAAAGCCTAGGCTTATGACATCATGCACAGTCTCTCTCTCTCTCTCTCTCTCTCTCTCTCTCTCTCTCTCTCTCTCGAGAGAGAGAGAGAGAGAGAGAGAGAGAGAGAGAGAGAGAGAGAGAGAGAGAGAGAGAGAGAGAGAGAGAGAGAGAGAGAGAGAGAGAGAGTTTGCCAGGAAAGGGGGGGGGGGGGGTGAGTCATAAGAGTGCCAATGAGAGCTGCAGAGCTGGAGGTGTGACTCTGTGTGTCTGTGTAAATCCAGGAAGTGAACAAGCAGCAGCTTTAGCTGCCCACAGTTAAAATGGATGCAGCCAGACGTAGTGGAGGGAGATTTCTGCAGCATATTTGGCAAGTACAGAATCACAGTATATATAAAATAATATGCAAAGTGGTTGGAGGGAAGCTTCAGAATGGCAAAGATATTTTTATTACAAATTATGTGAGCAGACTGCAGCTCCTCTTTAAAGTTCATTTAAAAGTATATATGTCCATCTCTGACCACCCCTTTCACAGGGTGACCATGCTGCTGTGCAGTTTGACTGCAGGAAAAGCAGCATTGTCACTGTTACAGGAAGTTGAAAATAATAGATCTACATGTAATAAATCCATGTTACGGGGTGAGCTCTGGAAAACAAAAACTGCTGTGTTAATGAAAGTGATAGACTGCATCATCTACAGTATGTCACCTTTTAGTTTTGTCCAAAATTTTAACTCTAATTAGACCATAGTGTCAATTAGCATCATAACAGTAACCAATTCTGCATATGTGTAGCGCCCTGCTCCTGATGGCAGGTGCTATCTATGTAAATTTAAGTTTGTCTGAAGCTGTAGTTTAGCTCAGACTAGTTATGGTAAATTCGCTGGTTTCTGTATTCTGTACCAGTTCAGCTGGGTTGTGTCAGTTTCCACTTGGCCGTGGGTGTCGTTGTAGCCACCGGTAAGTGTTGGATATGCAACAGGCTGGATGCATTGGGTACCCCCTTTACTCAGAAACAGCCCGGTGGGAGTGGTTCACTCGCCGTGCATTCTGGGTAAGGGTACTTAAGGTACAGGCGCCAATTTGTTGGGGTTCGTTGTTCCCGACCTGAAGGCCCTCCTGGCCCAAGGTGTGCCGTGGCAGCTCTGCTGTCTCGGGGCCGGCTTGAGACTTTGTTATTGAAGAAGTAGGCCCAGGAGTTCTGGGGCCTATTGATCCAGAGGGCGGTCCTGTGCTGCCTTGCCTGCGGGGAGAAGCCGATCAATTGAAGGAAACCAGGGGAGGACTTCTCTGGAGGTGACCGAGCAAAGTATGCTGGTATCTCACGAAGAGCCTGGAAACTCAACTGAAGGATGCAACCCGGGTCACCTACCTCACAGTATCGCCGGATCAGTTGAAAGAAACTGGTACTGTGCAGTTATGCTTTAATCTTGCAAAAGTTTGGTTACACCATCCTGTGGCAGAGGATTGTGTAAGGATTTTTCAGGTCTGTGGCAGAGACTATGACCGAGCATCGCATCGGCTGCTAGGTCAGTGAGAGAGGCCTATCCGGTGATTGCTATATCCAGTTGTGGAAACCGTTTGTCCTCTGGATTGAAGAAATATCCTGATCCGCAATACCAGGTACCTTAAACTCCCTTAACCCTCCATCCCTCTATCTGACTTTGTTAAATAAAAGAATTGGAGAAAAAAGAAACTGAGCGTTTGGTGTAGACATCATTGAACATTCTTCTAATGGGACCCCTGTGATGGATACGGTAAGCCCAATTTAAACCAGCAGCTCCTTCGGGGGTCAGTGCTACATATGCTTAATTTATTAACAACCTCAGGGCTTCTACATTATGTGTGAATTACGCCTTCATCAGCCTGATGACTCTGTTAGAGCAATTTCATACCTTTCCTTGAAAAGCCACAAGCAAAGCGTGCATGATTTTAGTAACTTTTCAATGCTGTGTGAAATTGATAACCATTTTATTCACATATTCGCAATGTCTGTATTCAAAATATTATACAATTGACCCATATGGATTAGAAAAAAAAAGATCATGCCTGGAAAATTGGTACATCTTTTAAACCGTAATTGAACTTTCAGTTTAAAACCAAACTCCATGTTTTTTCTCACTTTCATTGGGTTTGTTTGGGCTAAGCTGTGCAAAGTGTTTTCTTTAAAAATCAGCCACAGCCTGAGTTGAAAAGCCTGTCACCTGCCAGCATGTTGTAGAGTGGGACCCTTGCTCCCTATGTGGAAGCAGTGATCTCTTTGCAGAGGTTCAACGCGAACCCTGTTCAGCAAGAGCTGTCTGATCAGTGGGGAGCAGGAGGTTTTTCGATGGCAAAGCTATAGGTCACACTCAGTAAGGGGTGTGTTGGACCGCTGCAGTGAGGCCACTGATTCCCAACAGAGAGGGGAAGGGCCCCACTTTACAGCTGCTGGCAGAGTCTGGCTACGCAGGATGTGGCTGGTTTTTAAAGAAAACAACCTTTTAGACTTTAGACAAAAAATTTGCTTTGATGCAGTTAGAACTTAAACTGAGTGGTCAGTCAGGGTTTAAAGTGAACCCTGCCTAAAATGTTTCTAACATAGCAACAATACTAAAGTGAAGGAACTGTATTTTGTGGTTCTGTATGCTAGGAGCCCCTTAGTTTCTAATGCCGCGTACACACGGTCGGACTTTCCGGCATACTTGGTCCGGCGGACCAGAGTGTGCCGGACAATCCGCCCGTGTGTGGGCGGCGGCGGACTTTTCCGGCGGACTTCTTCCCAAAAGCCCGCCGGACCTAGATTTGAAGAAAGTTTCAAATCTTTCCGTCGGACTCAGTTTCGGGCGGAAAGTCCGCTCGTGTGTGTGCTGGTCCGACGGAAGGCCCGCTCGTGTGTAGGCTGGTCCGACAGACCAAATACGACACGAGGGCAGGATATTGCATCTCGCGCTCGCTGCAATAGGAAAAACAAATCTTCCTATTGCGGCGAGCGCGGGGCATACCAGGCCCTTAGGTCTGGTATGGATTATAAAGGGGAACCCCTACGCCGAAAAAACGGCGTGGGGCCCCCCCTAAAATCCATACCAGACCCCGATCCGAGCACGCAGCCTGGCCGGTCAGGAAAGGGGGTGGGGACGAGCGAGCGCCCCCCCCCCCCTCCTGAAGCGTACCAGGCCGCATGCCCTCAACATGGGGGGTGGGTGCTTTGGGGGAGGGGGGCGCCCTGCGCCCCCCCCCCCAAAGCACCTTGTCCCCATGTTGATGAGGACAAGGGCCTCTTCCCGACAACCCTGGCCGTTGGTTGTCGGGGTCTGCGGGCGGGGGCTTATCGGAATCTGGCAGCCCCCTTTAATAAGGGGGCCCCCAGATCCCGGCCCCCCACCCTATGTAAATGAGTATGGGGTACATGGTACCCCTACCCATTTACCTAGGAAAAAAGTGTAAGTAATAAAACACACTACACAGGTTTTTAAAATATTTTATTAAACAGCTCCGGGGGGGGGGATCTTCCTCCGGCTTCGGGGGTCTTCTTCCGGCTTCGGGGGTCCCTCCGCTTCATCTTCTCCCGGCGTCCGGTTGGTTCTTCTCCGCTCTCCGGCCTCTTCTCCCGGTGTCGCAGGTCTTCGGCCGGCCCCTCCGCTGTCTTCATGTAGCTCTATTGCCAGCGGAAGTCCGGACTTCTGGGCTTCTTGGCTTCTTGGCTTCTCTTCTCTTCCCACAGATGTTGACACGACGCTCTCTCCGGCTGGACTGGTCTCTGAGGGCTGCGTTGTGACTTTGGATTAAGTCCCACCACAGTCACTTGACTGTGAAATGCCAAAAGCTGTACAGCCTACTGAAGCTGCGGCATTTGCCTGCACTAGCCAGACCGCTCAACTAGGTCCTGCACTCCCTTAGGACTTATTTACACCCAATCCTGCATTGAGTGTGAGGTTCCACATGTGAGTTTGCATGTATTTGTTTTGCATTTGCAGCAGGTTTGCAGTGCATTTTTTGGCATTATTTAATTTTCTTTTCACTGAGTTGCATCAAACTTGTGCAGGCTGTTTGTGCGCATTTGCACAAGCAAGTCACTGGTACAGCAGCCCATTAATTTGAGGCGGGGAAAGAAGTCCCTAACTCTTTTTTAAGAACACAGATGCAAGTGTAGCACTACTCCCATAGGAGCCGCAGATATTACTGGCCAGGTCTTCCCCACAGGCTCATTAACACGATTCTTCAATAACCAGTCCATGGGATGTTGTTTTTGTCCATTTTTTTATTTTTTGGAAAACTTGGATAGGGTTGAGGGTAGTAGTGGGATAATCCAAAAACAAGAAATATGTACAACTGAGGACTTAGGTATTCTTCACAGCAACCTATACTTGAAACAAACAGTAGACTTAAGCTTAGTAGTAGTAGTTAGAGCCACAAGAGCAGAGTCCCTTTTAGGAAGAAGTTTAGGTGGACAAAGCTCTTCAGGACACAAGCCGGAGTCCCCTTTAACCACTTGCTTACAGGGCACTTAAACCCCACTCCTATCCAGACCAATTTTCAGCTTTCAGGACTGACGCACTTTGAATGACAATTGCGTGGTCATACAACACTGTACCCAAATGAAATTTTTTATCATTTTTTCACCACAAATAGAGCTTTCTTTTGGGGGTATTTGATCACCTCTGCGGTTTTTATATTTTGTTAAAAAAAATGTAAAAAACTAAATTTAAAAAAAAAAATGTTTTTTATATATATTTTGTTATAAAAAATTTAAAACGGGTCATTTTTCTCCTTCATTGATGGACGCTGATGAGGCGGCAGTGATGGGCACTTATGGGTGGCAGTGATGGGCACTGATGGGTGGCAGTGATGGGCAGCACTGCCAGGTGGCACTGATTGGCACTACAGGTGGGCATTGATAGGTGGCACTTGTGGGCATTGATAGGTGGCACTTGTTGGCATTGATAGGTGGCACTTGTGGGCACTGTTAGGTGGCACTGTGGGCACTGTTAGGTGGCACTTTTAGATGGCACTGATGAGGCAGATGTGCCTCTTCCACTTGGGGACCAATGTCCCTGACATCCGATCCGGTGATTGGCTTTTTTTTCTACTCGCGCTGTCAGCGTGAGTAAAAAAAAAAAACGATTACCAATCTTTTGTTTACATCATGTGATCAGCTGTCATTGGCTGACAGCTGATCACATGGTAAGGGGCCGGGACCGGCCCCTTACACGGATCGGTGATCAGCCGAGTCTCAGTGCAGGGCGCGCGCAGGGAGCGTGCACCGGGGAGGCCGTCATATGACTGCCTCCCGGGAATGCAGGTCCGCGCTGTGGCCGTCATTCGGCCATAGCGCGGATAGCAGGTGGTTAAATAGACTCATGGCTGACTATGTAGTACTAGAAGGGTAGCTAAAGCACAAAGGTCCTCAAGATCTCTCAAGTGTCTGTACTCACAAGGCCCAAGGACAACCGGTCTTCCAAGCGAAACCTCCCTGCGATACTAGACAGATATTCAGGAGACAGCTCCCCTCAGTTAAGCTCCTGGGTCTCTCCTTTCAAGCCCCTTAGGTTGCCAACCTGAGGCATGACCAACAGCAGTTCCTGCCTGAGAGGGCTGGGTGCCCCCCAAGCTGTATTAATCCACTTTGGGAAAAGACTCAGAGCTCGTGTGCTCACCCTTGAAATTTTCCACATTTTGTCATGTTACAACCAAAAACGTAAATGTATTTTATTGAGGTATTATGTGATAGACCAACACAAAGTGGCACATAATTGTGAAGTGGAAGGAAAATGATGAATGGTTTTCAACATTTTTTACAAATAAATATGTGAAAAGTGTGGCGTGCATTTGTATTCAGCCCCCCTGAGTCAATACTTTGTAGAACCACCTTTCACTGCAATTACAACTGCAAGTCTTTTTGGGGATGTCTCTACCAGCTTTGCACATCTAGAGAGTGACATTTTTGCCCATTCTTCTCTGCAAAATAGCTCAAGCTCTGTCAGATTGGATGGAGAGCGTCTGTGAACAGCAATTTTCAAGTCTTGCCACAGATTCTCAATTGGATTTAAGTCTGAACTTTGACTGGGCCATTCTAACACATGAATATGCTTTGATCTAAACCATTCCATTGTAGCTCTGGCTGTATGTTTAGGGTCGTTGTCCTACTGGAAGGTGAACCTCCGCCCCAGTGTCAAGTCTTTTGCAGACTCTAACAGGTTTTCTTCTAATGCCTCGTACACGTGGTCGGATTTTCCGATGGGAAATGTTCGATGTGCGCTTGTTGTTGGAAATTCAGACTGTGTGTATGCTCCATAAAACATTTGTTGTCGGAATTTCCACCAACAAATGTTTGAGAGCAGGTTCTCAAATTTTCCGACAACAAAACTTGTTGTGGGAAATTCCGAGCGTGTGTACACAATTCCGACGCACAAAAGTCCGCGCATGCTGACTCAAGCATCGGAATCAAGCAGAAGAGCCGCACTGGCTATTGAACTTTATTTTTCTTGGCTAGTTGTATGTGTTGTACATCACCGCGTTCTTGACGTTCGGTATTTCCGAAAACATTTGTGTGACCATGTGTATGCAAGACAAGTTTGAGCCAACATCCGTCGGAAAATCCTATCGTATGTACAGGGCATGGGATTGCTCTGTATTTGGCTCCATCCATCCTCCCATCAACTCTGATCAGCTTCCCTGTCCCTGCTGAAGAAAAGCATCCCTACAACATGATGCTGCCACCACCATGTTTCACAGTGGGAATGATGTATTCAGGTTGATGTGCAGTGTTAGCTTTCCGCCACACATAGCGTTTTGCTTTTAGGCCAAAAAGTTAAATTTTGATCTCATCTGACCAGAGAACCTTCTTCCACATGTTTGCTGGGTCCCCCACATAGCTTCTCGCAAACTGCAAATGGGACTTCTTATGACTTTCTTTCAATAATGGCTTTCTTCTTGCCACTCTTCCATAAAGGCCAGATTTGTGGAGTGCACGACTAATAGTTGTCCTGTGGACAGATTCTCCTACCTGAGCTGTGGATGTGTACAGCTCCTCCAGAGTTACCATGGGCCTCTTGGTTGCTTCTCTGATTAATCCTCTCCTTGCCCAGGCTCTCAGTTTAGGTGGATGGCCATGTCTTGGTAGGTTTGCAGTTGTGCCATACTCTTTCCATTTTCGGATGATGGATTGACCAGTGCTCTGTGAGATGTTCAAAGCTTGGGATATTTTTTTATAACCTAACCCTCCTTTAATCTTCTCCACAACTTTATCCCTGACCTGTCTAGTGTGTTCCTTAGCCTTCATGATGCTGTTTGTTTACTAAGGTTCTCTAACAAACCTCTGAGGGCTTCACAGAACAGCTGTATTTATACTGAGATGAAATTACACACAGGTGAACTCTATTTAATAATTAGGTGACTTCTAAAGGCAATTGGTTCCACTAGATTTTAGTTAGAGGTATCAGAGTAAAGGGGGCTGAATACAAATGCACACCACACTTTTCATAAATTTTATTTGTAAAAAATTTTGAAAAATATATTTATAATTTTCCATGCACTTCACAATTATGTGCCACTTTGTGATGGTCTATCACATAAAATTCCACTAAAATACATTTACGTTTTCGGTTGTAACATGACAAAATGTGGAAAATGTCAAGGGGTATGAATACTTTTTCAAGGCACTGTACAGTTACCCAGCATGCTATCAGAGCCTGCCTTTCTGGGATAGGCCAGGACTGTATCAATAGTCATGCATAGCTTCATACCTATCATCCAGAAACTTCTCCAGTTTTCTGGATACAGAGGAAGCTAAAGACCAGACTGGCTGCAGCTGAACACACTGAGCAGACCAGATTAGCAGATTACAGCTTCACTAAATACAGTGAGCAGAATATGCTTTTACATATCAAACCAATACAGCTACACTGACTACAGTGTGGCAACTAATTTACCTATCAAAAACACAACTACACTATATTATAAAAAGTATTGGGACACCTGCCTTTACACGCACATAAACTTTAATGGCACTCCAGTCTTAGTCCATGGGATTCAATATTGAGTTGGCCCACCGTTTGCAGCTATAACAGCTTCAACTCTTCTGGGAAGGCTGTCCACAAGGTTTAGGAGTGTGTCTATGGCAATGTTTGACCATTCTCCCAGAAGTGAATTTTTGAGGTCAGGCACTGATATTGGATGAGAAGGTCTGGCTTGCAGTCTCCATTTTAATTCATCCCATAGGTGTTCTATCGGGTTGAGGTCAGTCAAGTTCCTCCACCCCAAACTCGCTTATCCCTGTCTTTATGGACCTTGCTTTGTGCACTGGTCCAAATCATTTGGTGGAGGGAGGATTATGGTTTGGAGTTGATTTTCTGGTTCCAGTGAAGGGAGCTCTTAAGGTGTCAGCATACCAAGTCATTTTAGACAATGAAATGCTCGTAACTTTGTGGGAACAGTTTGAGGATGACCCCTTCCTGTTCCAACATGACTGAGCACCAGTGCACAAAGCAAGATCCATAAAAACATGGATGAGTGAGTTTGGGGTGGAAGAACTTGACCTGACCTCAACCCGATAGAACACCTTTGGAATGAATTACAGTGAAGACTGCAAGCCAGGCCTTCTTGTTCAACATCAATGCCTGACCTCACAAATGTACTTTTGGAAGAATGGTCAAACATTCCCATAGACACACTCCTAAACCTTGCGGACAGCCTTCCCAGAAGAGTTGGAGCTGTTATAGCTGCAAAGGGTGGGCCAACTCAATATTGAACCCTACAGACTAAAACTGGGATGCCATTATAGCGTACAATATAGTGCAACTCTAACTTATCTAATTCCTAGCACCTATTTAGGAGGGTGCTACACAAGGAACTGCATAAAACGATGTCACATTTTGCAGATGCCTGGGGATGCCATTAGGAGTTAATGCAGGTTTTTTGCCTGCATGTAGGGAACATGCGCGATTATGCACACGTTCCTAACCTGCACAAGTGTTAACCTGGGCTTATTGTGAATGTTTGCTTTGACAAATTAAAAAAAGCATATGCATTACGTCTCTCTAACATATATTTAAAAATGCTGCAAGTACAGAAAAATACAGAATTCCACCTCCCTTTGCCTCTGAGGTCCCAAGCAGTGATATAATCCATGCCCGTTCTTCACTGTGAAAATCAGAACCCATAGCCCTTATGTTATGGAGGTGAGGAGACGGAGGATTGTTCTGTAGTCCAGCAGAGTTGATGGCACTGCTTGAGATATCAGTGCAGCAGAAGCAGAATTGTCAGCTGAAACAAGTGTAGCGCTGGTAGATTTGCGATCTACCATCTGATAAACAAATTTAGTAACTTGTTCGTTAGGAAGGTTAGATTTGCCTCTGTTTCAGCTTGGCTGACGTTGTGTGTGTTTCCATACTGAGCCGTGGGTGTCGCTGTTACCGCTGGCTGGTGTTGGAAAGGCAATGTGTCTAAGCGTATGGATGCTCTTCTGTCCCGGAGACAACTCAGTGGAGGTGGTCCTCCGTGTTGCATTCTGGGCGAGGGTATTTATGGGACAGACGCCATATTTTGGGGTTCGTTTTACAGCCACCTGCTGGCCCTCCTGGCCGACAGGTATGCGTTAGAGAGCTATCTCGTGGGCCTCCGTTCCGGAGGCCCACGTTGCTGCGGCGCAGGGGTGGGGCCAGAAGCTTGTCTAGGGCCTACCACAGCGGCCGAGGAATGGTCCTGAGCTGTCTATCCAGAGTGAAGAAGCTGGACAACTGAGAAGATCCCAGGGGAGGACCCATCATGGAAGGATCATGCAACGTGCTGGTCTGGGGAGGGGCCTGGTGACTCGGTTGGAGGACGTATCCTAAAATAATTATACAGCATAGTGTTGCCGGGTTGGCTTAAAGGTTCAAGCACTGTGACTGACATTCACCACAAGAAAACCAATACATCCTGTGGCAGAGGATCGTACAGGTTTATCCCAAATAAGTCTGAGTCAGAGACTTTTGTTCATGCTACGTACTGGCTGCTAGGCTAGTGAGAGAGGCCTATCCAGGTGTGCAAGGAGTGTGTTCCACCAAGGGAGCGCATTCTACTGAAATATCCAACCCCAAGGACATTTGTCAAGAATCTTACTAAAAAGGTATTTGAGTTTTCCTCTGCAGATCTCCTTCTGCCTCTTTCCTGCTACTTCCTTCGTTGATGGTTTAATAAAGCATTAAAAACGTACTCAAGTGTTGGTGCGTGTGTCATCCAGAGGTAAACTCAACGAAACCCCTAGACCTGGTGCCGGTGAAACAGAGGGAAGGAGAGTGAAGGTAACAAGCCCGCTTAAACCAGCAGCTCCACCGAGAGTTATTGCTACACAAGAATTTAGAGCATGCTGGAATTCTGGTACTTTTCTGTATTTTAGCGAGACAAAAGATAAGGCAATGTGGATGTATTGCAGATATGTACTTTTTTTGCTCAGACATATACTTTGAACTAGTCAGACATTGCAATTTTTAGGCAACTTCAACCATTTTCAACCTTTTAGCCAGCTTTAAGTTCAAAAACAATTGAATGATTCAGGGCATGATACTATCAATAACACTTCAGATCACTTCACAGCGTGACTGGAAACAGTTGGCTGTAAGCTGTATTTATCTATTTCATAGTTTTTGTGAGTAAACTCTAGTTGAAAGTGGTTTAAAACGCCTTATAATTGCAGTATGACCACCATTTGACTTCCCAGAGTGATCGCAGCAAGACCTCCCAGCAGACTACACTGCTGGTCTATTATTATTATTATTGTTATTATTATACAGGTTTTATATAGCGCCAACAGTTTGTGCAGCACTTAACAAAATAAAGGCAGACATTACAGGTACATTACAATTTGGTACAAGAGGAATCAGAGGGCCCTGCTCATTAGATCTTACAATCTAAAACGGAAGGGTCAATTGATACAAAAGGTAATAGCTGTGGGGGATGAGCTGATGGAGGAAGTAAAACAGTGTTAGATAGAAGCAGGATAGACTTCTTTAAAGAGAAGGGTTTTCAGGGATCGTCTAAAGATGGATAGACTAGGAGACAGTTGGACAGATTGGGGTAGGGAGTTCCAAAGGATGGGAGAAGCTCTGGAGAAATCCTGGAGGCGAGCATGGGAGGAGGTGACATGGGAGCTAGAGAGCAGGAGGTCTTGGGAGGACTGAAGAGAGAGGCTTGGTTGGTATTTTGGGACTAGGTTAGTGATGTAGCTGGGGGCAGAGTTATGGATGGCTTTGTAAATTATTGTTAGTACTTTGAATTTTATTCGTTGGGTAAGTGGAAGCCAGTGGAGGGATTGGCAGAGTGGGGTGGAGGACACTGAATGGTTGGTAAGGTGAATGAGTCTTGCAGCGGCATTCATTATGAACTGAAGGGGGGATAGTCTATGTAAAGGTAATCCAATGAGGAGGGAATTGCAGTAGTCGAGGCCAGAGATAACCAGGGAGTGAATTAGAAGCTTGGTGGTGTCATTAGTTAAAAAGGGGCGTATTCTAGAGATGTTGCGGAGGCTGAGGCGCCATGATTTGGACAGGGATTGTATGTGGGCCTGAAAACACAGTTCAGAGTCTAAGGTTACCCCTAGCACCCTGGCATGTGGGAACGGACTGATAGATGTGCCATTGATCTTGATAGAGAAGTCAGGGGAAGGGGCACATAGGGGAGGGAATATTAAGAGCTCAGTTTTAGATAGATTCAGTTTGAGGAAGTGGTCTGACATCCGGGCTGATATGTCTGTTAATAAATCAGTGATGTGTGAGGAGATTGATGGGGTGAGCTGAGGGGCAGAGAGATAGATTTGGGTGTCATTAGCATATAAATGGTAGTGGAAGCCATGAGAGGCTATCAGCTGACCCAGGGAGGACGTGTAGATTGAGAATAGTAGAGGTCCAAGGACAGAACCTTGGGGGACCCCAAAGGTAAGTGACAATGAAGGTGCGATGAGATAAGTAAGATTCAAACCAACGGAGAGTGCAGCCATGGAGACCAAGCAAATTGAGTTTTTTGAGGAGGAGAGGGTGGTCAACTGTATCAAGGGCAGCGGAAAGGTCCAAGAGTAAGAGTACGGAATAATGACCGTTGGTTTTGGCTGTTGGTAAGTCATTTGTGAGTTTTAGGAGGGCAGTTTCTGTGGAGTGCTGTGGGCGAAATCCAGACTGAAGGGGATCAAGAAGGTTCTCAATGAGGTAGTCGCTCAGTCGGTTGTAGACTAAACGTTCAAGGAGTTTGGAGGCAAAAGGGTGTAAAGATATGGGTCTTAAGTTGTTAGGATTGGTGGGATCTAGTGAGGCCTTTTTTGGTATGGGAGTGACTAGCGCATGTTTTAGAGGGTTGGGGAAGATGCCAGTAGAGAGTGAGAGGTTGAAGATATGAGTTAAAGAGTGTAGAATAGTCAGATGGTGACCGTAGTATTATAGTTAGGTGGGCGTTAGAAAAAAGTTTAGTGACTTCCTCTATAGTAGCTGGGTTAAAAGAGGGAAGTATTGATTGAGCAGGAGGACAAGGAGTGTAAAGTGAGGTAGATATCTGTAGAGCGGAGATCTCAAGACGATTTGTCTCAATCTTATTTTTGAAGTGATTAGCAATCCCCTGGGCAGTGAGTCAGTTAGTGGGTGGAGGTAATGGAGGACGAAGTAGAGTGGTAAAGGTTGAAAAGAGTTGACGGGGATTGCACAAGAGGGTATTAATGATAGTGATAAAGTAGGTCTGTTTGGCAGTGTGGAGGCAGGAATAGCATTTTTGGAGGGCAGATTTATATTGAAATCTTGCTGTAACTTAGTCTTACGCCACAGAGGCTCAAGAGCACGGCTATGTTTTTTGAAACTTCTGGTATTTTCTGTCTGCCAGGGTTGTAGCGGTCTGTTGTCTGTCTAGAATACAGCCTGGTCTAGAACCCATTCCAGCCTGTAACTCAACAATGGAAACTGCTGGACAGCACTAGACTTCTCTTCAGGCTACACTGAAGTTGACCAGAACAGCCTGCTCTGTGATTGGACAGTGAAGAAGCAGCTGTATATTGCTGATATCATCGCTCTGGTGTCTCTTCCTTCTAGAGAGCATCAAGTGGTAGACTGATAGCACTATACAGTGAAATAGAGCCTGGCTGGTTTAAAGTGTTACTCCTCCCTCTCTTAAGCTGGCTATACATTGAGCAAATGTCAGGGACGCGCTGGCCATGTGCGTCTGAAGCTCCAAGGCGCACACAATTGCGCTGGTGCGGCCCTGCGGTGTACAGAAGCGCGCATATGCACATGCGTGCGCAAATTCGCCACTGATACTGGCACCAAGTGGCCTATATAGGTGCAGCAGCTGCACTAGTTGGTTGCTGTCTGCTCTGCAGCTCTTCCTCTGATCCTGTGCCTGTTCCTGTATTTAATTCCTGTGACTGACCTGGCTTGTCCTGACCACGCTTCTAATGCTATGTGTTCTGACCTTGGCCTGTCTTTGGATTCTGCTTGCCTCTTGCTCATTTGCCTGCTCCATTGTTGCTGACCTCTGCCTGTATCCTGACCATTCTCCTGCCTGCTATCCATGCCTGTACCTGACCGTCTGTTCTTGACCTGGCTAGTTTGACTACATATCCTGTTACTTTGTCTGCTCTGATCCATACATTACTTACCTAGTCCTTGCTGGTCCCTGAGCCAGAGCCATAAGAGGCCTTCACCTGAACATCATTCTCTACCATCAGGTACGTGATAGCGAATTTTGACAGGTTCCCGAGAAACTTGCAGAAGCTCGCTTAATAGGTGGCCCTCTTTAAACCCTCTCACTTGACCTTAAATTGCAGCTAGTGTTCGGGTATTCGAGTCCAGTTGCAGAGAACAGAACCTGTATTAAAAGTTTGGAAATTTACAACAAGTCCGGAGGAAAGGCACCCGACCGGGAACACTCACAGAATACAATAGTGATGTGTAGCAAAGCAGGTCATGAAAGTGTCGACAGTACCTGTCTTGGGGAGCAGAATGCGGCCTGGCCGGTCCATGCCCAACTGGGGAGGTCTCCAGGAAGGATGATGTGTCCCTATCCTTTCCCTACTTGTTTGGAACCTCCCCCTGCTGCTAATCACTGTCCCTGCCAGACGGGTGGTCTGACCCTACACTAACCACATGCGAAATGTGCGCCAAGCCTGGGAGCCAAGACCTTAAATAGGCTCTGCCTGACCCAAAATAGCTGCCAAAGTCACATGGGGCAGCAGCATTCAATGGGATAGCTTCCCCCCCGTGACCCAGGAAACCATAGAGGAACCATGTTTCTCTTGACTTCCCCTCCAAATGCAATGCCGCTGCTGTCAAGCGCCACCTAGAGTGGAAAAAATAGACCGCATCTACCTACAAGCTAGCACTACTAAATTTGTTAGGGTGAAAAAAAAAAAAAATCCATCAGTGTATGGCCAACTTCCTCCATCCATGCTATACAGCATAGATGGACAAATCTTCTGCTTTGCTTATTGTACCCTGACAGCCGCTGCAGGCAGCTATCACATCACTCAAAATCTGATTGGATGCAGCCAATGTTAAGTGGAAAGTTTTACATCCAGAACCATCGCTTTTTCAGTTGATGGTTGTAAGGTGGGAGGGGGCTGACAGGGCCTCCCTAATTGACATAGTGTATGGCCAACTTTGGTGCTGCCGTAGGTGGGAGTACAGGAATCTGATATCAAGACAGATGTCTTGCTAGAACCATGTAAAAAATAACATCTAACATCTTTTGACACATACTTATAACTACATTCAGCAGTTTCTTTTTATATTTCCTGGATTTTTAGTTTAAAATACCAGTCGTAGACCCAAACTTCTCACCTCTTTCTTGGAAGAAACCATATTTCTAATGCAGTCTGTATATTTTTGATGGATTTTAGCCAACTGATCTTCAAGATAAAACCTTGTGTTACATTTTTGCTCTACAATTACAGTTGGGTGGCCTTCTTTTTTTGGATGTTTCGTTAAGAAAAAATCTTTAATCATGGTGGCAGCAACTAATCAGAAACACAATCTTCTATGTCATTCTGCTAATAGAAATATTGTAATCAACTGCGCCACACAGAGTCTTGGCTTAATTGTTCCCAATGAGCAATCCAAGTTTTCAGAGACAGTGATATCACAGTAGACATCAGTAAAGTTCAGGCATATTCCTGGACTGCCGGAGAGGCTCAGATTGGTTCTCCAGAGGATGGGGACTTGCTGGGGATGAGGATTATTGCCTTCATGTTTCTGCTGCACAGTTCCATCTGAAAACTATTAACAGACAAGAAAACAGTCTGTGCTTTGCTTAACAGTACAAGCAAACACGTCCATTTGACATTTTCATTATTATTTCTCCATGAAATAGATCAGGAATAATTTGATATGGGCGGTAATGCTGCTTTCTATTGAGCAGTCATATAATATGAAGGAAATATTCTCGTAATATAAAACAAATGTGTCCCAACTGAAAAAGCCCTCTGTTTTTGGATAGTAGCGGTCCCCACCAATCCACAATAAAGAGCAGTCCTTGTATAAACTGTGCTGTAGGGTTTATGAATGACAGAGCTGGCGGCTGTCAGTTGAACTGCGTTTTAAGTATGCTGATAAATATACTGTGAGACCATCTGGCAATAGTAAAGGCTGTAGTCTTAGTACAAGTCTGTCTGTTGTTGGTTCTTAAAGTGAAGCTCCAGGACTTCATTTAAAAAAAATGCTGCCTCTTGCATCTGTAAAGACAAAAAAAAAACTACTTTTGCCACAATACTCATCTAAAGCCTAGTACACACAATCAGAAAATAGGATGAAAAATACCACTTTTCTTGCACGATACCAAAATGTACGATATTCGTTTAATCAGTACTTTATTCGTCAAAAAAAAAATGACCAACCAAGACTGAACACATTACAATACAACACATTACATCACTTCCGAAGTTGTATTCTGTCATATGAGAGTTTTCAGAACTTAAACCGTTTATTACCCCAACATTTCATATTCCTGATATGTGCCTGCTGTACCATGTACTTATATGAGAAAATCTCCTGTTCTCTTTGTAATGCTTCCTTTGAGCGAAATCCCTGGTGCTCCTGCCAGTCCCTCTGCTTTCCTATTAAAAACTCACCACACCAAGCAGGAGAGAACACCGTGGCCAGTTATCTAGGTATGCTGGGAACTCAGTGTGCTCTCCTCCAATGATCAGACTTGTCCTGACACACCCCTCCTGCACAGCCATTCACTGGGAAGCTCAAGGTGCTGCTGCTTCCTCTCCCACCAGCTCTTGTGCAGCTGAGAACAGAGGGAAGGTGATCACTTATAAAAAGGGGGGAAAAAGGCATTTACAGTAAAACCTTGGTTTGGGAGTAACTTGGTTTGAGAGCGTTTTGCAAGACAAGCAAAGTTTGTAAATTTTGACTTGATATACAAGCGATGTCTTGATGTACAAATAAGCGTTGTTTCACAACAAATTAGAAAAGAGAAGAGAGGCACCTCTAATGCCGCATACACACGACCAGTTTTGCAGTCGGAATAAACTCCGAAGGTTTCTCCAACGGAACTCCGACGGAATTCCGCTCAAGCTGTCTTGCCTACACACGGTCACACCAAAGTCTGACCGTCCAGAACGCGGCGACTTACAACACGTACGACGGGACTAGAAAAAGGAAGTTCAATAGACAGTAGCCAATAGCTTCCGTCTCGTACTTGCTTCAGAGTATGCGTCGTTTTTGGTCCGTCGGAACAGCATGCAGATGAGCGGTTTTCCCGATAGGAATTGGTTCCTTTGGAAATATTTACAACATGTTCCATTTCTAGGTCCGTCAGAATTTTCGAGAAAAAAAAAAGTCCGATGAGGCCTACACGTGGAATAGACAATGAAAAGCCTCCGTCTGACTTTTTTTGTCGGACTTTCTTTGTCGGACATTCCGCTCGTGTGTACGCGGCTTAAGTGTCGCAATATGTTTACATTTAATGAAGGTACAACAACTCACATGGTTGATAATTAACCACTTACCGCCAACCGGCTCATGTGTATATACGTCGGCAAAGTGGTTTGTTCCCACGAAACGCTGTACCGGTATATCGGCTCCTTTAAGAGCCATAGTGGGGTGACCCGATGCACGGGGCCGGCAGGCGCAATCACAAATTCTCATTCTGACAGGAGAGAACAGACAGATCTGCTGTAATTACGAACAGCGATATGTCTCCTCCTCCAGGCAGTCCCATTCCCCCACAGTTAGAAACACATTTAACCCCTTCATCGCCCCCTAGTGTTAACCTCTTCCCTGCCAGTGACATTTACACAGTAATCAGTGCATTTTTATAGCTCTGATTGCTGTATAAATGTCAATTGTCCCAAAAAAGTGTCAAAAGTGTCCGATTTGTCTGCCGCAATGTCGAAATCCCGCTAAACATTGCAGATCACCACCATTACTAGTAAAACAAAAAATAATAATAAAAATGCCATTAAATCTATCCCCTAAAAACCGCAGCGGTGATCAAATACCACCAAAAGAAAGCTCTATTTGTGGGAAAAAAAGGACGTCAAATTGTTTGGGTACCACGTCGCACGACCGCGCAATTGTCAGTTAAAGCGACGCAGTGCCGTATCGCAAAAAATGGCCCGGTTACTAAGGGGGGCAATCTTCCGAGGCTGAAGTGGTTAAAACAGGCACATCTAAACATGCGGGCATCCGAGGTAAAGCTGTCCACATAGACCATCCTCCGCACCGCCATTGACGTCATCTCTTCCACGCTGCGCTCCATGAGCAGTTCAAGCCTCGCTTTCAGATCGCTCTACTGCAGGGTAGTCTTCCCAGGCACGATTGCAGACTGACATCGGTGAGAGATGGCGGTGTGGGGGATGGTCTATGTGGACAGCTTTACCCCAGATGCCTGTATACTTAGATGTGCCTCTTTTAATCATCAACCATGTGAGTTGCAAAAGTTTTTACCTTCATTAAATGTAACCATATTGCTACAATTATGCCGCGCACACACAATCGGGATTTTGGTCGGAAAAAGATACGATGGCTTTTCCGACGGGATTCCGCTCAAGCTTGGCTTGCATACACATGGTTACACAAAAGTTTTCTGAACTTAAGACCGTCAAGAACGCGGTGACGTACAACACTACGACGAGCTGAGAAAATTAGGTTCAATGCTTCTGAGCATGCGTCGAATTGTTTCCGAGCATGCGTAGGTATTTTGCGCATCGGAATTGCTACAGACGATCACATTTTCGGATAGGAATTTTTTCCGACCGAAAAATTGAGAACATGCTCTCAATCTTTTGCTGGCTGGAATTCGGCCAGCAAAAGTCCAATGGAGCGTACACAAGCTCTCATCGGTCTTTTGCTGGCCAAATTTCCGATCGTGTGTACGCGGCATCAGAGGGGCCTCTCTTCTCTTTTATTCTCTGTGGATCCTGCTGGATTTTGCTTTCTAATCCCCCTGTGGAGGCTTCCATTTGTGGATGGAAATTTTATGGTTACACAACCTATTACATTACTATAATCTTTTTTTAAATGGACTATAAACTGAAGGATTTATGAATAAATGGCTGTGGAACGAATCATTTGAGTTTCTATTATTTCTTATGGGAAAATTTGCTTTGATATAAGAGTGCTTTGGATTACAAGCATGTTTCTGGAAGGAATTATGCTTGCAATCCAACGTTTTACTGTATAATATTTTTACCTTTAATTTCTCTTTCAAACTGAGTGGGTTGTTTTACAAGGTGATTGTTTACAACCACTTTAAGTAACCTCTTCATTTTCGATATGAGACTAGCATGCAAAAAATAAATTAAAAAATGGACAATCATTTGTCCAATACGCTCTTTGTGTGTACGAGGTGTTACCCCATTGACTTCAACATTCTGTGGCACTCATTTACTAATCGGAATGATGGGCAGCATCAACCAACCCACTTCATGGGAGCCTAGACCGTCATACTGTCATACTCTGTCTGAGCTGACAGTACTCCAACACTTTTGCAGAGTGAGGAAGGGTTAGAACATAAGCAGCACAGTGGCTGTGGGCAGCACAGAGGCTAAGTGGCACGGCCGTTTGTTTGAATCCCAACCACGGCACTACCTGACCAGAGTCTGCATGTTCTCCCTGTGCCTGTGTGGGTTTCCTCCCATACTGAGTCCAAAGACATGCTGGTAGGTTAATTGGCTCCTATCTAAATTGGCCCTAGTATGTGCATATATGAGTTAGGGACCTTAGATTGTAAGCAACTTGAGAGCAGGGACTGGTGTGAACATACAATATATATGTAAAGTGTTGCGTAAATTGACGACACTATATAAGTATCTATATCAGGGATCCTCAAACTACGGCCCTCCAGCTGTTGCAGAACTACACATCCCATGAGGCATTGTAAAACTCTGACTTTCACGGACATGACTAAGCATGATGGGAATTGTAGTTCCTGAACACCTGGAGGGCCGCAGTTTGAAGACCCCTGATCTATATCAAGTATATAAGTATCTAAGTACCTGTAAAAAGCAATAAACAGCTACCCCCTTCTCCACACCCACACACATTTCTTGTAAGGGTATAGCTGGGGCAGAAAGTGGGAAAAACTCACCAACGAGTTCACAGGCAGAAATAAAAGCCTGACAGAAATTCTTTTCTACTCTTATCAAAATTAACAAAAATGTCAAATGTATAATTACACTTCTTGTTAAAGTGGTTATAAAGCCTAAACGTTTTTTTACATTAACGCATTCCTTGCATTAGGGTAAAAAAATGTTTAGGTAGTAACAGTCAGCATGAGGAGCACTCTATTTTTAGCTGCTCTGTTAAAAGAAGTCTGTTTACAGAGTTCAATAGCTCACACTTCAATTTACTCCCTCCTTTCCTCAAAAGAGCAAATCAGAGTCTGAAGGCAAACAGCTTCTAATATGTCCTCACTCGTTTAAATACAATAATGCTCTTTGAGCACTGTGTCATGGGTGCAAACAGGGGCATAACTACCACCATAGCGACCCATGCGGGCGAGTGGGGCCCAGTGAGGATAAGAGCACCGCCGGCACAGTCTCCCAGCCAGGGGAAGAGAGAGGAAAGGAAGAGGCGAGCTATCCGTATCAGCAGAGAGCTGAATTGCCCGATGTAAGAGCTTTCATTAGAACTTCCAGTGTTCCCGGGGCTCACGTCACATAGCTCCACCTTTTGGCCCGGTGCCTTTGATAGACAGAACGCCGATCCAATGCGGGACATGTGATGTCATCAAAGGCGTCGGGCCAAGAGGTGGGGCTATGTGACGATGAGCCCCAGGAAGACAGGAAATTCAAACGAAAGCTATTACAGTGGGCAATTCCGCTCTCTGCTGATCCGGGTGGCTTGCCTCTTCCTCTGCATAGGTGGAGCTGAATGGGGCACAGGCAGACCAGGCTGTATTGGGCACAGGTCATGCTGTATTGGGCACAGGTCACGCTGTATTGGGCACAGGTCACGCTGCATTGGACACAGGTCACGCTGTATTGGGCACAGGTCATGCTGTATTGGGCACAGGTCACGCTGTATGTGGCACAGGTCACGCTGAATTGACACTAGGGCAGCTGTGGCTGGGGGGGCCCATTCAACATTTTGCTATGGGGCCCTGCTATTTCTAGTTACGCCCCTGGGTGCAAACAAAGTTTTTTGTAAAAAATAGTTTACCTAAACAGTAATACTGTGTACTGTACATATATAGTATCTCTTAAAGTATTGCTAAATCCAAAAACAAAAATGTACTACTGTATACTACAGCTTACCAGTCCTAAAGCGTATCTAAACCCAAAAACAAAAAACCCAAATCTGGTATATAGCATTTTACCAATCCTTGAATGTAGTGGTTGCATTCGTATTACTTGTAAGGCTTTTTTTCTTTTATGTTAACTTGGTGATCCTGTCAGTAACACCCTTTCTCTCCATGGGTGGCTTCACTCAGTGACAAAGGAATAGAACTATCCTTGGACAGCAGTATTGTCAGTCTGAGAGAGGGTATTGTTTGATGCACTTGAAAATTTAGATGGACTTGATTAACAAATTAAAGCTGCACTCTATCTAACACTTTTTAATCAGTTACAGCAACTGTATTTATCTTTTTGGGATAAAGGTTTTTACATAAATGGATATTGCTTGGTCTCTTAAATAAAGGTGAAAAATAATAGATCTGCTGTCCTGGATCACAGGAGCAAATAAAGAAACAAAAGCCTAAAAAAAGAAAACAAACGCAGCCATCATATTTAAGGACTGGTAGCCTGAAATATAATAAAATATTTGCTTTTGGGTTTATATACTGTATGCTTTAAAGTGGTTGTAAACCTCAGACATGAAAAATGAACAAAACATATCCCCCTATAGCGTGTACTTGTCTCAATTAAGAGCACTAAGTGTCATTTCTGTCTGCTGCCTCCTCCTCTGCTATCTGCATGAATTACTTCTGACAAGTTTTCCTGACACCGAGAGAAAAAAGGTGACAGGAAGGGACCTCCAGCCAATTGACAGCCCCAGCTCTGTTCCTCTGTGCTACGGTATGTGAAGGGATGTGTGTCCCTTTCCTCTAATCAGTTTTCAGAGCTCTCCTCACTCTGCAGTGTGTCAGTTTAATTCTCCGCCCTTTGTCAGATCAGACAAGTTTTATAAATTCTGGACTTTGAATGAATGTAGAAAAGAGAAGACTGCAGATAAACAGGTACAATGTATGTAAGAGGATTTGTTTCAACTCTGTGTATCAGGCCAACGCACTAATCCCAAAGCACAGGTTCCTGTAGAAATGGCTGTGTTTCTAAGTGGATACTGTAGCGACCAATGGCTGGAACCACGTCAAAGTCAATGCAAAAAATGTCACTGGCAGACCAACACTTTCTTTGGACCCACTCTGGAGATCCTTGGTGTGCTGGTGACATTTATTGCTTTCAACTGAGGCCAGTCCCTTCACTGTGTATATGTAAGGGTTTACAACCACTTCAAAATATGGTTGCTGCATTAGTTTTTTTTTTTTTCAAGCTAGGTAAGAAATGCAGAGTTCTTTTTGCTTCCTGTGAGATGAACAGGAAGCCCAAAAAAAGTTTTTCTTCTTCTAGTAATCTCTGCACCCTCCATGTCATGGAAATGAACAAAGGCAGACATGAATTTTTCTGTACTCCTGTGACCCATTTTCAGCAGACAGTGGGCTGAAGCGCGCTGTCGCCTGAAGTCACAGAGCCGGTCCAGGCTCGGGAAAGATCGCAACCATATGGTCGGGATCCGCCCACATGTCTGAACCAGCCCCCAGCTCAGCCTCTCAACAAGCCGCTGAGATCATGAGACGGCCGCTCCCGCCCCCTCCACAGCCCATCCCTCCATTGAGCGCTGAAGAGGCAGAGCAGAGAGCTGGTGGCTAATAGTCACCAGCTCTCTGCTCAAGGAGCACTGAGAACTGAGCGATCAGCAGTGTATGATCGATTAGTTTTCAGTCTTAGAGCTGGTGGGGGACAGATGCACCATCGGACCGATGCTGCATCCACCTAGGTAAGTATGATTAAAAAACATTCCCATACTCATTTTTTAAATACAGTTGAGATGTGAGTGTAGCTGCACGGGGACAGAAAGGATGTTATTTGCAGGATTGTCTTGTAAAAATAATGAGAAAAAAGGCTGAAACAAGAAAACGAATGCCGCCACCACGTCTAAGAACTAATGAACTACAATAGATTTTATTTTTATTTTGTAACATAGAAACCAGGGAGGTGCAGTCAGGGGAGGCAGGTGAGGGTCGTAGCTTGGTGACCTGAGGTCACAGAGACCCCACATTTGGGGGCTAATTAGCCTAACCCCACCACTGATAAAAAATTGGGGCTCCTACGACCTATGGTTCCAGAGAAACGGGGCTCCTTGCATTGACTGTCAGAAGCTACATACAGAGCAGCCAGTTTAAATACAAGATGGCACACTCTGTTTGCAACAGACTGAGAGGATGGGCTCACAGTGGCTCTCCTCACTTCTTGTCAGAGGCACTGAGCTCAATGGACAGCTTGGAGTCTTGGACCAATGGTAAAGTATCATTAGCCCCAGCTGTCCAATAAAAATGCTGCAGTGGAGGCATGTCTCTCACTGCATTGTCATACAAGGGGCATGTGTCTAAAAGACAAATGCTCCCTTCCAGCCCAGCCCTCTTAACTAGAAGGAAATAACATATGTTTATGTGTATAAGATTTACCCACAATCCCATGATTTTCTCACACAGTTAAAGCCTTTGTTAACCCAAAAAAATAAAAAACACATCCTATTACCTTAAAGCATGTTATACACCACAGTGCTTGTGCTATGTAATTTGGCCCCCTGTATACCCTAAAAAACCTGACTGATCTTGCCTGGCTATACCCTCCTCTCTGCAAACTGACCATGATAATCATGGCTGCTGAGCCCTGACACCTTGGTCAGTTTGCATTATTCCGTCATCCGCAGCCTGCTCTCTGCAGCTCCCCTGTGTCTGTGTCTCCTCTGTCCTCCTCTGTCCTCCTCCCTCCTCCCCTCCCTACTCGTACCAGCGCCGAAGAGAGGAGAGGAATCAGCTGAGTGCCCGGAGCGGAGCTTATATCGGTACAGATCGGCAGATTTTTAACATTACACAGGCACATGGACACATGTTATTATGGTACAGAGGGGATAAGATAATTTAGGAGAAGTGGGTTAACAACCACTTTAAAGCGGAGTTGCACCCAAAAATGGAACTTCCGCTTTAAGTACTGGTGGTTTTTGGGAGGGGGGATCGGGTACCCAGTTTTGACAGGCACCCAGCTCCTACTTCCTCCCCTGGCGCCCCGGTGCCGTAAGGAACTTCACCTTTCCCCCCCTCCCTCCCTGCAATCTTCTGGGACACGTCACAGGTTCCAGAAGTTTGCCCGGCCTTTCACAACGTGCCAGGCGCCCACAGTTACAATGCTGGCACCTCGGAGAGGAGGGGGAAAGGAGCGAGGCTTTATGTGCCCACATCTCTGGACCGTGGGACAGGTGAGTGTCTGTTTATTAGAAGTTAGCAGCTACACTTTTTGTAGCTGCTGACTTTTAAAAGGGTTGAACTCCGCTTTAAGAGGGAGAATGAGAATCTGCTGCTGTTGAAAAGGTACTGTTATAATCAAGCTAAATCATATATTATTACACTGTATGGTATAAGATAATAATTTTTATTTATCTATTTACTGTGATAATATTGGTTTGTAAATTATAACTTCAAACTTCAGTAATTTGTCCGTTAAGCCACCTGCTTGAGTACAGTTTTTGAAAATATAGTAAATTACCTTAAAAGAATATAATATATATATATATATATATTATTATTATTATTATTATTATTATTATATATATATATAAAAATTATTAGGAATATTACTTATGGTAATTAACCCCTTGCCACCCAGGCCAATTCTGATACTTCTCTCCTACATGTAATAATCATCATGTTTTTGTTAGAAAATTACTCAGTCCCCTCAAACATTACATATACAGTAAAACCTTGGTTTGAGAGTAACTTGGTTTGAGAGCGTTTTGCAGGACAAGTAACATTTTTTTATCAATCTTGACTTGATATACAAGCGATGTCTTGATATACAAGTAGTGTCATATCACAGTATAAAAGAGAAGAGAGGCGCCTCTAAGTGTAGCAATATGGTTACATTTAATGAAGGTACAACATTTAGCAACTCACATGGTTGATGATTAAAACTGGCACATACAAGTATGCAGGCATCCGGGGTAAAGCTGTCCACATAGACCGTCCTCCGTACCGCCATAGACGTCATCCCTTCCACTCTGCGCTCCACAAGCGCTTCAAGCCTCACTTTTAGAGTAGTCTTCCCGGACAGTCATGATTGCAGACTGACAGCGGTGAGAGCTGGCAGTACGGAGGACGGTCTATGTGGACAGCTTTACCCCAGATGCCTTCATACTTAGATGTGCCTCTTTTAATCATCAATCATGTGAGTTGCTAAATGTTGTACCTTCATTAAATGTAACCATCATAGGCGTGCGCACAGGGTGTGCCAGGTGTGCCTGGGCACACCCTAATCATGGTGTGTGGTGCAGATTCTCCCTGTTTAAACACAATATTTCACCAAAGCCCCCTAATGGGCTCCTAAAAAACTTGTAAAAAAAATTAAAAATAAAATAATACATATAAAAAGTACTGACACCAATCTCTGCCCTACTGACACTGTCCGCTGCTCTACTGATACTGTCAGTATATATATACATGCATACACACATATGTGTTTGAGCTTTGAGGTGCACACCCTAATGCAATACGCTGTGCACACCTATGGTAACCATATTGCTACACTTAGAGGCTCCTCTCTTCTGTTTTATACTCTGTAGCTCCTGATGGATTTTGCTTCTAATCCCCTTGTGGAGGCTTCCACTTGTGGATGGACATTTTATGGTTACACAACTTATCACATTGCTATAATCTTTTTATATGGACTATAAACTGAAAGACTTATGAACAAACGGTTGTGGTAAAAATCATTTGAGTTTTCATTATTTCTTATGGGGAAATTTGCTTTGATATACAAGTGCTTTGGATTACAAGCATGTTTCCGGAACGAATTATGCTCGCAATTCAAGGTTTTACTGTATTGTTTAGCAGACACCCTAGGAAAAAAATGGTGGTTGTTGCAACTTTTTATGTTACACGGTATTCGCACAGCAATTTTTCAAACGCGTTTTTTTTTTGTGTTTCATGAATATAAAAAATAGATACCGGTACCTAACATGTCACACTTTGGCGCCAAACTTCAGTACTTAAAAATCTTCATAGGTGACGCTTTAAATTTTTTTACAGACTACATGTTTAGAGTTACAGAGAAGGTCTAGTCTAACGATCGCGGCGTATGTAACCTGTGTGTGTCTGGTTCTGATACTAGCCAGTGCCTCACCAGCCACTGACCTCACCACACGTCCCTGGTAGAAACACTTTAAAATTGTATAAACTGAAAAAAAAACCACTCCCAAAACCATTATAGTTAAAGCGGAAGTCCCGCAATTTTTTATTTTTTTAAAGTCAGCAGCTACAAATACTGCAGCTGCTGACTTTTAAAATAAGGACGCTTACCTGTCCCAGGGTCCAGCGATGTCAGCACCCGAGGCCGACCCGTCCCTCGGTCCTCGGATGCTGCCGCCGCCATCTTCGGTAAGGGAATCAGAAAATGAAGCCTTGTGGCTTCACTTCCCAGTTCCCTGCTGCGCATTCGCGAGTCGCGCTGCGCAATCCGAATGGTCCCTGCTGTCTCTGGGACCCGTGTGTGTCCCAGCAGACAGCACAGGGGGACGGGAAGAGGCGTAGACTCCTGTGGAAGTCTATGCTCGGAAGTGGGTTCAAATACCTGTCAGGCATCTGCACCCTCCTCCCTCCTGAAAGGTGCCAAATGTTATACCGGAGGGGGGGGGGGGTTTCCTAAAAGCGGAAGTTCCATTTTTTTTTTTTTTGAAAATTGTTTTTATTGCAAATTTTGGTACAAACAAATACACATACAAACTTAAGTGCCTACAGTACACGCGCACAACATTGGTGTGATACATTAAATTTTGCAAGAGTAAGTTGCATATCAGAGAGTGAAACAATGATTTAGGTACGCCTCTCCCTGCCCAAGACATATCTTTGATACAGCTCTAGACGTCTTCCGCCAACACAACTAAGGATATTACAACTTAACACCCCAAACTAGCCCAGGGTAAAATGGATAATAAGGCACATTGTCTACAAATAGATCCGAATCCATTAAGCCGTGTCAGGTTCGGCTAACCATATACGCCAAACTTTATTGAATTTAAGCGGACAACCTCTATTTATGTATGTGTCCTTATACAATGGAAGACTGTCATTGACCAAACGCTTCCATTGCACCAAAGAATGGGGGGTGGACTTTTTCCACTGCATTGCAATATTCTTCTGGGCATAGAAGAATAACAACCCAATCATTGTGCGTTTTGCTATAGTTGGCACGAGAGTTTCTATTAAACCCAGTAGACAGACCTCCATCACCAATGGCAGAGTGGTCGATACAACCCTGTCTATCAAAGTGAGTATCTCCCTCCAATATTGTTGGACTTTAGGGCAATGCCAGAAAATGTGGGAGAAGTCTCCTGGTGAGACGCCACATCTCCAGCACTCCGAGGAGCACTCGGGGTTCATCACATGGAGTCTGTATGGAGTAAAATAAGTCCTGTGTGCGATTTTGAACTGTACCAATCTATCACGTATTGAGACTAATGTGCTGAAAGGGAAGTCCCAGACATCATCCCAGCCATCATTATCCAGTGTGGGAATATCTCGCCAGCGAGACCAAAGTTTATCAAGAGGCGGTAGACACAAAGACCAGGTGTGTGTATAAGTGTGAGGTAGGTTTCTCAGCACAACCAGATCTGAGCATTCTTTCCAACTATGACTGGACCATGATACAGGAGGAGTGTGGACATGTGACAGTTGAAGATAACAAAATTGGTAGTGCTTCGGTAAATTGTACATAGAGAAAAGGTGCGTGAAGGAGAGTAAGGAAGCTTGCGATACTATGTGAGATATGAGTTTTATACCATGCTTGGTCCATGCGTAAGGGTCTAAAAGTTTTGTTAGGGTTCCACCAAATCAGGGCATTAGGGGAAATCTCTGATGGTTTACTTTTTCCTATATGTAGGCCTGTTCGCAAGCCCGCAGGGTGGTAAGCATAGAGGGGGTCAGGGGGTGTGGGACACGGGGGCCACTGTAGATTAGAAATTGGAGGGCTTCCAAGGAGCCCCGGAAGTTCCATTTTAGTGCGGAACTCCGCTTTAACTTTAGAGTTCCCTTGACAAGGAATTAGCTTGAACTGTAATCATAATCTACACCAAGAGCATTGATTCCCCTCGTCAAAATGCCTAGAACTCATACTTGGATATAGAGAAATGTGAAAATAAATACAGCTAGGAAATGTAACATTAGATTCATTTGACTGGTTCCCTGCTATTCCAGCTCTGGATACTGTAAGTAAAATGTTCCAGCTCACTTGTGAAAACAGCGAGATTTACAACCTCCCAACTGGAACATAGAAACCAATTTACTGCTTATGTCAATACAGACAGATGGACTGTAGAAAACTTTTTTTGCCTGCAATGTGGAGAATATATATTCAATGTGATTTTATTGGCGGTGTGTTGCATTATCTCCACTTCTATCATTAGACAATGAATATATTACATCATAATTAAACATTCGTTATCTTAGGAGAAAAGAGCCAGCCGTGAGCCTTAACCGTGGATTACAAAATAAATATTTCAAAATTAATTTCTTCAGTGTCATTTGAGGTGCCGCTGGAGACATTATTCTGAGCGCTGCGAATCTACGCCTGGGAAATAGACAGTATAAAAGGCAGTACGCCAGGGCCCTTGAATGTCTACACTTTCGTCTTAGGCTTTGCCCCAAGAAATATTTACCTTGGAAAGTCAACTTTTGCTGACATTAAACCAAATAAAAAAAAATAAAATAAAAAATGAATCTTTAAAGAGACCCTGTTACTGGATCATTCATTTCAATAACAATTTTCCCGTAGGATTATACGTGCATTTAGTGTATTTCCTGTATGTTATTTATGTAAAAGCCTCCCTTCTGTAGACATCCAAAAGTCCTGAAGCTGCTGCAGGGTGCAGATTCAGATTTTTTTATATGTATTTTATTTTTTTCTAATTAGGTTTGTAAAGTGATTGTAAAGTCTATTTAAAAACATGTCATACTTACCTGCTCTCTGCCACGGTTTTGCACAGAGCAGCCCCGGCCCTGTTCTTCTGGGGTCCCCCACCAGTGATCCTGGCTCCTCCCCCCTACTAAGTGCTGCACCCAAAAGTTTTTTTTATCCTAATGAAAAAAATGCAATCTTATAGTGGATGTAAACCCTCACATATACCCAGTGAGGTGAACAGCCTTAGATGATACACAGAGATGAAACAAATCTCCCTACATAAGTTTTATGTATATCTGCTGTCTTCAGCTTTATATACTGTTTAGAAAGTTCACATTGTGTTAGGAGATTTTCTCTTCCTGTTTAGCACTGCAGTGAAGCCTGGGCATACAGCCGAGACAGCTGATTGGAGGAAAGGCACACACCCCCTCTCCTCATAGGTAGAGACTTTCAGAGCTGATCTTTGAATAGTTCAGGGCTCTGCTAATCTATTTATAGCAACCTCCCCAACCAGTGGTGGTGTGTCCATTAAGGGCACACAGGCGCCGCCCCTTCTCTCTGGCCACCCCCTCTGTGTAGAATGGATAGATTCATGCACTGCATGAATCTATCCATGGCTGCTGTAGCCAGCACCTATTCAGGCACCCGACCCCTTTTCGGACGCCGGGCACCTGAATTCCAGCGGCGGGGGTGTTTTTGAAGCACCTGATTAGAGCCATAGGCTCTAATAGGCTTCAAAAAAGGTGGACTGCAAGCACAAAGCATTGCGCTCGCAGTTCACCCAGGTGTGTTAGAAAAGCGAATGAAAATTTGCTTTCCTAACACTAAACCACCTCTCAGCCAATCAGGTGCGCGGGTCTGTTACCTGTCACCTGATTGGCTGAAATGACAGGCGCTACAATTGGACGCCTATCAGGAGGAGGGGAGGAGACACATGGAGGACACAGGAGCCGCTGTCTGACCCGCTGCAAGGTCCCACCGCTCGCCGCCATCACCCGTTGCATGACCCGCCACCAAGACAGGGTAAGTGCCGGGCAGACGGCGAGCTGGCAGGAGGGGGCTCACAGTGGCACTATTTGCTGGGCACAGAGACAGCATTTGATGTGGCACTATTTGATGGGCACAGTGGCAGCATTTGATGTGGCACTATTTGATGGGCACAGTGGCAGCATTTGATGGGGCACAGTGGCAGCATTTGATGGGCACAGTGGCAGCATTTGATGGGACACAGTGCCACCATTTTATAGGGCAAGGTAGCAGCATTTGATGGGGCACAGTGGCAGCTTTTAATGGGCACAGGGGCTGCATTTGATGGGCACAGTGGCTGCGTTTGATGGGCAGAGCGGCTGCCTTTGATGGCACAGTGGCTGCGTTTGATGGCACAGTGGCTGTGTTTAATGGGCACAGTGGCTGCGTTTGATGGGCACAGTGGCTGCGTTTGATGGGCACAGTGAGGCTGCAATTGATGGGGTTTTTTTTTCAGTTTGTTTGCACCCCCCAAAATTTTCGCCACTGTCCCCATCACAAAACTTAGGCTGCTTTTATCATATGAGTCATCAGGCTGATAACAGAAGAACGGGGCAGGAGACAGCTACGGCACATAGTGCTGTGAAAAGAGATAAGATATCACTGCAGATATATGTGCAGTAGCTCAAATTTCATGAATCGGGTTTACATCCTTTTTAAGACCCCCTTCACATGGCCGCCTCCGCTTAACGGAATCCACTTGCTCGGCTGATCCCTGCTGAGCAGGCAGATGACAGGTCTGTGTCCGCTCCGCTGTGCAGAGTGGATACGGACACAGTCCTACTCTCCTCTATGAGGGAATGAAATGGAAATGGACTGCCTGTCCGATCCACTGGACGTATGGAAAATAATAATAAATGGGACCACCATCTGTCTATTTTTGGCAGACAGGATTGGATGGCGGTGGGTGTCAGCTGACATCCACCGCTTTATAGAGGACAATGCAGGGTCCGATCAGGTCTGCCTTAAAAACTGACAGGCGGACCTGATCAGACAGCCCGTGTGAAAGGGCACTTAGCCTTTACACAACTACTTAACCACTAGCCGACCGTCATTCTACTGCGGCAGGTCGGCTCTCTCCTGAAAATCATCGTAGCTGTACATCAACCCTTTAAACAGCTAGAACAGGCGCGCTCGCACCCTCTGCATGGCGGGGGAGCATAACGGGCATTTGTGTGTGTGTGTAAACACACAGATCCCGGTTCTGTCAGGAGAGGAGAGACAGATCGTCTGTTCCTACTAGCTAGGTACAACAATCTGGCTTCTCCTCTAGTCAGTCACAGTAAGAAACACACAGAGGGAACACATTTAACCCCTTGATTGCCCCCTAGTTTTAACCCCTTCCCTACCAGTGACATTTACACAGTAATCAGTGCATTTTTATAGCACTGATCACTGTATAAATGTCAATGGTCCCAAAAAATGTGTCAAAAGTGTCCGATATGTGCGCCATAATGTCGCAGTCCCGATAAAAATCGCTGATCGCCGCCATTACTAGTTAAAAATAAATAAAAAAAATGTAAATTCCATAAACTAATCAGTATACGCTTATTGCGATTTTTTTGTTTTTTTTACCAAAAATATGTAGAAGGATATATATCGGCCTAAACTGATGAAGAAATTTGTTTTTGGTTTTTTAAATGTGGGATATTTATTATAGCAAAAACTAAAAAAAAAAAAAAGTTTTTTTGTTCAAAGCGCAAAAAATAAAAACCACAGAGGTGATCAAATACCACCAAAAGAAAGCTCTATTTGTGGGAAAAAAAAAGCATGTGAAATTTTGTTTGGGTACCGCGTCGCACGACTGCGCAATTGTCAGTTAAAGGGACGCAGTGCCGTATCGCAAAAAATGGCCTGGTCATTAAGGGGGCAAATCCTTCCGGGGGCTGAAGTGGTTAAACTAGAGGAAAGTGGGTAAACATGTTCCGCTTTAAAATGGCATTATGAAAGCTTTCCAATAATTTAAATTTCTTACATGTTTCAGCACCCAGAAGACAACGTTCATAGTAAAATTCAATTTCAATTTATTTTCAATGTAATTTATTGCAGTGTGTGAAGAGCCCCCCTGCAGACACCCATGACACTGTAGGATCTTTGTAAGGAAACCTCTGCATTCTTTAGCTCCGAGGATTCGACTGATCACTGCTGATGACTGCAGCCAAGCTGTCTCCTCTCTCTGCTCCACTATAAAAGCCAGCTACTAACATTACAGATCTCATCTTATCACTGGGATCTGACATGAGCTAACTGGAAGGGGGCTGCAGCATTTACCAATAGTGGGAATACTAGACACCGGGAAAGGACAAAACAAATATTCCCAGGCTGGGTCACTGCTGAAAGCTTTATCACATCGCATTCTGTTTTATCAGCAGTAAAGGGACATAAGTCATTCTTGTAGGATCTGAAAAAAAGTGAAGAAATACAAAAATGATGATTCGGGCTTTTGTTTCCTAAACACCTTTTGAGTACTTCTATTATTTATTATACAGGTTTGGGTTGAATAAGTTTTAGGTGTCAGTTCACACATCTCTGTGTAAGTTTCCGTGTACAATATCACATATTGCGCTAGAAAGCATATTCATTTTGAATATAGTAGCATAGCTCCCAACTGTCCCTGATTTGGAGCAATGTCCCTCTGTCCCTCATTCCTCCTCCTTTGCCCCTCATTTTGGTCTGATCTATATAATTGTATATAAAATGCATTTTTTATCTAGAACTAAACCTTTCATCTGATTTCTAAATTGCTGCATTTATAAATTCCGAAAGCCAATATAAAGGAATAGTAGTGGTAAAAAAAAAGCACTTGTGGGTTTAACCTATCTTGTATTTTTTGTACAATTCTCCTTTAAGGGTGCGTGGCCAGGGGTGTGTCCTATGCCTGCATACTTTTGCTGATAGGTGTCCCCTGATTCCCATCTCAAAAAGTTGGGAGGTATGAAGTATACATACACCTATCAGCCATAACTTTTTGACCACTGACAGGTAAGTGAATAACAGTGATTATCTTGTTACAATGGCATCTGAAAGTCAGTGGGATATATTAGGCAGCAAGTAAATATGTTGTCCATCAAGTTGATTTAATAAAAGAGGAAAAAAAAAGTGCAACGCTATTTTACCATAGACATAAATAGTGCAATTAAACCACACCAGAGTGGGCTAAAAGTGCGCAAACGCCAAAAAAGATTTTAATCATTTCATTGACAGTCCTCATATAAAACCAGTAAGTGGTAAGTGATGTCAAAACAAGCCGGAAGAGTCCTCCACCATCAGTGAACAAACATAGCCACTGATCACACATATCCATGACCACTTAAGAAAAAGCCGTCAAAAAGCGCAGCTGTACTCAATGGTTAAAGCTAGACTCCAGGTACACTATATTACCAAAGGTATTGGGACACCCACCTTTACACGCACATAAACTTTAATGGCATCCTGGTCTTATTCTGTAGGGTTCAATATTGAGTTGGCCCAACCTCTGTAGCTACAATGCCTTGAAAAAGTATTCATACCCCTTGATATTTTCCACATTTTGTCATGTTCCAACCAAAAAAACGTAAATGTATTTTATTGGGATTTTATGTGATAGACCAACACAAAGTGGCACATAATTGTGAAGTGGAAGGAAAATGATAAATGGTTTTCAACATTTTTTACAAATAAATATCTGAAAAGTGTGGCGTGCATTTGTATTCAGCCCCCTTTATTCTGATACCCCTAACGAATATCTAGTGGAGCCAATTGCCTCCAGAAGTCACCTAATTAATAAATAGAGTCCACATGTGTGTACTTTAATCTCAGTATAAATACAGCTGTTCTGTGGTTTGTTAGAACCTTAGTGAACAAACAGCATCATGAAGGCCAAGGAACACACCAGACAGGTCAGGGATAAAGTTGTGAAGAAGTTTAAAGCAGGGTTAGGTTTTAAAAAATATTCCAAGCTTTGAACATCTCACAAAGCACTGTTTAATCCATCACCTGAAAATTGAATGAGTATGGCACAACTGCAAACCTACCAAGACATGGCTGTCCACCTAAACTGACAGACCGGGCAAGGAGAGCATTAATCATAGAAGCAGCCAAGAGGCCCATGGTAACTCTGGAGAAGCTGCAGAGATCCACAGCTCAGGTGGGAGAAACTATTAGTCGTGCACTCCACAAATCTGGCCTTTATGGAAGAGTGGCAAGAAGAAAGCCATTGTTGAAAGATAAGAAGTCCAGTTTTCAGTTTACGAGAAGCCATGTGGGGGGATACAGAAAACATGTGGAAGAAGGTTCTCTGGTCAGGTGAGACCAAAATTGAGCTTTTTGGCCTAAAAGCAAAACGATATGTCTGACGGATAACTAACACTGCACATCACCCTGAACACACCATCCCCACCGTGAAACATGGCGGTGGCAGCAATATGTCATGGGGATGCTTTTCATCAGCAGGAAGCTGGTCTGAGTTGATGGGAAGATAGATGGAGCCAAATACAGGGCAATCTTAGAAGAAAACCTGTTAGAGTCTGCAAAAGACTTGAGACTGGGGCAGAGGTTCACCTTCCAGCAGGACAATGACCCTAAACATACAGCCAGAGCTACAATGGAACGGTTTCGATCAACGCATATTCATGTGTTAGAATGGCCCAGCCAAAGTCAAGACCTAAATACTATTGAGAATCTGTGGCAAGACTTGAAAATTGCTCTTCACAGATGCTCTCCGTCCAATCTGATACTGGGGAAGAAGAGATTTAAACATCTACCCTAGGTGTCAGGCTCACCGGGGAGACCTTATACATATGTTGTGGAAATGCCCCAAACTTGTAATGCCGCGTACACACGGTCAGACTTTCTATCCTACTTGGTCCGGCACACTTTCCGACGGACTTTGTCCACCAGGTGCGCCGGACTTTAAAACGGACGGACTTGCCCACACACGACCGGACTTTCCGGCGGGCTAAGTCCGCCCGTCTTTCCGGCGGACTTTCGCCGGGGTTACGGCGGACTTTCAGAATGAACGGACTTGCCCACACACGGACAAGTCCGTTCATTTTGAACGTGACTCAGGTGCGACGGGACTAGAGAAGGATGTCAATCTTGCCACTTTTATCGGCGAGATTGACACCTTGCGAGCCCCGTCGCGGGGCATACCAGGCCCTTAGGTCTGGTATGGATTATAAAGGGAACCCCCTACGCCGAAAAAAACGGCGTGGGGTCCCCCCTAAAATCAATACCAGACCCCGATCCGAGCACGCAGCCTGGCCGGTCAGGAAAGGGGGTGGGGACGAGCGAGCGCCCCCCCCCTCCTGAACCGTACCAGGCCGCATGCCCTCAACATGGGGGGTGGGTGCTTTGGGGGAGGGGGGCGCCCTGCGGGGCCCCCCACCCCAAAGCACCTTGTCCCCATGTTGATGAGGACAAGGGCCTCTTCCCGACAACCCTGGCCGTTGGTTGTCGGGGTCTGCGGGCGGGGGCTTATCGGAATCTGGGAGCCCCCTTTAATAAGGGGGCCCCCAGATCCCGGCCCCCCACCCTATGTGAATGAGTATGGGGTACATGGTACCCCTACCCATTCACCTAGGGAAAAAGTGTAAGTAATAAAACACACTACACAGGTTTTTAAAATATTTTATTAAACAGCTCCGGGGGGGGGGGATCTTCCTCCGGCTTCGGGGGGTCTTCTTCCGGCTTCGGGGGTCCCTCCGCTTCATCTTCTCCCAGCGTCCGGTTGGTTCTTCTCCCGGTGTTCCAGTTCTTCGGCCGGCTCCTCTGCTGTCTTCAGGTAGCTCTCTTGCCAGCAGCGCCCCCCTCCCCCAAAGCACCCACCCCCCATGTTGAGGGCATGCGGCCTGGTACGGTTCAGGAGGGGGGGGGGGGGCGCTCGCTCGTCCCCACCCCCTTTCCTGACCGGCCAGGCTGCGTGCTCGGATCGGGGTCTGGTATGGATTTTAGGGGGGACCCCACGCCGTTTTTTCGGCGTAGGGGGTTCCCTTTATAATCCATACCAGACCTAAGGGCCTGGTATGCCCCGCGCTCGCCGCAATAGGAAAATGTGTTTTTCCTATTGCAGCGAGCGCGAGATGCAATACCCTGCCCTCGTGTCGTATCTGGTCCGTCGGACCAGCATACACACGAGCGGGCTTTCCGTCGGACCAGCACACACACGAGCGGACTTTCCGCCCGAAACTGAGTCCGGCGGAAAGATTTAAAACTTTTTTCAAATCTAGGTCCGGCGGGCTTTTGGGAAAAAGTCCGCCGGCGCCTACACACGGGCGGATTGTCCGACCGTGTGTACGCGGCATTAGATGTTGGTACAACGTTGTCAGGACCATTAATAATATCTATCAAGTTCAACTGTCAGTGGATCCCTTGGTGTGTTGCTGGGAAGTCTGGATGAGGACTTGTACTCCCTCCTGTTTACATTGCTCTTCTTAGATTACTTTATTTGGCTAGAAAGCTTATAGAGAGGTATTGGTTGTCTACCCAGATTCCGACGAGCAAACAGTGGATCCAAGCAGTTAACAACATTCTTATTTGTGAAAAAATATCTATTTATCATAGAAAATCTCCTAAGAAGTTTGAAAAAATATTGCGATGTTGGTTGGGTGCCCCAGAGGTAGCTCCTCCAAAACTTGTCCTCACCAGGCTACTATAATGTTAATGGCACAGGGAAGATGTGCTTACAGTTTAAAGTGATTGTAAAGACTTTTTTTTTTAAATAACAAACATGTTATACTTACCTGCACTGTGCAGCTGGTTTTGCAACCAAACCTACTCTTCTGGGGTCCCCTAGCGGCTCTCGCGGCTCCTCCCCACATCAGATAACCCCCTAGGAGAAGCACTCTCCCGAGTGATTACCTTGCGGGCGCACTCCCAAGTCCAGCATTTGGTGTCCGGCGCTCGCGTCATTAGATTTGATTGACAGCAGCGGGAGCCAATGGCTGCGCTGCTATCAATCTATCCAATCAAGAGCCGAGAACCCCAGGCTGAGAGACAGCGCGTCCCCATGGTTGAAGTTTGAGGGCTCAGGTAAGTAAAACGGAGGGGCCGGTCATTGACAGGTGTTTTTTCACCTTCATGCATGAAGGTGAAAAAACATGTAGGTTTACAACCTCTTTAATGAGGCATGCAATAGTTGACACACATCATGGCGAGATGCAGTGACCAAAATGCCTTTGTTGCAGAGCGTACAAAGATTTAGGGTCATATATCGGGAGAAGAGTACACTGTCTGTTAGGTTGCAATGTTTTTCTTTCTTTTTTGAGGTTTCAGCAAAGGGCAATATGGAGGATGTAAGGTGAATTTACAGACATCCCAACCTGCAAAAACTCATTTCAGGGAGGTGGCAAACTCATTTCAGGGAGCTGGTGCTTCGTGCCCGCAAACCGCCTGAAATTAGTTTGCCACTTCCCTGAAATTAGTTTTTGCAGGTTGGGAGATAAACAGACCCCTGACATCTCCCCTTTGAGATAGACAAAGGGACTGAGAACACAGAGAGGAGAGGAAGGGAGCTGGCTGTGGGTGATGAGGGGGGGGCGGAGGAGGAGGACAGGAGCGGCAGAGGAGAACACCGGAGGAGAGCGGGGGGGGGTGGAGAAGGACATGGAGGGGGCTGGGGGAGGAGCACACAGGAAATAGCTGGGAATGATCGGTTACATAGTTACATATTAAGTCAGGTTGAAAAACGACACAAGTCCATCAAGTTCAATCATAAAAAAAAAAAAAAAAATATCATACAATCCCATATACCCAATCCTATACCCACAGTTGATCCAAAGGAAGGCGAACCCCCCCCCCAAGAAAAGCAGGATCCAATTTGCTACAGCAGGGGAAAAAAATCCTTCCTGATCCCAGAGAGGCAATTGGATTTTCCCTGGATCAACTTTACCTATAAATGTTAGTACCCAGTTATATTATGTACATTTAGGAAAGAATCCAGGCCTTTCTTAAAGCAATCTACTAAGCTGGCCAGAACCACCTCTGAAAGGAGTCTATTCCACATTTTCACAGCTCTTACTTATTTGGAGATGAAATCTCTTTTCCTCTAGATGTAAAGAGTGCCTCCTTGTCCTCAGTGTTGACCGTAAAGTGAATAACTCAACACCAAGTTCACTATATGGACCCCTTATATATTTATACATGGTGATCATATCCCCCCTTAATCTCCTCTTCTCAAGGTAGAATAAATTCAGTTCCTCTAATCTTTCCTCATAGCTGAGCTCCTCCATGCCTCTTATCAGTTTGGTTGCCCTTCTCTGCACTTTCGCCAGTTCCCCTATATCCTTTTTGAGAACTGGTGCCCAAAACTGAACTGTATATTCCAGATGAGGTCTTACTAATGATTTGTACAGGGGAAAAATTATATCTCTCTCTCTTTGGAGTCCATACCGCTCTTAATGCAAGAAAGGACTTTGCTCGCTTTTGCTCGCTTTGGAAACCGCAGCTTCCCCCAATTGTACTCGCCTAGTATGTATGATGCATGCATATTCTTAGCCCCCAAGTGCATAACTTAACATTTATCAACATTAAACCTCATCTGCCACATAGTCGCCGAATTGAGGTCGGCTTGTAAATTGGAGACATCCTGTAAGGACGTTATTCCACTGCATAGCTTAGTGTCATCTGCAAAGACTATAATGTTACTTTTAATCCCAGACCCAATATCATTTATAAAGATATTAAAAACTAACTACTCTCTGAATTCTGTATTTTAGCCAGTTTTCTATCCATTTACAAACTGATATTTCGAAGCCTGTAGACTTTACCTTACACATGAGCCATGTGTGGGGAACTGTGTCAAACGCTTTTGCAAAATCCAAGTATACCACGTCCACAGCCACCCCTCTGTCCAAGGTTTTACTTACCTCCTCATAGAAAGAAATCAGGTTTGTTTGACAACTTCTGTCTTTAATTAATCCATGCTGTCTGTTGCTTAAAATATTTTTTTCCAGCAGGAACTCGTCTATGTGGTCTTTTATTGAACTCTCCAGTATCTTCTTGACTATAGAAGTTAAATAAACTAACAGGTCTATAGTTACTTAGTAAAGACTTTGTTCCCTTTTTAAATATAGGTAACACAGTGGTACCATTCCCGTCATTAATGAGTCCCTAAAAATTAGATACAATGGTTTTGATAATACAGAGCTCAATTCTTTTAGGATCCGTGGGTGGATGCCATCTGGTCCAGGTGCTTTATCCACCTTTATTCTGTCTAAATTTTTCTGGACCATATCCCTTTTGAGCCATTGTGGATCATTTGGGGCTGTGTCACTACCACCCCCATTATGGACATGAGCTCCCCCATGCTCCTTTGCATAGACAGAGCTGAAGAAAGTATTTAATAAATTTGCCTTCTCTTTGTCCCCAGTCACCCACTCTAGATTATTTTGTAAGGGGCCTACATGCTCAGACCTGACCTTTTTACTATTAATATATTTGAAGAATTTTTGGGGGTTTGTCCTACTATCTTTTGCAATCTGTCGTTCCTTTGAGTTTTTGCGTCCTTGATTTCCTTTTTACATATTCTGTTATATTCTTTGTAACATTTAAACGACACTAGTGTTCCCTAATTTTTATATTTTTTAAAAGCTCTTTTCTTATTGTTTATAGCTTTTTTTAACTTTGGCCGTGAGCCACATAGCTTTTATTTTTAGCCTTTTAAACTTATTGCCCATGGGAATATACTTTGCAGTGAGTTCACAAACAGTCACTTTGAAGAATTCCCATTTCTGTTCTGTGCCCATTGATGCCAATATTCCCTCCCAGTCCAAGTGCTGGAGAGCAGCCCTCAACCTTGGAAAATTTGCTCTCTTGAAGTTAAGTGTTTTTATCTTTCCGGTATGTGTTTTTTGCTTACAGCTAACATCAAATGAAATTATGTTATGATCACTGCTACCAAGATGTTCCTTTATATGGACATTAGTAATAAGCTCTGCATGGTTTGAGACTACCAGGTCCAACAGAGCATCATTCCTAGTTGGGGCCTCAATAAACTGGACCATAAAATTGTCCTGTAATTGGTTTATAAATTTTTGCCCTTTAACTGTCCCAGCAGTGCCATTACTCCAGTCAATTTCTGGGTAGTTAAAATCCCTCATTATTATCACCGTCCCAGCCCTTACAGCCCTTTCCATCTGTGCAAGGAGCTGAATCTCCACCTCCTCATTAACATTGGGTGGTCTATAACAAACTCCAATGATTAACTTTGAACTACGCACATCTATATGTAGTTCCACCAATAATGCTTCAGACTCATCAAACTCTCCATCAACCAGGTCTTCTTTCACACTCGCTTTGAGATCACTTCTCACATAGAGACAGACCCGCCACCTTTCCTTTTTACACTGTTGTCTCTCCAAAAGAGTGCATAGCCAGGAATATTAATAGCCCAGTCATGTGAGGAATGAAGCCAAGTTTCAGCAATACCGATTACATCATAGCTCTCCTCGTGCACCAGAGCTTCTAACTCACCTATTTTGCTTGGCAGACTTCTGGCATTGGTGAACAAACACTTTATTGCATTATTACATTTTGCTCTGGTGTTTTTCATATCTTGTTTAGTAGTACAAATGGCACTATAATTTTCAATGGTTGTTTGCAACATGGGAACCTTCTTGTCACCTGACAAAACCCTCTCCCCATCTATCCCCATTCCACCCTCCATTAATGGCTGACCCTTAACTGACCTGTCTGCCCAATGGAATTCTAGTTCACACCCCCTCCCCCCCCTAATCCTAGTTTAAATACTCCCCAAGCCTTCCCATAAACTTCTCCCTCCGGGAGGGATAGGTGCGGCGCGAGGGACAGCTGTGAACACCGATCTCCCTGTATAGTTTTTTAGCTGACAGCCGCAGGAGGGAGAGAAGGAGAAGTGGCCGTCAGCTAAAAATCTATACAAAGGAGTTCACAGCTGTCCCTCCCATTGCACCAATCATTCCCGGGAGATCGGGAGGCGCTTGCGGGTGTGCAGGAGCCGCCGCAGAAATGCGGGAGACTCCCGCACTTCGCAGGAGACTTGGGATGTCTGAATTTATATAAGATACAGTATAAAGATGAAATGAAAACACCCAGATAGCAAGTAATTGTGCTGCAAGTTTGAAAATTACTTGCTAAGCTCTTGCTAGACTTGACAGGCTTCACAAGTTTTTTGCACAATTGCAGCAAGTCTGCATTACATGACTCCAGATCAAGTTTCTTTGCAAACATTCTGCAAGTTTGCTGCAAGTTCTGGTTCAGTTATGTTGTGTAATAGTTATCCCACCACAGGGGTCACTGTGGCTGAATTTTCATCATTTCTCCCTGCTGTGTGTAAGGATTTTCTTTAATTGGTGCTGGGGCAGCCATAGAATCACTTTGGGAGTGGTGTGCAGAGAGGTGAGTGGTAACAATGAGAGCTGATATGGAGTTCAGGGAGGTACAAATCAAGGAGTGACTAACCTGAATATCTCATTGGTGTAGCAAAATTTGGAATGTTTTATTTTTCCATGTTTATATGCTGATATTTAGCAGAAAAAGTGTGCAAAGAAAGTTGATCTGGAGCCATGCAATGTGGACTTGCTGCAGCACTATTACTTCCTATCTGGGATTGTTTCATAGAAACTAAAAATTTTTGTATGATAGATGAATTTTGTTATGCAATGACACAGGGTTTATCATTATATATGGGTCTAGTGGGGCTCTTGCTGTAGACTCACCACTGCAACTTCGCTCTTGCTAGAGACTTGCCACGCAAATTTGCTACAAATTGGAAATGTGTCAACTAGAACTTGTGCTTCAGGTGCTCTGCAAGTGTACAACTTGCCAGGGAAGATGTGCAGCAAGTTGACAAGACTTACAATTCAATACTGCCACGAATGTGTGGCAAGTTATCTGGGCTCCTTGTATATATAAAGTTGTTTCCGCTCTATGTATGGACTGTATATTTACATATCTGTATTGGAAGTGCCTTTTGCTTTTGTTACAATAAAAGCCCTTTGATTAAAAAAAAAAGAAAAGTAAATGTGCGAGTAAAGGCAGGCGTCCCAATACTTTTGGTATTATAGTGTAGGTTCAGTCCTCCAGTTCACATTGCTTGTTCTTCTCCCTCCAGTGTCAGGATCGATTCTCCTCTAAACAGTAGTATCATTCCCAAACATGCAGGTCATAGAGAAAGCAGAACAATCTCATAGTGTAGTAAATGCCAGAAAACCGATTTAGTCAAAGTAATTCACTTACATGAAATAAAAAGAAACTAGCATATCGGTGATGTCTCATGGTGACGAAATGCGTTGGTATGAGCCATGCTCCGAAACAAACGGCGGCCATCTTGTTGGTTTGAAAAAATAGATTCGGTGAGTGTATCCTGTAATAGTGCCACATCCAAAATCTTTAGAAAAGAGCTGAATACCCCTAGGCGAACTTTTTAGGCACTTATATAATGAGACATGTATAAACCAATATGTATATGAGTAGAAAAGAGTATATTTATTTAACAAGGTATATTAAAAACATTGCGTCTAAACAAATGGTTTTCAACATTTTTTACAAATAAATATCTGAAAAGTGTGGCGTGCATTTGTATTCAGCCCCCTTTATTCTGATACCCCTAACGAATATCTAGTGGAGCCAATTGCCTCCAGAAGTCACCTAATTAATAAATAGAGTCCACATGTGTGTACTTTAATCTCAGTATAAATACAGCTGTTCTGTGGTTTGTTAGAACCTTAGTGAACAAACAGCATCATGAAGGCCAAGGAACACACCAGACAGGTCAGGGATAAAGTTGTGAAGAAGTTTAAAGCAGGGTTAGGTTTTAAAAAATATACCAAGCTTTGAACATCTCACAAAGCACTGTTTAATCCATCACCTGAAAATGGAATGAGTATGGCACAACTGCAAACCTACCAAGACATGGCTGTCCACCTAAACTGACAGACCGGGCAAGGAGAGCATTAATCAGAGAAGCAGCCAAGAGGCCCATGGTAACTCTGGAGAAGCTGCAGAGATCCACAGCTCAGGTGGGAGAAACTATTAGTCATGCACTCCACAAATCTGGCCTTTATGGAAGAGTGGCAAGAAGAAAGCCATTGTTGAAAGAAAGTCATAAGAAGTCCAGTTTTCAGTTTGCGAGAAGCCATGTGGGGGACACAGAAAACATGTGGAAGAAGGTTCTCTGGTCAGATGAGACCAAAATTGAGCTTTTTGGCCTAAAAGCAAAACGATATGTCTGACGGAAAACTAACACTGCACATCACCCTGAACACACCATCCCCACCGTGAAACATGGCGATGGCAGCATTATGTTGTGGGGATGCTTTTCATCAGCAGGGGCAGGGAAGCTGGTCTGAGTTGATGGGAAGATAGATGGAGCCAAATACAGGGCAATCTTAGAAGAAAACCTGTTAGAGTCTGCAAAAGACTTGAGACTGGGAAGGAGGTTCACCTTCCAGTAGGACAATGACCCTAAACATACAGCCAGAGCTACAATGGAATGGTTTCGATCAACGCATATTCATGTGTTAGAATGGTCCAGCCAAAGTCCAGACCTAAATAAAATTGAGAATCTGTGGCAAGACTTGAAAATTGCTCTTCACAGACGCTCTCCATCCAATCTGACACTGGGGAAGAAGAGACTCACCCATCTACCCTAGGTGTCAGGCTCACCAGGAGACCTTATACATATGTTGTGGAAATGCCCCAAACTCATTACATATTGGTACAACGTTGTCAGGACCATTAATAATATCTATCAAGTTCAACTGTCAGTGGATCCCTTGGTGTGTTGCTGGGAAGTCTGGATGAGGACTTGTACTCCCTCCTGTTTACATTGCTCTTGTTAGATCACTTTATTTGGCTAGAAAGCTTATAGAGAGGTATTGGTTGTCTACCCAGATTCCGACGAGCAAACAGTGGATCCAAGCAGTTAACAACATTCTTATTTGTGAAAAAAATACCTATTTATCATAGAAAATCTCCTAAGAAGTTCGAAAAAATATTGCAATGTTGGTTGGGTGCCCCAGAGATAGCTCCTCCAAAACTTGTCCTCACCAGGCTACTATAATGTTTTTCTTTCTTTTTTGAGGTTTCAGCAAAGGGCAATATGGAGGATGTAAGGTGAATTTACAGACATCCCAACCTGCAAAAACTAATTTCAGGGAGGTGGCAAACTAATTTCAGGGAGCTGGTGCTTCGTGCCCGCAAACCCCCTGAAATTAGTTTGCCACCTCCCTGAAATTAGTTTTTGCAGGTTGAGAGATAAACAGACCCCTGACATCTCCCCTTTGAGACAGACAAAGGGACTAAGAACACAGAGAGGAGAGGAAGGGAGCTGGCTGTGGGTGACGATGGGGGGCGGAGGAGGAGGACAGGAGCGGCAGAGGAGAACACGGGGGGCCGGAGGAGAGCAGGGGGGGCGGAGAAGGACATGGAGGGGGCTGGGGGAGGAGCACACAGGAAATAGCTGGGAATGATCGGTTACATAGTTACATATTTAGTCAGGTGGAAAAACGACACAAGTCCATCAAAAAAATAAAAAAAAAAAAAAAAAAAATAACAGACAATCCCATGTACCCAATCCTATACCCACAGTTGATCCAGAGGAAGGCGAAAAAACCCCCCAGAAAAGCAGGATCCAATTTGCTACAGCAGGGGAAAAAATTCCTTCCTGATCCCAGAGAGGCAATTGGATTTTCCCTGGATCAACTTTACCTATAAATGTTAGTACCCAGTTATATTATGTACATTTAGGAAAGAATCCAGGCCTTTCTTAAAGCAATCTACTAAGCTGGCCAGAACCACCTCTGAAGGGAGTCTATTCCACATTTGCACAGCTCTTACTGTGAAGAAACCTTTCCGTATTTGGGGATGAAATCTCTTTTCCTCTAGATGTAAAGAGTGCCCCCTTGTCCTCAGTGTTGACCATAAAGTGAATAACTCAACACCAAGTTCACTATATGGACCCCTTATATATTTATACATGGTGATCATATCCACCCTTAATCTCCTCTTCTCAAGAGAGAATAAATTCAGTTCCTCTAATCTTTCCTCATAGCTGAGCTTCTCCATGCCTCTTATCAGTTTGGTTGCCCTTCTCTGCACTTTCTCCAGTTCCCCGATATCCTTTTTGAGAACTGGTGCCCAAAACCAAACTACATATTCCAGATGAGGTCTTACTAATGATTTGTACAGGGGAAAAATTATATCTCTCTCTCTTTGGAGTCCATACCGCTCTTAATACAAGAAAGGACTCTGCTCGCTTTTGCTCGCTTTGGAAACCGCAGCTTCCCCCAGTTGTACTCCCCCTAGTATGTATGATGCATGCATATTCTTAGCCCCCAAGTGCATAACTTAAGCGGTTGTATAGTCTTTTTTTTAACTTTTACCTACAGGTAAGCCTATAATAAGGCTTACCTGTAGGTAAAAAAAATATCTCCTAAACCTGTACGGTTTAGGAGATATTCCCCTTGCTATGAGCCACTGACTGCAGCGGCTCATGCGCACAGGGGATTCTCGGCTGAAGGCCTGGTAGCTGCCAGACCTTGCCGGGAAAGAAATCTCCCGCGCGCATGCGCGGGAGTGACGACATCGCGGCTCCGGCCACTCACAGCGCTGGAGCCGCGATACCCGGAAGACACGCCGAGGCAACATGTCAGCTACCTCGGCGTGGACCAGGTAAGATACGGACGCCTCGTTCTAAGGTAAGTATTTCATAATGAGCTAGTATGCGGTGCATATTAGCTCATTATGCCTTTTGCCTTACAGGGTTATAAAAAAAAAATTTGTCAGCGGGTATACAACCGCTTTAACATTTATCAACATTAAACCTCATCTGCCACATAGTCGCCCAATTAGACAGTGCATTGAGGTCGGCTTGTAAATTGGGGACATCCTGTAAGGACGTTACTCCACTGCATAGCTTAGTGTCATCTGCAAAGACTGAAATGTTACTTTTAATCCCAGACCCAATATCATTTATAAAGTTATTAAAAAGTAAGGGTTCCAACACTGAACCTTGGGGTACACCACTGATAACCTTAGACCATTCAGAGTAAGAATCATTAACCACTACTCTCTGAATTCTGTATTTTAGCCAGTTTTCTATCCATTTACAAACTGATATTTCGAAGCCTGTAGACTTTACCTTACACATGAGCCATGTGTGGGGAACTGTGTCAAACGCTTTTGCAAAATCCACCACGTCCACAGCCTCCCCTCTGTCCAAGGTTTTACTTACCTCCTCATAGAAAGAAATCAGGTTTGTTTGACAACTTCTGTATTTCATGAATCCATGCTGTCTGTTGCTTAAAATATTTTTTTCCAGCAAGAACTCGTCTATGTGGTCTTTTATTAAACTCTCCAGTATCTTCCCGACTATAGAAGCTAAATAAACTAACGGGTCTATAGTTACTTTGTAAAGACTTTGTTCCCTTTTTAAATATAGGTACCACAGTGGTACTATTCCCATCATTAATGAGTCCCTAAAAATTAGATACAATGACTATGATATTACAGAGCTCAATTCTTTTAGGATCCGTGGGTGGATGCCATCTGGTCCAGGTGCTTTATCCACCTTTATTCTGTCTAAATATTTCTGGACCATATCCCTTTTGAGCCATTGTGGATCATTTGTGGATCATGTCCACCCCCATTATGGATATGAGCTCCTCCATGCTCCTTTGCATAGACAGAGCTGAAGAAAGTATTTAATAAATTTGCCTTCTCTTTGTCCCCAGTCACCCACTCTAGATTATTTTGTAAGGGGCCTACATGCTCAGACCTGACCTTTTTTCTATTAATATATTTGAAGAATTGTTTGGGGTTTGTCCTACTATCTTTTGCAATCTGTCGTTCGTTTTGCGTTTTTGCATCCTTGATTTCCTTTTTACATATTCTGTTATATTCTTTGTAACATTTAAACGACACTAGTGTTCCTTATTTTTTATATTTTTTAAAAGCTCTTTTCTTATTGTTTATAGCTTTTTTTAACTTTGGCCGTGAGCCACATAGGTTTTATTTTTAGCCTTTTAAACTTATTGCCCATGGGAATATACTTTGCAGTGAGTTCACAAACAGTCACTTTGAAGAATTCCCATTTCTGTTCTGTGCCCATTGATGCCAATATTCCCTCCCAGTCCAAGTGCTGGAGAGCAGCCCTCAACCTTGGAAAATTTGCTCTCTTGAAGTTAAGTGTTTTTATCTTTCCGGTATGTGTTTTTTGCTTACAGCTAACATCAAATGAAATTATGTTATGATCACTGCTACCAAGATGTTCCTTTATATGGACATTAGTAATAAGCTCTGCATGGTTTGAGACTACCAGGTCCAACAGAGCATCATTCCTAGTTGGGGCCTCAATAAACTGGACCATAAAATTGTCCTGTAATTGGTTTATAAATTTTTGCCCTTTAACTGTCCCAGCAGTGCCATTACTCCAGTCAATTTCTGGGTAGTTAAAATCCCTCATTATTATCACCGTCCCAGCCCTTACAGCCCTTTCCATCTGTGCAAGGAGCTGAATCTCCACCTCCTCATTAACATTGGGTGGTCTATAACAAACTCCAATGATTAACTTTGAACTACGCACATCTATATGTAGTTCCACCAATAATGCTTCAGACTCATCAAACTCTCCATCAACCAGGTCTTCTTTCACACTCGCTTTGAGATCACTTCTCACATAGAGACAGACCCGCCACCTTTCCTTTTTACACTGTTGTCTCTCCAAAAGAGTGCATAGCCAGGAATATTAATAGCCCAGTCATGTGAGGAATGAAGCCAAGTTTCAGCAATACCGATTACATCATAGCTCTCCTCGTGCACCAGAGCTTCTAACTCACCTATTTTGCTTGGCAGACTTCTGGCATTGGTGAACAAACACTTTATTGCATTATTACATTTTGCTCTGGTGTTTTTCATATCTTGTTTAGTAGTACAAATGGCACTATAATTTTCAATGGTTGTTTGCAACATGGGAACCTTCTTGTCACCTGACAAAACCCTCTCCCCATCTATCCCCATTCCACCCTCCATTAATGGCTGACCCTTAACTGACCTGTCTGCCCAATGGAATTCTAGTTCACACCCCCTCCCCCCCCTAATCCTAGTTTAAATACTCCCCAAGCCTTCCCATAAACTTCTCCCTCCGGGAGGGATAGGTGCGGCGCGAGGGACAGCTGTGAACACCGATCTCCCTGTATAGTTTTTTAGCTGACAGCCGCAGGAGGGAGAGAAGGAGAAGTGGCCGTCAGCTAAAAATCTATACAAAGGAGTTCACAGCTGTCCCTCCCATTGCACCAATCATTCCCGGGAGATCGGGAGGCGCTTGCGGGTGTGCAGGAGCCGCCGCAGAAATGCGGGAGACTCCCGCACTTCGCAGGAGACTTGGGATGTCTGAATTTATATAAGATACAGTATAAAGATGAAATGAAAACACCCAGATAGCAAGTAATTGTGCTGCAAGTTTGAAAATTACTTGCTAAGCTCTTGCTAGACTTGACAGGCTTCACAAGTTTTTTGCACAATTGCAGCAAGTCTGCATTACATGACTCCAGATCAAGTTTCTTTGCAAACATTCTGCAAGTTTGCTGCAAGTTCTGGTTCAGTTATGTTGTGTAATAGTTATCCCACCACAGGGGTCACTGTGGCTGAATTTTCATCATTTCTCCCTGCTGTGTGTAAGGATTTTCTTTAATTGGTGCTGGGGCAGCCATAGAATCACTTTGGGAGTGGTGTGCAGAGAGGTGAGTGGTAACAATGAGAGCTGATATGGAGTTCAGGGAGGTACAAATCAAGGAGTGACTAACCTGAATATCTCATTGGTGTAGCAAAATTTGGAATGTTTTATTTTTCCATGTTTATATGCTGATATTTAGCAGAAAAAGTGTGCAAAGAAAGTTGATCTGGAGCCATGCAATGTGGACTTGCTGCAGCACTATTACTTCCTATCTGGGATTGTTTCATAGAAACTAAAAATTTTTGTATGATAGATGAATTTTGTTATGCAATGACACAGGGTTTATCATTATATATGGGTCTAGTGGGGCTCTTGCTGTAGACTCACCACTGCAACTTCGCTCTTGCTAGAGACTTGCCACGCAAATTTGCTACAAATTGGAAATGTGTCAACTAGAACTTGTGCTTCAGGTGCTCTGCAAGTGTACAACTTGCCAGGGAAGATGTGCAGCAAGTTGACAAGACTTACAATTCAATACTGCCACGAATGTGTGGCAAGTTATCTGGGCTCCTTGTATATATAAAGTTGTTTCCGCTCTATGTATGGACTGTATATTTACATATCTGTATTGGAAGTGCCTTTTGCTTTTGTTACAATAAAAGCCCTTTGATTAAAAAAAAAAGAAAAGTAAATGTGCGAGTAAAGGCAGGCGTCCCAATACTTTTGGTATTATAGTGTAGGTTCAGTCCTCCAGTTCACATTGCTTGTTCTTCTCCCTCCAGTGTCAGGATCGATTCTCCTCTAAACAGTAGTATCATTCCCAAACATGCAGGTCATAGAGAAAGCAGAACAATCTCATAGTGTAGTAAATGCCAGAAAACCGATTTAGTCAAAGTAATTCACTTACATGAAATAAAAAGAAACTAGCATATCGGTGATGTCTCATGGTGACGAAATGCGTTGGTATGAGCCATGCTCCGAAACAAACGGCGGCCATCTTGTTGGTTTGAAAAAATAGATTCGGTGAGTGTATCCTGTAATAGTGCCACATCCAAAATCTTTAGAAAAGAGCTGAATACCCCTAGGCGAACTTTTTAGGCACTTATATAATGAGACATGTATAAACCAATATGTATATGAGTAGAAAAGAGTATATTTATTTAACAATGTATATTAAAAACATTGCGTCTAAACAAAGGCATGGATTGTATACAAAACTGTCCAGAAACCCCATAATTATAGTGAAGCGTCCAGTACTGTTCTTCATCCAACGCGTTTCAGTTTATTTCCTTTCATCTTGTTGGTTTGAAACAACATTGTATTGATATGCTGGTTTCCTTCTTTTCCATGTAAGTGCAATACTTTGAATAAATGGTTTTTCTGGAGTTTACTACACCATGGTTCTGTGTTCTTTATGACCTGCATGTTTGGGGGTGATACTGCTGTTTAGAGGAGAATCGATCCTGACACTGGAGGGAGTGGAGCAAGTAGTGTGAACTGAAGTCTGGCTTTAATCAATGAGTATAACTCCAGTTTTTGACCGCTTTTTCTTTAGTGGTTAGTGGACTCTTCCGGCCTGATTTACATCACTCACCACTTACTGCTTTTAATTTGTTGCCTGCAAATTGTGCCAGCTGCTTTTACTTATTTATAGATTGTGCCCTAGTGTGACTATTTTTTTTTTGCGCTTTTATTCATCAAGTTGATTTGTTAAAAGCAGAAAAAATGGGCATTTTGTTATGCATGGGGCTGTGTATCCTACAGTGGGAACGTGATCATCAGAACTGGACCACAGAGCAATGGAAGAAGGTGGCCCGGTCTGATAAATCATGCTTTCTTTTACATCATCTCCGGGGGAAGAGATGGCAATAGGCTGCAGTATAGGAAGAATGCAAGCTGGCAGAGGCAGTGTGATGCTTTGGGCAATGTTCTGCTGGGAAACCTTGGGCATAGCTCCCAACTGTCCCTGATTTCGAGGGACTGTCCCTGATTTGGAACAATGTCCCTCTGTCTCTCTTTCCCCCTCATTTGTCCCTCATTTTGTTCTGATCTATATAGTTGTATATAAAATGCACTTTTTATCTTTCAAAAAGTGTTTCCCAGTGCTAAACCTTTCATCTTCAATTTCTAAATTGCTGCATTTGTACATTTTGAAAGCCAATATAAAGGAATACTAGTGGTACAAAAAAGCCCTTGTGGATTTAATTATTATTTTTTGGTTAATTCTTTAAGGGGGTGTGGCAGGGGGCGTGTCCTATGCCAACATACGTTGGTTAGTAGGTGTCCCTCATTCCCTTCTCAAAATGTTGGGAGGTATGCCTTTGGTCCTGCTATTCATGTGGATGTTACTTTAACACGAATCACCTACCTAAACATTGTTGATGACCAAGTACATCTCTCCAAGGAAACAGTATTCTTTGATAGCACTGGCCTCTTTCAGCAGGATAATGTGCCCTGCCCTGCCACACTGCAAAATGTTTCGAGAACGGTTTGAGGAACACAACATAGAGTTTGTTATGTTGACTTCCTTCCAATTCCCCAGATCTCAATCTGTGAGACCCGCTGGAAAAACAAGTGCGATCCACGGAGGTCCCATCTCGCAACTTACAGGACTTAAATGATCTGCTACTGACGGCTACCACAGCATATCTTCAGAGGTGTAGTGGCGTCCATGCCTTGAGTTAGGGCTTTTTCAGTTTCAAAAGGGGCTTTTTTGGCAGCAAAGGGGGGCCTACTCAATATTAAATGATTAGGTGGGTGATCATAAAGTTATAGCTGATCGGTGTAAATGATAACGGAATTTTGTTTTATTTCAGGCATTTAAATAGCACAGTCACTTTACTCAGCTCTTTATGTATTATTCATTCCCTGCCCCCAAGGAGCTTACAATCTAAGGTCTAACTTAGACACACAGTCTAGGAGCAATTTACACAGAAGCCAACTGGAAGCAGACCTTGACCAACAGATTTTTAAAGACCCTAGGACCCTAAAATTTTCTCATATCGCCCCTGCATCTCGTAAAACTAAGGAAATGCATTATCCACGTTTGCTTCCACATTCTATCCACATGTACTTGTTCCAGAGATGTCTGTATGATGTATCTCGGGAAGGATTTCCTGATAGTGATAGCAGTGGACCTGTGTAATATGTGTTACTGTTAAAACAACCATGTATAGTTTTTGTCAGCAGTCCATATGCTTAGCTGGGAACTTGCAGGAATTAAACTGGCAATACTGAAATTTAGCTCCGGTTGCCGATTCATTACCAGATTGCTTACAATTGCTTATGTATGTGTATGTGGTGGGTATGTGTGTTTTATGTACAGTGAAAAAAAATTCCTCAAAGAGTGGGATTTTAACTGACCAGAAACAGTAATGTCATAAAAGTAGAACATTTATTAAGGCAAATATACAATATATGATGTAAAAAGAGTTGATCAATAAAAACAAACACATGGTATGATGAACAACATGGAATCAAACCAATGGAATAACCTAGAAATCAACTGTCAAGAATGAGACAGAAGAAATCCAACGTGTTTCAACATAAAGGGTGAAAGTCTTCTTCAGGGACAGTAGGTTATATAGTTCCAGGTTTTGCAAGCTCAATCTACAATTATAGAATACATATCATTACAAACATGAACAAAATTCAATGATATTTATACAATAGTTATGTACAAAACAATCATATGTAAAACTGAACATACTAACCCCATTCATGATTCAACCAGTGGAGATCATAGCTCAAAAACAAAAAAAGAATAAAATGCTGAAATTGTGCCAAGCAAGCAGGGAGGGAAGGAAGCACAAAACGTGATCCCAATCTCAGACCGCAAACCCCCAACAGGGGCCGGAGCATTTAAAGGACCAATATATCCTAAACAGTGACACATAACATCTAAATGGATGCAAATGTTTAATCGATGAATTAGTAGGGGTATATATTAGAATATAAAGGTTTTATGATATTCCTAAACATACCTATATCGTATAAGGTAAAGGGAGTCACTAAGTGAAAAAATGATGGAATAACACTTGTGCAAACGACAGTAACAGTTTATGGTGATCACAGATTTCAAGCCGTGTAAATGCAATGCACAAATGGAAGAGGGAAGGCACAGAACAGTCTTGATTGAATGCAGGTCTATTGCATTCAACTGTAATGCTCAAACGTATCTATAGTGTGACAACAACATTTGGTAATACATTCATGGGATTAAAGACCCATCAATACAGGGGGTACTGAATACAAATTAGCAAAATAAGAGCAAAGTATCAGAGTAGTTGGTAATACCTGTGTGTTTTATGTATGTGTATGCAGTGTGTTTGTATTATGTATGTAAGTTACATAGACCTGAACCCTGTAAATTACCCACTCCTGACCCAGTGGCGGCTGGTGCTCTCCGCAGTTGGGCTGTCAATCGGCGCCGATGCAAAGTACTGAGAGAGCGCTCTGGGCAGCCAATTACCGAGTCCTGGATCTTCCTGTACATCCCCCCCCCCCTGCCCAGCCAATACAATTGCTTCTCCTCTCGGCCAGTCGCATTCCCCCCACTTTCTGATTGGCCCGGGAGGAGAAGCTGGAAGACAATAGCGAATATTCATTCGCTATTGTCACACAACTGGGTGGGCTCGAGGCGCAGTGCTCTGCGCCCCGAGCCCTCTCCTTTTTGTAGCCAATTAGAGCCTCAGGCTCTAACCATGTGCTTCAAAATAAAAAAAAATCCTATTGGAATCCATGCGTCCGGCATGTAGATTAGGGGCCAGGCACATGGATTAGGGGGCGGCGTCCCTGCTCGCCATGTGGAGGGGCCGCCACTTTCCTGACCCCTGAACTATATACATAAATTACCTATTCCTGACCCCCACTCTCTGTACATAACACACTTGACCCCTGCACTGTGTATGTTACACACCTCAGACCCCTGTTCTATGTATGCTTCATACTTCTGACTCCTGAAGACAGAAGCTGTAGATATCTTTGATAAAGAACAATTCGTGTGCGAAACATGTAAGCCGGTCCTCCCTTGCTTGTACATGTAGTGTGCTTCATGTTCTTCATTATTTTATGCAAATAAAGGCATTTGGATCTCAGTTTGGTGTGCAGTCATCCGTATTTTCCTTTCATGCTTTCACTTCCTGTTGTGTCTTGAGAGAGGAAACAAAGGAAAATCTCCCCAATAAAACACAGCAACAAAAAAAACTTTAAGGAGTTCAAACCATTCCCTCATTGATCAAAATCTAAAAAAAAAAAAAAGTTTGGCTTCAGACATACTTTAACAATAAATAAAAAAAAGAAAACATACCAAACTATACAGCGCGCAATGCATGTATGTAGGCAGCTGCCTACTTTTGGGATGTACACTGCCTCGTGTTATTGTATTGCACTGTATTATAATAAAGTTTGTGCCGTGGGTTCTATGTACGAGGGCTGCCCAGGAAGGTAGAAAAGGGTTAATGTTGCTAACTCCTGGGTGTTCGTGGTCCTGCCCCTAGTGGTCCATAAATGCAAGAGGAGGTAACCTTCTGGGAGGGAGGTTGTTCCACATGGGAACTAGCAGGAAGCCTGCTGCAAGAGGTAGCTCTTACAGAAATATGTGGTTTCCCTTTTTAGGGTACCCAGTCGGGGGAATGGAACCAGAACATGGACCATAGACAAGGACTCTCCCTTCTTGGAGGTGTGACATGGGCAGCCTGAATTAGCTGAATTAGTTAGAATGAACTGGAACTGTGAACTGTGTTCTGTTAACGCTGTAGTCTGCAAGAAACTTCAGTAAATGTTCTCTTCTTAACATTGAAGTGCAGGTGCGTTGGTTGAAATGGTATATACTTATGTTTTACGCAGTGCACCACAATGCTCATATATATTGCATATACACAAATAAAACACAGGTTTAAAACACACTACTGTGCGAAAAAGATGCAGATCCAGCCTTAATCTTTTTTAGATTTGTTTTCTGCAACAAATAGGAAGCTAAAAGTTCTGTATGTCTCTCACCCATCTCATACAGAAGACCTGGTGTTAGAAATGCTTTTTTTTTTTTTTTGCCGATACTGTTACATTTCCTTGAGCTCTCTGAGTGTCATTTATTACCTGTCTACAGACGTGTCAGATGTTCTTAAATGTCATTTTTATTACAACCCATTAAATATAAAGTGCTACAACTTGATTCCTGTAAACTGATACACTCCAAGCAGTTTCCTCTTCTGAGATCTGTGAACAGGCAGCGGAGGTTGGAGGAGAGACGGAAATGCATTTACAGCCATTCTAGGTTAAGGTGAGAAATTTACAAATTACAATTTATACACTGTGATGTGACCGTCTGCATCACCAGCACTATATAGGGGGTGAGTTACAAGAATCAACAAAAAAAAAAAGGAAACTGAACAACCTGTAAACATAAATTGTAAATTATAAAACAATTAAAGGGTAACTCCACTTTCATGGGGAAAAAGAAATAGCAAATAAATAAAAAATAATATAGTATATACAGTTGCGACACAATTACATAGTTCACCCAAACATTTATTACGGTATATTGCAGCGTACCAATTCTTAATGTGGTGGCTGCATTGGTTTTCTATCTTAAAGCGGAGTTCCACCCAAAAGTGGAACGTCCGCTTTAAGCATTCCTCACCCCCTTACATGCCACATTTGGCATGTCATTTCTTTTTTGGGGGGGGGGAGTGGGTACCTTTTTTTTAGAGGGACTTCCTGTCCCACTTCCTCCTTCCGTGACTCCTCCTCTCCCGCTAGGCGGCCCCTCCCTCTCTGCAATCTTCTGGGACATGACTCGCGCATGCATAGTGCCCACCCGGTCATGAAGCCATAAGCTGCCATGGCCGGGTGCCCACATTTGCTATGAGGGCGCCTGCGGAGAGGAGGGGGAGAGAAGCGAGGCTGGACCGTGGGACAGGTGAGTGTCTTTTTATTAAGCCCCCGTTCACACCTATGCAAATTAGATACACCGCATCCAATTTGCAGGACATTTTAAAATACATTCATTTGAATGTATCTGGTTCACATATGTGCGTTGCATTCATACTGCGCATTGCACAAAAAACGTGTGCGTTTTTTGGGCATTGCAGTGCGAATTACAAGCCCATTACCTCCTATGGGAACGCATCTGATTCGCAGATGCATTGCGTTCTGAACAAGGATTTTCTCCTCACTACACCTCCCCCTCTCCCTGCTCACCGATCCGCAGTTAGAACGCAGTGATATCTCTGAACAACAGATTTTTATCTTCCCAGTGAAACCGGAGCTTCAATTCGCACCGCACATGTGTGAACCCAGGCTAAAAATCAGCAGCTACACTTTTGTAGCTGCTGACTTTTAACAAATTAAAAACTGGTGGAACTCCGCTTTAATGCATATTCTTTAAAAAGAATAACAAACATGTTATACTTACTTGCTCTGTGCAGTGGTTTTGCACAGAACAGCCCAGATCCTGTTCTTCTCAGGACCCCGCCGGCGCTCCTGGCCACTCCCTCCTGCTGAATGCTCCCATAGCAATCGGCTTGCTATGGAGGCATTTGAGCAGGCTTGTCCATTCACACACGGAGCATAGGTCTACCCTGCCCCTGCGCTCTCCTCATTGGCTCACTGGCTGTGAATGACAGTAGCGGGAGCCAAGGATGCTCTCTGCTGTCTCAGCCAATGAAGAAGAGACCGGGAGAGCCGCTGCTCTTGTGCACACCGCTGGATCGAGATGGGGCTCAGGTAAATATTAGGAGGGGCTGCTGCACACAGAAGGTTTTTTACCTTCATGAATAGATTGCATGAGGGTGAAAAAACTTGAGACTTTACAACCACTTTAATTTCATCTGGAAGTCTGTTGCTTCTCAACAGAACAAGCTATCTTGCAGATGTAGCCATTATAGGGATGAGACAAATCATTTACCACTGACAAAGGTGCTTAGAATGCTTTTGTTTATTTATGTAAAACCTTTATCCCAAAAAAGTAAATAAAGCTGTTGCTGTAACTGCTTGTAACGTGTTAGCTGGAGTTTTGCTTCAATTTGTTTAGTGTATCTAGTACATCTAATACTCCCCTCCCCCCAGACTGACAATGCTGCTGTCCAAAGGTGCCCCTGTGCTCCTTCTTCCAGAGTGGGGGCTACTCTAATCTACTCTAATACAGGAGGTGTGTTACTGGCCAGATCACCAGGTGAAAGCGGGGGGGGGGGACTAACAAAAAAAAAGCAATGGCAGCCACCATCTCTAAAGATTGGTAAGCTACAATATATTACATTTGGGGTTTTGGGTTTACTACCGCTTTAAAGTGATTTTAAAGGATCTTTGTTTAAATAACAAACATGTTATACTTATCTGCTCTGTGTAATGGTTTTGCACAGAGCAGCCCCGATCGTCTTCTTCTGGGGTCCCCTGCCGGCGCACCTGGCTCCTTCTGCCTCCCAAGCGCCGCTTGCTATGGGGGCATGGTGCAGGCTCAATCCCAAGCCGCACTGCGTGTGTCTATTAAAACACACAGCATGGTTTGGCATCGCCTCCCTGCTCCCTCATCACTGAATTTGATTGACAGCAACAGGAACCAATGGCTCCACTGCTCTCACTAAATCCAGTGAGGAGAGACACAGTGCAGGCTGGTGACAAGCTGTATCTGGTGGCTGTGGCGGAAGGTTAATGCCTAGCTGCATCTGGTAGCTGTGGTGGCAGGCTAGTGACAAGCTGCATCTGGTGGCAGACCGCAACAGTGACAAGCTGTATCCAGTCACAGGCTAGTAACAAGCTGCATATGGTGGCAGACCGCAACAGTGACAAGCTGTATCCGGTCACAGGCTAGTAACAAGCTGCATCTGGTGGCAGACAGCAACAGTGACAAGCTGTATCCAGTCACAGGCTAGGGACAAGCTGCATCTGGTGGCAGACCGCAATAGTGACAAGCTGTATCCGGTCACAGGCTAGTAACAAGCTGCATCTGGTGGCAGACCGCAACAGTGACAAGCTGTATCCGGTCACAGGCTAGTGACAAGCTGCATCTGGTGGCAGACCGCAACAGTGACAAGCTGCATCTAGTCACAGGCTAGTGACAAGCTGCATCTGGTGGCAGACCGCAACAGTGACAAGCTGTATCCGGTCACAGGCTAGTGACAAGCTGCATCTGGTGGCAGACTGCAACAGTGACAAGCTGTACCTAGTCACAGGCTAGTGACAAGCTGCATCTGGTGGCAGACCGCAACAGTGACAAGCTGTATCCGGTCACAGGCTAGTGACTAGCTGCATCTGGTGGCAGACTTTAGTGGCAAGTGGTTCCCACTGTTATATATTGAAATGCAATAATAGAAATTTTGCGCGTCAATCATCCTGAAACCATATGGTCTCTGCCCCCCGGTCCTTGGAAAAATCTTCTTGCACGAAACCGGTTCCTGGTTGAAAAAGGTTGGGGACCGCTGCTTTAACAGATCGTTTTTTGCACTTATGGTTGGATATAAGAATATGGTTTCAACTGTATATTTAATAGACCAGCAGGGAGCAGATAAAAGAAGCTTGTTGTTAGGGTTTGCATACACTTTAATCTGTACAACATACTTACTGTCCAGAAGCATTTTAATATTAATAACCTTTTAACCTAACCATATTCCTTACAGAAAAAAAAAGTAATCATCCATTTGATAAATCCACCCTAAATTACCATTTGTGGCCTCTAGAGGGCAGGCGGTGTTCCTTTCCACGGACAACAGGAAGTAGACCCAGTGGGAGAAAATGAAGGCTTGGCAATAGAAAAACCATTGTAAAAATGATATATTCATGGATGGGGTTTGTTATGTATAAATCACAGGCTCCTGTTTTACACGTAGATGGAACTCACCCCTGCACTGGGCCAGTTCTCTCTCATATGGCAGTAGCATTACATAGTCACAGAGGTATTTTCAACCGAAACCTTGAGGCCAATAGAAGCACTATCTGGATCCAATTACTATAGTGGTCTATTACATGTTGCAGTGGAGGGATACGTGCCAGGGGGATCTGCCAATACACTGTGCTGGGATATAGAGAACAGGTTCATGTTTAGAATTACAGGCTGATTTACTTGTCATGTATTCCTTAGAGAAAATCTGGAAAGTGATATAAATAACTCCACTTCTAGGCCCCACTGGAAGAGCAGCTGCATATTACAGAGTTGTAGTATTTGGATGGGGTGAACAACAACACCAATTATACAGCTTCATTCATATGGTCCTTCAACACTTGGACACCACTAAAATACAACCCATAGGAATACATTCTTAAGACAGGGTTCTAGCTGTGAAACTAAACTGTCTAAGCCCCACCATCACTTGCAGTGAGTTCCCTGCTTAGATACAACCTCTATATTACACTGTCCCCAGGGATGGTTTCACCACCCCCTAGACCAGTGATCACCAAACTTCAAACCAGGGGCCTGAATGCAGCCCTTTGAGTACCTTTACCCGACCCTTGAGACACTACTCCTCCTACTGATGCGAGGCACTATTCCTCCCACTGACACCAATGATGGGACACTATTCCTCCCACTGACACCAATGATGGAGCACTATTCCTCCCACTGACACCATTGATGGGGCACTCTTCCTCCCACTGACACCAATGATGGGGCACTATTCCTCCCACTGACACCAACAATGGAGAACTAGTCCTCCCACTGACACTAATGATGGGGCACTAACATTCCCCCTAATAACAAAAAAGGGATATTGTTTACTCCCACTGGCCACAGTCCAGCCCCCCTTAAAGGGGTTGTAAACCTTCGTGTTTTTTCACCATAATGCATCCTATGCATTAAGGTAAAACAACACCTGTCAGTGATTGCCCCCCCCCCCCCCGTTTTACTTACCTGAACCCTCAAACTTGACCCAGCAGGGGTGCGCTGTCTCTCTGCCCGGGGTTCTCGGCTCTTGACTGGATAGATTGATAGCAGTGCAGCCATTGGCTCCTGCTGCTGTCAATCAAATCCAGTGACGCGAGCGCTGGGGGGCAGGCCGAGTCCTACATTCGGCCACCTATATCCATCTCCAGACATCCTAAGGGATGGTTCACACTAGCAGTGGAGGGATGGTAAACCCCGTGGTTAAGCCATAATGTTACCCAAAGCCCCCCTGCCGTTCCACCTTTAGCTGCAGAGACAGCAGTCATTGGCATACACATGCTGCAGCCGCAATGTTTGCTTCCCAGCTGAGGTAGGAATTATACCCCCTGTCACCTGTCAAGTGAATGGGGCCTCTCTGCAAGCACCCTGCAACCATGTTCATTGCACGCGTTTGCAGCACGCTATTGCAGGGTTTCAGGGGGTTAAAGAAGGAGGTGAGGTATAATGCCTCCTCACGCCTGTCAAATGCTGTCTAAATAGCAATCCGAACATGGATTGCTCTTCAAAGAACAAACCAAGTGTGAAGGAGCCCTAACTCTGAAAACCCCTGTGTTCTACAGCTTTCAGCGTGACGCACAGCAAAGAAGGGAAATCTTGCTTTCCATTACAAAAGGGAAGCAGCCAGAATGTTTCTGAAGGATTTCCCTTAACCCCCCCCCCCCACACTGCGTACATCAGGAAACAATATCACTTATTTTAAAACCCCCAGATATTCGGCAGCACTATACCAACAGAAACACAATACACTTTAAAAATGTTTTTTGCTCAAATACAAATCACAGAACAAGACGACTCAATAGATCTACCAAAACAGGAGATGCCCTTTAACAGACATAACCACAGCATATAGTATCAAAAATGGTGTTAGATGCATTCCTTTATGAGTTTTGTTGTGTTTTTTTGTATATGGGTTTGTTTTTTAAAAAAAACATTCAACAGTATGTATGAGCATTTTCCAAAGTTGCAGGAAAGCAGCGTAGTACATAGTGGAAATACATAATAGGTGAGACTTTACCTGCCAATGGAGGATTCTGTTCAGCCAGTCTTGTAATCCACAAATGCCTACCACATTGCACAGCCAGTTGCTTGTTTCCTGCTACCTTTTCTTGACATGTCTTAAAGTATAACTAAAAGGCAAAACTTTTTTTCTTTTAGCTTTGGATAGATTGGAGAGGGATTAGAACCCCTGCCAGTTTTTATTGTGTTCTGGGCCCTCGTTAAGGAGAACTACCCTCTCTATTGGTCCTGTTTACCATTATCATTGAAAGTGAAAGTAAGAAATTACCCAAATTTTGGGTTGTCCCCAGAGAAGTAATAGAGGGGAAATCCTCCCATGGGTACACTAGTTCTGGTGACCTGGGGGCCCCCATGGAATTCCCTTGATTTACAGGGATTCCCTCTCACTTCTTGTTTGGCTATGAGACAGGAGGTGAAGGGAAATCTCCCCAATGGGACACAGATGATGAAAAAAAAATCTGACAGGGTTTATAACTCTTCCTTGCTCTATCCAAAATGAAAAACGTTTTGCTTATAGTTCTACTTTAACCTCCAAAATACTCATTGGGCCATGGATTATCATTGTCACACTGCTGATTTACTGTCATGTGAATAGGCAGGGGATAAAGAAGAAGGTTAGGGAGAATAGAGAAAAAGTTGATTATTTACTGGCTATGTAGTATTACGGAGATATATAGATCACAAACCATGCTGAGCAGAATTACTAAGTCTATGGTGGGCATTCCCTTGCCAAACAGGACTATGTGGACAGGACTCACAAATAAAGAGTCCACAAAAGGTCCTCAAGGGGGGCTCATCCATTATGGGTATCAGGAGCATGTCATGGTGCCAAACCCCTGAACTGAGGGGTGATCAGGACCACCTACAAAACCCACCTTGGTTGAAACCAAAAAAGGAGATTTTTTGGCCTGTAGACCCACCAGTATAAGAGTTGGTGGCAGAGGTCAAGCACACCCAAAAACAAACAGAAGACACAAGATAGAGGATATCAGCTTGGCATATGTGAATTCTACAGTCTGCCTAACAAAACAAATTTGTCAATACAATTGACAAGTTTAATCTGGCTTCCTCTATAACATGAAACTGACAGCGAGAATCTGATCATTTGCTATAGGTAACAGATACTTTTTTTTTTATTAATCATCGCCATCATGTATTACCACATGGCCAAAAATGAAAAATTGCTATGATTCACCATAAATTGTTTGCAGTGCCTTCTCCCGAGGGATGGTGGCGCTGTATGCTAACAGTTGCTTTCCAACTTTCCTATTGAATTTTGAGTATACTAATTTAAAACTTGCACAATGCTTTTTAATTTACTGTAACCTCTGAATTTATTATCATCATCTTCTTGCAATTGATCTTTTTTGAAAAAGCAATGATACTACATCATATGTTTTATGAGACAAAATAATGGCTTCCCTTTAAGGCACTGAAATATAGAAATAATTTTACATGGAATACACAGAGACAGTTATTTTATTGCTTTGAAATATGGTTATTTGATTATTCAGATATATCTGCTTAAATTAAGCCATTGACTATAAATCTAATTTTCTTTTGTAATTCAGTCTAAAGAACTACACTACAATGGTGATAAAGACAGAAAGTCCAGTAATTTTATGGCCACTGACTATAGGCAGACTTCACAAAGCTCTTCACATGTGTGGTGTAACTTCAGCTGTGATAAAATTAGAATGTTCACTTGGTTTGCCTTAATATAGGTTATGCATAATGGCACTGCAGCCAGATTACCGAAAGCCCTACACAGGATTAGTGGGAATGTACTTCCGGTAACCTGTACTATAGAACTTCTACCAATCAGACTCCTTTTGTTACGGTGCTCATATGCCCTGTACACACGGTCGGATTGTGTTGTCGGAAATTCCGACTGTGTGTGGGCTGCATCTGACTTTTTCCGTCAGAATTTTCGACACACAAAGTTTGAGAGAAGGCTATAAAATTTTCCAACAACAAAATCCGATCAGTTAAATTCCGATCGTGTTTACACAAATCCGACGCACAAAGTGCCACGCATGCTCAGAATAAATTAAGAGAAGAAAGCTATTAGCTACTGCCCCATTTATAGTCCCGACGTACGTGTTTTACTTCACTGCGTTCAGACCGATCGAATTTTCCGACAACTTTGTGCGACCGTGTGTATGCAAGACAAGTTTGAGCCAACATCCGTTGGAAAAAATCCATGGATTTTGTTGTCGGAATGTCCGATCAATGTCCGACCGTGCGTACAGGGCATAAGAATCACTTCAAGGACTTCTTTCTGCCAGGACTTCCATGATATTTGCATAATTCCTGCCAGTACTTCTAGAGTTCACAGTAACAACACTGGGCATGTGGTCTAACCAATAAGGGTAATTTACCACTAGCCTTTGAAATGGCGTGTCCTGTTGCCCAGCCGCTTGAGAGTTAAGGAGCTATAATACAAGCTGCCAGTTACCTGTTTTATTGACCTGACTACACTTTTGCTTGCTGCATGCCTAGACCTCTGCTCAGACCTAACTATGCCCTTGCTATCTGCCTAAATCTCTGTTCAGACCTGGCTACGCTCTTGCTTGCTGTCTGCCTAGATCTCTGCTCAGACCCGACTATGCTGTTGCTTGCCGCATGCCTAGACCTCTGTTTGGACCTGACTATGCTCTTGCTAACTGCATGTCTAGACTTCTGCTTGGACCTGACTAGTCCCTCACCTGTTGCCTTCCTTGACCGCTGCCTGGACTTGACCCGCGTCTGCAGTTCTTGTGAACTGTCTCTACCCCAAACCCTTTCTTTTCCAGCCACCCTATTGGTGGGGCGGTCCTGAGGGTGACCTGGTGCAATTTTGCAGCAAAGTAAACTGGGACCACTACCACTAGGGTTCCTAGCAAATCTCCGCCATTGAGATCTCAGGTAAAGGCCCACTGACAATAAGATTCTATGGCCCAAGTGAACCTTCTCTTCTCTTTTAATATGGCTGGGGAGGTGGGTACAGAAGAGGTTTCTGTAGTCCACAGAGAGAATAAATTAAATAATAATAAATAAGTGAACTATGCAAACTGATAAGAGTGCAGCACAGGCCAGATTGCAGAGAGCCTCTCAGGGGGTTAGTGGAAATGTGCTTCTACTACAGCACTTCCTCCAAGCATACTCTTGTTATGGTACTCTACGAATTACTTCATGGGCTTTCAAAATCTCTGCCATGACTTCCAAGATACTTGCAGAATCCCTGCCAGGACTTCCAGAGTTCACAGTAATGACACTGGGTATGTGATCTAACCAATAAGGGTATTTAACCGCCAGCCTTTGTAGTGGCTGGTGTTGTGTTCTATTGCCCAGCTACCTGAGCTATAAAGAGTCATAATACTTGCCCGCCAGTTACCTGTTTGATTGACCTGACTACACTCTTGCTTGCTGCACGCCTAGACCTCTGCTCAGACCAGACTACGCCCTTACTGCCTGCCTAAACCCCTGTCCAGACCTGGCTATGCCCCTATTTGCTGCCTGCCTAGACCTTTGCTTGGACCTGACAATGCTCTTGCTTGCTGCCTGCCTAGACCTTTGCCTGAACCTGATTTGTCTCTCACCTGCCACTTTTATCGACCCCTGCCTGGACCCACACTTGCAGCCCTTGTGAACTGTCCCTAAAGACCAAAGCCTTTCTAGTCCAGCCACTCCCTTGATGGGGTGGTTCTGCGGGTCATGCTCTGTTGTCATTTTGCAGCAAAGGGAACCGGGACCACTAGGGTTCCCAGCCCATCTCCACCATTGGGATCTCTGGTGAAGACCCACCGACAGTTCGATTCCACTCCCTAAATGAACGCGCACCACCTGCAGGAAAGAAAATCGCTCAATCTATGGCTGGCTTTAAGGTTTACATACACTTTAAGGGCTTCCGTCCATTGACATTATTTTATTTATTTATTTCAGGTACTTATATAGCGCCGTCAATTTACACAGCGCTTTACATATACATTGTACATTCACATCAGTCCCTACACCCTCAAGGAGCTTACAATCTAAGGTCCCTAAACTCACATTCATACATACTAGGGACAATTTAAACAGGATCCAATTAACCTACCAGCATGTCTTTGGAGTGTGGGAGGAAACCGGAGTACCCGGAGGAAACCCACGCAGACACAGGGAGAACATGCAAACTCCAGGCAGGTAGTGCCGTGGTTGGGATTTAAACCAGTGACCCTTCTTACTGCTAGGTGAGAGTGCTACCCACTACACCACTGTGCCGCCCACACATTACAAATGTAAAATGAAGCAAGTTAGCTTTTTTCAAGCGTTGTACCATTTTTTACCAAGTATGACCGCCCTTGGGTTACGAACTTTTAAAGGTTGCTAAGAGTCTTTTGCATTGCTGTTCTTAAGCACTGCACTAAGCATGTTTTTAATGTGTAGCTATGCTGCCAATTCTGTGTGCACTGTACCATGTTTGTTAATATAGGAGTCATGGAATCTGGTTTCATATTGCCGTCAATGGACACAACCCCTTACCTAGATGGGAGAGGGCCTTGCCCCCGCTCCGTTGAAGGATTTAGGCTGAGTGCAAGCCATGGCCATTGTTTCCTTAAGGTCAAATCAAAAAGGTTAGACTATGAGGACATAAAGGCCACTCAGTCATACCCTCCTATAAACCGGCACTGAGGAGACTGGATAAAATAAACATCTCAGCCCTGAGAAGAGACCTTTATGAGCTGAGCAAGGAAACGGCAGTATGCTTTGTCATGACTGTGGCCGCAGATAAAGAAATCAGGGCAGTAAAAGCTGCTTTAACACCAACCAGAAGATTGAATGAAAGCTTTTTCAGCACCTTACTTAATGAGAACAGCTCAGAGGAAAATAAAAAATAACACAATTTTGCCAGTGAGAACAGTTAATAAAAGTAAATAATTTTTTACAGTTAACCATTCTAGAAAGGGAACTATTACTGCACTGCAGCCACATAACTTTTTTTTTAAGATACGCAAAATCCTTTTCTGTGAACTGTTGACTTTAATTTCAACTTCTTTTCCTATTCCAGGCTATCTAGCAAACACAACAGATGGGCTAAACTCACAACTCAAAGAACCCGCTTTTTTAATCAACACAGCATATGCCAGCCGATTAAAAAAGCAGGCAAGAGCATTGAGCATTGATCCAATCCACCCAGGTTACAGTGTGTTTGTCCCATTGCCATCAGGGAAAAGATATAGAACACTTAAAACGCACACTAATCGCTTAAAGCATAGTTTTTTCCCTAGGGCCATATTGTCCATAATCCCATCAGGTACAGTGTTTTTGGAATTTTATGTAGAATTTTAACATTCTTTTATTTATTTATTTTTAAATAACATTTTATATCTTGATATATTTAAATAGATATGTGGGCATGTGCTGGGAGTATGTATGTGTGGTTTTCTTGAGAAATGTTTTATTGCTGCTGTAAAGAGTATCCGAAAAAATTTTGTTGTATGTATACAATGACAATAAAGTATTTCTATCTATCTATCTAACCTTAGTGACAGCTCTTTGTAATCCACTGCAGCCGAATGCCACCAAGCTCCCCATGTGGGGGCATGTGAGTCGACTTACAGCTAAGCTTAGACAGCTGAACTCCAGGCAAACAGGCCCCATAAACACTTTGCATAGCGGGAACTTGCGTTCCTGCTCGTGATTTTGTGTTGACGATTTTCACAATTCCGCGTGTCACATATAGGGCAGGCCATTCGCTTCAATGGGATGCTCTATGTGTGTTGTTGCCCAAAACAAGTCCCTGCTCCTTTTTGGGTGACAAGCTTCACAAATTTTTAAAGGTACGCTTTTCCTCGATTGCCGCACAACAATCGTGGCATAATTGAAGGCCAGTATGGTGGCCCGAATTTATGGGAGGATTCCGGGGGGTATTTAAACAGACCATTCACTGGTGGTCTTTGTCGGTTCCAGTGCGCGGTATTATGTCACCAGGCTGGCTCTGCGCTGTCCATTCCTGCCTTTTCGACTTATCTTAACAACATGCATTCCCCCCTCTCCTTGTCTTTTAGCTGAAGCCATGTCACAGGCCAGCAGCGAAGACTTCGCCTCTGCCCCTCTGTCACCCTCCGCGGGTTCAGAGAGCGGCAGCACTTGGTCCCTCAGGGCTTGGACCATTCCCAAGCTCGCAGCGGAGCTGTCATGTAGGCTTATTTCCTACCCCGCCACAGCCAGGAAAGCCAAGCTCTTTAGACTGCTTTTCTCACCTCCAATGGCAACTTAGCCCAGCACCCAGGCATCCCTGCAGTCGATCTCCTCGGCTATTGCCCAGCTCCACTCCGTGGTGACCACGCCGTCCACAGAAGTCATCGATATCCAGGCCAGAGTGGGAGTCCTGAAAGTGCGCCCAGCTGCGGCCCTATGATACAGTTCTTTTATATATCAATTAAATATTTTAAAATTTTGTGATAACAATTCATATGTATATCCCGTATACACACGGGATATATAAATATGAGTACACGTTCCTTACACACGGTTGGTGTTAGAACTTATTCATTCATTTATTTACATATACCTCTGTGATTAAGTATGTTTTGGCACACTTAAATATATATATTTAAATATATATTTTTCACTATTATCATTAACACAGATTTATTATTATCATATAGTCACTCATTTTATTTTATTTAAATGTTTAATTCTTATCACATTTTATTTTTATTTCATTTAATTTCATTTTTTCACCAACTATTTAGGTGTTCACATATTTATTGGACATATTTACAGCTCACAGTTCATTGGAACAATTCATTAAAGCAAAGTAAGTTATTTAGACACTTTATCTTAGTTGATTTAAATTAAATTTAATTCATTATAAAAGCATTTGCTTTATCTTTGCATTGAATTCACATATTCATGTGTATTCCCCCAACTCACACACTTTGAACACATTTGTTAATCAAGGGTTTCTTCCAATTGAAGATCTAATTGAGTAAATTCGTGTTGGCCTTAGAGATGTTTAGGGATGTCCTTTGTGCAGCCAACCCAAGCAGGAGGGAAGAGATGGACTTGCACCACGTAGTGGTGGACCTAGGTTACAAGTACAGAGGGTTTTTATTCTATGACTACCACCAGTCATTTTCAGCCAAAGCAGCAGCCAGACCTTCACAGTTTCAGGCCAGCACCAACTGGAGTATCATCGATACAGAGTTGTTCTGCCACCATTTTGCGGGTCTACGCTCCCCACTTTGTGCCATCTGTCAGTCTTTCACCCATACGGCGAACTGGTGCTGCCATGCAGGCGCTAGACACCTCCCCAACTTTCCCTCCACCTCTGGTTTCGGACAAAGCTTGCTGGCCCTTACACAACTGCCCCAGGTGGACAAGTTGGGATGACCTACTTTGTCAGTGGGAGGGCGCGTCAATCTGCAACAATTACAACTACGGGACTTGCAACTTTTGTCAGTGCTGGTTGCTTTAGGTTTGCGTCTCATGCCACAGAGCGCATCCCAAACTCACATGCAACATCAAACAGCAAAGTACGTCCTGACTAGGCTGAGTGGACTTCGGGTGGCTCGGGTTCTACCATTCCTCACACCAGGCTCCCTCACTGGCAGCCTTCCTAATACACGGATTGACGTCAGGATTCCACACTGGCCTCATCACGCTGCCTCACTCAACCCACGAATGCAGGAACCTCCTTTCAGTTGCCACCAACGAGTTGGACATTGGTACCTTGTTTCAGTCCAAACTGGACCAAGGGTACATCATCGGCCCCTTTACTGGGCCACCTTTCACTGTCTGGAGAGTCAACCCTATTGGACTTGTCAAGGGCTAGTTTTCGAATAAACTTTGGTTGGTGTACGACTTGTCTGCACCTCATTGTTCTCACATTGAACTCCCTCATTCTCTCCGAGGAGTTTTCCCCTAAATATGCATCGGTCGACCTAGCTATCCAAGTCATCATTAGCATGGGTACGGGCGATTGGCTGTCCAAAGCGGACATTTCAGTTGCATTCAAATTACTGCCCATTGAGCCATCCCTCTGCCGGTGGCATGGCATCAAATGGAAAGGTTTGTATTACTTCACCACCAAGTTGACGTTCAGCTCTAAAAGCAGTCTGTGGCTGTTTGATACCTTTGCCCAGTCCCTTTCCTGGATCCTTTCACACCAAGCACAGTGCCAGAAAGTCATTCACTACCTCAATGACTTCCTGCTCATCAAAAAACCTGGCGAGCCCCCAGGAAACTTGGATAGACTAAGAGTAGTATTCGGCAATCTCAACGTGCCCATAGCAAAGCATAAAGTGGAAGGCCAGCACAGTCAATCACCTTTCTAGGTATCACTCTCGACACGTGCTTCATGCATGCTAGCCTACCTCCCGATAAGTTGGCCTGAATCAGGTTGGTTATTCACACCTTTACCCTTTCGCAAGGGTGCACCAAGAGACAGCTACAGTCCCTGCTAGGGATGTTAAATTTCACCATGAGGATCATCCCTCAGGGCGGTCCTTCATCTCACGCCTTTTGGTTTTCCTCTCGCAGGTGCTAGACACCAACCAAATTCTCGGGCTGGACCCAGCAGCAATAGCGGATCTGTCAATGTGGGATGAGTTCCTTATAGGTTGGAATGGTATATCAGTGTTCATTCCGTCAACATCAGCGTCATCACCTCAGGTAGTCACAGACGCCGCAGGCCTCTACAGGCTTTGCTGCAATTTTTGGCCATCAGTGGATCGCAGGGCCATGGCCACCAGAAATCCTCCTGATTCCCGGGTTTAGTCCTCACTATTTGAACTGGGCAAACAGTGGTCTTTGCCACAGACAATCAGGCCATGGCCGAAATCGTAAACAAAGGCAGATCCAAATCGCTAGCCATCATGTTCTTCCTGCGTAGGCTGGTGCAATTGTCCCTAAAGCATCATTTCAATGTGCATTGCATTTATATCCTGGGCAAGTGCAATGTCGCGGCCGACGCACTGTCCCTCTTTAAATATACATCATTCTTTCTGCAGGAACCTGGAGCCGACCGACCACTTCTCTTATCCCACTTTGATCGCAGCTGGGTTAAAGGAACATCTGCACAATGCAACCCGTCTCATTAACCAGTCATTGCCCCGCAACACCCTGAAGGCCTACCACATCGCCTGGAACACCTATGGTAGGTTTCTAGCCTCATACCCCGGGGCGCGACAGGAGACATCAAGCACGTCCTGACCTTTATATCGTATTGCCACACGCAGCTGACTCTATCCCATAACACCATCAGGCTTTACTTAGCCAGCATCCAGCATTTTCTGTCCTTACAGGACCCCGGTAAGCCACCCTTGTTCGCAGCTCACACAGTCAAATCCATCCTACATGGTATCCACAGACAGCAGCCCGTAGCCAATAGCAAGCGCTTGCCCATCACAAGTGCCATCTTCAGGGATATGTCTACCATCCTTTCACGTTCCCCATTTAGGTTCTTACCAAGCCTGGTCATCCATGTGACCATCTGCGGCTTTTTACGGCCTGGCGAGTTTACCGTTAGTGGCCAAGCGGACAGATACTGCGCAGAGGCCACCTGGCACGCCTTCAAGATCACTTTGTTCTACATAATAAATCAGTATACATACCTTTTTTTAAGCTGATGCGACCCAGTCCCACGCTGAGCTGTCAGCCGCGGCTTCGCTGTGGAGGCAGGTGTGGAGGACACAGACAACGGAAGCCCAATAGTAAGTCTATGGGTGACGTCACTCCCCATTCATTTCACAACCGTTGTCGGCTGTGTCCTTGCCGTTTGGCTATGGGGCAGGAAGTGAAGGGAAATCTCCGCAATGGGACAAAGATGCCAAAGAAAAAACAAATCGGGTGTTTTAACCCTTCCTTGCTTTATCCAAAACGAAAATAAAAAGTTTTGCCTATAATTCTACTTTAACCACTTTGCCGTATAGTAAAATGACAGCAGGCGGGATGAACTCTTGTTCTGGGACGACGTCATGACGGTGCTCCAGAGCCGCTGCTCTCACGCGTCCTAGGAACACGGCATGACATTGATCTCGGTAAAGGGCCAATGACACAGCTCTTTACCAATGTGATCGGCTGTGTCCAATCACAGCTAGTCACATGTAAACAAGGAAGGGCCATTTATCGGCTCCCCTCAGCTTACACTGACAGAGTGTGTGGAGAGGAGAGCCGATCAGCAGCATCTCCTCGAAGGGGAGACATGTAAGTGCCCTGATTACAGTACATCCCCAGCAGTGCCCATCAGTGACACCAATCAGTGCCCATCAGTGACACCAATCAGTACCCATTAGTGACACCCATCTGTGCTGCCTATCATTACCCACCAGTGCCGCCTATCAGTGCCACCTATAAGTGCCGCCTCATCAGTGCTCATCAGTGCCGCATATCAGTGTCACCTATCAGTGCCACCTATCAGTGCCCATCAGTGCGGCATATTAGTGCCTCCTCATCAGTGCCACCTAATCAGTGTCCTTCATTGCCGCCTCACCAGTACCCATCAGTGCAGCCTCATCAGCGCACATCAGTGAGGCTGGGCTCACACTATCTTTGCATGTGGCTCACAGCAGGGGTCCGGTGCGTCCCTGTTCACCATTTCAGATCTGATTTTAGCCCAAATTCCCACCTGAAACGGACCAAAAGACGCACAGGGCTCCTGTGCAAATTCGCACCAGAGCCGCAGCGGAGATATGTGAACTGGCTCCATAGTGAGCAGGTCCAAATCTCCTGCTATTGCGAATTGGATGCGGGGAACCGGCATCCTATTTCCAATAGTGTGGACCCAGCCTGAAGGAGAGAAATTACTTATTTATAGAATTTACTGACAGAAACTAAGAAACTTATTTATTTATTTAAATTTTCAGTCTTTTTGCTCTATTTGTGTTAAAAAAATGATAAAAATTTAGTTTGGGTACAGTGTTGCATGACCATCATTCAAAGTGCAACAGCACTGAAAGCTGAAAATTGGCCTGGGCAGGAAGGGGGTGAAAGTGCCCACTGCCCAGTAGGCAAGTGGTTAATTGAACAAGCTGAAGTTAGAAGCTGATCGTCTACCATGCAGAGATGCACCAGATTTTGCATTCTCCTGTTTTAGTAAATCAACCCCACATTGCCTATACCATAAACAAATCAATAATATTAAAGCCCAACTCCAGGAAAGATGAAATGTAAATAGTGGATATAGCTGCTGGAACTGGAAGTATGTCCCCCACCAAAAGGGATGTCCACATCATGCAGGCAGAGATGAGGGCACTAGAAGAAGGACCCCAGGAAGTAAACAGAAGAGAAGGACCATCATGTGACCATGGCTTCAGGTAAGCAAATGGGCATTTGGATATTTTTCTCTTTTTTTTTTCATACCAGCAGAGAGTAGAGCTAATATTTCTGAGCTGAGCTTTAATTAATAACTATAATACTATATTATTTATAGTCAAATCTTTTTTAGTGTGGGAAAGAATTAGAATTCCTGTCAGGTTTCAGAGGCTCTGTTATGGTGACCATTAGGCTGCATTTACACCCGAGCATTTCATGAGCACGTGAAAAGGTGCGTGTTTTTGCACACATTCACAAAATGTGCAGAAATCGTAAGTCGCCCCTAACATGGTAAGCAGAAGCTCAATGTCCATAAAGGTACACAAGCTGTTTTGGCTTGTTTGTTGCATATAGGGCAGCCCATTGAAATGAAGGGGGCTGCCCTTTGCACGTAGCGCAAAAATGTGCGTTCCCGAAAAGCTAAGTGTGAACTTAGTCTTAGGCCGCTTTCACACTGAGGCGCTTTACAGGCGCTACAGCGCTAACAATAGCGCCTGCATAGTGCCTGTAAAGTAAGGTGACCAGATTTTTAAAATGACAGCAATGGCAGCAATCGACGACTCTTTGCCCATCTCCGCCGCCCACCTCATAGCCTGTCAAGTCTAAAGCCCCATATACACACTATCAGATTTTCTGCTGATTTTTTTCCTTCAGATTTACCAAAACCATATAATATGAGGTCAAACCTTAGGAGTTTCAATTTATATGCAATCAGGCAGGCCCTTGCACTACATGGTTTTGGTAAATCTGAAGACAAAAATCAGCAAAAAATCTGATGGTGTGTATGGGGCTTTACTCTTCGGGCCCCGGCTACTACTGGGTGAGGAGCAGAGGAAGATCACTCCACCAAGGAAGGCAAGGAGATAAACAGGCAGGCGGCTGGCCAGGACTTGAGCCAAGGCAGAAGAACATGCAAGTGGAGCTGAATGGGCATGCGCCTGAAACTGAAGAAATGGTCCCTCCGCTCTGACCAGCACATGATCATCAGAAAGGGCACAGATAATGGGAAAAAAATAAACCCCCATAAGCTGGTAGGAGCGGCAGAGGAGGGGGGGTGCAATTCAGATTTTTTCTTTTTATTCTGCAGGGGCTGTCTTTGAAATTGCCCCAGCCCCTGTTTAAATCCAATCTGGGGACAAAACTGGGGACAGACTTGGTCCGGGGACAGTGTCCTCAATCCGGGGACTGTCCCCAGAAACCGGGGATGTCTGGTCACCCTACTGTAAAGAGCCTCTCCAGTGTGAGAGCCCGAATGCTTTCACACTGGAGCAGGGCGCTTACAGGACGGTAAAAAAAGTCCTGCAAACCGCCTCTTTGCATCGCTGTAGGAGCGGTTTAACCTTTTTTCGGCTGCTAGCGGGGGTTAGAAGCGTCCCGCTAGGGGCCCATTAGTTCCATTAAAACGACGGTAAAGCGTCGCTAAAAATAGTGGCACTTTGCCGCCGACGTCTCGGTGTGAAAGCACCCTTAGGGATGAGCTCAGGCATGTTCAAAAAAAAAAAGAAGGTGGGCTTTAATGCCAACATGACACACATATGTGTTGCTGGAGGCCAATGTTTTTGCACTGAGCGTGTGCACACTGCATGCTCCCAACACAGAGACCAAGCTGTGAAAGAGCCAATTCACACAGCAACCCAGAGCAGCAGGAATGATTTATCGCTCCCGCCACTTTGTGTTGCCTGCTGCGCTAGGGGGCAGTGTCGTGCGCAATTTATTGAACGCACTGCTCCCTTTTTTTTGTTTTGTATGAGCTTTATTTGAAGTGTACAAAGTGTACACTTCTTTCATAGTGCGATTCAGGCCAGTGCACTGCGATAAAATGCAGCATGCCTAAATTTGATCACAGCACGCTGCAGCGATAGGCTGCGTTGAAGTGTGAACGGGACACATAGGAAACAATTGTTTCCTGTGTGCCCCTGCGGTGATAGACGAATTGGCCCTCAGTCATCACTAACGATCAGAAGCCAGCGGGACCGGCTCCCGATCATATGACCATTGTGACAACCAATCACAGTGGTCACATGAATGATCAATCTTTCCTGCCCCCCGGCATTCAGAACTTTTTGAGGGGACACTGGGGCAAGCTGAAAAGGGTTAAAAGAGAAGTATGTTTTGTTTTTTTGCAGATTTATACTTATCTAGGTGGATGCAGCATCGGGCCCGATGCTGCATCTTTCCCCCCGCCGGCTCTAATGCGCCGTACACACAGTCGGACTTTGCTCGGACATTTCGACAACAAAATCCTAGGATTTTTTCCGACGGATGTTGGGTCAAACTTGTCTTGCACACACACGGTCACACAAAGTTGTCGGAAAATCAGATCGTTCTGAACGCGGTGACGTAAAACATGTACGTCGGGACTATAAACGGGGCAGTGGCCAATAGCTTTCATCTCTTTATTTATTTTGAGCATGCGTGGCACTTTGTCCGTCGGATTTGTGTACACACGATCGGAATTTCCGACAACGGATTTTGTTGTCGGAAAATTTTATAGCCTGCTCTCAAACTTTGTGTGTCGGAAAATCCGATGGAAAATGTGTGATGGAGCCTACACACAGTCGGAATTTCCGACACATTTTTCGTCGGGAAATCCGACTGTGTGTACGGGGCATAAGACTGAGAACTGAGCGATTGAACACAGCTGATCGCTCGGTTCTCAGTGCTCCACGACTGTCAGCCACCGCTCTCTGCTCTGCCCCCCGCTCACTGGAATGCTGGGCTGTGGAGGGGGCGGGAGTGGCCGGCCCAGGCTCTCAGCAGCTTGCTGAAAGCCTTAGCTGGGTGCCAGTCCAGGTATGTGGGCAGATCCTGACCCCAATGTTGCGATCTTGGACCGGCTCTGTGACGTCAGCAGACAGCGGACTCCAGCCAGCTGTCTGCTGAAAACGGGTCACAGGAGTGCAAAAACTAGCTGCACTCCTGTGATTCACAGAAGTACAGCCAAACAAGCTTTGGCTGTACTTCTCCTTTAAGGGATACAGCCCAACTCCACCCAAAACGTGAACTTAGGAGCTAGGAGGAAGGCTATGATCATACTTGTGCAGGTGGTTGTGGGTGCGACAGCGTGTAAACCGCACCTGTTCTCACACCCGCAACCACCCAAAATCAAACCGCGCTGCTACTTTGCAGACCTGCGGGGCTGCCATTCACTCTTAACGGCACCCCCATGCATCTAAAATCGCAGTGTGTTTTTGGTTGCGGATGATCATATGGTGCTATTTGTTTTAAATAAAAAGTACAGGAACCTTTTTACTGCATGAAATACAGGTGCAGCATCTCATTGGAATACATGGCCGTGCCCACACAAACATTGCTCACAGAACTACCAGGGTGTGAACCTAGCCAAAAGCTTTGCTATTGTAATCCATTATGATTCTGTAAATTCTCTCTTCATTGGTATCAGTAATATCTAAATTCGCTCGGCTTCCCTGATCCACAATTGTTGAGATAAAATCTCAGTCAGAGTTTGCTATTAGTCAACGTGCAATCAGATGAAAGCGACCTGCAGACTAGATGTCGTCCGGCTGTGCATGCACAATCCAGCCGCCAAACAATATGTCTATAGAAAGAGCCTTCTACAAACATGTAAGTTCACGTCAGGTTAAGTTGTTTGTACATATGGAGAGGGGAGAGGGATGGGAGGGAGTGCTGCAGGTGCAGACTGTCTAGGGAAAATCTATCCCAGCCGAATGAATTTTCTCCTGAGCATAGAAACGGCCAGGGGTGTAGAAGGGACAAGTGATCTGTTCTCTCCTCCTGTCAGCATGTTCACTGTCCGCACACTGTACTCCATAGCTCCCAACTGTCCCTGATTTCGAGGGACTGTCCCTGATTTGGAGCAATGTCCCTCTGTCCCTCATTCCTCCTCATTTGTCCCTCATTTTGGTCTGATCTATATAGTTGTACATAAAATGCACTTTTTATCTATCAAAAAGTGTTTTCCAGCGCTAAACCTTTCATCTGATTTCTAAACTGCTGCATTTGTAAATTCCAAAAGCCAATATAAAAGGAATAGTAGTGGTAAAAAAAAGCACTTGTGGGCTTAACCAATCTTGTTTTTTTGTACAAGTCTCCTTTAAGGGGGCGTGGCAAGGGGTGTGTCCTATGCCTGCATACTTTTGCTCATAGGTGTCCCTCATTCCCATCACAAAAAGTTGGGAGGTATGGTACTCTGATTGACTTCTAGTGCTGGTGTAGCCCTCCCTCTACCACTCTGAGTGTTGTTGTGCTGGGGTTCATAGGGGGCTGATATGAAGACAAATGTAGGTATTTACACTGGCTGCATTTAAAGCTAAATTAGAGGCAGATGTAAACACATAAATTAAATAAATGTATCATTTATATATCAGTAAATATATTCTATTTAAATGCAAACAGATTAATAACCTTTCTGTGTATGGCAGAGCACGAGGGGGGGGGGGGGGCAGCACAAGAATCAAGAATTATGCTGATAGGAGGAGAGAGCAGAGTGACAGAGAGAAGAATTATTTTTCTTCTTTTATTGTCCAGTCACAGGGTGGGGGTGGGGAGGAGAAGTAAAACTGCAGCAAATAAACAATCAGGTTTCCTGAGCTGCTAGGCAGGGCTGTGCTTTGTGGCTGAGTTGTGCAAATCTCAGGACTGGACGGACAGAAGTACAAATCCTTTGCAGGTAATACAGTTCTCATATATGTATTTAATCTGTGTATTTAGTGGTTTGCCTTGAGTTCAGATTTAAAATATAAATGTATTGATCCTTTACTAAATAAAAAAAACTACATTAATCGTCCTGATGCATTGCATGAATGCACGTTTTTTCGCATACTAACACGCATTGCATTAAGGCAGCCCATTCCTGGCATAGTGGCACACTTCAATGCAAGGTAATTCATTACCATGTGTAGTGGTGCAACGCATGTGCCTTGGAGATGCAAGGGCCCAGTCACATGTGCTGCAGTGTTTGTTGCTTTTCTCAAAAGCGATCCCTAGTGGATCCCTTTTCAGAGGCATTTGACGGGTATCGATAAGGCAAAATTTCACCACCTGTTCTTACCCTCAAAAAGGTAATTTGCCGCAGCACAACTGCAGGCTTTTGCACAGAGTTGCAGGGTGGTTGTGGCATAGCCTCAGTTACTTGAATGGGTCGCATTCAGCAGCAGTACCACCTGTCAAATGTGATTTGCTGTTTAACTTTTGCAGCGTTGCCACAGAATGGATACAGACGTGAGCGGGTGGTCAGGAGGCGGTGAACCACGACTCAACTGCCTGCTTTTGCCATGTTCTTGCCCTGAAAGATTATCTTTTATAGAGCCAAAAGCAATCAACTAAACATTCTCTGTGTTCTGCCTCCAGCTGAATGGAGCAATGGGGGAGTGAAGGAGAGAGGAGCATGTACAGAGGATGATCAAGTAAATCTGCTTCATTGCCTGGCATAGAAGAACACAGGTACACGTAAAGCAGGAATCCGAGACTGCACATGTTCGGGGTAAATATTCCTGCCCGCATTTTTATATAAATGTATAATTATACTTAGAAACAATATTAATCATCTAGAATTAATATTATTTGCATAAAGTATACGCCAAAGCCAAAAAATGTTGTCGCAATTTTGGATGGAGTAGGGAATGGTTACAACCCTTGCCAAGTTTTTTTTTTTTTTTTTTTTTGCCATCTGTGTCCTATTCTGTAGGTTCTCCTTCACTTCCTGTCCTGGAGACACAACAGGAAGTGAAGTAAACCCCCTCTAGATAGTTCTCACCTCAAGTGTCCACATTGGAAGATTCCTCTGATATTCCTGTTCTGGTGACTGTGGCCGCAGGACAAATGGAGAAAGTGGCTCTCACCAGACAGCAATATAGACATCAGAAAACCATATTCAGGAACTTAAAGCGGTAGTAAAGTCATTTTTTTTACTTTTACCTACAGGTATGCCTATAATAAGGCTTACCTGTAGGTAAAAAGAAAATCTCCTAAACCTGTACGGTTTAGGAGATATTCCCCTCGCAATGAGCTGCTGACTTCAGCGGCGCATGCACTTCGGGGATTCTCCTCTGAAAGTCCGGACCTTGGCGGAAAGAAATCTCCCGCGTGCATGCGCGGGAGTGACGACATCGCGGCTCCGGCCACTCACATCATCGGAGCCGCGATACCCGGAAGACACGCTGAGTGAAAATGTCAGCTCCCTCGGTGTGAACCGGGTGAGATACCGGCGCCTCGTTCTAAGGTAAGTATTTCATAATGAGCTAGTATGCGGTGCATGCTAGCTCATTATGCCTTTTCCCTTACAGGTGTAGAACAAAAAAAAAGTCAGCGGGTTTACAAATACTACTTTAAAGAGGAACTGCAGTCTGCTCACATAATTTGTGATAAGAACAACTTTGCCATTCTGAAGCTTCCCTCCAAACACTTTGCATATTATTTTATATATAATGCATCCCCTCAACTTTTTGAGATGGGGATGAGGGACACCTATCAGCAAAAGTATGCAGGTATAGGACACACCCCCTTAAAGAAAATGGTACAAAAAAACAAGATTGATTAAACTCACAAGTGCTTTTTTTTATCACTACTATTATTTTATATTGGCTTTTGGAATTTACAAATGCAGAAATTTAGAAATCAGATTAAAGGTTTAGCGCTGGAAAACACTTTTTGATAGCTAAAAAGTGAATTTTATATACAATTATATGGATCAGACCAAAATAAGGGACAAATGAGGAGGAATGAGGGACAGTGCTCCAAATCAGGGACAGTCCCTCGAAATCAGTGACAGTTGGGAGCTAGGACAATGTGATTCTGTACTTTCCAAATATGCTGCAGAAATCTCCCTCCACTGAGTCTGGCTGCAGCCATTTTAACTGTGGGCAGCTGCTTGTTCACTACCTGGGTTTACACAGACATACAGAGGCACACCTCCAGCTCTGCAGCTCTCATTGGTCCTCCTATGACTCACCCCCCCCCACCCTCTTCCTGGCAAACTTTCACAAGAGTGAGAGAGAGAGCTGTGCATGATGTCATAAGCCTAGGATAATGACCAAACAAGAAACAAGAAGTGAGCTGTACAAGGTATTTACTGGCAGAAAAAAAAAGTTTTACTATTCAAAGTTAAAACAACAACAAGGGCAGAAGATTTAATGGACGGAAAGTTGAAAAAATGACTGAAGGTTCGCTTTAAACACTTATTTGTACAATCAAGTGATGAAATACATCACTGGCTATGATAAGGTGGGTCAAATACAGCACAGGCTCCCCTTTGTGAAAAACCCCCAGAAGAAAAAAATAAGCCCTGTCTTCAGATACAGTTTAAAAGAATCTCAATCACATTTATAAAATATTATAAAAACTGTAGAATGCTTTTTGGCTGACATCAAATAGGAGTGGATCAATTGTGAGCATTGTGACAAATTAAAAACATTGTATCTGTTGACCGCTAGGGGGCAGTAGAGAGAATTGTCAGAGCAAAGTGTGAGCATTGTAGGGCTCACACATGTATATTCTCTGAATAGTGGATCGCTTTTTAGAGCGCAGATAAGTAGCTGCTCTCGGGCATTTAGGAAGCGTGAAGGCCTCTTTTTTATTTGTAATTTTCATTGGGACTAATGCGCAGTGCAACTGCGAGCCAAACGTTTTGGGTTCCGGTGCAGCCCCATAGACCTGAATAAGTGAGTTTGAAAGAGGGCGCCGCGTGTCAACACGACATACAGTTTTAAATGTGCCATGACACAAAGCATCGCAGGCACAGCATTTGAACAGCCCCCACCTCATGGTAGGCTTTAGGTGGGTGGTCGGGGAAGGGGCAAAACCGCCTATTTTTAACCTACCACTACCAGTGGTAAAGATACCCACCTTGTCACTTTGGCACGTGACACATACATTTTCTAGTCTAATTACTTATTCTCTATGGGAATGCTAATTTTACAGCAATCTGTAGCTCAGCGTTTGAGCAGCAAATCATGTCAGCACCAATCGCTCTGCATTTATCGCTATGGCTTAGCTACAAATCACTGAAGAAGAGGGATTCCACAGAGCGCATCAACCCAACGCTGTAGCACTAGTTTAATTGGTAGCAGTGACAGAGCGAAAAATGACCAAACTCTTGCAATTAAATTATTAGCTGCAAATCCTTGTTAATTGCTGGTATTAGCAATTGATAAATGTGATTAATCACTGCTACAAAAGGCCCTGAGGCTGACATCAGTCAGACTATTATTCTGCCGCTAGAGACAAATCGCCAGTGGTGGGATCGCTTTACAGGCTGCCTGTCTGTCCCTATGGAATCGCTGCCTCTATAGCCTGATACAGCGAGATGTCGGTCTGTCGCTGGCCAGAATGCTGCTCAATTACTAGCGATGGGAGCGACATCTCACTGCCCGGGCTACACTGACGCTTACTATGCACATTATATATGAGAATAAGAAGGGAGTCCTATTTCTGATTTATTATAAGGAATATAATATATCATTTTAAGAAATGGGGAGTGCAAAGCACATGCGTAGGCTCAGCCCAGAAAAATGTGACAAGCGGCTCTGAGGCTTCATCAGGGAGGTCACACTGGGGAATATGAAATCATATCAGTCCAATGATTTGACAATCCAAAAGTTCCAATATATTTTAATCACACTAAAAAATCCACTCCTACGAACGTGTACCAATCACTTTTCAGTGCATTTTCCTGAATTTCATAAATTCAAGGTTAGAAAACGTTTAACCGTTTATAATGGGATTGTAGTATGTGGGGTATTAATTAATATTTTGGTATGCAGGAAAAAAAAAAAAAAAAGGATCAAAAGAGCAAATTACAGAAGAAAAAAACAACATGAAGTGTGAGCATGGTAAATAAAATAAATGAAAATAAATAATTTATATATATATATATATATATATATATATATATATATATATACACACACAGTATCTCACAAAAGTGAGTACACCCCTCACATTTTTGTAAATATTTTCTTCTATCTTTTCATGTGACAACGCTGCAGGAATGACACTTTGCTACAATGTAAAGTAGTGAGTGTACAGCTTGTATAACAGTGTAAATTTGCTGTCCCCTCAAAATAACTCAACACACAGCCATTAAGGTCTAAACCGCTGGCAACAAAAGTGAGTACACCCCTAAGTGAAAATTTCCAAATTGGGCCCAGTTAGCCATTTTTCCTTGCATGTGTGATGTGACTCGTTAGTGTTACAAGGTCTCAGGTGTGAATGGGGAGCAGGTGTGTTAAATTTGGTGTTATCGCTCTCACTCTCTCATACTGGTCACTTGAAGTTCAACATGGCACCTCATGGCAAAGAACTCTCTGAGGATCTGAAAAAAAAAAGAATGGCTGCTCTAAATAAAGATGACCTAGGCTATAAGAAGATTGCCAAAACCCTGAAACTGAGCTGCAGCACGGTGGCCAAGACCATACAGCGGTTTAGCAGGACAGTTAGACACTCAGAACAGGCCTCGCCATGGTCGACCAAAGAAGTTGAGTGCACGTGTTCAGCGTCATATCCAGAGGTTGGGAAATAGACGTATGAGTGCTGCCAGCATTACTGCAGAGGTTGAAGGGGTGGGGGGGTCAGCCTGTCAGTGCTTAGACCATACGCCGCACACTGCATCAAATTGGTCTGCATGGCTGTCGTCCCAGAAGGAAGTCTATTCTAAAGATGATGCACAAGAAAGCCCACAATTAGTTTTCTGAAGACAAGCTGACTAAGGACATGGATTACTGGAACCATGTCCTGTGTTCTGATGAGACCAAGATAAACTTATTTGGTTCAGATGGTGTCAAGTGTGTGTTTCGGCAACCAGGTGAGGAGTACAAAGACAAGTGTGTCTTGCCTACAGTCAAGCATGGTGGTGGGAGTGTCGTGGTCTGGGGCTGCATGAGTGCTGCCGGTACTGGGGAGTTACAGTTCATTGAGGGAACCATGAATGACAACATGTACTGTGACATACTGAAGCAGAGCATGATCCCCTCCCTTCAGAGACTGGGCCACGGGGCAGTATTCCAACATGATGACGACCCCAAACACACCTTCAAGACGACCACTGCCTTGCTAAAGAAGCTGAGGGTAAAGGTGATGTACTGGCCAAGCATGTCTCCAGACCTAAACCCTATTGAGAATCTGTGGGGTATCCTCAAACGGTAGGTGGAGGAGTGCAAGGTCTCTAACATCCACCAGCTCTGTGATGTCATCATGGAGGAGTGGAGGAGGACACCAGTGACAACCTGTGAAGCTCTGGTGAACTCCATACCCAAGAGGGTTAAGGTAGTGCTGGAAAATAGGGGTGTACTCACTTTTGTTGCCAGCGGTTTAGACATTAATGGCTGTGTGTTGAGTTATTTTGAGGGGACAGGAAATTTACACTGTTATACAAGCTGTACACTCACTACTTTACATTGTAGCAAAGTGTCATTTCTTCAGTGTTTTCACATGAAAAGATAGAATAAAATATTTACAAAAATGTGAGGGGTGTACTCACTTTTGTAACCTCTAAAGGCTTTTAAAGCGTCGCCTATGGATAGTAAAATTTACGCCGTTTGTCGCTGTTGCACGGGCGTACCCAATTTTACAGGGGCTGGGGTGGCCCATTTTTAATCTTGGCTAGGGCAACGCAAAACCAAAATACACTACTGAGGCCATGCAGTACTTTCTTTCACCGCTGTTGTAACACTACTCTGTACACTGCAGCACAGCTCGCTGCGGTGAAAAGAAATGAATGAAATGTCCTTTTGATATTTGAATAAAATAAAAAAAAAGATAAACAGCACAATGATCACAGTGCATCACACTGCCCTATAGGGAACATGGTGCGGTTCTTGTGTGAACAAGCCCTTAACAGCGCCAGATTACCGAATAGGCAGAGTAGTCACCGGCCTATATATCCTACGCCATTTCATGGCCCCATTTTTTTTTTTTTTTGTGAGTGCCTGTCATGTGGAATAAACATTTACTGGCCTCTCATTCTCTTCGCATTTCTTAGGCTCGGTTCACACTACTGTGTGTCAGGTACGCACACTTACCTGCAATTCACAGAAACACGTTGACAAAATTTTGCAGATGCACAGCGGTTCCATTAACTGTTAATGGCAATCCAATGCATCTGCAACTAGGCAGTTCAATGCAGCGCATCTCTGGGAAAGAGTCAGGAACATATTTTCTGCAATTCTCACGCATAGGGCAGCCCATTAAAACGAATAGGCTCCTCATGCTCAGTCACGCTGTAGATGTGAACCAAGCTTTTGTCTACTCCGGGGACCCCCAAGGACACCACAGTTGATAGAGAACTGCCTCTAAAATATAGATCTAAAGATTTATCCTTTCTGTTTTGCTTCCAGCACTCTCCCAACACACCTATGGTCCCCAAAAATAGATATCAAGTGTTCCAACCCGTGACCCAACCAGACTTCTCTCCTAAAATCATTGCTTGCAGGGATTTTCAACCCTGCTCCTGACCACGTGATAAAGACCACTACTGACCACGTGATAAAGACCACTTCTGACCATGTGATAAAGACCACTTCTGACCACGTGATAAAGACCACTACTGACCACGTGATAAAGACCACTTCTGACCATGTGATAAAGTCCACTTCTGACCACGTGATAAAGACCACTACTGACCACGTGATAAAGACCACTACTGACCACGTGATAAAGACCACTTCTGACCATGTGATAAAGACCACTACTGACCACGTGATAAAGACCACTTCTGACCACATGATAAAGACCACTACTGACCATGTGATAAAGACCACTACTGACATAAAAAAGACCACTACTGACCATGTGATAAAGACCACTTCTGACCACATGATAAAGACCACTACTGACCATGTGATAAAGACCACTACTGACATAAAAAAGACCACTACTGACCATGTGATAAAGACCACTTCTGACCACGTGATAAAGACCACTACTGACCATGTGATAAAGACCACTACTGACCATGTGATAAAGACCACTACTGACCATGTGATAAAGACCACTTCTGACCACATGATAAAGACCACTACTGACCATGTGATAAAGACCACTACTGACATAAAAAAGACCACTACTGACCATGCGATAAAGACCACTTCTGACCACGTGATAAAGACCACTACTGACCATGTGATAAAGACCACTACTGACATAAAAAAGACCACTACTGACCATGTGATAAAGACCACTTCTGACCACGTGATAAAGACCACTACTGACCATGTGATAAAGACCACTACTGACCATGTGATAAAGACCACTACTGACCATGTGATAAAGGCCACTACTGACCATTGATGTCCTACATACCAAATTATGTTCAAATCTACTGCATCACTCACAAAAAATTGGTTATTTATGGTTTGATAATGCTCAGTCTGGGCATCAGTGCGAGGACTCAGGTATGTGGAGGGGGGAATATTCCTGACTGCTAAAGTGCTCCTGATCACATACAGAGATTTGCTGACTTGATTTAAAATCTCCGTACAGTCATAATTCTATGCTTCTGTTGATACGAAGGAAAGGAATACGTTTTTCACGTTAGCTTTCTTCAGCCACATGCATGGCATGAAAGTCACAGCAGATTCCAGAAGTGCAGCAATGCATTTAAAGACGGATAGATGTCTCATCACTCTTTACTTCCCAACTTTTTGAGATGGAAAATGACACTTTTCAGTGCCAACATTATAAACAAGCTTTGCCTTTAGTTTTACCTTTATCATCTTATTTATCATTAAAAAAAACAAAAAAAAACATGCATGCATGTATTTATTCATTTTGGTGGTTACTGTTAGCAACAAAAGCATATCCTAAAAACAAAAAATTACTCTTGGGCTAAGTTAATAATTGTGCATCTGTTTTTCGTGCATTTTTACTGCACTTTTTAGGTGTTTGTTATGCATTTCCATACATTTGTATGACTTTTTATATATATATATATATATATATATATATATATATATATATATATATATATATATATATATATATATATATATATATATATATATATATATATATATATATAATATGCGCTCTCATTTAAGTTTTTGGGGGGACCAAAAATGTGCATTGTTCCCCAAAAAAAGCACCTGTATTTTTTTGCAAGATGCATGGAAGAGAAATGCTCAAGTATGAGCGGGCCCCGATGAAAATAATGATTTATAACTCTTTTTAGCAGGTGCCGAGAAGTTTAGACCTCTGCCAGTCTATACAGCCAGGTACCCGACTTCACTGTTCAACACAGAATCCAAAGCGATACAGTATGGTCAAGGATCTTCCTCTTGCAGTATAGTAAAGGAGCAGCAACAATTATCTCTCTCACCCAAACAGCAAGTGCTCCTGTGTAAGGGAGGCCATACAAAATTCATTTTTTTTTCGTTCAACCAGCGGGTTGAATGAAAAAAAAATTAGCCGATTCCCCCATCTACACATTGGATGTGGATGGAGGAATCATTCCCGCTGTGCTATTGTATACAGTGGGAAGCCTTCTCTGCCAGGAGAATACAACGATCAGTGTTGCCGGCTATACCGGTTTGGTAAAAAACAGTCAGGCTGGTTGTACTCAACAAAGATCGACTTTTGTACAACTAGCTAGTCTATACATGAATCAAAATTTGTCCGCTCATTGCTGAACTGGCCGAATTATGATCCATGTATGGCCAGCTTTAGACTGGCAGCACTGTGAAATGCATTTGTCTAACTATTAACCCCCCCGATCCTGTTGATGCAGGCGATTACAGAAAATAAACATGATAAAAAAAATTAGGCATTTATTATTATTAATACATTTAACCTTAGGCCGCGTACACACGAGCGGACTTTTCGGCAACAAAAGTCCGACGGCCATTCCGGCGGACTTTCGCCGGACTTTTGACTGACTTCCGACGGACTTTTGAAGGAACGGACTTGCCTACACACGATCACACCAAAGTCGGACGAATTTGTACGTGATGACGCACAACCGGACTAAAATAAGGAAGTTGATAGCCAGTAGCCAATAGCTGCCCTAGCGTGGGTTTTCGTCCGTCGGACTAGCACACAGACGAGCGGACTTTTCGACCGGACTCGAGTCCGTCGAGTCCGATTTGAAGCGAGTCCATCAGATTTTCGTCCGACGAAGCCTACACACGATCGTATTGTCCGCTGGACTTGTTCCGTCGAACCAGTCCGGTCGAAAAGTCCGCTCGTGTCTACGCTGCATAAGTTACACTTCGGTAAAATGTGCGTTTTATTGTACGCACAGTGACGCATCTCAACCCACACGTACAATAGCTGGCAACGCACCTCCAGTACAACGCATATATGCGGAGTTGCCCAAAAATGCTGCAGATGTGTTTTTAATGTGCTGCCAATCTATTTAAAATGTTAACGCAGTGAACCTTAACCAATAATAACGTGTGCATTGAGTCCCATTTTCATGAGTGAAAAGAAAGTTCCCGCAAGTTATCTTCAACACATATCAAAATATCCAAAATAAATATATTTGTCTGAAACGTCACTAGCCAATTGACATCCAAGTTGCGGGAAGGGCCCTTGCTGTCCTATTGGTCCTGCCTTGTACTTGATGATGTCAACGTGCAACCGCTGGCAGCGCCTTAAAGAAGAGGCTGCAGGGGACTGATGGAAGTTGCCAGTGGGAGGAATACGATGAATATTTTACCTACAATCTGGTTGTATAATCTCCTATAGATCTCCCACAACCAGGTAATGCAAGAATCTGCCTGATTGGATAGTTTAGGTAGGTCTTCATATGACATAGTTTTGGTAAATGAAAAATTGTTTGTACAAAGATTGCACCATGTATGCTGACCCTTATTCCTCTACCCCTAGACTTAACAAGCATTTAACCCTTGCATTGAGGAGGGACATCACTGCATGGGGTATTATCCCAAGACCTCCTGCTCTCTCTAGCTCCCATGTCACCTCCTCCTATGCTCGCCTCCAGGATTTCTCCAGAGCTTCTCCCATCCTTTGGAACTCCCTACCCCAATCTGTCCGACTGTCCCCTAATCTATCCATCTTTAGACGATCCCTGAAAACCCTTCTCTTTAAAGAAGCTTATCCTTCTTCTAACTAACACTATTTTACTTCCTCCATCAGCTCATCCCCCACAGATATTACCTTTTGTATCAATTGACCCTTCCTTTTTAGATTGTAAGATCTAATAAGCAGGGCCCTCTGATTCCTCTTGTACCAAATTGTAATGTAACTGTAAAGTCTGCCTTTATTTTGTTAACCGCTGTGCAAACTGTTGGCGCTATATAAAACCTGTATAATAATAATAATAATATGTTTTTTCCACCTGGAGGGGGGCTTTAATGGTCACCATACATGTTACAATCTGGACGTACAATAACTGTACAATCAGCTTTAGGTTTGCCAAAACTATGCAATATGTGGACCTAATTAAGCAGCCCATAGATAATTCATTTGCTTCCACTGCAGATTTGATTTCTCCATTAACACAGTCAGTGTTGATGGGGGAATGCCTCCCACGGCGCTGTGGTGTTCTGCCGCGCATCTGCAAAAGAGAAGCGTGTTTTGCCTGCGGGTCTGGAACGTGCGCGGTTATGTGCGTGTTCCTGACCCTCATATATGGGAACCTAGCCTTCCACACGTGTATTTTTCTCCAGAAGGGTTTGAGGCTGGCGTCACGCTTAGGCATTGCAGCAAAATGCGCTTTGACCTCATGTCACTGCAATTCACGGTGAGGCACCTAAACGCACGTAACTGCTAATGCATTAGTACAGATTTGCAATTAATACCGCAGATGTGTTTTTTTTTTTTTTGCAATGCGTTGCCAGTCTGTTTTTAAAATTTAAACGCAGCGCGCCTAAACGCATGAAAATGAAATGGGTCTCTAAAAGTTTTCTTGCAGGAAATAAAAAAAAGTTCTTGTGAAGCCATGAATACAATGTATATAGTTGTGGGAAGCATCCCCAGCCAAGTGACATGCAGTGTAGTTGAACAGCTGTGCAGGATTGTGGATGGCTGGATGTCATGAGAGATGCATTCTGTGCAGTGAACATTGTACCCTCCCTGTCTGGGCATGGCTCTGCGTTCCCCACTCCCCCCCAGCCCTGGCTGTTCTAACCTCTAACAGCAGCCTTCAGTCACTCAGGCAAAAGTACTGTAGAAAGAACTAATAGAAGAAGCCTGTTCGCTGAGTCCCCCCTCGCTTCCCCCTGTGCACTATGCTGGATTGCCTAGAACTCCATGGGCGATTGCTAAGGACTTGTCTCCCTGTGCTGAGTGCCACTGCACACACAAGGGCCAGTCCTGAGGATTACCAAGTCTAAAGACAGCTTGCCAAGAGGAATTATTTCTTTTTCTTTTTTCTTTTTTTTTTGGAAATAATTTTTTTTTTGTGTGTGTGCAGTGCAAAAAAAAGAAGGGAGCCCAGCGCAGACTGCTTTGCTCATGACCAACATGCATCTTGCCTTTTGGCTGATGGGATTACTGACAATTCTGCAAGACCTCTTGAATGTAATGCCGGCACCAGGACCCAAACTTCACCCAAGGCAAGGTAACGGTTTGTATTATGTGCTGTGTAGACCCTCTCTTGTCAGGCTTTAACTTTTTTTTCTTTATTTTATAGTAGAAAAACTGCTGCTTTATTAGCTAGCCAATCATCCTCAAGTCATAGGCGAATATTCGCAAGTTATTAGCGAATCATCTGCACGTTATAGGCGAATATCTGCAAGCGTATAGCGAATCATTCGCAAGTTATCCTCTTATTTTAATGGAAAGCAGTTTGGAAAACCCAACTTTTTAGTTGAAATAGTCAAATGAATGGGTGAACTTTTTGCAACTTATATGCAAAGTATTCTATAAGCGTAAAGTTTACTGTGTATATATACACAAGTATAGATATATAAATATACAACATGTGCAAATACTGTACAACTTGTTTGTATATACTTAATATTATACAAACATTGATTTTATTGATTTATATGGCACCGACATATTCTGTAACACTGTATGATTCAAAATAGACATGGGCTAGTACAAGAATGAGAAAACAGATGGTAGGGATGAAATGAATGGGCTGTGTGGCCAAAGGAGCTTACAATCTAAAAGTTGAAGTGACAAGAGTGAAGGCAAATCTAGAACAATACGTGTGTGTGTGTGTGTGTGTGTGTGTGTGTGTGTGTATACACACACACACACGTGTCATAGTCATACACCTAGCGGTAATACACAGAGCAGCAATACACACACAAGTCATACACCTAGCAGTAATACACACACAAGTCATGCACAGAGAAGTAATACACACATAAGTAATACACCTAGCAGTAATACACACACACGTGTCATAGTCATACACCCAGCAGTAATACACAGAGCAGTAATACACACACAAGTCATACACCTAGCAGTAATACACACACAAGTCATGCACAGAGCAGTAATACACAAACAAGTCATACACCTAGCAGTAATACACACACAAGTCATGCACAGAGCAGTAATACACAAACAAGTCATACACCTAGTAGTAATACACACACAAGTCATGCACAGAGCAGTAATACACAAACAAGTCATACACCTAGTAGTAATACACACAAGTCATACACCTAGTAGTAATACACACACAAGTAATACACCTAGCAGTAATACACACACACACACAAGTCATACACCTAGCAGTAATACACACACAAGTAATACACCTAGCAGTAATACACACACACACACACACAAGTCATACACCTAGCAGTAATACACACACAAGTAATACACCTAGCAGTGATACACACACACACACACACACACACACACACACAAGTCATACACCTAGCAGTAATACACACACACAAGTCATGCATGGAGCAGCAAAATCTGTTGGGATCCTACAGGGAGGTAGTTGAGGGAGAGCAGACACTGTACTCCTAGCTATGAACCATGCGTTACAATAACTTTGCCCGTCTCTATGTGTGTTACTGTTGCAGCTAAGCTCTTGGAGAGGCTGGGTGAATACGAAGTAGTAACCCCCACAAGAGTGAATGAATTTGGCGAAGTCCTCCCTCACTCAATGCACTTCAAAAGGAAAAAACGCAGCCTCGTCCCCAAGGACGACCCCTGGGCGAACGCCACCACTCATTACAGACTGTCAGCTTTTGGGCAGAAGTTCTTCTTCAACTTGAGTGTCAATTCTGGATTTATTGCACCCGTTTTAACCGTCAGCCTGTATGGAAGACCCCAGGGTAACGAGACCGATGGCTATCATCAGGACACCGACTTTGGGCATTGCTTCTACAATGGACATGTCAACAGCAAGACGGAACACATTGCAGTCATTAGCCTCTGCTCGGGAATGGTGAGTGCTGAGGATTTCCATGGCTGTCATTATAGTAATAATCGCCGGTGCCGTAGGTAGCGTGATCCTTCATCAGCCCACAAGGGCTGTCCAGCTGTTGCAGACCTCCTGGGAGCCTGCTGGGCTTGTAGTTCTACAGCAGCTGGAGAGTCTGAGGCTAATGAGAGATGCCTACAACTTTTAAAGGTGGGTTCTACACAGCTAAAAGTTTTTAGTGCATGTATTTAGTTAGAAAGCATGCCTTGCAATCCTGGCTATGCTCATCCACCGTGTTCAGTAGGGGAAAGGTGCCTTGGCGGTGTCACCGAGGCATGCACATTCACACACTGCTGCCCAGAGACACTGGTGCCCTCAATAGAGAGCAGTGACGTCATGCTGACAGTGGGAGAGGAACGGAAGCCAGGAGGCTGGACCCTGGAGGAGGGAGATTGAGGTTCTGCTACATCAGATAGTAAAATAGCTTCCTGACTTCCAGTGACACACTGCTGGGGTTGGGAGGTCCCCTGGCTGTCAGCAAGCACGCAGGGTTTTTCAGATTCATAGAGAGCACCCGGTACTGTGCAATAGACGTTTGCTTTGTAAACTTTCCAGGATTGCACATTAAATGTAGAATGCTTGCCAAGCAAGGAATCCTGTGTTGGGAGAAATATGGAGGCTGTCATTGCTGAAAATGCTAGTTGCTTGGCCTATTATGGTTACACTCAGTGGCCTATTATGGTTACACTCATTTTGAATACTGAGTTCTTGACCTGGAACAAATATATATCCAGTGTAGAATTTCATATTTATATATTCATGCCAGGTCAGTGACTCAGGAAGTATTGAGCCCAGTGGATCCAGCATGGTAGCCAGGCAACAAGCATTTTCAGAATGAAGGGGCCAGCAATGGCAGCCTCCATGTTTCTTTGATCAGAGGCTTGCTTTATAGGAAACTAGACATCTACTTGTGAAAATGCTGGTTGCTTGGCTGTCATGCTGGATCCACAGGACGCAATACTTACTGAGCCACTGACCTGAAACAAATAGACAGATGTGGAGTTCAACACTGTATGCATACTTCTTCCAAGTCAGTAACTTAGCCTCTGACCTGAAAGAAACAAATATGCAGGAGTATTCACTCCGCTTGCTGCATGCGTGTTCCAGGTCAGTGGCCAAGTGGCCAGTCAGCTAACATTTTCACAAGGAGAGGTCAGCAATGACAGCCTATCATACATATAGGTTTCTTTTAAGGAACACTAATGCCTGAATAGACTCCTAAGATTTTTCCGACAGAACTCCAACGGAATTCCATTCAAGCTGTCTTGCATACACACGGTCAACCCAAAGTCCGACCGTCCAGAACGCGGTGACGTACAACACGTACGACGGGACTAGAAAAAGGAAGTTCAATAGCCAGTAGCCACAGCTTACGTCTCGTACTTGCTTCAGAGCATGCGTTGTTTTTGGTCCGTCGGAACAGCATACAGACGATCGGTTTTCCCGATAGGAATTGGTTCCGTCGGAAATATTTAGAACATGTTCTATTTCTAGGTCCATCAGAATTTTTGGAAAAAAAAGCCGGATGAGGCCTACACACGATCGGAATAGATGATGAAAAGATTCCGTCGGACTTTTTCTGTTGGACATTCCGCTCGTGTGTACGCAGCTTTAGGCCTCTTTCACACGAGGCATCCGTATGTCCGTTTTTCATCCTTCCGTTTTCGGATGAAAAACGGACATACATGTATCCCTATGGAGCGGCGGATGTCAGCGCTGACATGTCCGCTGACATCCGCCCCGCTCCGATCCGAAAAGTGTAACGGAGGAAAAACCTACTTTTTCCTCCGTTTTCGGATCGGATCGGATGACGACGGACACTACGGACCGTCATCATCCGATCCCCCCATAGGGTAGAGCGGCGCTCTGACAGGTCCGTCGCTGCACAGTGTGCAGCGATGCACCTGTCATCTTCCTGCTCAGCGGGGATTGGCGGAGCTATCCCCGCTGAGCAAGCGGATGTTCACGGGGCGGATCATGACTGATCTGCCCCGTGTGAAAGAGGCCTTAGGGTTCATGCAATGCAAAGTTTGGATGGATTTTTATGCCTGGGAGATATACAGTAGATGCTGTATACAGCAGCCCTGTAGACATAAATGGCTGTGGGTATATGCCATTTTTTACATAAACCCATGCAGACATAAAACTCCCAACACAGGTAACCAGGTGCATATATCCTAAAAAGTCTAAAAGGCCTCCCAAAGAATGCTCAAAGCTATGCATCTAAAAGTGCTTAAAGTCTATGTAAAGCCCAAACTTTTTCATTTTGGAAAGAACAGGCAAAACCTGTCAGCTTTTTTGTTACCTGTGTCCCACTGGGAAGGTTTCCTCACTTCCTGTGTTGCAATCTCAACAGGAATTAAGGTAAGGTCTCCAGAACACGTGTCCCTATTTAAAATGTCACCTCAAATTCTCTTTGATGGTGGCAACTCAAAATTTTTAGTTTTCACTCACATTTAGTAGTCACCAAGACAAAAAGGAAGGGATTCTCGCTAATGGTGATATAAAGAGCAATAAAAACCTGACAGGGGCTTTAAAATGAAATTCCAACTTACGGCTAACTACCCCTAAAATTGTTCCCCCCAACATCCATGCTCACTAACCTGTGTAAGAAATATGTATATATATATACCTACCTATTTACGGGCCGCTCCGTGACCCCCTGTGTGAGCCAGCGTTGGCTGCAGGGAAAAGGAGAGAACACTCTGACAACGGCTAGCAAGACCTGGAGCCGTAAGCTCCTCCATAGGCTTCAATGGCCTATTTGTTGTTAGAGCGCTCTCCCCTGCAGCCGTACTGACTGACACAGGGGAGCTGGATCACATGATTTGACCCGAGCAGCCTGAAAATGTGTAAGCATATACATTCTTCTTATACAGTTTAGTTAGCATAGGTGTTAGGAGGGGGAAGTTAGGTGTCATGTTGGCCATACACGATGCAAATTTCTTTTTCTGCAACCCGCGGTTGCAGGAAATTTTCTTGATTCCTCCATCAACACAGACAGTATTGATGCGGAAATCCCTCCTGCCGAGCCATTGTATTCTCCTGGCAGGGGAGCGGGGGAAGCCATCCCTGCCGGGAGAAGACAGTGATTATTGCTAGTGGCTATACCAGCCACTAGAGATTATTGTTGTACAGGATTTATATAGCGCCAATAGTTTGCACAGCACTTTACAACATGAGGGCAGACAGTACAGTTACTATACAATTCAATACAGGAGGAATCAAAGGGCCCCGCTCATTAGATTTTACCACAAGTAAGATCCGGCAGGCTGGTTGTACCCAAGTTGATCTATCGATCGATCAACTTGGTATATTCAGCCTGCTCATACATGGTTCAAATCTCAGCCACTTCAGGAGGTCTTGAACCGTGTATGGACTGCCTTAGCTGGAATTCCAATTTAACCTGCATTTCCTGGGCCTGGCCGAGGGCAAGACAGAAGAGGCAGGAGCCTTGGGGAGGGGGGGGGGGGGGGGGGGGGGGGGCACAAAAATGGCAAGACCTGCAACCTATACTGCTGGATTACTTCACAGCTTATGATGTATGTGGGGGGGGAGGGGGTGCACTTTGGCCTTTTTTGATATGGGTGTTCGAGGACCTTGTACCAACACTGCAAAACAAAACTTTAGATGATTTTTAAGTATGACAGTGCTTGGCTAATAAAACTTTGCTGTGTAGCCTTTTACTCTATGGACAGTGTCATCATGCAGGGTTAAGCGAGGGTGGGTGGGGGGGGGGGTGTATCATCTCCATTATGGGATTATCAGACTTAAAAGTCAGCTGCGTGATTGAGAATATCACTATACTACCTTCACATTAAGTCACGCAACTTTATATAGGATTCATGCTTGTACGCTGCCCCGTAATTCTTGACTTCAGAGCACTTGTCCCTGAATTCTTGCACTGATCCAATCACATATCATCTAATATTATTAGTAACAATGATAAATAGGGCTCTTTAAGGAACACCAATATAATGGCTTTTCAGCATTGATACAATGACCTGCAGCAACGCAGCAATACGCAAATACCACTTGACCTAAGAATGAAAAAGGTGACTAAATCAGATTTCCACATGCCTCGCGCTTCTACATCTATAAGAGGTTCTGCAGCAGCTGCTGATTGTACAGAGGAGCAGATCCTAGCTGGACATCGTTGTTGTTTTCTTTTTTTGGTAACGTCATTAAAAGCATATTGGGCAATCGATAGCTTCTCTTGCGCAGCAATGCTTACCAGGAGCTTCATAGACCTTTCTGTATGTAATTCCTTCAATAACGATGATGCCTCGGCTAAGCCAGCGCAGCGGTCTTCTGCGGGGAGCGGAGTACAAGGCAGAGATCAATACGTTTCCAATGTAGAGAGATCCAGCTTGGCTCATTGTGGTTCCCCAGACCGATTCTGTCTGGGGTTGTTGTTTTCTCTCTAGTTGTTTAGCAGGCGGAGTCTGGACGATCACTGGCGTTTTCATTTAAAGGGACCCTTAAAGTGTTTATTAATAAGACGCAGGAAAAACCTAAAATGGAAATGCTTTGAGTTGCATAACGTACAACAGATTTGTTTGATGATTAATAATCTCTTGAAATGAGGCAACAGGATTGTCATTGGCGTGAATTAAACAAATACTTTGCTGTGTTGATAGCGCCGCCTTAAAACTTACGACTGGGTCCTCCAAGTGTTTTCCGTTAGGAGAAAGTTAGCAGCCTATAGAGTGGGGTCTTTATACATTGTTATGGTTTCTATGGGGAGGGATTTGTAGACCTCTGAACATAACCGAATAACAACTTTGTCTCAGTTGTCAGCTCGGGAGCTCTGCGTTATTACAAATTAGCGGAACTGGATACCCAGAGTCATTTGTTGTCTGTGCCTGTCTACCTTTAACCACTTGACCTCGGAAAGGTTTTACCCCCTTCGTGACCAGGCCATTTTTTTGCTATTCGGCACTGTGCTACTTTACCTGGAAATTGTGTGGTCATGCAACATGCAATTTTTTATTTTTTATTATAGAAACAAAAAAAAGGACCAACATTTTTGAAAAAAAAAAAAACAATATTTTCTACTTTCTGTTAGAAAACATATCCAATAAAATCAAATTTCTTTATGAATTTAAGCCAAAATGTATTTTGCTACATGTCACAAGTGCTGGCAATGATCAAGGGCTGATCTTGCCAACACTGTTTTTGGGGACACCAGTATAGTTCTGATTGTGATCAAGATACTGATCCATACGCACACCATACTAGTAATGGCAGTGATCAACGCCTTGTGACTGTGATAGTGTGACGGTTAATCTGACGCTAACTGACTCTGAAGTCTTTAGTGACACTAATACAGTGATCAGTGATAATACTGTATACTGACACTGTACTAATTATCTGGGTGACAGGGGTGATTAAGGCTGGATTCACACCTATGCATTTTTAGTGCTTTTTGCAGATTTGCACTACAGTCCATTTAACATGGTTTCCTATGGAACACGTTCTGTAGTGCAAATATGCAAAAAGCGCTAAAAATGTATAGGTGTGAATCCAGCCTAAGAGGGCAGTCAAGGGTTAAGCTGTGTGCCTAACAAGTGTATGTGTGCTGCTTTTACTCACTGATCTGGCTGGGTTTCTCTCCTTGCTTTCATTTAGACAGGGAGAAATCCAGCCAGAACCTATGTTTACAAACACACAGATCTGTGCTGTGACTGGCCACAGCCAGTCAGCAGGTATGCAGCCAAAATGATTGGCTGTAATCTGCTGACACACTCGTGCTGTGTCCAATCACAGCACAGGTCAGCAGGGGGCACACGTATGCATGCCTCTAAACCAGAAAGTACAGTGCGATGCACAGGTATGCCTGGCTGTGCCGCCCACTAGCAGGCTGAGGTTGCCACTCCATTCATTGCAGCAGGACACCATAGATGTGCGACTTCCAGGGGTCACCCTTTCTTTATTTATCCTTTGTAGGAGCCAGAACGGGCTCCATTCCCTGTCAGCACTCTAGCAGTAGCTGCGGTATACATACCCCTTCCCTATCGAGCCTGAGCCTCGAGCCTGAGTGACCCACACATTTTTCTCAGGTCACAGCAGTAATTGTACTGTTAGCGGGTGGCATGCGAATTAAAGAGGCATTTCAGCCCCCTTAATGCTGCTACCACCATCTTTGAAAGCCTAGCACGTGTTCAGTTGCGCCAAAAGGATTCTGCCCAACCTTTGGGACCTGGCAGAGACCTGCAGCTTGTATGTCAGGTTTCCCTCACCGACAATGCACTGACACCCAGCGATCCAGGTTATCTATAATTGCACATTTTTGCGTGTGCAAGTGGAACCCCCCCCTCTAATGCGCAGATGTGCCAAAGGTCTCTGCCAGGTACCAAAGGCTGGTAAGAGCCCTTCAGCACATCTGAACATGCATGAAATTTAATCAAACATCATTCTTATCTAGGAGAGAAAGGAAGAAGTGCACAAAAAAATGTACATTCAATGAGTCATTTATTAGGGGGGGGGCGTTGCCAGGCGCAAATGATTTGTTTTTTGGGGTAAAGGTCTGCTTTAAATATGAGCTTTGGACACAAAAAATTCCACTGAAATATTTCCCTTGCCAGTAGCTATAAATACACTTTTTGGGCACATAAAACCTTTGCAAACCCAGATATTACCTTGTAAAAGTAGTGGTGCTATCATTACTGTGCTGTAATTAGCCTGTGCAGAGTGCAGAGCTGTGGGAGGGATCCAGCAGGCTCCACCCACTACAGACTACCTGCAGAAAACTACAGAAGGGGGCGGAGACAAGACCAGTCACCCTGCACAAGGAGAGAGAGCAGCAGTGACTGGTCCTTATTACAGGAAGCTCCTGCACAGAGGCAAACTCTCCTGTTGTATACCTGCACAGATCTGGAAGGAATACACAAAGCACACCAAGATTCAAGTAAGAATCTTCTATTTAGACAGTTTTTGCTTATCTCGGAGTTCAGCTTTAAATGTAACCTAATAGCAATTTTGTCTGAGAGCTCTGCCTTTATGTGCAAAACGGCCTAACTGGACACCCAGAGTAATTTGTTGTCAGTGCCTGTTCTCCTTATAAGTTGCCCTTTACTAAGTGGAATATGAAAGCTGCCATGCTGACCCCTTCTTTTAAAAAAATACCAGATATCTAGATGTCATACTGATCCAATGGCTTCACTGTCTTCTGCGTCAGCCCTAGGACAAGTATGCAGCACAGAAGTTCTGATCTCTTGCCTCCACACTTTGCTACATGCTTGCTCCTTCTGTGATTCCATACTGGGTCCATTGGATCAACATGACAGCCAGTCAACCTGCATTTTCAAAAGGAGATGTCAATGGTGGGTTTGTGTTGGCACTGGGCCAGTGTAGATGAGAATTAGTTTTGGTGTATATCCAGAAAGAGGTGGAGAATACTCCTTGGAGGTGGTACATCCATTATACAAGGGGAGTTTATGTAGACCTGCTTAAAGCGGAGCTCCACCCAAAAGGGGTCTGCCCCCTCTGCTGCCATATTTGGCACCTTTCGTGGGGGTAAAAAATCAGGTACCCGCTCCCACTTCCGGCTCAGTTCGCCTCGGTGAAATGAGTCAAAAGTTCACTCCTTCTCCCCGCAGCCGGCCCATTCACAGAGTGCAGTGCGACTCACACGTGCGCAGTAGGAAACCAACTGTGAAGCCGCAGGGCTCCACTGCCCGTTTCCCTTAGTCAAGATGGCGGAGGCAGCACCCGAGAGGCGATTAAAGAATTGGCTCGGGTGAGAACACTGCTGGATGTCTGGACAGGTAAGTGCCCTAATAGTAAAATTCAGCAGCTACAGGATTTGTATTTTTTGGGAGGGTGGAAATCCTCTTTAAGGTCCTAGGCTGCTATCTCTCTGATCACAATGGTAGAAGATCAAGAAGATCAAATCCCTGATGGATCCCTCTTCTACAGGGCTTTAACAACATTATATGACTAAATGTGGAAGTAATTGTGATGGAACCTGCTTTTTTATGCAGCGCAACACACAAAAATGCCTTACAATGCACTTTAATGTGTCGCAGTGAACTGCTGTGCATAGAATTAAGAGAACTGTAAGTACTGCATTGCATTGGCACACCAGCACATGTGTTATGCTCTTCAAATAAAATAAAATGTAGGTTCAGTTTAAATGAAAAGTGGACTCCTTCTTCACCCACCCCTGTTTAGACTAAATAAACATTAGTTTACACTTGTGCCCAATAAAGAGCGATTGGCAGTGGACCACTTTTCCAAGGACATTTGACAGGTGGTAAGGAGGTGTCACCACATCACCACCTGTTTTAGCCCGCATCACTGTACTGCAATGGCATGCATTGCATGCAGTTGCGTTACAGCAGGGGTCTCAAACTAGTGGCCCCACAGCTGTTGCAGAACTACAAGTCCCATCATCCCTTTGCCTGTGGGAGTCATGCTTGTAACTGTCCGCCTTGCAATGCCACATGGGACTTGTAGTTTCGCAACAGCTGGAGGGCCACCAGTTTGAGATCCCTGCGTTACAGTCTTATTCACTTGAATGGGTCACTTTTTAGCAGGCGATAGTGCCTGCCGAACACCACAATCATTTTTTGTGCTCCCCTATACAAATCATTGTGCCCATGGCATGTGTATACCACCTTACGGTGTCTTTGCAGCTTAAATGAGAAGGGGGTGGTAAAAGCGCAACTCAACCAACTGTTTTTAGGGTTCCCCAACCTAAAGTGTAAATTATACCAAAGGAACTTTAGGACCACATTGACACTTGCTAGATCAATTTTTTTTCTGTGTTTGTGTTCATGTTTTAAAGCGGTTTTAGCCATGTTTACATGCATTTAGCCGCAATTAGCTGCGTTTAGAGTTTATAATTTGATTCTGAATGCACAGATTTATATCTTCTCTACACAACTAAGCTGGCTACATCTAAATGCAGGCAAGTGCTGAGCCTGAATGACAATATTGAAAAACAATTACCTGAATTTAACAAAGGTAAAGAAACACAGCGCCTCTAACTGCAATATTGATAAACCATTTAATGATAAGTCAAAAGTGAAATTACTCATGCTTGCTCCTTCCTTTGGCCTGAAGAAGGAGCAAGCATGCTCCGAGCGCGAAGCCACCTCCTCTCACCCTGCACCCGGAAGTGACGTCACCTCCGATCACCCCTGTGTACCCTGCTGTTCTCATAGGCTGTAAATGCTGGAATCCACCTGCAGGTGTCAGCTGCACTTCAGAGACACAGATATTTAGGAGAAAACCACCCCCGGGGTTTGCTGCAGGATTACTATCATGCTTATGCTCCCTTTGTGAGTAGTTTCACTTTTCACTTATCATTAAATGGTTTACCAATACTGCACTTAGAGGCGCTGTGTTTATTTTACTTTGTTGCATTGCAGAGACTCCTTCTAGCTCTTCACACTGGCTGCACTTAGTGCTGGTACATGGTTTCCTCTCCCTCTTCATCTTAGAGACTGTTGCTATGGACTTTGTCCTTCGTTTTGAGAGACTCTTTTAATCACATTTATTTGATCTGTGTACACCTCCAGGGTCTCTCCTTAAATGAGCACTGAGTTTATTTTTTGTCTGTAATTAACCAGAATTTAGGCTAGGTTCACATCTGTGTGGGTGGTTCCTGTTGCAGGTCCCACAGCCTTAACAACCCACACAAAGAATTGCAGGAGATCTGTGTGTGCTATTAATCCTAATGGTACATTACTCACACTGAAAATCCCTCCCGCATTGGAAACCGTGTTGCACTTGCATTTCCCTGTGGACTGCGACTGCGATTCCAAAAATGGAGCAGGGACCTTTTTCCTGCGTTGCAGGAGGCACAGCATCCCATTCAAATGAATGGGCTGCCATGCTGTGCAAAAAGCTGCTCACAGAGCCGCATTAGTGTGAACCTAACCTTATACAATACACTCCTCACATTTGTGTAAATGTTTTATTATATCTTTTAATGTGACAACACTGAAGAAATGACACTTTGCTACAATGTAAAGTAGTGAGTGTACAGCTTGTATAACAGTGTAAATTTGCTGTCCCCTCAAAATAACACAACACACAGCCATTATTGTCTAAACCGCTGGCAACAAAAGTGAGTACACCCCTAAGTGAATGTCCAAATTGGGCCCAAAGTGTAAATTTTTTTGTGTGGCCACCATTATTTTCCAGCACTACCTTCACCCTCTTGGGCATGGAGTTTACTGGAGCTTCACAGGTTTCCACTGAAGTCTTCTTCCACTCCTCCATGATGACATCACTAAGCTGGTGGATGTTAGAGACCCTGCACTCCTCCACTTTCTGTTTGAGGATGCTCGAGAGGCTTTAGGTCTGGAGACATGCTTTACCAGTCCATCACCTTTACCCTCAGGTTCTTTAGCAAGGAAGTGGTTGTCTTGGAGGTGTGTTTGGGGTCGTTATCATGTTGGAATACTGCCCAGTCTCCGAAGGGAGGGGATCATGCTCTGCTTCAGTATGTCACAGTACATGTTGGCATTCATGGTTTCCCTCAAACTGTAGATCCCCAGTGCCAGCAGCACTCATGCAGCCCCAGACCATGACATTCCCACCACCATGCTTGACTGTAGGCAAGACACACTTATCTTTGTACTCCTCAACTGGTTGCCGCCACACACGCTTGACACCATCCGAACCAAATAAGTTTTTCTTGGTCTCATCAGACCACAGGACATGGTTCCAGTAATCCATGTCCTTAGACCCCATACGCACTATTAGATTTTCTTTAGATTTTTGTCTTCAGATTTACCAAAACCATATAATATGAGGTCAAACCTTAAGAGTTTTAATTTGTATGCAATCAGGCAGGCCCTTGCACTACATAGTTTTGGTAAATCTGAAGACAAAGATCTGCAGAAAATATAATAGTGTGTATGGGGCCTAAGTCTGCTTGTCTTCAGCAAACTGCTCACTTTCTTATGCATCATCTTTAGAAGAGGCTTCCTTCTGGGACAACAGCCATGCAGACCAATTTGATGCAGTGTGCAGCATATGGTCTGAGCACAGACAGGCTGACCCCCCCACCCCTTCAACCTCTGCAGCAATGCTGGCAGCACTCATATGTCTATTAACCAAAGACAACCTCTGGATATGACGCTGAGCACATGCACTCAACTTCTTTGGTTGACCATGGTGAGGCCTGTTCTGAGTGGAACCTGTCCTGTTAAACTGCTGTATGGTCTTAGCCACCGTACTGCAGCTCAGTTTCAGGGTCTTGGCAATCTTCCTATAGCCTAGGCCATCTTTATGTAGAGCAACAAATCTTTTTTTTAGATCCTCAGAGTTCTTTGCCGTGAGGTGCCATGTTGAACTTCCAGTGACCAGTATGAGAGAGTGAGAGTGATAACACCAAATTTAACACACCTGCTTCCCATTCACACCTGATACCTTGTAAGACTAACAAGTCACGACACCTGGGAGGGAAAATGGCTAATTGGGCCCAATTTGGACATTTTTCACTTAGGGGTGTACTCACTTTTGTTGCCATCGGTTTAGACATTAATGGCTGTGTGTTAAGTTATTTTGAGGAGACAGCAAATTTACACTGTTATACAAGCTGTACACTCACTACTTTACATTGTAGAAAAGTCTCACTTCTTCAGTGTTGTCACATGAAAATATATAATGAAATATTTACAAAAATGTGAGGGGTGTACTCACTTTTGTGAGATACTGTATGTGTTTAGAAATGTCCTACACTTGACCAACGCTTGACATTGCCAGTGTGAAAAAGGTTCAAGTGTATGCCCAACCAAAACTTTTTTTTTTTTTTAGTTTTACATAAAGTAGGGCAGAGTTAGAACACCTGTCAGGTTTTGACTACTACAAAATGACTGGTGGAATCTGATTGGCTGTAACTGCATGTGTAGCTTCTTTCCCTTGCTTTTAGTTTTTGCACATGAGTCTTGTTTATACAGTAAAGAATAACCCATGTGATTGTGGGAAAAGCATGCCAACGCTACGCAGATAGTCTGTAGACTGGAATAGAACCCAAGGGTACTGGCACGAGGCCGTACGTCTAAACGCGGTGCCAAACAAATTTTTGTTTTCACTGCTGAATATACTGAATAAAACCCTTTGAACATTTTGGATCTTTGTGTGAGGTCTTGGTGATGTATTTTGTATCACTGAAGGATGACAGTGGGGGCTAAATGATGAAATCTTGAATAAGGAAGGCTGGAGTAAAAGTGGAAAAACTTCTCAGATGTTAACTTTCCAGAAAAAAAAAATGGAACTTGGCTGCTAAGGACAACAGTTCCTTTTTTGCTCCATATTTTGCAGATCAACCCTATCGTATGATATTATTGAAGAGCAATATGTCAGAAACAAAATCGAATTTGACATTATGTAATAAGCAATAATGATGTACAAAATGTAGTAACCCATTGGTCCAATTATATTTCACTTTATTTTACTTATCTTTGATGCTTGGCTGCTATAGGAGAAAGCATTTGTTGTGCTGGATCCTAGTTTTGAAACCTACTTGGGACATTGTCTGGAGTTTTTCGTTCTCCCTGTGTTTGTGTGGGTTTCCACCCACAATCTAAAAACATATTAATAGACCTATTGTCTTCCTCTAAAAAAAAAAAAAAAAACTTTGCCTAGTGTGCTTACTTTAATGGCTGATCTAACAGTTGATTCACTAAGGATTAATGGCAACAAAAGAGGCAAGAGGTTTTAAAGCCCAACTATACATCTCCTTACATAATAGTGAACAATTAGGGTAGATCAAAGATTAAATTGTTAATAGTCTAACTCAGCCATTCTCAAACAGGTTTCCATTGAATCCCAGGGTTCCTCCAAGGGTTGCTAAGCTTTCCTCGAGCTGTGGATGATTGTCCTCCCATCAGATGGTGTCTTCATACTTTCAAGGGACAACACCACTTGGCAAAGCCAGCAGCATGACAACAGTGATCTCCTTAGTTGACTGTGAGGGTGGCATCCTAACCACCACTGTAAGGGGCATCTTTCTAATGACCCTCCAATGGGCATCTTTCTAATGACCCTCCAATGGACTAATCTTGGCAGTGGGACCTGAAGATTGCTACAAGGGTTCCCCGGGAGTTGAGACGGGCTGGTTTAATTTTTTTCTCCAGCAGAAAAGTATTATGCGATGCAGGAGATACTCTCTGTGTGAAAGCAGTGGTCTCTAAAAATGCATCCAACATTACATCCTACATTCCTTGTAATGTTTGCTCTCCCCAGCAAGCATTTATAAATACAGTGGTGTAACATTGACACAATTAGAAAATAAGCCCTCACTAACCTCTGTAGCTATGGCTACTGTGGAATAATTAATTCATAAAATATGCAGCGCTTCTTTTACAAATATATTCCTAGATAGTAAATGCCCTTATTGAGTGTTGCAACGCTATTCCAGCCCATACTCCGTCTTCTGCATTACCACTCTGTGCATAAAATATGAACAAAGCGCATCCCTCTATAATGTGTAGTTGTCTCAATTAGGATAGTCAATTGACTAATGCCCCGTACACACGGTCGGACTTTGTTCGGACATTCCGACAACAAAATCCTAGGATTTTTTCCGACGGATGTTGGCTCAAACTTGTCTTGCATACACACGGTCACACAAAGTTGTCGGAAAATCCGATCGCTCTAAACGCGGTGACGTAAAACACGTACGTCGGGACTATAAACGGGGCAGTGGCCAATAGCTTTCATCTCTTTATTTATTCTGAGCACGCATGGCACTTTGTCCGTCGGATTTGTGTACACACGATCGGAATTTCCAACAACGGATTTTGTTGTCGGAATATTTTATAGCCTGCTCTCAAACTTTGTGTGTCGGAAAATGTGTGATGGAGCATACACACACTGAAAAGGTACTGGAGAGGCGGGCAGCTATAATCTTGGGAGTTTAAAAAAACACAGATTTTTACATACTGCCCCTGGTTTTATTGAGGCTGGCAACCCTGATGGGGCCCCTTAGTGGCATGGGGCCCTCGGGCAGTGCCCGAGTGCCCGAATGGTCAGTCCGCCCCTGCCTGCCCATAGATGGATCATTATTCTGGCAGTTCCTGCAGCACCAACTGAATTTCAATCCATCTATGGCCACCTTTAGTGTACTCCTGTGACCCTGAAGAGAAGTACAGCCAAAATAGCTTTGGCCCACCTTCCTTTTTAAATGAATTGAGTTGCACTACATATGCATCTGAAATAATTTCTGGTAATTTATTTTTTTTTAATTCTGGTCTTAATTTAAGTCTCCATCACTAGCTGACACAACGGGGAAATTTACTTTCTCACTTGCAATAAATTGCCTCGCCAACATGCCTCTTCTCTGGTTATAAATTGATGAGCTGCTTGCCATTTTCTCTATTAAGGGGCTTCACTTTAGATTAAAGCTAGGCATTTCATTTTTCTTCCTGCAGCTTCAGCAATCTCTGAGTTCTCTTGTATGGTGTTCTGGCTCTGTTTTGTTTAGGAAAGTGTGGAGGATGGAGTAGGCTGTCATACAGCCAATGAAAATAGCACATGGATGTGTCATAAAAAGCCATCAAGATTTCTCATTTTTGATGATTTATTTATACATTCCTCACTCACGCTTTTATTGTGTTGATTGTAAGCCTTGGAAACTGACCTTTCAGCCAAAATTAGGGTCCACATATATGTTAAACAGAAAGGGCAGTGTTTAGAAAAGATAAAGGTTTGGACAGTTTTTAGAAAGGAAAATGCTGTTTAAAACATTTTATCTCCAATTCCCTGGCAGTGCGATTTATCTTTTTAGAGCGAGATAGAGGTGAGAGGAATGGAAGTTGATGCATAACTAAGAAAAAACACCCAGCAAAGGCTAAGGCCGGCCTAACACGGTTTGAATCTCGGCCGGTTCAGCAGGAACCAGCTGAGATTTGAACTAGGGATGCACTGATACCATTTTTTTTTTACAATGAGTAATGCCCCGTACACACGGTCGGATTTTCAGACGGAAAATGTTCGATGGGAGCCTTTTGTTGGAAATTCCATCGGACAGTTTCCATCGGAATTTCCGTGGCACAATATTTGGGATCTGGTTCTCAAATTTTCCGACAACAAAATCCGTTCGCGTAAATTCCGATCGTGTGTACACAATTCCTACGCACAAAGTGCCACGCATGCTAGGAATCAAGCAGAAGAGCCGCACTGGCTATTGAACTTCATTTTTCTCGGCTCGTTATACGTGTTGTACGTCACCGTTTTCTTGACGTTCAGAATTTCTGACCAACTTTGTGTGACCGTGTGTATGCAAGACAAGTCTGAGCCAACATCTGTCGGGAAAAAAAACATGGATTTTGTTGTCAGAATGTCCGATCGTGTGTACGAGGCATAAGAGTACCGATACTTTTTTTTTTAGTGCTGGCCGATACCAATTACCGATACTTACTGCAACTGTTTTGTTTTAACTTCAATTGTCAGCAATTGTACAAAGTATTGAGTTATTTACAAAAGAAATAAATTGTTTTTTTTTTTAATTTAGCGCTTTTTCAATGTGAAATTTGTAAATATATGTTAATATATATGTAAAAAAATATTCACTAACAAAGCAAACAAAAAAAAAGTTTTAATTGTTTATCGTTTATAAAATAGACGTGAAAAAAAAGCAGGAAAATAATAATTAAATGGAGGAGAATAGGGAGTTAATTAAGGCTGATTAGAGTAAATTAAGGCCTCTTTCACACGGGGCAGATCAGTCATGATCCGCCCCGTGAACATCCGCTTGCTCAGCGGGGATAGCTCCGCCGATCCCCGCTGAGCAGGAAGATGACAGGTGCATCGCTGCACACTGTGCAGCGACGGACCTGTCAGAGCGCCGCTCTCCGCTATGGGGGGGATCGGATGATGACGGTCCGTAGTGTCCGTCGTCATCCGATCCGATCCGAAAACGGATGGAAAAGTAGGTTTTTCCTCCGTTACACTTTTCGGATCGGAGCGGGTCGGATGTCAGCGGACATGTCACCTCTGACATCCGACGCTCCATAGGGATGACTGTATGTCCGTTTTTCATCCGAAAACGGAAGGATGAAAAACGGACATACGGATCGTCCATGTGAAAGAGGCCTAAGGGTTAATCAGGGGTTAAACAGAGGAACATTTGTTCATCCCTTTGATCTGCAGATGAAAAAACAGAAAGATACAAAAAGAAACAATGTTTCTTTTTATTTCACTGTTTCAGGGCTGAGTAATGTTGTTAATAGACATTGCCAGCTGCTTTTTTATTTTGACAACTCCAATTACCGGACTTCTTTAACAACGGGGAGACCCCCTGACAGCTCAAAGAACTGAGTCTGAAAGTATCGGCTTCAGGTATTGGTGCATTTGCACGAGTACCGATACTTGTGCAAATACTCGGTATCGGCACCGATACCGATACTAGTCCAGTGCAACCCTAATTTGAACCATTAATGGGCAGGTTGAATGTACCAAGCTGATCGATCGATCGATCAAGTTGGGTACAACCAGCCTGGCATAATCTCTTACGATTATTGCTAGCGGCTGCTATAGCTGCTAGTGATAATCACTGTCTTCTCCCAGCGAGGACACCTTCCCCTGCCCGGCCCCCGCTGGGAGCAGACAATTGCTCAGCAGGAGGGATTCCCCTGTCAGCGATATCTGTGTTGATTGGGAAATCGTGTGAATTGCTTTCCTGCAACCCGTGGTTGCAGAAAAGAAACTCGCACCATGTATGGCAAGCCTAACAGTAGCCATGCCGCATCTCAAATTTTGGCTGATTCCTGTTGGCACCACCAATCTTGACAAACTACAATTTGCAAATCATAGGAATGATTCCAGCCAGCCAATCAAGTGCAGGCACTGTTTGGGTATTCAGACAACCACGGAAGCTGTTGCTACCAAAATCCAATAGCCAGCAGGTGAGATTCCGCCATCCAAGCTGTTTGGCATGAATGGAGGAATCTAGTGATTTCTGTTGTTTAGCCAACAGGGGTGTTTTGGTTAACTTAAATTTTAACTAAAAGCTAAACTTTTCAGTTTTGGATAAAGTGCAGGGGGGTTAGAACACCTGTCAGGTTTTTTTTTGCTGTCTGTGCCCCTGTTAAAAGAGATTCCCCCTCTCTGTTTGTCTTGTTTACCATTAAAACTGAAAGTAAAATAAAATCCCAAAATATGGGTTGTCCCCAGAAAAGTAATAGAGGGGAAATCTTCCGATGGGGACACTGGTGACCTGGGGAGCTCCAAGGAATTCCCTTAATTTGCAGAGATTTTCTCTCACTTCCTGTTTGGCTATGGGACAGGAAGTGAAGGGAAATCTCCACAATGAGACATAGACAGCAAAGAAAAAAATCTGACAGGGGTTATAATGTTAATGAAATAAAAAAGTTTTGCCTATAGTTCTACTTTAAGACAGGCTTTAGCTATGAGGCAAGTGTGATGGCTAAAAACTGCTCAGCACACTTGTATCTTTAACTTTATATAAGAATTCCACTTTGTCCAACTTCTACTTTTTTCATTGGCGTTTCCCCAAGTTCCAGTTTTTTTTTCCCACAGTCCAACAAATTATGCAACTTCTTCTCACATTTCTCCTAGTGTGCGAATAAATGTAGTATGGGCATTAGATTGCAAGCTCCTTGAGGAATGGACTGGTATGCATGGATCCATGTAACCTCTGTGTGATATATTGGTGCTACATACATACAGAAAATAATGTAAAAAAATAAACACTTCTCACCAAATCAGTTGGATAATCCAATGGCTGTGGGGTGTTTTGCCATACCAAGAGAACTACATGAATATTTCAGTACTAGAAATGTATTCATAGATAACTTATTTTAATTCTGCCATACACTTATCACACATGAATTTATCACAACCCAAAAAAACTTTAAAAAAATTACCGACTTCTTTAATTTTGGATAGAGTTGGGAAAGGTCATAACCCCTGTCATGTTTTGCTGATATTTAGGGCTTTTTAGGGCTTTGCTGAGAGATTTCTCCTTACTCACTGCCCTGGGGGGCAACCTTTTCACCAGAAAATGAAGGAAACTCTTCAACAGCAAACCTAGACAGAGGTAAAAATGATTGTTTAAGCCTAAGTTCACACTATTGTGATGCAATGTACTGCGAATTTGATCTGTTTTTTTTTTGTTCTGTGTGAGGCCCGGTTCACACCGCTGCGATGCAGGAACCATGCAAATCCACTGCGGGTTCCCACATCACGTGTCTCCTGGTGGCAGTTCACACTGCCCTATGCGAACTGCTGGGAGTGTCAGTTAAAAGTTAATAACACCCCCAAATTCGGACAGGAATCGAATTCGAATCTGCTACAAAACAAAAAAAGGGTCCTGTGCAAGTTTGGTCCGAATGCAATGCGAATTCAGCCATACTATCTGTATGGCTGAAATTGCATCGCACAGAGATCGCATGTGCAAATCACATCCGATCTCGGACATCGCACCAGTGGGAACCGGCCCTGAGGTGCGAATTTTCCCTGCGTTTTGTGGTGGACAGGTGCGAATTTACCATAATTTTACGGCAAATTTACCACGATTTTACTGCAAATTTCAGGAGGCAGATAGTGAACAATTCGCAGAGATGTGAACTGTGTGCTGCGAGTTTACTGCAAGTTCAGTTGAAGCTTATGAAGATAAAATTCACACTGCACCATAGGAATTCGCATCACACCCGCACAGGACCCTTTTATTTTGTTTCACCAAATGCGCAAAGCATAGATGTGAACCAAAGCCATGGAATACTATGCTTTTTACATGACCTGTGAATCTGTGTGTTCCTAAACGCATCAAACCCGCTGTAAATTTGCATCTTCAGCCCTTCAGCCTGGGTTCACACTGCTGCGATGCGGGAACCCCGCGAATCCACTGCGGGTTCCCACATCGCATGTTTCCCGACGGCAGTTCACACTGCACTATGCGAACTGCTGGGAGTGTCATTTAAAAGTTAATGACACCCCCATATCAGTTTGCATATCGCAGTGCGATCTACAAACTCGGACAGGAATCGAATCGCATGGGTGTGCGGACCAAAAAAAGGGTCCTGTGCGAGTTTGATGCAAATTCAGCTATGCTATCTGTATGGCTGAAATCGCGTCGCACAGAGATTGCATGTGATTTGCACTGCTGTGCGGTGCGAATCACATCCGATCTCAGACATCGCAGCCGTGGGAACCCCCCCTCAAGTGGAATTCCAGGCTATAACTATCTACTCTTAAATCTGCTCTCACCCACCTTCTGACTCCTATTCTAACTACCATGTAGAAAAAAAGATGCTTATATTAACCTTATTCTCAGAATTCTCTGGTCCAGTCATGTGATCTCCCCAGTGGCTGACTTCAGAGAGCCGCTGGGGGACCCCAGAAGTCGAGGATCAGGGCCACTCTGTGCAAAACAAGCTGCACAGTGGAGGTAAGGTGATATGTTTGTTATTTTAAATAATAAAAAAAAAACGAGCCTTTACAATCACTTTAAGGTAAAAAACTTTTTCAGTGTCCCAGTGCCCCCCCCCCCCCTCTTCCCTGTGTGAAGGGGGTGAGAGGGAAGAAAAGATCAGCGCTGTGCAGGGCTGCATCTTTTCTCCCCTTACTTCCTCTTTAGGCTACTTTCACACTGGTGCGCGGGCCGCGTTAGCGGTAAAGCGCCACTAGTTTTAGCGGCGCTTTACCGCTGTTATAACGGCACTTTTCGGCTGCTAGCGGGGCACTTTTAACCCCCCGCTAGGGGCCGAGGAAAGGGTGTAGCAGCGCTGCCAAAGCGCTTTTCAGGTGCTTCTACAGCGCTGCCCATTAATATCAATGGGCAGGGGCAGTGCGGGAGAGGTGTATGCAGCGCTCTCGCACTGCCACAAAGTTGCTTGCAGGACTTTTTTTCCCGTCCTGCAAGCACACCACCCCAATGTGAAAGCACTCGGGTTCGCACACTGGGGTGGCTTAAGAGGGGCTTTTCAGGTGCTTTACAGGGGCAAAAACTCCTGAAAAGAGCCCCAGTGTGAAAGGGGTCTTACACTGCATTCAAGCAGGAGCCATTGGCTCTTGCTGCTGTCAATCAGAGGAAGTGGGGGGGGGGGCGGGCCTACGTCCCGTGTGTAAGTCTATGGAGCTCCGTAAACACATAGCTCGGGAGCACGGGGACTACTGAAAAAGAGGAGGAGGAGCCAAGATCACCGCCGGGGACCCCAGAAGAGGAGGATTGGGGCTGCTCTGTGCAATACCACTGCACAGAGCAGGTAAGTGTAACATGTTTGTCATTTTAATAGAAAAAAATAAATATTTAGTTTAGTAACACTCTAATAATTATGTCAACTCTCCCAATGGATCTTTCGTAATGTAGAATAAACAAGTAACTGGGAAATGTTAGGGCCTGGCACCTTTATCATGTCCTTTTTGGAAGGAAGGGGGAAATGCAAACTACTGCAGGCAAATCTCACAACTGGAATCTCTAAGACACAGATGCTGACCAAATGAATAGATGCCTATCCAAAGCTGAAATATCAGCTACATATGTAGCCCTAAAGCTGAACTTCATAATAAACAATTATTGTGTAAATACAGGACCTATGTGTATTTCTACTTGGATATTTTGTATTTTCTCCATATCTATGCAGTAATCCAGCATGAAAAAAAACAATGCTTTGCCACTATGCCCTGTAATAAAGACCAGTCACTGCTGCCGTCTCCTTGTGCAAGGTGACTGGTCTTGACGTTCTGCATTGTTTTTGTTGATAGTTTATCTCATATTGACTCGTCATTTCTTCCTTGTCATTCTGCAGCTCTGACACCTCTGACACATCCATCGCTTCTTCCCATGCAAATTGAAATGTCACAACGTTGCATAACACAGTTATGAGGAGGCTGATGTAAAAGGTCAGCTCCCTGTTGTGCTGTGTTAAGCAGCTGCCGGTGCGGCCACAGCTGTAGCACAGAGCCAACGCTAGAATTTATCTCTGGCCAATGAGAATGCGAAACCTACGGCCATGTGCTCAGGATGCAGCATTGCTCCTGTACAAGCAATAAATGCAATACAGACTGGGCAATTCCCCATAAGAATTGCCCAGACTTCTAGTGCCATTCCGCTCTGATAATTTTATAAGTAGGGTATTTATAAGTAGAATGGGTTGGTTTAAACTTCAGTCACCCAGAGCAGATTTCATTTTTAATTTGCAGGTAAATGATGTGAACTCCGATGAAGCATATGTCACAGTAAGCAGAGATAGCAATCAATTTGCTGTTTCTGCTTACACTGACATATGCTGCATAATTGTTTTTGGAATTTACCAGCAAACTAAGATCTATCAGATTTTTCAGTTTAGAAAGTCTACCCAAGCCTTGTTAATGTTCACTGAGCTCTGGTGAAGGGGGAGTGTTGGTGGCCCCCAAAAACGCGTTGATTGTTTTATGTGACCAAACAATTTGGACTACAGAGCTAAAAATAGCGCCTGCATAGTGCCTGTAAAGAGCCGCTCCTGTCTCTCCAGTGTGAAAGCCTGAGTGCTTTCACACTGGAGCAGTGCGCTTGCAGGACATTAAAAAAACTCCTGCTAGCAGCATCTTTGAAGCGGTGAAGGAGCGGTGTATACACCGCTCCTTCACCGCTCCTGCCCATTGAAATCAATGGGGCAGCGTGGCTATACAAAGCAGCGCTTTGCGGTGATTTTAACCCTTTCTCGGTCGCTAGCGGGGGTAAAAGCGTCCCGCTATTGGCCGAATAGCGCCGCAAAATTGACACTAAAGCGGCGCTAAAAATAGCGGCGCTTTACTGCCGATGCACCCACCACCCCGCTGCCATTACTAGTAATAAAAAAAAAAAATGATAATATCCCAAAGTTTGCAGATACTATAACGTTTGCGCAAACCAATCAATATACGCTTATTGGAATTATTTTTATCAAAAATATGTAGCAGAATGTATATTGGCCTAAATTAATGAAGCCATTAGATTTTTTACATTTTTTTTATTGGATATGTTTTAAAGCAGAAAGTAAAAAATATTGTTCTTTTTTTCAAAATTGTCGGCCTTTTTTTGTTTATAGCGCAAAAAATAAAAAACCGCAGAGGTCATCAAATACCACCAAAAGAAAGCTCTATTTGTGGGATAAAAGGACATTTTATTTGGGTACAGTGTTGTACGTCCGCACAATTGTAAGTTAAAGTAACCCAGTGCCGTATTGCATAAAATGGCCTGGTCTTGAAGGGTGGTAAACCTTCGAGGGCAGAAGTGGGTAAATAATATCATGAATTTAAATGAATATGAATTTATTTTTGGCCATTATTGGCACCTTTAGCTCAAGAAAAGCTCAAGAAAAATTAATTCCTTTAAATTCTATGTATTTCTTTGCACTGGTCCGTTGCGCTTCCGTTTAGTGTTAAAAACTGCTGCATTTTTGGTCAGTTAAAAAAATATGCACCAAAAATGCACCTCCCCATTGAAATGCATTGAAAATGCAGCAAGAATGCATCAATAATGCACCTGGGTTACATTTTTTGAGTCACATGACCTATGAAAAACACACCATAAGCACAGAAAAATCGCAGCAAAATCACATGTTTTTAACACTGTTATCTGCACCTTTTCAGCTATCGGCAAAATGCCAAAAGCACAATTTTCAGCCGCCGAAATTTCAGTGCATCTCTAGTAGTCAATCAGCATCTAACTTTAGCTTGTTCAGATAAGCTTTGACAAAAACCTGGAAGCTTATTGAATTCTATGGAGAGCTGCACCAGATTTTGCACTCGCCAGCTTTAGTAAATCAAGCCTACTGTCATTTTTTCTCTTTAAATGTAGGGATTTATAAATTGGCCACATCAATTCACATTAAGCGGTGTTAAAAAAAAAAAAAAATTAAAAGTCAGCAGCTACAAATACTGCAGCTGCTCACTTTTAATAATTGGACACTTACCTGTCCCAGGGTCCAGCGTTGCGGGGGATCGAAGCCCTGCTCGTCTCCCCCTCCGTTCTGCGGCGCCGGCATTGTAACTGTGGGTGCCGTGATTGGCCGCGCAATCATCTGGGACCTGTCACGTGTCCCAGATAATTGACAAGAGGGAGGGGGCAGAGCTGAGCCCTTCCTGCGCCGAGGGGAAGTGATGTCACCAGCCCAGGCACTGAAGGAGGCAGACTACGAGGGACCCCCTAGCAACAGCCATTTAGAGGTGAGTAAAAAAAAAATTTCCAAATGTTTTTTTTTTTAGGCACATTCATGAATTTTTTTTTTTTTTGGAGTGGAACACCACTTTAATAATCGTAATCCTGTGTCATTTTCTCCTACATTTCCACAGTAGCAGGGCCTCACACTGTCATAGTGGCCAATGCCTGGATTTGTGATTGGTTGATAGCTGACACCCTTAAAATTCCCATGCTGCCACACTGCCTGAATCAGCAGCACCCCAAAATTTTCCTGTGCAAGCCTGAACACGTGTTTCCTCATTTAGCAACCACTTCACAGTGGGTAACGAGGGCAGTTCCCCCATACCTTTTAATTTCTTTATTTTTTCCATATTGGTGGATCAGGTTGGCATGGAGTGCCCATGCCTGCTGTCAGGTTTACAGGTTATTTTGCCTAATTCAGGCCAAGTACAAATTCACTTTAAAATGCTCTTCTTTCTAAGCTCAGAAAATCGGGCAGTAAGAACAAACTGTTGATTACTGATAAATGTCCACTGCTACAATTGTTCTTTTTCAATGCCAAGCCTATGAATGGGTCACGCTTCACTTATTCTTAGTGTGGTAAAAGAGCCAATACTACATCTAGTTCAAAGGAGGTAAATGTCATTGTTTCAGACACAGAAAGCCCTGGGTCATCTCTTTATTTGAACATGATGAATGTCTCCCAAACAATATTTTGTCTTCAGGTCACCCTGTCCAGATTTTAGGGTAACTCAAGCCAAGTGGCTAAATGAAACAGTTGGATTGCATTAGAAAGGACTGCTTTAATTGCCAAAAGATTATGGAAAGTATTCACAGACATTGGAAGATCAATGCTCGTTCCAGCTGATTATGGTTTTAATTTGGGAACACATGTATAATTTCTGGGTTACTTCTAAAATGTCCCAACACCTTTAAATGTTGTTGGCCGGAATGTTTTTCCTTGGAGAAAAGGCTGCTTATGTCCACAAGGGGATAAATATGCTCGCTTTACCACTATGGACATGCATGTTTATGGCATTGTTTGCAGTACCAACTGCTGTCTTATGTCTTTGGATGACCTAATGCCCATACTTGTTTGCAGTGGCGTCGCTAGGGGGTGGCTTTTGGGGCTATAGCCCCGAATCTGGGGCCCATAGCCCCGAGTCTCTGAAGGGGTCCCCAAGGGGAGGGGAGGCTCTCTAAGGACCCTGATGTAAGTGGGGGGCTCTCCGGGGACCCTGATTTAAGGGGGGAGGCTCTCTGGGGACCCTGATGTAAGGGGCGGCTCTATGGGGATATATATATATACACACACGTATATTATATACATGTGTATGCCTGCCCAAGCGTATGACTTTCTTACTACGCTGCTATGGGCTCTAGCCCCAGATCTTTTGTAGACCTAGCAACGCCCCTGCTTGTTTGATCCACCCACCCTTGCTGTACTGTTTAGCTGTATAATAAAATATAAAATCAATGCATCTGCCAATCTTTGAACTAGCCAAGTGCAATATATAAACATTTGTTCTTGGGTTTAGATATGCTTTAGGATAGAAGATGCTTGTGTAATTAAAGTGGCTGTAAAGGCAAATGTTTTTTTACCTTAAAACATTATATGTATTAAGGTAAGAAAACCTTCTGGGTGCAGTTTACCCAGCCCCTCTTATACTTGCCTGAGCCCCACCTCGATCCAGTAATGTGCATGAGAGCGGCAGCTCTCCCAGGTCTCTCTCCTTATTGGCTCAAACAGCAGTGGGTGCCATAGGTTACTGCTGCTATCAATCACCGCCAGTGAGCCAATGAGGAGAGAGCGGGGATGGGGCAAAGCCACACTCTGTGAGTGGATAATGGTCATTTACAGGAACGCGGCTCAGGAGCAAGCCTGCTCAAGTACCGCTATAGCAAGAGGCTTGCTATAGGGGGCACTCAGCAAGGGGGAGGAACCAGGACAGCCGGGGAGGGGAATCCAAAAAAAAGCACAGAGCAGGTAAGTATAACATGTTTTTTATTAAAAAAAAATAAAAACGAACCTTTAGAATTACTTGAAAGTGTATGTTCAAGCTGACCACGCTAGGCATGGAAGCACATCCATCCCCCTTGTAGTTTCTGCCCCCAGCTTTCTAATGCTCTTATGCAACTGCGAACAGAGGTCATTTGATCACTTATAAGAAAGGAAAAAAATGTATGTATATTATAAACAGTGTATATATACAGTGCCTTGAAAAAGTATTCATACCCCTTGAAATTTTCTATATTTTATCATGTTACAAACAAAAACGTCAATGTATTTTATTGGGATTTTATGTGATAGACCAACACAAAGTGGCACATAATTGTGAAGTGGAAAGAAAATTATAAATGGTTTTCAACTTTTTTTACAAATAAATATGTGAAAAGTGTGGTGTGCATTTGTATTCAGCCCCCCGGAGTCAATACTTTGTAGAACCTCCTTTCACTACAATTACAGCTGCAAGTCTTTTTGGGGATGTCTCTACCAGCTTTGCACATCTTGAGAGTGACATGTTTTGCCCTTTCTTCTTTGCAAAATAGCTCAAGCTCTGTCAGATTGGATGGAGAGCGTCCGTGAACAGCAACTTAAGAGCCCTTTCACACCGGGCTGCCCATAGCATCGGCGCATTTCGGCCGCTAGCGTGGCGCTTTTACCCCCGCTAGCGGCCGAGAAAGGGTTAAAAACTCCCGCAATGCACCGCAATAGTGGCGTTTTGCCGGCGGTATCCCAGCGCTGTCCCATTGATTTCAATGGGGAGCAGCAGTGGGGGAGCGGTAAACAGACCGCTTCTTCACCGCTCCAAAGAAGCTGCTGGCAGGACTTTTTTTCCCGTCCTGCCAGCGCAGCGCTCCAGTGTGAAAGCCCTCAGGCTTTCACACTGGAGACAATGCTGCAGCTGTTTGAGGGCGGATTGCAGGCGCTATTTTTAACGCTATAGCGCCTGCAAAACGCCCTCGGTGTGAAAGGGGTCTAAGTCTTGCCACAGATTCTCAATTGGATGGTCTGGATTTTTTCTAACACATAATTATGCTTTGATCTAAGCCAGGGGTCTCAAACTGGCAGCCCTCCAGCTGTTGCAGAACTACAAGTCCCATGAGGCATTGCAAGGCTGACAGTTACAAGCATGACTCCCACAGGCAGAGGCATGATGGGACTTGTAGTTCTGCAACAGCTTGAAGGCCATCAGTTTGAGACCCCTGATCTAAACCATTCCATTGTAGCTCTGGCTGTATGTTTAGGGTTGTTGTCCTGCTGGAAGGTGAACCTCCGCCTCAGTCTCAAGTCTTTTGCACACTTTAACAGGTTTTCTTCTATGATTGTCCTGTATTTGGCTCCATCCATCTTCCCATCAACTCTGACCAGCTTCCCATCTTGAGGAGCGGCAGGGATCGGGGCACCAAGCAGCGGCTGGGTTCGGGCATTTAGTCTTCGGCCAGCGGCTCTTCTCCTCGCTTCCGCCGTGCGTCTCCTCCCCTCCTCCAAGGCATCCAATATGTCCTTTCAGCCAATCGGGTGACAGGTATCAGACCCGATTCCTGATTGGCCAGGAGGAGGATCAGTGTTGCAACAGCGAATATTCATTCACTGTTGCAACACAACTGGATGGGCTCCAGACGCAATGCTCTGTGTCCCGAGCCCACCCTATTTTGAAGCTATTAGAGCCTCTGGGGCATGAATAGGGGGCTGGCGCCTGTGTGCCCACAATGGATGGGCCATCCCTGCTGTCCCTGCTGAAGAAAAGCATCCCCACAACATAATGCTGCCACCACCATGTTTCACTGTGGGGATGGTGTGTTCAGGGTGATGTGCAGTGTTAGTTTTCTGCCACACATAGCGTTTTGCTTTTAGGCCAAAATGTTCAACTGTGGTCTCATCTGACCAGAGCACCTTCTTCCACATGTTTGCTGTGTCCCCCACATGGCTTCTGGTAAACTGCAAATGGGACTTTCTATGGCTTTTTTTCAACAATGTCTTTCTTCTTGCCACTCTTCCATAAAGGCCAGATTTGTGGAGTGCACGACTAATAGTTGTCCTGTGGACAGATTCTCCCACCTGAGCTGTGGATCTCTGCAGCTCCTCCAGAGTTCCCATGGGCCTCTTGGCTGCTTCTTTGATTAATGCTCAACTTGCCCGGCCTGTCAGTTTAGGTGGATGGCCATGTCTTGGTAGGTTTGCAGTTGTGGATTCTCTTTCCTCTTTAAGATGATGGATTGAACAGTACGTGAGATCTTCAAAGCTTGGGATATTTTTTTATAACTTAACCCTACTTTTAACTTCTCCACAACTTTATCCCTGACCTGTCTGGTGTGTTCCTTGGCCTTCATGATTATGTTTGTTCACTAGGTTTCTCTGACAAACCTCTGAGGGCTTCACAGAACAGCTGTATTTATACTGAGATTAAATTACCGTATTTATCGGCGTATAACACGCACTTTTTTCCCCTTAAAATAAGGGGAAAATCGTGGGTGCGTGTTATACGCCGATCCCGCTATTTTGTGATGTGTCGGAGCGATCGCCGCGATCGCCGCCGACATTCACATAGCTTGTATTTTTAAACATGGCGCCGCGGAGTTCGGAGGGACTCGGGGGCGCTCGTTCAGCTGAACGAGCGCTGCCGAGGACACAGTGACTGGGCGGAGCCGAGATACACATAACCGAGGGTTCTCGGCTTTTCTCGGCGCCGTTCACAGTCACGCCCAGTCCCGCCATTGGACCTGTGTTATGTCCATCATAGGGACTGGGCGTGACTGTGAACGGCGCCGAGAATAGCCGAGAACCCTCGGATATGTCTATCTCGGCTCCGCCCAGTCACTGTGTCCTCGGCGGCGCTCGTTCAGCTGAACGAGCGCCCCCGGGTCCCTCCGAACTCCGCGGCGCCATGTTTAAAAATACAAACTAAACGTTTGTATGTCGGCGGCGACAAGGCTGCTCGGACCACTGGGGACAAGGCTGCACTGGGGCAAAGCTGAACTGGGGCAAAGCTGAACTGGGGCAAAGCTGCACTGGGGACAAGGCTGCACTGGGGCAAAGCTGAACTGGGGCAAAGCTGAACTGGGGCAAAGCTGAACTGGGGCAAAGCTGCACTGGGGACAAGGCTGCACTGGGGCAAAGCTGCACTGGGGACAAGGCTGCACTGGGGCAAAGCTGCACTGACAAGGCTGCACTGGGGCAAAGCTGCACTAACAAGGCTGCACTGGACACTGGGGAAAGGCTGCAGATGAACACTGATGAGGCTGCATTGATGGGCATTTAAATGTAAGTTTTTTTTCCTTAAACTTCCCTCCTAAAAGTTTTTTTCCTTAAAATTCCCTCCTAAACTTGGGGTGCGTGTTATACGCCGGCGCGTGTTATACGCCGATAAATACGGTACACACAGGTGGACTCTATTTACTAATTAGGTGACTTTTGAAGGCAATTGGTTCCACTAGACTTTAGTTAGGGGTAGCAGATTAAAGGTGGCTGAATACAAATGCACACCACACTTTTCAGTTTTTTATTAGTAAAAAATTTTGAAACCCATTTATCATTTTCCTTTCACTTCACAATTATGTGCCACTTTGTGTTGGTCTAATAAATAAAATCTCAATAAAATACATTTATGTTTTTGATGGTAACATGACAAAATGTGGAAAATGTCAAGGGCTATGAATACTTTTTCAAGGCACTGTATATATACACTGTTTATAATATACATACATTTTTTTTTCCTTTCTTATAAGTGATCAAATGACCTCTGTTCGCAGTTGTGTAAGGGCGTTAGAAAGCTGGGGGCAGAAACTGCTTTTTTAAGCCACTGTATGTGTATGTGTATATATATATATATATATATATATATATATATATATATATACATACAGTATATATTAGAGCTGGGCGATTTTCTCGGAAAAAAAAAATCTGCGATTTAAAAAAAAAAAACTTAATTCACGATTCGAATCGTGATTTTTTTGTTTTTGGACACCGTGCCGGGCCTGAGGAGCTGCGGGCACGGAGTTTTTAGGCGAGGCCGCGGTTTCGGTCTAGTCCGCGGTGTCCGATCTCACGGACTAGGCCAAAGCCGCGGCCTCGCCTAAAAACTCCTGCGCGCAGCTCCTCAGGACCGGCGCGGTGAAAAAAAAAATCTAAAATAATCGATTTGCTTAAATTTGGAATCGATTTGACCTCTCAACTCGATTCAAGATTTCAATCGATTTTTTTCCCCAGCCCTAGTATGTGTGTTTATATATATATGTATATATATATAATATAATATTATAGAATTTTATATATATATATATCGATTATTTTAGATTTTTTTTTTCACCGCGCCGGTCCTGAGGAGCTGCGGGCAGGAGTTTTTTTAGGCGAGGCCGCGGTTTCGGCCTAGTCCGCGGCGTCCGGTCTCACGGACTAGGCCAAAGCCGCGGCCTCGCCTAAAAACTCCTGCCCGCAGCTCCTCAGGACCGGCGCGGTGAAAAAAAAAATCTAAAATAATCGATTTGCTTAAATTTATATATATATATATATTGTATATTATACACACAAATCTTTTGTCTTGCATTTCTCTGAATAGGTTTTCGAGGTAAAAGGTTCACATACTTTATTGTATAAATCGCTTTGTGCTTGCTCTGAAAATCATTTGTGAAATAGAAGATTGGCAGCTGCAAGACAATATTTTGCATCATGTCAATGGTTCCTAGTGATCTGACACTCACATATTGGCTGTTTCCATAGCATATGGTTGACGTGTGAATGTGAGTTCACATGATTATAACCAATATATTTAAAGCAGAATTTATGAAACAAACCATTGTCCATAAATATGCATGACAGATTCATTTTTAATGCTCAGTATTAGAGACTTGTTTTGGAAAATGTTACCACTGCTATTTCTCGAGGTGCTTCCTTTAAAACAAACAACATACATTTGGTATAGCAATATCCTGTAATTATTAAATGTTCTGTGTCCTAATGCACAGCTATATTTTAGAGGTCAGAATAACAGGAAGATAACTCCTGCCAATTTACCTTCTGGAATGATATCGCAAATGACTGCCATGTGTCTCTGAGATACATTATCTTCAGAGGTGCCGCAATACATGTGTTCTTGTGATAGTTACAACATGTTTTTTTTTTGTTCTTGGATCTCCAAAGTTCAAATAGACATGGACAAACAGAGGCAAAACTTAATGCTAAACTCCAGGCAAACAGATTGTTATACATCATAATGTAATAATCATTATACATGATTTTAACCAGCAAAGGATTTGTAATTTTGTCCTTTCAAATCTGGGGTTTTTACAGTTCTACCACATAGCACAGCCAGATTGTTGACCTGATTTTTTTTTTTTTCCTGCAGTTAAGCAAGACAGCTAGGTTACATCCTTGCCCCTAGCTTCTGATTGGTCAGTGAAAGAACAGCAGCAGACTGATGAGCTCATCCCTCTGTTTTCTTTTCCTAAAGGCATGCCTGCAGCATCTGATTGACTCCTAGTGTTTCCCCTTTCACAGTCTGAGTTCTAAGACTCTGATAGACAAGAATCTGATACCAAGACAGATTCATGACAGATTCATGTGCATCTTTTGTATTTAGAAATTCTACTACTGTGCTTTGTTTCATTAATTTCATAGTGGTTAAATATTTAATTTGGTTGAAAAAAAAAAACATATTTCCATTAGGCTTGGTCTTACAAAAGTCTTTCCTCAGAAAAACAAGTCTCGGTGGAAAATTAAAAATTAAATTTTAAATGCACCACAGTGGTTTAACATTGATGTGGTTCAGAAACTATTAGACAATTTATTGCAACTAAAACACCCCAGCCATAAGGCTTATAACCAGCAATCCTCAAAGGTCTGAGCTCAGTTATCTTTATTTTTTATTTCCAATTTTTAGTGATTTTTTATTGACTGGTTTCCTGACAATGGCATCTTTATTTTTATAGTCAAATGTCTTTTTTTTTTAAGCAATTTTAAAATATAATTTACAGATGCACGATAAAATAGATAAGCAATACAGGACCGATTGAAAGTTGAAAGCCATAAACAAGTGCAATCTGTACACGGTACTTAAACCTGTCATTAGATAAAAATGGAGCTACCATTGCTGAACTTCGCCTAATGCCGCGTACACACGATCGCACATTCTGACAACAAAATCCATGTTTTTTTTCCGACAGATGTTGGCTCAAACTTGTCTTGCATACACACGGTCACACAAATGTTGTCGGAAATTCCGAACGTCAAGAACGCGGTGACGTACAACGAGCCGAGAAAAATTAAGTTCAATAGCCAGTGCGGCTTTTCTGCTTAGTTCCGAACATGCGTGGAATTGTGTACAGACGATCGGAATTTACGACAACGGATTTTGTTGTCGTAAAATTTGAGATCCAGATCTCAAATTTTTTTTGTCGGAAATTCCGACGGAAAATGTCCGATGGAGCCTACACACAGTTGGAATTTCCGACAACAAGCTCCAATCGAACATTTCCCGTCGGAAAATCCGACCGTGTGTACGCGACATTAGAGTTCCGTGGATGAGATGTTGACTCTCTGGCCTCAGTTCTTTCTGATGCATCCCAAACTATTATAAAAATAGTAAAGTCTTAAACCTGTCTCTAGATAAAAATGGGGGCTATCATTGCTGAACTTTATCTAAGAGTTCCTTGGCTAAGATGCCGACTCTCAGTTCTTTCGTAGGCACCTCAAGCTATTATCAAAATAGTAAAGTCCTTTTCTGCTTACATGTTCTGGTCAGTGACTCAGAGTATTGAAGTCAGATGGTCACCTTGAAAGTCAGGCAACCAGGTATGTTGTCAACATGATGGTCAACAGGGTCAACTTGGTGGTCAAAGAGAAGTCAGCAATGGAGGCCTTAATATTTATCACATTACAGGTAACCTTTAGCCTAGGTTCAACTGAACTCGCACGATTTCAACCCGGCAATGCAGTCCAACTTCAGCAGCGATTTGAAAGACATCTGTGTGGGTTCCAGCACAGATGTCTATACAAATCCCCCCCCCCCCCCCCGAAGTCACCAAAAGTAGTACAAGAACTACTTTTGGGAATCGGTGCAGCGCCGTACCTATTCGGACGGTGCCATTGCCGGCAATAGCCGCTGATTTGGCATGCAATTTGACATGTCAAATCGCATACCAAATTGTACCAATATAAACCTAGGCTTAAAAGGATTTAAAATCTTTATTCAGTAACTACAGACCTAAATGTTAACTTATGTTGCAGGATAGATACAGTATTTGGTTGGGTTGATAAAGGACCAAATGTGTATATGCTGTGCTCTATAAGAAATCTACCTAACTGAAAGCCAGCATGGATTTATGAGGAGCAGCTGTTATCAAACAAATCTGCTTTTTTATTTTATTTTTTTTATAAGGAAGTAGTTAGAATTTGGAAAAAGGGGTGGCAGTGGATGCTGTATATTTGGACTTTGCTAAAGTGTTTTACACATATCTTTACAGATGGTAACATATTAGGTTTTCGTTGCTGTTTACATCCCCGTTAATTAGATCCACCTTCTCTATTTGTCCTATTTAGCATTAACATTGAAAGGGAAAGTAAAAGAAAATCCCAAATTTTGATTGTGGCTAAAAAAGTAATAGAGATTACATTTTCCAATGGGCACATTAATTCTGGTGACCTGGGGGCCCCAAGGATTCCCTTAATTTACAGGGATTTCCTCTGATTTTCTGTTTTGGCAATGGGACAGAAAGTGAAGGGAAATCTCCCCAGTGGCACATAGATACCAAAAAAACTGACAAGAGTTATATCCCTTCCTTACTATATCCAAATTGAAAAGAAAACAGAAAAATGTTTCATACTTACTGTAATTTTCTTTTCCTGGTGCCTATCCATGGCAGCATACCTGTGACAAGCTCCGCCTTGGCTCCCCCCTCAGGACCAGTGAATATTATAAAAGAAAAGGATTAGTGCACTCCCAGCATTCTACGTAATATAGCTTACCGAGGGTGGGTTTGTATGCTGCCATGGATAGGCATCAGGAAAAGAAAATTACGGTAAGTATGAAACAATTTTCTGTTTTCCTAGTGCCTCCATGGCAGAATACCTGTGACAAATAACTAGCTGAAATGGGTGGGATGATGCATAGTAAAAGATTTATTTGAAAAAGAATTTAAAATACGCAAATGCCGACCCGATAGCCTGTCTGGCAGTTTATACAGATGAGAAAGCTGCCGGGTCTACTCTGTAACGTCACGTAAATGCATGTTGGGATGACCATGGTGCTACCCTTTAGATCGTTTTGATGGATACGTCTGCTCTGGCCATCCAAGAAGCAGAAAACAACTGGGTGGCATACAGCCCAACTAAAGAGGGGGTTCCAGTCCCCTATCCCTGTACACCACCTTAACCAACTTGATTATCCATTAAACTATTGTACTAGAGCAGGGATCTGCAAACTATGGCTCCCCAGCTGCCGCAGAACCACATGTCCCATGAGGTATTGTAAAGCTCTGATATTCACAGACATAACTAGGCATGATGGATAATGCAGTTCCGGAATGGCCGGAGGACCCCAGATGATGCTTCTTTACCCCTGTCTTTTTATTTATTTATTTTTTTTTGAATATTACAAATAGGTTAGATGAAAGTCTGAAGGGAGTTGAAGATAGTGTCTTAGTACCGAAGTAATATCGTCTTTGTGAAGTAGGTCAAAATTGGATCTGAAAAGATTGGCAGGGCCCAAGGCTCGGAGATAGTAGAGGAAGAGGAGACCTTAGGGATGAATCCATGTACCATTCCAAGTTCCACTCCGAGTACAAAAAATAATATTATTGTCTTCTGATCCCAGAGCCTGAAGTTCTGATACTCCCCAGGCCGATGCCATCGCCACAAAGAAAAATAGTTTCCAAGTGAGATTCCACAAGGATGCTGAATCAGATGGGTCAAAAGGCTGTTTGGAGTGATAGAGAGATCCCAAGTGGGAAAGATTTGTTTTAATGGGTGGGCTTATCTTCTTGACCCTCTTGAAGAATGTGATTATTAAAGGATCATCGGCCCACCTCTTGTTGTCACAGCAGAGATTGTCACCAGCTGTACCTTTAAGTTTCTTAATCCTAATCCTTAATCAAGATCTGCTTGCAGGAAGTCAAGGAGTTGGGAGGAAGAGGGTACATCAGGATTGAAGTTTTGTTTTGCCTTTCGCAAAAGATCTAAACCTATTTCAAACCTTTTCACACGTATTGTTCATTGAAGGCTTCTGTGCTTTGATCAGAGTTGAAACAACTCTGGAAGAACATCCTAATGATTAAAGCCTCTGTTTTAACATTCTACTGTGAAGGTTCAATCTGCGAGGATTCTGATGATCCAGAAGAAAGGGTATTAGAGGAATATTTACCGGGGGCTGGACACTAAGAAATATTGCCCTAGGGAATCATGGGTCTCCCTGCAAATCAGGCAGGACTGTTATCACCGTTTATTGTTGATATTGCAAGTCTCGAGAGAATTTTCGAGGTAGAAGGCCGTAGGACGCCTAAATTAGATTGCATGCCCAAGGACTTGACAGGGCATCTATTGCTTGTGGTAGATGTAAAATAAACCTCTGCAGCTTGATATTGCTTGCTGTAGCAAAAGGATGCAGTTCAGGAAAGGTCCACTGGCCCACAATCCAACTGAATAACTTTGGTTGTAGGGACCATTTGTTGGGATCCAGGAATCCTTGGGATAGGTGATCGGCATCTGTGTTTTAAGTGGGCTGGAAGATAGACTACCCTTAGGTCCTTCAGATTCCCCTCTGCCCAAATGAAGATGGGTTCCACTTCCTTTAGTAAGGAACTGTTGTGGTTCCGCCTTGGTGATATATGTATGATATTGCAGCTCTATTGTCTATCCGAATCAGAACTGTTTCGTCCTTGATCTGAGAGAGCAAATGCTGTTGATGCCAGATAAGCCGCCTGGATTTCAAGGATATTTGCGATGATGTCTGCCGTATTGAACGCCCAACTCTCTTGAACCAACATCTGGCTGCAATGTGCCTCCTAGCCTATTGCATTGGCATCAGTGGTAACTGTGGTCCAGAAGACATGCCTTAATGGACGTGGCTTTACAGGCATCTCCCTCTTTGTCCACTAGTGCAGACCCCTGTGCATCAAACTTGTTTGATATATGGACTGGGATAGACTGTTTGCTCCATTGCTTTAGGAATTCTAGCTAAAAGGTGCCTAGGGTATCGATGTGTCCATGGGACCATCTGGCTACAAAAAGACAAAAATCCTAATTAAGTTGAGTTAGCTTGAGGCTGTTATGTAGGACCATGTCCTCACTCTCCTTACTTTCTGAAGGATCGCCCACACTTTCTGAGATGGCAGGGACACCGTCCCTTATGCGGTGTTGAATAAGGCGCCTAAACTGGAGAAAAGATGACTCATTTGGTGATTTACCATCCAACCGTATCTTGATAGTGTAGGCCACAGCATCCACCTGTGTTCCACTCGCTGGGCTGGATCTTTTGATAAAAGGAGGATATCATCTGGTTAGTGATAAAAACTGAGACCCAGTTCTCATAAAGAAGCTTGGTTAGTGATCCGAGCCCTTGTGAGGGCTCTGGGGGAAGTGCAGGGTCCGAAAGGGAGACTCTGGAATTGTAGATGGGCCTGGTCGACCAAAAATCTCAGATACTTCTGTAACAGTTGTAGTATGGGTGCGTGCAAGTAAGCATCCCTGAATCCCGGGTATATCTAATTCTGCAGTTCCAGGGAATCAAGTCTGACTTTTCTCCTGTGATGCGGGAAATGGCTTTTTGTAACCTTTCTGCAAAGAGTGATTTACCATCAAAAAAATAGATTTTGTTTTGAAACAGTGTCAGCTCCCGTAGTTCTGACCATGATATCCATATGGCTATCACAAGTACTGACATTGATCTTGCGAAGTAACGCATTGTATCCATCGCCGCCTCACTGGTGAAGTCTGCTGGAAGCCATAATTCGTCCAAAGCCTTGACTATATTTTCCCTAGGAACATTTTGACGAATCACTGTTTCAATGTTTTTGGTCCATGCCCACAGGGCTTTGGATACAGATAAGGCAATTGCTGACTTCCAGGCAATTACCCGCCATTTGGTAAGCTCCTTTAAGTTGGGGTCTATTCATCTATTTAAAGGATCCTAAATTGAGGCTGAATTATCGATTGGTGAGAAGAAATTCTTTGTTATACGAATCACTGCCACGTCTACCTCCAGCGGACCGTCTGACGTTGCAGAATCTTGTTCCGACCGTTGATAAAGTTTTCCTAGGCAATTGAGAGGAACATTTTTTTTTTTTCCCCCTCATGAACAATGTCTCTGATATCATCCATCAGAGTAAGCCCATGTTTCCACTATTGTAACTCAAGTAGCATCAAAGTGGGACCAAAGTAGTGCAGGGACTACTCTGAAGTCGCTGTGACCTCTCCCGCCTCTGATAAAAGTGATCTCGCGGCGAATCCGCCACAGAGACCACTTTTATCTGAAAGCAGACAGCCCGCTGAAGAAGCAGATACCGGGGTTATGGCAGCTAGCTACTGCCATAACAACGATTTTCTTCTTCAAAGTACAGACGTATAACGACGGTGGGCGGTTCGGAAGTGGTTAAGAGACAACTGCTGTCCCAAAAGACCCACAGAAGGGACTCTCTATCTTATTAGCGCATTTAGCTGCCAAGAATAGGGACTGCACCTGGGAGAGGCTTGAACCCAGCTGGCAGCTCCCGACTGCAGAGATAAGGGACGTTCGACCACCATTCACTGACCATGAGATATGAGGGGAAAAAAAGGGGAAGGCTGTGAGTGCACTAATTCTTTTCTTATATAATATTCACTGGTCCTGAGGGAGGAGCCAAGGCGGAGCTTGTCACAGGTATGCTGCCATGGAGGCACCAGGAAAAAGTTTTGGCTATAGTTACACTTTAAAACTGATAGCAGCCTGTTAATTGATTGAAAACTGTTTTAAACATCACCTTTAAAGAATCTTGAAGCTTGTTATTTGTTCTCTAAATAGGCAAAGGTTGTTAGTGGTATAGTTTAGTTTCAGTTTTGGGACCATTACTATTTACTGTGTATTTAAATGATATATAGTTTCTGATTAAAGTACAATATCTGTGTATAAAGATGATAAACTGTGTAATGAAATACATTCCATGCAAAGAGTCTTTGACTTACAGCTGACGTGGATGCACTGGTTGATTGGGCAACTGCATCGAAAAGGAAGTTTCACTATAGATAAAAGAAAAACTATGTATGTAGGGACTAAAAACATGTATGTTTAATGCGAACTTGAGGGAGTAAAACTGGCTGAGTCAGTAACAGATTAGGCAATCAATGCTCCTGTAGATGAGCCTTTCAAAAACCTTTTAAACACAGAAGAACCATTGAAATAACTTTCCTGTCTCGGGGAATCCTTGCTAAAAATGACTACCGGTATATCTAATACAACTAATGATACATTAGTGTGATGGTCAGTGGGAAGAATGCTTCTCACAATTGTGGGAGGAATTACCCCCTTACATATAGCTAAAAAGATCAATGGTGTCAGTGGGAACTTATCTGAGAGGCAGAAATTGCCCATTGCTGGGGCGCCCTGCGGTCTGGGGCCGAGATCGAGGGGACCAACTTGCATCCTTCTTCCCCCTTTTTTTCCTCAATTTCTCTCTCTTTCTTTCTTTTTCTCTCTCATTCTTTTTTTCTCTTTCTTGCTTTTGTTCTTTCTTTCTTTCCTCTACTTTCTCCTTTCCTTTTCTCTTCTGATTGATGTTTTTAATATGGATACCAATGGAGGGACCATAGAGCCTATCCTACATCAACATACACATGGGAGCAAGGCATTGAGCCTTGAGGCACTGAGCATAATTCCTACCGTTATTGTTCCCACATTTCTTTTAATGTAACTGTGTTATCATTTGATCAATTGTTAAAGTGATATTAAAGTCTCAAGTTTTTTAGCTTTAAAATAACAAACATGTCATACTTACCTGCTGTGTGCAGTGGTTTTGCATAGAGCAGACCAGAGCCTCCTCTTCTCAGGTCCCTCACTGGCGGTCCTGGTCCCTCCTTCATGCTGAGTGCCCCCACAGGTAGCAGCTTGCTATGGGGGCACCCAAGCCGCTGCTCTATGTGTCCATTCAGACACGGAGCCACGGCTTGGCCCTGCCCCCTCTATCTCCTCATTGGCTCACTGACTTTGACAGCAGCAGGAGCCAATGGCGCCCTGCTGCTGTCTCAGCCAATGAGGAGGTGAGTCCCGCACAGCCTAGTCTCTAGTGCAACATCGCTGGATCAAGAGGGGGCTCAGGTAAGTATGAGGGGGGCTGCTGCACACAGAAGTTTTTTTTTATCTTAATGCATTAAGATAAAAAGCCTTCTGACTTTAGAACCACTTCAATGTAATGTTCTTTTATAGATATGCCTTTATTCTGTTTGTGTAATAGGGTGATTACATTCACCAAGCTTATGCCCTTGGTAAGCAGTCACTCCATTTGGCGCAGCCAGCCTGTTAGGCTTTTTAATTTGTGTTAATTTTTGCCTACAATACTCAGCCCATTTATTATATTGGAGGGTACATACATCTTTTGACATTTGTTCAATAATGTTTGTACTACTGTATTATGTTAAACCATTGAATAAAAATCTGTTGGAAAATAAATTGCTCATTGCTCAAGGAACCACTAGCAACATCTGGAGGAATCCTAGGGCTCTATATGGAACCCTGTTTGAGAAACCCTGCTGTAGAAGATAGTTTTAAAGTGAACCTGCGCTTGGTCTATCATAGATGACAGTCACAAAAATATGTGATGTTTATGTGGCATTTTTGAGATTACTCTCTTAAAAGGAATGAAATGTGTTGATCCAGGAGCCCCTTGGATAAGGCCACTACTTCTTCTAATTGAGATAAGACAGTTGCAGTCTTTTGACCATTACACATAGGCACATAACATTATAAAGGGGTTATAACTTGGTAATGACCTGTGTGCCTGGTTTTGGAGGCACTGTGATCCACTAGATCAGTGGTCCCCAAACTGCGGCCCTGGGGCCAGGTGTGACCCTTTGCTTGCCTTTATCAGGTCCTTGAGGCAATATTCTTGCCAATGACACCAACAATGGGGCACAATTTTTTGCCACTGACACCAACAATGGGGCACTATTCCTCCCAACGACACCAGATTGGGCATTGTTTACGCTCACTGGGCATAGTTTGCCCCCCCTAAAGTTTGAAGGACAGTAAACTGGTCCTTTCTTCAGAAAGTTTGGAGACCCCTGCACTAGGTCATAAAAGAAATGAATTTCATAGTTCTGCCCACTGTCCTTGGAAATGGAGAATACATCTTTTGTTTTTGTAGATTTGGCATGGAAGTAATAACAAAAACAACCTCTGTTTAAAAAAAAAAGAAGAAGATATTTGGATGGAAGGTTCTTGGTTCCTTTTGGCCCCTTTAGCATAACCAGACTGGTTTTCCTGTCACACTGTTAATATGAAATATTAAGAGCATGCTTACAAGATAAACTACAGAATTCTAAATGCATATAGGTCAATGCATTGAATTCCCCTAAGGAGCAAGTACTATCAGCATTGAAGATATACATCTGGTACCAGTTACTTGGCTAGACTATCTGTCGAAGTGATTGATTTGTTTGGTCATTGGTTCCATCACAGCAGACATTCAGCATCAGTCATGCGGGAATGTTGACAGTTAAGAAACATAAAAAATGTTCTTTACTTGAATAAGTATCTGTCAGGATGAACTTTATTTCATGTAGCAATTAGGGTTATATACATCTGAAGTTTGTAAACTTGAATTCTACCATTATGCATTATTAGACAAGTGTTAATACTGTCCCAAACCAGGCTTTCAATTCAGAGGGCCTTCCCTGGCACACGCAGCAATTCCTTCATGTCTACCTCTGTACATATCCTTTAGAGGCATAACTAAGGCTGGCCATACACAGATATTGCTTGATTTCCCATCAACACAGACAGTGTTGATGCGGGAATCCCTCCTGTCGGGTCATTGTCTTCTCCCGGTGCGGGGGAAGCTGTGCCCATCAGGAAAAGACAGTGATTATTGCTAGTGGCTATAGCAGCCACTAGTGATAATCAAAGGTAAAATCTGGCATACTGGTTGTACCCAAGTTGATTGATCAATCAACTTGGTACATTCAGCATGTCCATACATGGTTCAAATCCCGGCCAGTTCATCAGGAGACATTAGAACCATGTATGGCCTGCCTTAGTGTTAAAGGGGCTTGAGGCACAATTTGAATTTTGCATCACATGCAGGAACATTTGGCTTTTCTGTTGAGCCATTAAGGTTCTATGTTTTAAATAAGCTGCCTAAAATCTCAACCTACTAGATGTTAAAACAGCAGAAAACAGAAGAAATAAAGGATGTGAACACAAAAAAAAGTTTGCTTATTGATGTGAGAACACAAATGACTGATGTAGATCTTCGGCAACACATAGGGGTTGATTTATTAAAGGTAAATAGACCATGCACTCTGCAAGTGCAGTTGCTCCAGAGCTTAGTAAATTACAAAGAATACCCAATCACATGCAAGGAAAAAAAAGAAGCAGCATTTTTAGTGGCACATGATTGGATGGATCATATAATAAACTCTGGAGCAAATGTCCTTGCAAAGTGCACAGTCTATTTGTCTTTAGTAAATCTCAACCATTACGTTTTAGCTCCCTCTTGGACTGTAAATCAGGCACAGTTTCAGAGGTCCTGAAACCTGTGGTGCTTATTTATGCAAATATAGACCAGGACTTGTCCAACTGAAATAGCCTTTCACAAACCTGCGCAATTTAAACAGATGACATGATGAAAAGTTATTTAGTGTCTATGTATAGCCAAAATGTTTCCAGTTTTGAATATAGCGGGGAAGGATTAGAGCCATTGTCAGTTTTTATGTCTGTCTGTGCCCCTACCCCCCTACTCTGATTCACTCTCTCTATTTGTTCTGGTGACCAATGCACTGGGACAGTGATGGGAAAGCCAGAATTTGTCACCAGAAATCTGTGAATGGAGACAATTGTTCCAGTGACAAATGTCTAAGGCTGGCCAAACAAGGTTCGAATCTCAGCCAGATTGGAAAGGTTAATGGGCAGGCTGAATGTACCAAGTTGATCGATCAATCAACTTGGTTACAACTAGCTTGCTGGATTCTTTTACGATGATCGCTAGCGGCTGCATCTTCTCTCGGTGAGGACGGCTTCCTCTGCCCACCCCCGCCCTCCCGCCAGGAGCAGACAATAGCTCGGCAGGAGGGATTCCCCTGTCAGCACTGTCCTTGTTGATGGGAGAGTCGTGTGAATTTCTTTCCTGCAACCCATGGGGAATCCTTCTCTTTAAGTAGAGATATCATCGCACGTCCGGTTGCTTCGCCAGGACTGAGAGCAAAAAACCCCCAAAAAACTACATAAAAAAAACAAACAAACAGAGGAGCGAAAGCTCATCTTGGCAAAAAAAAATGTGACCATCAGTGAAACTGTATGTGGAAAAAACAGTAGATCTGTATATATATATATATATATATATATATATATATATATATATATATATATATATATATATAGTGTGTGTATCTCACAAAAATAAGTACACCCCTCACATTTTTGTAAATATTTTATTATATCGTTTCATGTGACAACACTGAAGAAATGACATTTTGCTACAATGTAAAGTAGTGAGTGTACAGCTTGTATAACAGTGTAAATTTGTTGTCCCCTCAAAATAACTCAACACACAGCCATTAATGTCCTCGAGCAACAAGAGTGAGTATACCCTTAAATGAAAAAGTTCAAATTTGGCCCAATTGGCCGTTTCCCTCCCCGGTGTCATGTGACTCGTTAGTGTTACAAGGTCTCAGGTGTGAATGGGGAGCAGGTGTGTTAAATTTGGTGCTATCGCTCTCACTCTCTCATACTGGTCACTGGAAGTTCAACATGGCACCTCATGGCAAAGAACTCTCTGAAGATCTGAAAAAAAGAATTGTTGCTCTACATAAAGATGGCCTAGGCTATAAAAATCTTGGTGGCCAAGACCATACAGCGGTTTAACAGGACAAGCTCCATGGTCGAGTTGAGTGCACGTGCTCAGCGTCATATCCAGAGGTTGTCTTTTGGAAATAGACGTATGAGTGCTGCCAGCATTGAGGCAGAGGTTGAAGGGGTGGGGGTTCAGCCTGGCAGTGCTCAGATCATACGCCGCAAACTGCATCAAATTCGTCTGCATGGCTGTCCTCCCAGAAGGAAGCCTCTTTTAAACATGATGCACAAGAAAGCCCGCAAACAGTTTTCTGAAGACAAGCAGACTAAGGACATGAATTACTGGAACCATGTCCTGTGTTCTGATGAGACCAAGATAAACTAATTTGGTTCAGATGGTGTCAAGCGTGTGTGGCGGCAACCAGGTGAGGAGTACAAAGACAAGTGTATCTTGCCTACAGTCAAGCATGGTGGTGGGAGTGTCATGGTCTGGGGCTGCATGAGTGCTGCCTGGCACTGGGGAGCTACAGTTCATTGAGGGGACCATGAATGCCAACATGTACTGTGACATACTGAAGCCGCGCATGATCCCCTCCCTTCGGAGACTGGGCCGCAGGGCAGTATTGCAACATGTGAACGACCCTAAACACACCTCCAAGACCACCACTGCCTTGCTAAAGAAGCTGAGGGTAAAGGTTATGCAGTGGCCAAGCATGTCTCCAGACCTAAACCCTACTGAGTATCTGTGGGGCATCCTCAAACGGTAGGTAGAGGAGCGCAAGGTCTCTTAACATCCACCAGCTCCGTGATGTCATCATAGAGGAGTGGAAGAAGACTCCAGTGGCAACCTGTGAAGCTCTGGTGAACTTTATGCCCAAGAGGGTTAAGGCAGTGCTGGAAAATAATGGTGGCCACACACAAAAATGTACACTTTGGGCCCAATTTGGACATTCACTTAGGGGTGTACTCACTTTTGTTGCCAGCGGTTTAGAAATTATTGGCTGTGTGTTGAGTTATTTTGAGGGGACAGAAAATTTACACTGTTATACAAGCTGAACACTTACTACTTTACATTGTAGCAAAGTGTTGTTTCTTCAGTGTTGTCACATGAAAAGATATAATAAAAAATATATACAAAAATGTGAGGGATGTACTCACTTTTGTGAGATACTGTGTATGTATATAACTTTGTAAATCCAGTTATATAGACAAATCTCCAAATCTGCACAAAAAGTTAGCTTTGCTTTGCCCCTTTCCAGGCTTCCTTTTTAGTCACTAGGTTTGCCCATTATATAAGTAAATCAACCTGGGAATCAGGATGGTCTGGAGTCAATCTCAACTCTTTCTAGAGAAGTCAAAATTACATACGAATTCAGTTGCCTATATAGCAGTAGCGGAATCTATTTATCATTTTGAATTATTGTCATCACTGAAGGTAACTTCTGCTGATGCATTTTTCCATGACATGTTTAGTTTGAATACCCAGGTTAATGACAGCTTTGCTTTAAAGGAGACTTTTGTTAATTCAACAGTTTATCATTCCCTCCATTCCTCCTCTCCTAACTCTCTATTACACAATTGCTAAAAATGTTCATGTTTGTTGACCTGTAAAGAGTTTAATTTTTGCATGTGATGTGCCTGTAGCCGCCCAAAGCCTCCTGGGACATCAGATCTGTCAGTGCTGAAGAATTACGTGAGTTTGGGGCCTGTATAACTGACATCAATGAAGGCGCAAAATCTTATAATACTTCAGCATGGACTGATCTACAGCCTCATAGGATGTGTGACGTAAATATTCCAGAAGGCTGTGGGCTGTGGGAAGGTTGAGGGGCAAACTTAAACTCACAAAACGTTAAAATTCTTTGCAATTGTGAAATAGAACATACAAAGGGTGTGGCCAAAAGCACAGTAAATGGCAAAAGGTCCACTTTAACTTAAAGTGATTGTAAACCTCAGACATGAAATATGAACAAAGCATATCCCTCTATAGTTGATACTTGTCTCAATTAAGAGCACTAGGTGTCATTTCTGTCAGCTGCTTCATTCCTTTGCTATCTGCATGAATCACTTCTGACAAGGTTTCCTGACACCAAGAGAAAAAAAAGTGACAGGGGAGGGGCCTCCAGCTTATTGACAGCCTCAGCTCTGTTCCAGTGTGCTGTGTGAAGGGGCCGTGTCCATTCCCTCCAATCAGCTCTCAGAACTCTCCCAACTAAGCTCTGCAGAGTGTAACTTCAGCTCTCCGCCCCTTTTTTCTGACAGCTCAGACAAGCTTTATAAATTATGGACTTTGAATGGATGTAGAGGAGAGAAGACTGCAGATAAACTTGTACAACTTATGTAGGAAGATTTTTTTTATCTTTGTGTCTCACCTGAGAATAGTCACTTTACTGGGTATATGTGAGGGTTTACAATAGAGTTGTCCTGATACCGAGCATTTGCGCGAGTACTTGCACAAATGCTCCCGATGCCTAATCCGATACCCGGGAGACGCGGTGTTTCAGATTAGGCAACCCGGCGCAACTGGAAGTCAGCAGCCAGAACAACGGAAGTGACGACATCCCGATGCCCATCTCGGTACCCCCTGCACTTGGCCTCAGTAAGCCAGCAGCGGATATCTTGTTACACCCAGCCCATATAGTTCGGGCTGAGTGTAACAAGATGGCCGCTGCTGCTTTTATGAGGCCGAGCGCAAGGAGTACCAAGTTGGGCACTTGGCAGGCAGCCTTTCCTCTCATGGCATTTCAGTGCCTGCCAATTAGTGCCAATAAATGCCACCTATCAGTGCCCAATGCCCATTAATGCCGCCTATCAGTGCCAGCCACTTGTCAGTGCCATCTATCAATGCCATCCACCTGCCAGTGACTTCTGTCAGTGCCATCTATCCATCAGTGCCAGCCATCTGTCAGTGCCAGCCATCAGTGCCATCTGTCCGTGACAGTCATCTTTCAGTGCCAGCCATCTGTCAGTGCCAGCCATCAGTCAGTGCCAGCCATCAGTCAGTGCTGCATATTAATGCCACCTAATCTATCAGTGCTCATCAGTGCTCCCTAATCAGTGCCACCTATCAGTGCTGCATATCAGTGCCACCTAAACTGTATTGTGCTTTGAAAACTGTCACGTGACATAAAAAAAAGTATCGGTAATCGGTATCGGCGAGTACTTGAAAAAAACTATTGGTATTTGGTCTTAAAAAAGTGATATAGGGACAACCCTAGTTTACAACCACTTTCAGAACAGTAGTGAGATTTGAGAGTTGGTAGGCAATAGCTTGCCTTTCCAGTCTCTAAGTGGTATCCGTATAACTCAACCCTCTGGGATTTTATAGCTTTGGAAGAAATCTAAAGGTGCATGCAACCATCTCTACTGCTGTACAGTTCAGGAAGCAGTTAAGGATAAACATGTTTGTAAAGGGATATAGGAGCAGGGGAGAGTTGGTAAGCTTTGGCCTGGTGAACAAACACAGCCAACTAGCATTTTCATGGTAAGGACAGAGATCTTTGGACTAAAAGCTTACTTGCAACTGAAAAACAGAATAGAAGAGAGAGGGAGCAAAGGCCTAGTACGTTACCCAATAAAAAAGTGTATTAAAGAAAAAACAAGCCAAAGATATACTCACACAATGCCCACGGGCCAAAATTACTTTATAAAGTGAGAAGAGGTCCGGGTGTGGGAGATGTGTCATCAAGACCTGCGCATCACTCAGACAACCAGGCTGATGCGTTTCAAGGGACAATCCCCTTCCTTCAAAGCATAGTTAGTGTATATATCCCAACACCTCCTAAATCTATCATACACCACTTGACCAATAAGGGGTAGGTCCATACCAACCTGGAAGAAGCCACTGCATGAACCCAGAGCCAAAAGCTGGTTCTCTCAAAATGCGTCAGCCTCGCTTTTTTTTCTGTTTATTTAGTAGCAAGATTCCCCAAATCAAGATTCCCCAAATCGGAAGAGGTTTGCATTGCAATGTAACACAAGATACTGAGGAGCTACAGTGTCAACTTTTTGGTTTCATCTGTTTTCTAAAAAAAGTTTACCATAGTAAATGATGCCACATGGTGGGATGGTGAAAGTTGGGTGTTCCTAAAAAAGTGGTTTACTGTGAAACGTCTTTTCACTTTCCACTATCACTTTAATTTGTTACGACATCTCAAAGCTACTACAGGAAGTTGGTGCTGGAAGACTTCCCTTTGGCAGATGACAGCCAATTAGCTATCTAATGCCTAGCATGTGTTATTGATTGCCGGCCTTTCTCTGATCATCGTATGAATAGTGAAGGATCTTCACTTCAGCTCAATATATCTTATTAGTACTGGCCCAGAAGTCAAACACCCTCCAGCCCAGTGCATACCTGCAAACTTTTTTTAACTGGAAATGAGTAACACCCATTAGCAAAAGTATGTAGGCATAAGATTACCCCCTGACATGCCCACTTAAAGGAGAATTAGACAAAATAAAAGATTAGATTTTACCACTGGTATTCCTTTATACTGGCTTTCAGAATTTACAAATGCAGCCATTTTAAAATTGGATGAAAGGTTTAGAACTGTGAAACACGTTTTGAAAGATAAATGAAAAGTGCCTTTTATATACTATATAGATCAGACGAAAATGAGGGACAAATGAGGAGGGAAAAGGGACAGGGGGGCAGTCCCTCTAAATCAGGGACAGTTTGGAGCTATGCCAGCGCTCCCCTATGCAAGAGTCTTGGTTGAGCCTCATGATCTCATGTTCCTAGGAGCAGTTGTTCTCTTTCCCTATGAAGGTAGACTCTAGAGCTCTTCTAAGATGTCCTTTGGTCCTTATGAGATGAGCACATCATAAGGCCGGGTTCACACATGCTGCGGCCGTGGCTCACAGCATGCGTGCATCCCTGTTCACCCATTTAGGTGTGAGTCAGGTCCGAATTTTTGCCTAAATTTGCAACTGATTTGGAGCTAAGGACACACAGGACCCTTCCTAAACACGTACCACGGCCACCCTGGAGAGCCAGGCACACTCTCCTGTCATGCGAATTGGATGCTGGGAAACCAGCATCCAATTCGCATAAGTGTGAACCCAGCCTATAAGCACGTTTTTTGTGGAACTTGTACAGTAAAGGCTTCTTTCTGGCAACTTGACCACGCAGCTCTTTTTTGTTCAAGTATCATCGTATTGTACTCCTTAAAAACAACCACACCATCTTTTTCCAGAGCAGCCTGTATTTCTCCTGAGGTTACCTGTGGGTTTTTCTTTGTATCTCGAACAGTTCCTTTGGCAGTTGTTGCTGAAATCTTTCTTAATCTACCTGACCTTGGCTTGGTATCAAGAGAACCCCACATTTTCCACTTCTTATTAAGTGATTGAACAGTACTGACTGGCATATTTAAGGCTTTGGATAACTTCTTTCTATCCTTTTCCAACGTTGTGAAGTTTCATTACCTTGTTACGCAGGTATTTTGACTGTTCTTTTCTACCTCCTCGTGAGTCAGTGTCTAGCCTGCTTAGAGCATCCATTAGAGAGCTAACAAACTCATTGACTAATAATACACAGACACTAATTGTGATTTAAAAAGCCACAAATGTGGGAAATTAACCTTTAATTGACATTTTAACCTGTCTATGCTACCTTCTGTGTCTGTACCAAGACCAAACATTCCAGGGTATGTAAACTTTTTATCAGGGCCATTTGGGTGATTTCTGTTATCATTATGATTTAAAAAGGATCCAACAAACCATGTGATAATAAATGGCTATGTGTGATTGCTATCCTTAAATAAAAGACAGTTTTCTGGCATGATCAGTCATATTTTCAATATTAATGCCAAAATGTCACAATTTCTGCCAGGGTATGCAAACTTTTGAGCACAACTGTATATGATGATTAGTTGTTTTCTCATTGCATGTAAAGGAGGTAACAGCACTCATTTCAAGTATGTAATGATTTCAACAACTGCTCATTTTTAAACAGTACCCTACCCTTCAGTCGGAAAGACTGATGATCGCAGCCCGTTGCAGCTATGCCCCTGTTGAAGCTCAAGTACAGAATCCACCCTCCTAGTGACTTGCACACATGCAGATTATTATAACAATGACGATACGTATAAATAGACAAGTATAAGTATAAACAGACGTTCTCAGCATTAGTTCTCGCTTTAGTTCAGGCCCTTATAATTTATTGCTCTGAGTTTCCATGCCATCAAACATTTTATACTCAAAAAAGCTGCAAACACGTTCTGACTTTGCTACTTGAGAGCAAGTGTGTAAAAGACAATTTACCCAGTAAAGAGAAGAGACATAAAAAATAAACATCTCCTGGCTCTGTGTTTAATAAAAAGGGTACGGTTAGAAGCTTGCATATATTTTTTTACAAGCTCCAGCTGCTCAGAAATAAGGTCTGTACTTGGAAAAAATTAGGTAGTAATACAGTAGGGGCTGTTTTAGAGGTGAACTACAGGAAGATATAAAAGGAGCAAATTAATGCAGCGCTGTACTCACTGATACATTTTTATATTTATTTTTCTTAATGAAAGCTGAATACCTGAACCTGTCCTGGTGTCAGCGTCTTTCTTTCCCTGTAAGCAGAGCTCAGACTGGGATACAGTTAGGTGTGCTACAGTGTTCACGTGCTAACGAAGAACATGCTGATAGGAGGAAAGAGCAGAGTGACAGGGAAACAAGCTTATCAGTCTGCTGCTTCTCCTTCCACTGCTCATTCACACGCCGGGGGGAGGGGCAAAACCTGTAAGTGTTAAAGTGGAGCTCCACCCAAAAGGGGGAGATTTGCATTTTTGCAACCCCCCCCCCCCCCCCTCCACTGCTACATTTGGCACTTTTTGGTAGGGGGGAGGGTATCCTGATTTTGACAGATACCTGCTCTTACTTTCAGCTCAGATCGCTGTGGCGAACTGAGCTGGAAGCTTGGCCCCCCTCCTTCCTCCGCAGTCTTCTGGGACACATCACAGGTCCTAGAAGACTACGGGACCATGCACAAGGCACAGCATGACTTGTGCATGCGCAGTAGGTGAACGGCTGTGAAGCCACAAGGCTTCACTTTCTGTCTCCCTTACTTCTGATGCCGATGCGTGCACCTGAAGCCGATTGAAGTAGGTGAGGACATTGCTGGATCCAAGGGCAGGTAAGTGTCCTTATACTAAAAGTCAGCAGCTATAGTATTTTTTAGCTGATGGCTTTACATCAGGGGGGGCCCGGAGCTCCACTTTAACTAAAAGCAAAACTTTAAAAAAAAAAAATTGGCTAGAGTGGAAAATTTGCCTTCTATTTTTCCTGTTTACCATTATCAATAAACATGAAAGCAAAAAAAAAATCACAATAAAATTCCAAATTTTGGATTGACCCCAGAAAAGTAATTGAGGGGAAATCTTCCAATGGGGACACTAGTTCTGGTGACCTGGAGGGCCCCAAGGGAGTCCCTTAATTTGCAGGGATTTCCTCTCACTTACTGTTTTGGGTATTGGAATAGCAAGTGAAGATAAGTATCCCCAATGGGATCCAGATGGCAAAAAAACCCCAAAAAAATGACGAGTTATATCCCTCCCTTACTTTATCCAAAATGCAAAAAAATGTTTTGCCTATAATTCTACTAAAGTAGAATTATTCTACTAAATTCTCTAAAGTAAAAGTCTGGGCTAGAACTAACTATGCTTAAAACGGTTCCACCCCTTCTAACACCTATACTAACTACCCTGTAGAAGAAAAATGTTTATTCTTACCTATTCTGAGGACACTCCTGTCCAGTCATGTATTGGTTCCCAGCAACTGGCTTCAGGGGAGAGGAGGAACAAATAATAAATGGATGCCCCATGGTAAGCCCCTGGGGAGATCACAGTACTGGACCAAGGCTCATCTTCCTTTTACAGAGTATTTAGTATAGGAGTCAACTAAACTCCATGAGACTGCATTACATCTATGGGGACTGTTCTACCACCCGATAGAAGTGTAATTAGGTTCAGCCAGTCTTGTGATCCAGACACCCTGTCAGACAGCAAAGCCAGATCCTGGACCTTTCTGCCGACTTTACGGCAGCTCATTAATGCACCCTGGTTCAAGATCCATCCCAGCCTGTGACTGGACAATGAGGGCAAAACAGAACTCTCATTAAGGTTAGCCAGTTGCTTTGCCTTTCTGTTTCTTCATGTCAGCACTTCGCAAAGCAGTAGAATTCTAATCAGAGTGATGACCCTTCCCTTCCCATTACGCATGGGATTAAAGGAGAAAGATAAATTTCTTCTCGGATCCGTTCAGCTGCTGGGGAAGTCACAAGTCACTTAGGTCATAGCTTATACAATGCTATAGACTTCATAAAACCCATGTGAGAGTGCTATTGCTTGATAATTGGCTAGGGGTAGGGTGATGGCTAGGGTTGGAGATTAAGTTAGGTTTAATACTACTTAAGCTCTTTCAGATCAAAGTCCCATCTTGACTGAACCTTTTTTTCTAAATCAACAACATGCACCAATCAGCCATAACTTTAAGACCACTGACAGGTAAAGTGAATAACATTGATTATCTCGTTACAATGGCATCTGAAAGTTGGTGGGATATATTAGGCAGCAAGTAAACATGCTGTCCCTGAAGCTGATGTGTTGAAATCAGAAAAAATGGGCATCGTAGTTTGTTGTATATGGAGCTACGTAGTCGCAAACTGCTTAGGGTGCCCATGCTGACTCGTGTGCACCACCAAAATGGCCTACGATGGGCATGTGAGCATCAGAACTGAATGACAGAGCAATGGTTTTCTTTTACATAATATGGATAGCCGGGTGCTTGTGTGTTGTTTACCTGAGGAAGAGATGGCACCAGGATGCAGTATGGGAAAAAGGCAAGCCAGCAGAAGCAGTGAGATGCTTTGGGCAATGTTGTGTTGGGAAACCTTGGGTCCTGACATTCATGTGGGTGTTGGTCCTGACATTCATGTGAGTGTTACTTGGCCAGCTACCTAAATTTGCTGCCTAAACTTGCTGGCCAGTGGCCAAGTACACCTCTTCATGGAAATGGTACTCCCTGATGGCAGTGGACTCTTTCAGCAGGATAATGCACCCTGCCACACTGCAAAAATGGTTCAAGAATGGTTTGAAAGAGTTGGAGGTGTTGACTTGAGCTCCAAATTCTCCAGATCTCAATCCAATGAGCATCTGTGGGATGTGCTAGAAAAACAAATCTTATCCATGAAGACCCCCACTCTGCAACCTACAGGACTTAAAGCAGGGATCCTCAAACTACAGCTCTCCAGCTGTTGCAGAACTACACATCCCATGAGGCACTGTAAAACTCTGACATTCACAGACATGACTAGGCATGATGGGAATCGTAGTTCCTGAACACCTGGAGGGCCGCAGTTTGAAGACCCCTGACTTAAAGGATCTTCTACTGATGGCCTGGTACCAAATACCACAACATACCTAGGTCTAGTGGTGTCCAAGCCTCAAAAAGGTCAGGGCTGTTTTGATGGCAAAAGGGGGACCTACTCAATATTAGGTGGGTGGTCATAAAGTTATGCCTAATTGGTGCACTGTACAATATATATATAATATATATATGGGTGTACTCAGTTTTGTTGCCAGCGGTTTAGACATTAATGGCTGTGTGTTGAGTTATTTTGAGGGGGCAGCAAATTTACACTGTTATACAAACTGTACACTCACTACTTTACATTGTAGCAAAGTGTCATTTCTTCAGTGTTGTCACATGAAAAGATATAATAAAATATTTACAAAAATATGAGGGGTGTGCTCACTTTTGTGAGATGCTGTGTATATATATAAATATGTACGCTTGGACACGTGATGCTGATTTAAACAAGTCCCTTGTATTGAAGCAGGATTTCTGGTGCCATTTTGTTTTGAAAAATGATCCATGATCCACACTTCAGTAGCAATGCGCTTTGAAAATGTATTTCTAAAAATAAATAATCTCAACAGATCCAGAGACAGAAACCTTGACACATTTCACCACAAGAATTTGGTGGTGTGCCATCCATCAGCACATGATGAATGCTTGAGTGAATGATGGATCCATTGAACACAATGGAGTTCACATGCAAAATGTTGATGTATGAGTTGACTCAAGCATTCCTTTAACCCTTAACACTATTTAAAAATGCCAAATTACTTTGTTGGTGATGAAACTATCAGCACTGGAGTCTTATACTTAGCCTTATAGTGGTTGTACAGATGGTCAAATGATAGGAGGCTGCTGTTTGATTCTTTGATTGATTCTGGTTGGGGTGGGGGGCTGTCCCAATCATGGCTACACCATACACCTACAATTACTTTCCAATCATTGTTGGCCAGATCAGGGGATGAACATAGCTCTATTGTTTTATTGAGCACTAGCAGTTCATAGATTGACCTGGAATCAGTTTGTTATATAAATTAAAGTGCAGTGGATGTTTTACTTATAATGCTTCTATTTCTCATTTTCAGCTCGGCACATTCAAGTCTCAGGATGGGGACTATTTTGTGGAGCCTCTACAGTTGGAGAATGAGAAGGACTATGAAGAGGAGCACAACAAGCCACATATAGTATATAGACACATCACACCTCAGCAAAATGCATCAAGGGAAAAAAAGACATGTGACACAACAGGTAACGTCTCTCCTTCCCTCTGACATAGTTAATCGTTCATGACTTATTGACACGTTCTCTGTGTGACTGTTCAAGTATTAAATCAGGGAGGCTGACCTTTTGGAGACATCATGGCAGGTATGCAGGCCTATTCAGCAAGGAAGGGGAAAGATCAATGATGATATGTAGTAACCTATAGCTACCAATCAGATTGTATGAACATCTAATTACCAAGCCCCAGGCTATTTAACCTGAGGGAAAAAGCAAGGTGCGCCATGTTTTTTTCCCTCGTGTTTTCCAGAGGCTTGCTTATTCTCTCAGGGTTGCTGCCGATGGTGTATATTCACATTGACTATTCTTTTACATTGATCATTCCCCCCCCCCCACTCTGTACATTACATTGGACTTATTTATTTAAGTAAGAGACTCTGCCGTGTTGGTTCTTGCGCCATCTTATTTTTCTTTTATTTCTTTTACCTCCCAGCCACTGAGCAGCAATGTAGTGAGAGTAAAATAAGTGTGTGCTACTGGGGAGGGCTGCAGTTAGGTGAATCGGTTGCATTGCCTGCATGCACAACTCACATGTCTAATTTAACCTCCACCCTAAAACCATAACCCAGAGGTAAGAGAGGCACCTGCTTGGGGCAGTATGGTGGAGAGGGCGCAGCTGAGACTGAAGCCTCTCCTGCTTCTGCTCTGTGGTGTCTTCTGCATTCTGTATAACCGATCTGTCAATTCAGATCAGCCCTACGGACTGTTTACAATGGCAGATCTGCTTTTTACAGTGTAATCAATAGCATTGTGCTGCCCATGTGTTTTTTGAAGCATTGTGGTGCTGTCCATCTTTGTCATAACCCCTGTGAACAAAAAAAGTGAACCATGAAGTCACAGCACACAAAAAAGTTCAAAAGGGTACTAGTGATCCAACCTCCGAAGAAGAAGGGCCTTAATCCCTGACTCCTGAGGTACTCTGATCCACCTGGCTGAAACCAGATGTACCCCAATATTTAGGGGCCAGCCGAAGCCAGTCCTCCAAGTACTAGGGAAAAGCTTTGCCAAGAGAAACCCCCCTGTTGGGGAGGAGAAAAAGATCTGTCAAGGCCACAGATGCCCCTCACATCAAAGCAGGCTCGATAAGCCCGCTCCCTCTACCTCTTTGGAGTGAAAAATAAAAAACATGTGCAGTGCAATAAATGTATTTGAAAAAATACTTATAAATGAATTAACTGCATACAAATAGCTCCTAACTGACAGCTGTCCCTGCACTTACTCAGAAGCTTCTACATAAAGTGCAGAGGACAGCTTTCACAAGGACAGTGGGGCCCCATTGATTACAATGGGAGAGCCAATCTCTTCATTAAAGTGGAGTTCCACCCAAAAATGGAACTTCCACTTTTTGGAGTCCTCTCCCCCTCCGGTGTCACATTTGGCACCTTTCAGGGGGGAGGAGGGAGCAGATACCTGTCTAATACAGGTATTTGCTCCCACTTCCTGGCATAGATCACAGCGGAGCTTGCGGTGACCTACGCCACTTCCGAAGCCTACGCTCTCCTTCACAGCTGTGTTCTGTGAGACACAGAACACAGCAGGGACCAGAGAGGATGCGCAGCGCGACTCACGCATGTGCAATAGGGAACCAGGAAGTGAAGCCGCACGGCTTCACTTCGTTATTCCCTTATCGAGGATGGCGGCGGCAGCAGCTGAGAGCCGAAGGATGGATCGGCTTCGGCTGCCGACATCGCGGGCTCCCTGGACAGGTAAGTGTCCATGTATTAAAAGACATTTTTGGGTACCTTCCATACATAAATTAAAGCGGAGGTTCGCTAAAAAAAAAAAATTAAAAGCCAGCAGCTACAAATACTGCAGCTGCTGGCTTTTAATTTTTTTTTTTTAGCGAACCTCCGCTTTAATTTATGCATGGAAGGTACCCAAAAATGTGTGTCCTAAACTTAAAATATATGTCGACCCTTACCATGTAAAAAAACCCATTCAGTTTAAAATAGAATTGGAAGGCAAAACATTTGTGTATAGATATAAAAAATTATAAATGCCTTCTTTTTTTAAATTTTTTATAAGTAATCACATTATCTCTGCTCTCAGCTGCAAAGGGGTTTAGAGAGGTGTGGGTGGAGAAACAGTAGCACACTGTTCTTGCCAGTAAATGGCTGTGTGTCTGACCATTGGAGACCATACTGACCACACTGGTAAGGATGTGCTTCTATGCCTTGCGTGGTCAGTTTGAAATAGGAAAGCAGGGGGACTGGCAGGATCACCAGGTATGTTACACAAAAGAAGCAATATTAAGAGAACAGGAATTTTTTTAACACAGATACATGATACAACAGGCACATATCAGGCATATGGAATGTTGGGGTAACATATCCTTTATAACATTACATAAATACAATTGTTAACCATATTATATTCTGTTAAGTCCTTTGTTGCCTTCTTCTCTAGTATTTTTATTTTTTTTGCTTGCCGTTCATATGTAATTTGCATTTATTTGTTTTGTAGTGCTACATTAAAAATGCTTTCTTGCCTAAAAATTAATTGCCTTAAAAGAGACAAATCACAGAATAAAATTTCACGTAGTATGAATTATAAGATACCTAGTTAGATAGTTCCCAGACGGAAGACTATATTTTGGTTATCATGATGCCAATGAATTTCTGGTTCCCCATGCTTATTATGACTAATGCTCTATTCCCACTTGTACGACTCCAAAGTTGCTCTGACTTTGGAGTGCAACTTTGGTGTAACTTTGGACGGGTGCAACTTGGATACAACTTTGGCTTTGACCAGTGATAATGGAAAACTGTTGCACAACTGTTGCATTGTATAACATTCAGGTACGACTCTCATACAACTTTTGAGGGTTAACATTGAAGTCTTTGGCCCTCAAGTTGCATGAAAGTTGGACCAAAGTAGTGCATGAACTACTTTGAAGTTGCTGCAACTTTAAGTCGCACGTATATGAATGGCTATCATTGGAAAACAACATGGGGAACGGCTTGTCATGTGACTTTGATGTCCAAAGTTGCATAACAAGTCGCACAAGTTTGAATGAACTCTAAATTGACAACATTTGAGCCTAAATCGACACACTCCCCTTATCCTGTTCAGTTTCCCATGGACCAGTGGTTCTCTACTCCAGTCCTCAGGACCCACTAACAGGCCAGATTTTAAGTATTACCTTGGGGTTGCATACAAGAATACAGCAATCCCTGAGCAGCAGATTATTTCACCCGTGATGTATTTCAATTATCTTGCAAACCTGGCCTGTTAGTGGGTCCTGAGAACAGGAGTTGAGAACCGCTGCCATGGACCAAAACATGGTAATCTTAGGGCTGTAATTTCTGCTCTGGCCCAGTCAATATATGCACAGTTATGCCAGCTGTATCTGTCTCAGCTCCCTGGGGACTTGCATGTTGGCATCTTTACCTTGGGTATCACAGTATCCTGTCCTGACACTGCTTAACCATAATCCCTGCCCTTAACACCAACCTAGTGTACTGTAGCTCCAAAATTAAGACCCAACACTGAACGAACCCCTTGTTCTGGATACTCAACTGTGTAAGGAGCCTGCAAATACTCACAGATGTGCTGACAGCTCTGCACCAAAAATATTGGAGCCAAGCTGTCAGCACCGAGAAATAATGGTCCGCCCTTTTAAAAAAGACCATTTATACAAATAAAGCCTCCAATGACAGCCATCAGCTCAGCAGCTGCTGGAGAGCTCCTGGTCTTCTCCTGAATTAGTAGCTGAGTGTTCACATCCTATAGTAAGTATCCTGCAGACTTCTATAAAGCTCCTTGTCATATGGTTAAGCCATTGCAGTCTCTGTCCACAGACACGATATCCTGCATGGCAGCAGGAAAACGGCTTTATTGGTAACCCGAGGAAATAAGAGCACCAAGCTGATGACAGCATCTCCTCCGAGTCCTAATACATCGAAAAAACATGTTTTTCATCCCGCTCCATGGACCGTTTTTTCCATATTAAAAGCCATTTCATCATCTTCCTTTTCTCAAAGGCCTTTTTTTGTTTAATATATGTTACTGTTCAGTGAGGAGCCTGGACCGGTTTATAAGGAAGGCGTCATTAATCTCTTTTTAATCCCTGCAGAGGACACCTGCAGAAATAGGAGCTGTACTAAAACCAGGGCACAAAAAGTTTTCAGTTGCACTTCCAAAAATCAGGTTGCTAAATGTAGAATGGCAGGGCCTTTGTGAATCTGGAGACATAAATGCAGCCTTTATAATGTTATGCAGCTGTAATTAAAGTGTATGTAAACCCTAACAATTACGTTCTCTTAAAGTAATAATAAAGGTTCGGCTTTAAAAAAAAAAAAAAGCAATGTCATACTTACCTGCCCTGTGCAGTGGTTTTGCACAGAGCAGCCCCAATCTTCCTTTTCTCGAATCCTCCGCTGGCGCTCCTGGCTCCTCCCCCATGACCAGTGCCCCCAATAGCAAGCTGCTTGCTATAGGGGCACTGGTGCTCATTCCTGATCCTTGCTCTATGCATTCACACATAGAATCGCGGCTGGCCCCCTCACCCCCTTCCTCATTGGCCCACTGACTGTGGTGGACAGCAGTGGGAGCCAATGGCAATTAGATGAGGAAATCCTGGCACAGCCAAGGCTCTCATGCACATCGCTGGATCGAGAGGGGGCTCAGGTGAGCATTAGGGGGGACTGTGGGGGGAACAGCACACAGAAGGTTTTTTTCCTTCATGTATAGAATGCATGAAGGTAAAAAACCTTCAGCCTTTACAACTACTTCAATTATTTCCTTTTTGGGACCTGTTAAATATATTACTGAAAGCAATGTGTTATACCTGTTCGATAAGTGCAAAAAAATACTTGTTGATCTTGCCAGAAATCCAGTACTGTCTGGTCTACTGTACACCCAGCAATGTGATCTTGAACAATATTTTCAACCCTGCCCAGCTCAGTTCTGTATACTACAGAACAACCCCTATGTTGTGGACAACAGGAGAAGGGAAGATGTTATGTAGTTCTACCATACTTCCTGTCCTAGGGTGACAACACTGACTCTCTTGAACAAAGAAGGCTGGCTGCACTTTAACGATGTAGCAGATACAATCTGTTTATTGCAATCTTCAGCAAATAGATAAAACAGACGTCACAGCTCCTATAAAGTACAGAGAACAGTAGATGCGTTTCACACAGAAATGTGTTTAATCTTTACTGGTCGGCACCAATTGATGCACGCAGGGGCTGTTTTCTCATTCACCCACCTGAAGCTTTTTTTTCCACCATTGGCTTGTTCACTAACACTGACTTTCTTGCCAGTAGATGCCATTTGCTTGAAACACAGAACTAAGACACTGATAAAGGGGAATTGTTCTTTTTTCCCAAAATGCATGGCTTGTTTAATCCATTGTCATCCTGTTTGTGAATTTTAAAAGATCATCAACTGGCACTATCATAATTCTTTTCGTCATAGTTCTCAGCCCTGGGTGTCATATGAGCTGCCTAAGTAGAGTCATTGAGCTCCAACAACCAGATGCAGCTAAAGGTATCAGACTATAATACCCAATATGCAGCAACATGTATCTAGACCATACAGAAATCTTTCAATGGGAACTCCTGTTCTGATGACAACTATCTAAGTGGGAGTTTCCCTCACTTTGGAGAGACTTATTTTGCTTTCTGAGAGGTCTGCAAGACAAGAAATGAAAGGAGGTCTCTGCAAACAGACACAGACCATAAAACATTACAGGGGATTCATTCATTTCCAACTATTTGCAACTATATAACAAGCAAATTGGCTTTAGATATACCTTCGCTGAACCTGCATATGCAGAAATACATACTGTATATACAGTATATAATCATTTATTTTAAATGTTATAATTGATAAATATAGTGCCTTGAAAAAGTATTCGTACCCCTTGAAATTTTCCACATTTTGTCATGTTACAACCAAAAATGGAAATGTGTTTTTTTGGGATTTTATGTGATAGACCAACGCAAAGTGGCACATAATTGTGAAGTGGAAGGGAAATGATAAATGGTTTTCAAAATTTTTTACAAATAAATACCGTATCTGAAAAGTGTGAGGTGCATTATTTAGCCCCCCGAGTCAATACTTTGTAGAACCACCTTTCGCTGCAATTACAGCTGCAAGTCTTTTTGGGGATGTCTCTACCGGCTTTGCACATCTAGAGAGTGACATTTTTGCCAGTTCTTCTTTGCAAAATAGCTCAAGCTCTGTCAAGCTCTTTATCTATGTCAAGCTCCACAGATTCTCAATTGGATTTAGGTTTGGACTTTGACTGGGCCATTCTAACACATGAATATGCTTTGATCAAAACCATTACATTGTAGCTCTGGCTGTATGTTTAAGGTTGTTGTCCTGCTGTAAGGTAAGCTCCCACCCCAGTCTCAAGTCTTTTGCAGACTGTAACATGTTTTCTTCTAAGATTGCCCTGTATTTGGTTCCATCCATCTTCCCATCAACTCTGACCAGCTTCTCTGTCCCTACTGAAGAAAAGTATTCCCACAACATGATGCTGCCACCACCATGTTTCAGGGAGGGGATGGTGTGTTCAGAGGGATGTGCAGTGTTAGTTTTCCATCACACATAGCGTTTTGCTTTTAGGCCAAAAACTTTAATTTTGGTCTCATCTGACCAGAGCACCTTCTTCCACATGTTTGCTGTGTCCCTCACATGGCTTCTCGCAAACTGCAAACTGGACTTTTTTTTCAACAATGCCTTTCTTCTTGCCACTCTTCCATAAAGGTCAGATTTGTGGAGTGCACGACTAATAGTTGTCCTGTGGACAAATTCTCCCACCTGAGCTGTGGATTTCTGCAGCTCCTCCATAAGTTACCATGGGCATGTCAGTTTAGGTGGACGGCCATGTCTTGGTAGGTTTGCAGTTGTGCCATACTCTTTCCATTTTCGGATGATGGATTAAACAGTGCTCTGTGAGATGTTCAAAGCTTGTGATTTTTTTTATAACCTAGCCTTCATGATGCTGTTTGTTCACTAAGGTTCTCTAACAAACCTCTGAGGTCTTCGAGTGGTTGTAAACATACAATAAAAAGACAAAGGCATAATGAGCTAGTATGCATAGCATACTAGCTCATTATGAAATACTCACCTTAGATCAAAGCCCCCGTAGCAGTCTCCGTACACCGCTCCGGCCGACGACATCACTCCCAGAGTTACTTCCAGGTATCGCAGGCTCCGGTGCAATGAGGTCACTCCCGCGCAGGAGCCACCGGTAACAGCACACTAGCTGAAGCAACGGCAGGAACGTGCTGTTGCTTCAGTATGCATGTGCCGATGACGTCGGCACATGCTGATACCGGGGATACCTCCTAAACCGTTTCGGTTTAGGAGATATCCGGGGAAGCTACAGGTAAGCCTTATTATAGGCTTACCTGTAGTAAAAAGTGGTCTGTAAGGCTACTTTCACACTGAAGAGCTTTACAGGCGCTACAGCACTAAAAATAGCGCCTGCATAGCGCCTGTAAAGAGACTCTCCAGTGTGAAAGTCCGAGTGCTTTCACACTGGAGCGGTGCGCTTGCAGGGCGGTAAAAAAAGTTCTTCAAGCAGCGTCTTTGCAGTGCTGTAGGAGCAGTGTATACACCGCTCCTAAAGCGCCCCTGCACATTGAAATCATTGGGGCAGCGCCGCCAAACCGCTAAAAATAGCGGCGCTTTACCCCTGACACCCGCCCGCCTCAGTGTGAAAGTAGCCTAAGGGTTTACAACCACTTTCACAGAACGACTGTATTTATACTGAGATTAAATTACACACAGGTGGACTCTATTTACTAATTAGGTGACTTCTGAAGGCAATTGGTTCCACCAGATTTTTGTTACGGATATCAGAGTACAGGGGGCTGAATACAAATGCACGCCATACTTTTCAGATATTTATTTGTAAAAAAAAATGAAAAAAATTGAAAACCATTTATCATTTTCCACCAGATTTTTGTTACGGATATCAGAGTACAGGGGGCTGAATACAAATGCACGCCATACTTTTTAGATATTTATTTGTAAAAAAAATTGAAAACCATTTATCATTTTCCTTCCACTTCACAATTATGTTCCACTTTGTGTTGGTCTATCACATAAAATCCCAATAAAATACATTTACGTTTTTGGATGTAACATGACAAAATGTGGAAAATTTCAAGGGGGTATGAATGCTTTTTCAAGGTACTGTATATACAGTATACATATATAAGACTGGTTTCCCTTTAATAAAGAAGCAGCCATCTCTCAGAGGATAGAATAAGAGTCTTGATATCCCAGTAAGAAGCGTTGCACTATTCACCACCTCTATGTGCTTTCGTGTTCTGCCTCATTACTCGTGATGCAGGTAAGGGCTGGGGGGAGTATAATCTAGCTCTATTCATGCTTTTGTATAAAATCACAATGAAGATCTTCAAAGTCCTTGTTTAATTACCTCCTCCAGCACATTCCAGTTCATGCAACTTCCAGCCTGACTGTAGACTCACTATAGGCTAATTTCTCTGTATCATGGATTTGAAGCTGTGTTGCTCTTTGTGTCTTTTAAATTAGAGCGGTGATTTCTAAGGCCTAAAAGAAGCCTAGACTTAGCTAGAAATTAAGGAGTGTAATGAATACACTATTAGTTAATGAAAAATGGTTTGTGTGTGAACCCTGGCCTATGGCCTTCCTTTTCTGTACTCTTCTAGTCCAAGTCTTTTTTAGTTTCATATTCTGACTTTTGGGCCTGAATCCGTTTAGGGAATACCTTGTTCCTCCTCCCCCCTGCCCCTTTTTTTTCTCTGTTGGTCCCCATTTCTTCTTGCTGGAGGAACAACATGGTTGTTTACATTATATCACCCTTTTTATTCTATGACACTTCTTGTGCAAGTTTTTGACAATTTTATGTTCTTTATTCTCCATCCTATTGTTTTTATGTTGCCAATGTATGTTGACCTGTATGGGCTCTACCGTTGCTATACCTTGCCTTTTGAAATTAATAATATTTACTGAAACAAAAATTAGAGGTGTCTAAATGTTCTATATAAAAAAATACACTTAAAATTGTATAAAAAACTATTTTTTAAAGTATTAAATACATTTAATATATGTATAAAAAATTGTGCAATGAATATCTTTAAAGTACAATTGTAGGCCTGCTGTTTTTCTCAATGCTGACATTTGAAAACAGTCCCATGCCGTCCCTCCTGCTCCATCCGCTTGTGAACAAGGTGCAGCATGGTGTGGCGAGCAGTGAGAACAAAGAGCCTGAGATAGACAAGAGCAATATATTGTAGAAAGTACCAACTTAATAAAACTAGGCCCGGCGGGTAGGCACAGCTGTCCAGAGTCACTTATGAACAGTAACAGCTATCTGTAATTTTAAATGATGCCTACAGCATCTGCAATAAGGTACGGGAATGCAGCCTGGCTGGTCCCCATCCAAAGGGGAGGCTTCCTGCGAGGAGACAGCATAGTCTCTGCACTTTCCCTCCTTCTCTGGAACCTCTGAAACCTCTTCCTGATGCTAAACACTATCCCTACACTAGCCATTTGCACAATGCGCACCAAATCAGGGAGACAGGGGCAAACTATTCTCTGCCCTCGCCCAAGATGGCCACAGAGGCCAGGAGGGGCACTAGCATCCTATCGGACAGCTGTTTCCCTGGTGACCACAGGAAATCACAGAGGAACCAAGTTCCTCTCAACTTCATTCCCCTTCTGCATTGCTGCTTTGGTCAAGAGCCACCTACAGTGGGCAATACAGACTGCACCTGCCTACACATTGCAGTAGTTATCTTCCCCTCCTCATTTTCCAGGTTTGTGCCCCTCCTCTTTGGCCATTGAGTAGCCATTGATGATGTAACTCCTGCACATGTGCACAAGATTTGCATCCCCCCGGCAACTGGCTTACTTTTTGGCATCTTTGTATAGATACTGGGAATGGATCAGGAGTATACACTGCACATGCCTTGTTAAAAAGCGTTTTTGGCTGGGTGAAACAGAAAGGGTTGTGGCTTCATATTTTTTGGTCCGTCATGAGCCTCATGCCCCATACACACGGTTGGATTTTCCAATGGAAATTGTTCGATGGGAGCTTGTTGTCGGAAATTCTGACCACGTGTAGGCTCCATCGGACATATTCTATATGAATTTTCGTCACACAAAATTTGAGATCTGGATCTCAAATTTTCCGACAACAAAATCCGTTGTCGTAAATTCCGATCGTGTGTACACAATTCCGACGCATGCTCGGAATCAAGTAGAAGAGCCACACTGGCTATTGAACTTCATTTTCTCGGCTCGTCGTACGTGTTGTACGTCACCGCGTTCTTGACGTTCTGAGTTTCCGACAAGATTTGTATGACCATGTGTATGCAAGACAAGTTTGAGCCAACATCCGTCAGAATAAATCCATGGATTTTGTTTTCGGAATGTCCGATCATGTGTACAGGGCATCACTGTTCTTCCTCAAAAGACGATCTTTCCTCTTGGACCCTTCTGTCATAGCACATGCTGCAAAGGCACTATGGGGCTCATTTAAAAAAGCAATGGTCTAGCCACACTGCATAAAAAAATACACACATTTTTTTTTTAAGCAGTGATATGCTTTACAAATGTTCTCTGCTATGCCAGCTTTGGGGCTCTGAAGCTGACAGAATGCATTAAAATGAGCCAGGAGGAAAGGTCACATGACCACATTTCCTCAAATTAGGAAGACCCCTCTGCTCTTTAGAGCAGCGAGTACTCTGTGGGGCTTCACTGGCTACACACTGCGGCATACGTTTGCATAGTACAACGGTGTATAACAGAGAACGCATAGCTATAACTGTTCTCCATTATAAATGACTCCCTTTTATTTTATTTTAAATCCAGTGCTTTACTTATTACTGAAGATATCCTCCTGATCCAAACATTTAGCTTGATCTGCTCCTCCGAGACTTAAGTTTGATGTTGTAGATTAGAAAACCATTCAGCTACACTACAATAATAACATTGCGCTGAAAAACCTTAGTACAGCGGCAACAATGACATACACACCTAAGCCAAATCAATAAATTTATTGCCCATTTGTCCCAGAGCATTAGAGCAAAACTTAACAGGGCTGACAGTAAAGAGAAGATAAACATTACATTAGCGTGGAAGGAGCAGAAAATAAGAATTTTTCTGCGTCTTATCCTGCAACATTAATAAAAAAAAACAACAAAACACGGCGAGCATTGACATTTATTAAAAAGAAATGATTTCTTCCACCTATAAAAACAACTCTGGGCTTTATGAGAAGAGTTTATATGAGTGTGTGAATAAGAATATCAGGTTCTTGTGCTCTCAGAATCTCAGTATTTATTTCCATAAAATTGTTTTATGATATGATAATGTAGCTGGTATGGGTGCTGTAAAAACTATAATCTTGTTGTTTCAGCAGAGCTGTTGGTAGAGAGATGCTTGAAGTAAGAAATCAGCTTTTTCTGAAAATAAAGAGATAATGTTCACTCAAAACTCATCGAAAGGAGAGAAACAGGGGGGTGGGGGGGGGGGGTGGTCTGCCATTGCTGACCTTCCTCTGGAAATGCTTGTTGCCTGGCAGTTTTAAGGTCAACGCTCTCTAATGCCGCGTACACACGAGTGGACTTTACGGCAGACTTTGCCCGGCGGACTGGATTTCGTCAGACAATTTGATCGTGTGTGGGCTCCAGCGGACTTTGTTTTCTCAAAAGTTGGACGGACTTAGATTTGAAAAATGTTTTAAATCAATCCGTCGAAATCGAGTCCGGTAGAAAAGTCCGCTCGTCTGTATGCTAGTTCGACGGACAAAAAGCCACGCTAGGGCAGCTATTGGCTACTGGCTATGAACTTCCTTGTTTTAGTCCGGTCGTACGTCATCACGTACGAATTCAACGGACTTTGCTGGATTGTGTGTAGGCAAGTCCGTTCATTCAGAAAGTCCGTCGTAAAGTCCGTGGAAAAGTCCGCCGGGCAAAGTCTGCCGTAAAGTCCGACCGTGTGTATGCGGCATTAGGAACTGACCAATAAAATGTAGGCCAGTGGTTCTCAACTCCAGTCCTCAGGACCAACCAACAGACCAGATTTTAAGTATTACCTTGGGGAGATGCAGACTAGAATACTGCAATCACTGAGCAGCAAATGATGTCACCTGTGATGTATTTCAGTCATCTTGCAAACCTGGCCTGTTAGTGGGTCCTGAGGACAGGAGTTGAGAACCACTGATGTAGGCAGTAAGTGAAGGACTCCTGATATGCATACTTATTTCTGGGCAGGGGCTCAGAACATACTGATGTCTATCGCCCATAATTTTTGGCTTTCTCTTTCAGTCTTCTGAGTCTCTCTATAGGCCAGGGAGATTGCCCATCATAGTAAAAAATACTCTTGGATTTCTGTTTCAGCCTCCTGAGCCTCGATATTTACTCATTTGGATGTGTATCATACTAAAAATACTATTGGCATTTTCCTTCAGCCTCCTGGGCCTCTTTAATGCTCATTGAGGTTTCTTATCATATTAAAAATACTTTTAGCTTTTTCCTTCAGCTTCCTGGGCCTATTTATTGACCAGTGAGATTGTCCATTATATTAAAAATACTCTTGGCTTTCTCCTTCAGCATTTTGAATCTCTCTATTTGCCGGTGAGGTTGACCATCATATTAAAAATACTCTTTGCTTCCTCCTTTATCATTTTGAATCTTTCTATTGACCCGCTTCCTGAGCCTATTTATTGACCAGTGAAGATTGTCCATCTTATTAAAAATACTCTTGGCTTTCTCCTTCGGCATTTTAAATCTCTCTATTGACCAGTGAGGTTGCCCATCTTATTAAAACTACTCTTGGCTTTCTCCTTCAGTCTCCCTATTGGCCAGTGAGGTTGTCCATCATATTAAAGATACTGTTACTGTTATTTATTGTCTAACACAGATAAGCCCCTACTGCGGCCTCCCACCTTTTGTATGTAGTTACAATGTTGCAGTCAATTCACATTTGGAGAAGAGACTGAGGAAATGTTTTCTCTCTTGCCTCCACAGACTGATAACATATAATGCAGCCTAGGCAAAGTCACTGAACTGTAGCTGGGGGGACTGATTTTTAGTAAATAAAGGTACATTTTTTTTTTTAGAAAATGACTGTTGCTGTATTTTGTGATATTGCAGGAACTTACCCAGTTCACTCCACTATACATATTTGCTCCATTGTATTCCTCTCCCCTTGTTAATCTACAAAAGTGATGCTTTTTTTCCTATGTTTATTTACTCTTTTCTTGATTTAGGGTCCACCTCATCCACTGTCACCATTCTCGCCTAGGCTGGCCATACACGGTTCGAATCTCAGCCGGTTTAGCAGGAACCGGCCGAGATTCGAACCATAATGGGCAGGCTGATTGTACCAAGTTGATCGATCGACCAACTTGGGTACAAACAACCTTCCGGATTTGCTTCTGATTATCGTAAGCGGCTGCTATAGCACCGATAAGGAAGACAATTGCTGATTCCCCTGTCAGCACTGTCTGTGTTGATGGGGGAATTGTGTCTGTGGTTGCAGGAAAGAAATTCGCACCATGTATGGCTGGCCCTAGACATCACACTGCTCTCACAGCCTCCTGAGATATCCATATCAGATATCACAGGAGGCATCAGCTAAAGCTGGCCATGCACACTTAATTTATTTTTCCTGTTCAGCCAGCTGACTGACCAAAAAAAAAAAAAAGTAACCGATTTCTCGATTCACATAAATGAGGTAGATGGAGGAAACCCCTGCGAGGACATTGTAATGTGACAGAGTCATGCGCTGTTGTCAAAATACACAGATCAGCGGCTGCAGCTGATTGACTGTAGTTGCTAATAAAGATAAACATGTCCCTTCAAGAGAAGTCAATCAAATGATCAACTTCTGTCAAGCAGGGATGGTCACACACTGATCGAAATGTGTCCAGGTTCTGCTAAACTGGTCGAATTTGAATCCGTGTATGGCTATCGTTAGGCATCACAGCACTGGAGTAAGGTGAACCGAGAAGCACGTCATCAGGGGATGGCTGCAAGAACCCGGGAGAGACAGCCGGCTCCTAATGACAAAAACAACTAAGATGATGGCACAGGACCTGGTATGTATCAGCAGATCATAACAGATCATCGCTGGATTCGCTAGGTGTGTGAGTCTGCACATTACAACCAACCTGTTAAAAAGAATGAAAAAAAAAAAATGAAAGCAGGGGGTGAAGTTCCTCTATTATCATGTAAAGTCACTGAAAGGTCCATATTAACCAGCCCCCCTCTTATATCTATTTTTGGTAGGACAGTAGATGAGATACTGGTGAAGGGTTTCTTTGTCTTCTGTCAATCTTTGAAAATCAAAGCTGCGCCATTTAAAAACAGACAAATGGCCGTGTAAGTAACAAGCTCCCACTAAGGTGCAGAACACATTAAACATAAGGTCAGGCCGCTTCACATACATGTAAGAATAGTAACAGCACACTGTAAATTGTCATATTTGTATTTAGCACTGACTCCAAAATATACAGCTGTCTCACCCTGAAACCTATAATCATTGTTAAATTTAGTACTGTGTTCCCACTAAAACCAGCTATTTCTGTCCTGGTGAGTTGTGTTGTCTATCACAAAGCCGAGGAACAATGTGTGGAAGTAAATAGGGAAATATAATCACTCACAGCAGAAAGCCTTCTAGGCACCAGGCCTCTAATATTTATTTATATAAGTTTTTTTTTTTTTGTTTTCACATTTTATACCGTGTGTTTTTTTTTTTTTCTTCATCCATGATAATGAAGAGAAATTGATTTGTGTACTTGATGCAGGAAGTGTTTATCTCTCGGCCTATATGGGATATATATAGATATAAAGCATAATTGGAGGAGAGTGACGTCAGGTAGAGGAGTGAGGCCACAAAAAAGAAAGAGAGGGCGCACCGACCTAGTGCATTATCCTAAAACCATTGCTTTATTAATATAAAAAGTGGCAAGTATTATACTCACAAAATGACAATTGTATCAAGCTCATCGCATAGCACAGCATCATCCAATGCACAGAGCCCATCTCTGAGGAAGAGGCTAGTCCTTGAAAAACACGTTAGCCTGTTGGATCTGCACCCTCTCCTGCCACATGGTATGATGCACTGTGGATTGGATATTGCTGTGCTATGTCAGGAGCTTGATACAATTGTCATTTTGTGAGTATAATACTTAGTTGTATAGGCAGAAGGTTTTTTTATCTCAATGCATATTTTGCATTAAAGTGATCATAAAGTCTTGTTTTTTTTTCTTTTTAATAACAAACATGTTATACTTACTTCCTATGTGCAGTGGTTTTGCACAGAGCAGCCTGGATCCTCCCCTTCTCGGGTCCCTCTTCTGTGATCCTGGCCCCTCCCTACTGTCGAGTGCCCGCACAGCAAGCAGCTTGCTATGGGGACACCGAGCCAGGTTGCAGCTCTGTGTGTCCATTTAGATATAGAGCTGCCATTTGGCCCCGTCCCCTCTATCTCCTTATTGGCTAACTGACGTTGATTGACAGCAGCGGGAGCCAGTGGCACCCCGCTGCTGTCTCAGCCAGTGAGGAGGTGAGTCCCGGACAGCCTAGTCTCTCGTGCAACAATGCTGGATCAAGAGAGGGCTCAGGTAAATATGAGGAGGGCTGCTGCACACAGACGGTTTTTTATTTTTATTTTAATGCATTCTGACTTTAGAACGACTTCATGAGTAGAGCCCTGGATGGCCGAGGGACTCATGGACATCGCTGGACAGAGATGGGGCTCAGGTAAGTATTAGGGGGGGGGCAGAGGGGGGCTGCTACACACACAAGGCTTTTAATTTTAATGCCTAGAATGCATTAAGATAAAAAGACCTTCTGCCTTTACAACTCCTTTAAGTTAAAAAACCTTCTGTGTGCAGCAGCCACCCTCAGGCCCCCTAATACTTACCCGAGCCCCATCTTGATCCAGCGATGTTGCACGAGAGTCTCAACTGTCCAGGACTCTCCCTCCTCATTGGCTGAGACCGCATGGAGAGAGAGGGGGCGGGGCCACGCTCTGTGTCTGAATAGACAAAGAGAGCTTTGGCTCGGGTGCCCCATAACAAGCTGCTTGCTGTGGGGGCACTAAACAGGAGGGAGGGCCCAGGAGTGCCAAAGAGAGACCCAAGAAGAGGAGGATGTGGGCTGCTCTGTGCAAAACCACTACACAGAGCAGGTAAGTATGACATGTTTGTTATTTTTAACAAAAAAAAAAAAACAAGACTATAGTATCACTTTAATAAAGCAATGGTTTTAGGATAATGCACTAGGTTGATGCGCCCTCCCTTTCTTTTTTGTGGTTCCCGTTGTTTCAGACTTCCCCAGTCCTATGAGGGCAGCAAGACAAGATTTATCCATACAAGTCAGGATGGAAGTATAGCCTACTTACATTGTGCAGGCCTATTCCCAAGCACAGGGAGATTTTTGTGTTTGTGACTATCTGTAAGAGGAGTGAGGCCTGCTGGGGTGGCATATGGTTGTATACCCCTGCCACCCTGCTTGATGTACAAATCTCACTTTATTTTTCATTTATCAGTCTTCAGGCCCAGCCCTTTTTCCCCATGACCCTTATTTTGCAAGACAGTCCTAATTAATGATGAGCTGTAGTTCAGAAGCATGACGGTGGGAAGCTGTCACATGATAGCAGGATATCCAATTTATAAACCTTTTTGGAAAGAGTAACCAAAACCACGTTTTACAAATAAGGACCAGGGATAAGCTAAGCTAAGTGGGAAGCTGTCACATGACAGCAGGCTGACGGCCCAATCAGCTGCGGCCAGGGAATTCCCCACCCCGCAGCTGCATATAACAAAAGGGCAGGGATGCTGGCTGATATCATCCAAATAAGACCACATGGCATATTTGAATAAGGCCTTTGACCAAATGTGGACACGTGGTCATATTAGGTCAATGGTGTTATCAGCAGCCCTGCCCCTTTGTTTCGTGAGGCTAAAGCTTTTCAGCATTAAAGGTCTGACAGTCTTTCCGACGGACTTTCGACAGAGTTACGATGGACTTTCGGATGACCGGACTTGCCCACACACGAACGGACTAAAGTCCGTTCGAAAGTCCATTGGTTTGAGTGTGATGATGTACGAAGGGACTAGAATAAGGAGGTTCATAGCCAGTAGACAATAGCTGCCCTTGCTTCCTTTTTTGTCCGTTGGACTAGCATACAGATGAACTGATTTTTCGACCGGACTCAAGTCCGTCGGAAAGATTTGAAGCATGTTCCAAATCTAAACTCCGTCTGATTTTCGACGGAAAAAGTCAGCTGAAGGTCCGATGAAGCCCACACACGGTCGGATTGTCCGACGGATTTGTTCCATCGGACTAGTCCGGTCGTGTGTACACGGCATGAGGGGCATGGAATTCCCAGCCGCAAATGATTGGGCCAGCGGGAAGCCATGTGACAGTTTCCTGCTTAGGGTCCTTTCACACTGGGGCGGGCGGCGGCGGCGACGGTAAAGCGCCGCTATTGTAAGCGGCGCTTTACCGTCGGTATGCGGCCGCTAGCGGGGCGGTTTTACCCCCTGCTAGCGGCCGAGAAATGGTTAAAAACCACCGCAAAGCGCCTCTGCTGAGGCGGTATAGCCACGCGGTCCCATTGATTTTAATGGGCAGGAGCGGTGAAGGAGCGGTATACACTCCGCTCCTTTACCGCTCCTAAGATGCTGCTAGCAGGACTTTTTTTTACCGTCCTGCCAGCGCATCGCTCCAGTGTGAAAGCCCTCGGGGCTTTCACACTGGAATGAAAGCAGCGGCACATTCGGGTCGGTTTGCAGGCGCTATTATTAGCGCAATAGCGCCTGCAAACCGCCCCAGTGTGATAGGACCCTAAGCTTAGCTTAGCTCATCACTAGTCCTAATGTGTGGTATTGGTTCCCGGTTATAAAAAGGTTTACAATATTTGCATATGACAGCACACAGTAATACTTATTTTATTGTGTAAGTGTATACAGTATATTTCTGTGTTCTTTTTATGTAACGGTCTATGCTGTTTGTAGTTTTCAGGATCTGTGTTCTATTTTGTATGTATGGTGCTGCCCAGCGCAATTTTCAGTTATCTCGTATGCTAGGTGTAAGGCTGTCCATAGATGGTTCAAATTTTGGCAAGTTCCTGCTTAGTTGGCTGAAATTAGAAGCGTTGTTGGCCCTGCAAGCTCCACACGGATCAGCAAAAATTGATTTAAAAATTGACTTACCTGGGTGTAAATTTATCTGATGCAGGCACGCTTTGTGTATTTCTTCCAGATCTGTGCAGTAATCCAGTGTGAAACATTGGGGTTAATTTACTAAAGGCAAATAGTCTGCACACTTTGCAAGTGCAGTTGCCCCAAGACTTAGTAAATGAGGTAAAGCTTCATTTTACAAAGAATATCCAATCACATGCAAGGGAAATTAAAAAAACAGCATTTTTGCCTGCATATGATTAAATGATGGAAGTCAGCAGAGCCCGTCATTTTCTAATCTCTGTAGCAACTTTACTTGCAAGGTGCACAGTCTATTTGCCTTTAGTAAATCAACCCCCTTTGTCCCTGTGTAGGAGCTTCCTGTAATAAAGACCACTCATTGCTGCTCTTGCTCTTTGTGCAGGGTGACTGGTCTTGTCTCTATCCCCTCCTGCAGTTTTCGGCATTCAGCCTGTAATGGGTGGGGCTGCTGGACCGCTCTCACAGCTCTTCTCTTTGCACATATTATGTCTAAGTTTGTAATAATATTTGGTGTACACAAAATTGATTTATATCCTTTGCGGCTATTGAGTAATAGAGTAAATTAAAAGCATCATTTATTTTTCAAACAATCAAAAAATGGGACTTTTAAAGTGCCAAAAACAGAAGCATCAATCTTAACAATAAAATCCAAATATTCATTATGCAAATACAATGCAAAACATTAGCAAGTTTAAAACAGTGATAATTAAACACCGAACAGTGGTTTACTCATTCATGGGCAAATTCCAGGTGTCATCTGCAAGTTTCATTCACATCTGTAGACACAGTTAAGGTGCCATTGGCAAATTTTGCTTTAATTGGTGGTTTCACTAAATGCTTCACCAAGAAGCCACAATATTTAACTGCTTGCCGCCCGCCGGCTGTCATATGACAGCCAGGCGGCACAGCTCTCGTTCTGGGAGGGCATCATATGATGCCTTCACCTTCCCGGCCCACCAGGGGGCGCGCACGCCCGCCGTGTCACTGGGGACCCGATGCTCGTGCCCGGCAGTCGGTAACAGAACAGGACCGTGGATCTGTGTGTGTAAACATACAGATCCATGGTCCTGTCAGGGTAGAGGAGACTGATGGTGTGTTCTCAGTACAGAGGAACACCGATCGGTCTCCTCCTCCCCTTGTGAGTCCCCCCCCCTACAGTTAGAATCACTCACTAGGAAACATAATTAACCCCTCGATCACCCCAAAGTGTTAACCCCTTCCCTGCCAGTCACATTTATACAGTAATCAGTGCATTTTTATAGCACGGATTGCTGTATAAATATGAATGGTCCCAAAAATGTGTCAAAAGTGTCCGATATGTCCGCCACAATACCGCAGTCACGATAAAAATCGCAGATCACCGCCATTACTAGTAAAAATAAATAAATAAAAATGCTATAAATCTATCCCCTATTTTGTAGACGCTATAACTTTCGCGCAAACTAATCAGTATACGCTTATTGCGATTTTTTAAAAAATTTTTTTACCAAAAATATGTAGAAGAATATATATCGGCCTAAACTGAGGAAAACATTTGTTTAAAAAAAATGGATATTTATTATAGCAAAAAGTAAAAAATATTTTGTTTTTTCAAACTTGTCACTCTTCTTTTGTTTTTAGCGCAAAAAATAAAAACCGCAGTGGTGATCAAATACCCCCAAAAGAAAGCTCTATTTGTGAAGAAAAAATGATAACAATTTCATTTGGGTACAGTGTTGCACGACAGCGCAATTGTCATTCAAAGTGTGACAGCGCTGAAAGCTGAAAAATAGCTTGGGCAGGAAGGGTGTGAAAGTGCCTGGTATTGAGGTGGTTAAAGAGGCACTGCACAAAATTAACATAACTAAAGTGGTTCCAAAGCCAAAAAATGTTTTACCTTAAAGTGGTTGTAAAGTCAGAAGGTTTTTTTATCTTAATGCATTTGATGCATTAAGATAAAAAATCCTTCTGTGTGCAGCAGCTGCCCCAGCACCCCCTAATACTTACCTGAGCCTCCTCTCTATCCAGCGATGTCCCCAAATGCCTTGGTCGTATGTGACTCTTTCTCCTGATTGCCTGAGACACAGCAGCAGTGCCATAGGCTCCCACTGCTGTCATTCAAACTCAGTCAGCCAATGAGGAGAGAGAGGGGGCATGGCCTAGGTGCAGCTCTGTGTCTGAATGAACACACAGAGCTGCAGCTTAGCTTGAGTGCCCCCATAAAAAGCAGTTTGCTGTGGGGGCACGCAACAGGAGGGAGGGGCCAGGAGCTGCAGCCAGGGACCCGATAAGAGGAGGATTTGGGCTGCTCTGTGCAAAGCCATTTCAAAGAGCAGGTAAGTATATATTACCCTCCAAAGTCTGTTAACGGACCTATAAATATCATTATCTCTCATCTAACTTAGGTCGTTACATATTCTGGTTAAAAAAAAAAAATATGCCTATCAAGTTCAACCAAAAAAACAAAAATAAGTCAGTTAAAAACCGGCATCCTCGGATTCCTAAATCCACATTTGGTCTTTCAGAAGGCAAAAAACCCTTATAAAGCATGCACCAATCAGCAGAAAAAGAGAAAAAAAGTCCTTTCCTGATACCCAAAGGTAATCAAATACTCACTGGATCAACATTCTACAGAAGCATTTCTCAACCATTTACCCTGGAGGAGCCCTTGTAAATAATGTGTGGGTCTTGAGGAAACCTTGCTAAAACCAATTCATTGATGGTCATTGTGAAAAATGCACCCCATAATTAGTGGCTAGCGGAAAGAATGCCCCATTTACAGTAGTGTTCAGAATGCCCCCTTTATAGACTGCTACAAAAAGATCATTGGTGTCACGCTGCTGGCTCTGCCAAGTGGTCCCAAAACCATGCAGGCAACATCAGATCAGAGGTTAATCAGCCACAGCTCAGGGAACTCCTAGCAAACCTAGGAACCCGGGTTGAGAATGGCTATTCTACAGTGTTATTTCATATATATATTAGCAAACGTGTGCCTGTTTATTACTCTTAATAGTCAATTATATTTCATGTTTAAAAAACACATCCAGCCTTGCTGGAAACAATTTACAATGAGTTAGCTTCTGTGGAAGTGTATCACACATTTTCTCAGTAAAGAAGACTTTACAGTTTTGTTTAACTTCTTCCCATCGATGGTACTCATATATGCGGCCTCTCAGCGGCTGGGCGTTAACACTGAGAGTCACATATTTGCAGCCCTATGTTAACACTATCTGTGCTCCCTGCATGTTCCCAGCACAGTTACCGGTGGGGACTGGAAAGCTTCCAATGCATACTTGCGGATCAGGAGCTTTCTGATCATGTGACCGCTGAGACAGCCAATCACAGCAGTCACATGACCCAAATGCCCACCTACGCCTCCCAGCATTTAAAAGCTCTTAAAGGAGGCGGCGGCAGGAAGGGGTTAAAGGAGATTTCCACATTCACAGATCTGCTATTTCTGACATCTACTTGTATGACTCTCCTGTACTGTACTCCCTAGAATAGTTTTTCTCAGCATTTTCAACACAGAGGAACCCTTAAAATAATTTTCCGGTTTCAGGAAACCCCTGCTAAAAAGTAATATGTCTACAATATGTCTACAACAGTGGCGGCCTGTCCATAGGGGGCACCTGGGCGCCGCCCCCCCCTTCAGGCAGTCCCAAAAAAAAAAAAAAACTGTCAAAAATAAATAAATAAATAAATATTTTTTAAAGCTTGCCCTTTAAAAAAAAAATACACAAAAGGGTCCTTAAGTGCACTGTGTTCAGTGCACTGGATACAGTGTGACGCCGGACACAGTGCACTTATGGGAAGCGCCACGTCTATGCAATCACGAGATTGCATACGTGGCGCTTCATTTGCGGGCGTTTAGCCAGCCTTGCGGCGCTTTCTGAAGCGCCGAGTAGCTTCCACTCGGCCCTAGTATCTATTACTAGGGCCGGGCGGTTTGATTGACATCTGAGTATGATGTCACTTCCTGTTTCTCTCCAATTGCGCCCAGGAGAGAGAAGCAGGATGTATGAGAACAATGGAGCTCTCCAGAACACACCGCTGGAGAGGACAACACACAGCAAGGTAAGTAACCGGGGGAGGGGGGTTTGATGGTGACGCATGCTGCAATCTGGTGACATACGCTACAATCTGGTGACACACGCTAAAATCTGGTGAGACATGCTGCAATCTGGTGACACACGCTGCAATCTGGTGAAACATGTAATCTGGTGAGACATGCTGCAATCTGGTGAGACATGCTGCAATCTGGTGACACATGCTGCAATTTGTTGACACACGCTGCAATTTGGTGACACACACTGTAATTTGGTGACACACACTGTAATTTGGTGACACACGCTGTAATTTGGTGAGAGACGCTGTAATTTGGTGACACGTGCTGTAATTTGGTGACACGTGCTGTAATTTGGTGACACATGCTGCAATTTGGTGACACACGCTGCTGCAATTTGGTGACACATTCTGCAATTTGGTGACACGCTGCTGCAATTTGGTGACACATGCTGCAATTTGGTGACACATGCTGCAAGCTGCAATTTGGTGACACATGCTGCAATTTGGTGACACATGCTGCAATTTGGTGACACACGCTGCAATTTGGTGACACATGCTGCTGCAATTTCGTGACACACGCTGCTGCAATTTTTTGACACACGCTGCTGCAATTTCGTGACACACGCTGCTGCAATTTCGTGACACGCTGCAATTTCGTGACACAAGCTGCTGCAATTTGGTGACACATGCTGCAATTTGGTGACACATGCTGCTGCAATTTGGTGACACATGCTGCTGCGATTTGGTGGTGACACATGCTGCTGCAATTTGGTGGGACACATGCTGCTGCAATTTGGTGGGACACAGGCTGCATTTTATGTGACACAGGCTGCATATAAGGAGGGACTCTGCTGGGGGCACCTAATGGCATCTGGTGGCAGGCGCCGTGGCTAGTGACAAGCTCAGGGCTCCCACTGATTCTGCATTATGGTGAGTTGAATGATTTCATTTTATATTACAATGTAATAATAGAAATAATGCACTTCAATCATCCTGACACCATAACATCCATGGTGCCGGGATGATTGAAGCGCTAACACCAGGTGTTTGGAGTATCTTTATCTGCTGATTGTTAAACTTTCTAGAATACACATATTTCTATTGTTGTGTAGGATCTGGGCCTGTTGTCCCTCCATCCCTCTCTCACTCTCCCTCCATCCCTCGTTCATCTCTGACACTAACCACACCACCTTAGAGCTACGCCCACTATTTCGCTGAAACCATGCCCATTTTCACCAAGTGGGAGGGGTCAAAAAGGAAGGGCAGGGCCTGACGCCCCCCCATCCTAAAACTTTACCAGCCGCCACTGGTCTACAATTTATGATACATTCGTGTGATGGTCATTGAGTAGAATTACCCTCTTACAGATAAAAAAAAAATCATTGGTGCCAGTGGGAGCTGATAGGCAGAAATTGCTCATTGCTCAAGGAACCCCTATCAACCTTTGGAGGAACCCTAGTTGAGAAACCCTAGTCTAGAAAATCCTTTCTCAACACTTTTACCCTTAAGGGACCTTTGAAATAATTTCCAAGTGTTTGGGAAACCCCTGCTAAAAAGGATTATACCTATAGCTGATGGTAATTTAGCATGGTCAATACGTTGAAGAACATAATTCATGAAAGAATTCCTGTCCTGTGGCGTACCTAGCGAATTTGAAACCCAGTGAAGCAAATTTTACCAACCTGCTAAGAAATGACTGTCAATAATATACTCGAAGAAAAACTGCAGCAAAGAAAGGTCAAAATTGTAGTGTCTCCTAACATTGGTACTCAAAGTAGAAGTGAACCCCTACATAGATGGTTAGTGGAAAACTTCTCCCCTTGTATTCTTGGTCAATTTGGGTGGGGATTCAATCCACCATTGCTCGAAAAACCCTTTGCAACCTCAGGAAGAAACATTCAACCCCAGGTTGAGAAACACTGCTTAGTAGGTAAGAGTTTAACTCCCCATTTTAGATATATTCATGAAGTGAAAATACATTCTATCAGTCAAATTGCTCCCTTGACATGCCTATTGCTTCTATCAATTCTCAAACTACAGCAGTTAGTTGATGTACAAAATCAAGAGCTGTACCGGGACGTGTGAACTTTCATCATCATCAGCCAACATTTAGGCCTAAAAGAATGGAAAACACACCACTAAACAAGGCAAGGTTCATCCATCCATGTCACCAAGAATTGTTTTGCATTCTATTACATTCACCAGGAGTTGATGATCATTAATTCTAGTAGTAACTGGGACAAAACAAAACTATTCTCTATTTTCCAGTGCTCAGTGTATTTCTTTATTTTTTTTCTAGCTTTGATACTATTTTTTATGCTCTCCATTAGTAATATTTTCTAATCTTTCTAGAGCTAATAATTAACCCTTTAACACCCTGCTGCCTTTTCTATGCATTGATTTAGCACGAGCTGCAGAAAGGATCATGAAAGTGCGGGGTTAAGTTGTAAGCAGCAAGTAAATAGATTTTTTATTGTTGTGCAATAATTAACTTTTAACTTTAAGCTCAGCAGCTACTTGGCGCAGTCACATGAGACCTTCAGATCACGCTATGTTATATTATGCGATCACTTGGTTTCCTTATGGGCACAGGAACACATCTTGACATGTAGTATACATGGCAAGGAGCACATCTTATTTGCTTTGTTCTGTTATCTAAGCTTCACATTGGAAGATGGATTATTGGATGCCATGGCATTATTTTCTTAATAGAACTGTACATTAAAGTTATAGGGCCTAGTTATAATGAATGGAAATCATAGGTTTGCTGCTTTTTTTTAGTCTTTCGTTATTTTTGCCTATCGTGTCACCATATTTTTACACTTGGTTTCTGGTCTTCATGCTCATTTTTTCATGAGATTTGTACTTTTTTTCTATTTTGTACCAGTTGTAGCTTTAAAATATAACTAAAGGCAAAACTTTATTTTTTGGTGGAGTGGAGAGGTATTAGAACATCTGTCAGGTTTATATTGCTGTCTGTGCTCTGGAAATGTATAGGGTTGATTTACTAAAGGAAAATAGACTGTACACTTTGCAAAGTGCAAGTGCACTCTACAAGAATAGTTGCTCCAGAGCTTAGTAAATGAGCAGAAACTCTGCTGACTTCCATCATCTAATCATGTGCAAGCAAAAATGCAGTTTTTTTTTTTTTTCACATGATTGGGTACCATGAATGCCAACATGTACTGTGACATACTGAGGAAGAGCATGATCCCCTTCCTTCAGAGACTGGGTCGCAGGGCAGTACTCCAACATAATTACGATACCAAATACACCTCCAAGATGACCACTGCCTTGCTAAAGAATCTGAGGGTAAAGGTGATGGACTGGCCAAGCATGTCTTCAGAGCTAAACCCTATTGAGCATCTGTGGGGCATCCTCAAACGGAAGGTGGAGGAGTGCAAGTTCTCTCACTTCCATCTGCTCAGTGATGTTGTCATGGAAGAGTGGAAGAGAACTCCAGTGGCAACCTGTGAAGCTCTGGTGAACTCCATGCCCAAGAGGGTTAAGGCAGTGCTGGAAAATAATGGTGGCCACACAAAATATTGACACTTTCACATGTGCCAATGTGTCAGGCCCCTTTCACATGTGTGGACCATTCAGATCCGCCTGAACGGTGGCTCAATACAGCTCTATGGAGCGTCGGATGTCAGCGGTGACATGTCCGCTGACATCGGACCCGCTCTGATCCACTAAAGTGTGACGGAGGAAAACCCTATTTTTCCATCCATCTGCGGATCGGATGAAAATGGACTCTACGGTCCGTCTTCCTCCGATCCTCCATAGAGGAGAGCGGCGCTCTGACAGGTCCATCCCTGCACAGTGTGCAGAGACAGACCTGTCATCTGCCTGCTCAGCGTGGATCGACGAAGCGATCCACTGCTGAGCAAAGTGGAGCCCGTACACGGACACGTCCGTGTGAAAGGGCCCTTATACAAGCTGTACACTCACTACTTTACATTGTAGCAAAGTGTCATTCCTTGAGTGTTGTCACATGAAAAGATATAATAAAATATTTACAAAAATGTGAGGGGTGTACTCACTTTTGTGAAATACTGTGTGTGTGTGTGTGTATATATATATATATATATATATATATATATATATATATATATATATATGCAAACCCTACTCTTCTGGTTGGTTAGCATCCACATCTTTTGAGCTTCTACCCAGAGAAAGACCAGAATGTGGTGTCACATATGCATATTGGCAGAGAAAACTGGTAGTGTGTTATGTTCAGAACTTTGTACAGCTCTAACTTTAAAACGATTAGTAATTTGTTGAAATTGACCAGACTTTTCATGGTAGAATTCTATGTTTGAAGATCAAACCAAAACAAGTGACAATGATGGCTTTCCAGAGTTGCTGTCATTGCTGACGTTAAGATCTCTGGTTGACGTCACAACACGCAAAGCCATTAGGGTCATCATTTCCCTGATGTAATCCACATGTGTAGTTTCCTCATCTTGTCTCCAAGCATCTTTGCATCTAGGTGGCCTGATTGTGTCTTTGGCTCTGTTATTTTTAGCAGGCTCATTCCCATTTGAATCTGAGAGAGTTATGACTGAAATGGAGTGAAGCGAACCCGGAAATGAGAGAGAAGGAAATTGTGGCAAGTTCTAATTAGTTCAAAATGAAAAACATACCTAAAAATAGTCCTCAGTGTTCCAAAAGGTCATTCTGGCATACGTAGTCAAGCAGAACCCTCCACACGTTATATAAAAGAGGCTAAATGGTTCATGTGTTTGGATACAAGTTCAGTAGGGCAAACAGCATGATCAAATTATAATAATTCTTAGCAGCCAATCAGGAATAATGATTGTTCTTACTGCCGTATACTGAATAAAAGGTATTTGAACCCTAAGGCCCCTTGCCCACAGGGGAATATAGCTGCTGTGCATCTCTCCTGGCATTTTGATGCACCCAGGAGGAGTGGGTGGGTGCAGCATGAAGCCCTGCTACCTGCAGCCTGTCAAAGTTTACAGCAGGCGATGGCTGGATGAGGCTGAATGCTGTACCAAGTGGTACTCATGTTTAGGGACCTATGCATTCAGGGACAAATGCCCAGAACACAGAAGACCTGCGTTCTGGTAATGCATCGCTGAACACATAGGGACCTAAGCTTAAGCCTAATTTACATAGTTCATTTGGGCCAAGCTAGCCCGAATGAACTATGTCCCTCACTAACATGTGAGGCCGCTGGGTGTACTGTATAAACTGTATGTAGCTCTAGCTACATACAGCATACCACACTGTTTTCCGGGTGTGAGCCAAGACCTTCCTGCCTCATACCCGGAACAGTCAGAGGTTGTGACATCATCAGCCCACCTCTCCGCCGCTCAGATAGACTCTATTGTGTTCCGGGTATGAGACAGGAAGGTCTCGGTTCGCACCCGGAACAGAGTGCGGTATGCTATTTGTACTCTCATCTATATATAGTTTATACGTCCAGCGGCCATACATGTTGGTGAGGGACATAGTTAGTTTGAGCCAGCTTGGCCAAAACAAACTCTGAAGTTCAGCTTTAAGTAACCTTGATGGCTGGTTTGTGGGAGAAATCTTCCCTTCCTTTTATGTCAATGCAATCCTATGGAAAAAGAAGTGTTGTGGCAGTGGTGGGTAGCGAGATGGGGCAGGCACTGCTGCATTTGGCCTCATACACACTGCAGCTCAAAAAAGCTGCTTTTTCAGGCATTTGAGCTTTTCTTTTCTCTAGCTGCAAGCTACCCGTCATGTTAGTCTATGGGGTTGATTTACTAAAGGCAAAAAGACTGTGCACTTTGGAAAGTGCAGTTGCACACTGCAAGAGCAGTTGCTCCAGAGCTTAGTAAATGAGCAGAAGCTCTGCTGACTTTTATCAACCAATCATGTGCAAGCAAAAATGCAGTTCTTTTTATTTTCCTTGCACGTGATTGGGTATTCTTTGCAAAGTGAAGCTTTACCTCATTTACTAAGCTCTCAAGCAGCTGCACTTGCAGAGTGCAATTGCACTTTCCAAGGTGCACAGTCTATTGGCCTTTAGTAAATCAACCCCAATGTACAATGCACACTATAGGCGTTTTCAGATATTTAGTAAGAGGGGAGTTTTCAGGTATAAAAAAAAAAAAATGACTTGTGCGTTTTGGAGAGGAGCTTTTGAGCATAAAAAAAACGCTCAAAAGCTCCACAACACTCATTAACATGCATGAACACGCATTGACCTTAGGCGTGTTCCCGTGTTAATGCATTCTAATGGACAGAATTCTGGCCAAAGAATGTATTAACACCAGACGCGGGAACGCTCATTAAGGCACGTAGGCGAGCATTAAGGCCTGTGCAAAACGCTCCTTTTTACTGCGTTTTTGCTGCTGCTAAACTCCTGTAGGAGAAAAAAGCTTCAAGAGCATACAGTGTGTGTGAGGCCTTTAGGAGGACCTTTTAAAGAAAAGGAAAATTAGACCATAGCAATTTCTAGGCACCCTTTCATGCTCTAAAAATCACAGTAATAAAATATTGACTCAATAGGCTCCTCTGAGTGCAGGCAACACAGAAGCATGTAACTGTCATTGAAAGCATATGGTAGTAACATCCCACGTCTTCACAGCTATCTTAGACTCTGCTCTCCCTGTACCTCCAAAATAATCCCCCAACCGGTACGCACCATTGGGTTATTCTACATGAAACCAGATAATTTTGCTCTTGTGATATGTATTCCTGTTCGACCAGTTTAAAGTGGAGGGCCACCCTGAAAAAAAAAAATCACCAAAAATCCTAAAAAAAAAAAAAGAAACTTACCCAAACCCTTGTTGCTAGGCAGTCTTCCTAATCTGCCTCTTCCTATTCCGCGGTGAGTTGTTCTCCTCGGTGAGCGGCCCCGTTGTCTTCTGGGAACTGTGTGTGTTCCCAGAACACCACGGGGCCATTCACAGAACGGAACGCCGCTCGCGGAAGGCTCCACTGCCTGTTTCCCTTTCCTAGGATGGCGGTGCGGGGACCCGAGGGACGGGTCGGCCTCGGGCGGGTGACATCGCGGGCACCCAGGACAGGTAAGTACTTATTTAAAGTCAGCAGCTACAGTGTTAGTAGCTGCTGACTTTAATTTTTTTTTTTTTTTTTAGGACGGAATCCCGCTTTAATTGAACTAGTTATATGTAAGAGACCCTGCGAGGTCGGAGTTCTTACTTTTCCATAGACTGTTGGACATGTCTTGTTATATGTTTTCTTCTATAAAATAAAATACTGATTATTAAAAAAAAAAAAAAAAGCATATGGTAGCACAGTGCTACAGGTGTGTGTGGTTAGTTACATTTAAATGGAATTGTGTCTTTTGAGAAAAAAAAAGGTTTAAAATTGAAATACAGGTATGGCAATTGTTACATAGTTACTTGGGCCTATAAAAGTGTTTATATGCCATACCTGTGGGATCCCCCTAGAAGCTGGAAATCACTGCAGTAGGCACCACTACTACAGGGATCTCTACTAACTTCTGGATCCCGTGCCATTCAAGGGCACCATTCAAGGAACACTTTGCATTTTCTCAGTGAATGCAAAATGTTCTCTGATTGGACAAGGTGGGGAGGCAGGGCAGTGACATCACGATCTCCACCTTGTCCAGTCAGAAAACATTTTGCATTCATTGAGAAAATGTAAAGTGTTCTCTGAATGGCACCTGTGCCAAGCAAGTGACTGCGTTCAGTAGGCAGCTGGGCAACCGCAAGACCCGGAGGCTAGTAGCGATCAGTGTAGTAGTGGTGCCCACTACAGAGATTTTCAATGTCTAAGGGGATCCCACAAGTATGACACATCACACTTACATTGATCCAAACTGGTCCCATGTAAATATGTAAAATGCTTTAAGCAGGGATACAGCCTCCAAATGCAACCCATTCGAGTGCAGCACGGTGAATCGGCATTTTGAGGGTTAAAGCAGGGAGTGGGGAGGATACACATCGTGTAGGAACGAACGCTTACTGTCACTATTGCTGGTCTGCTTGGTCTACATATAAATGTAGGAAATAATATAAATAAAGACATAGGTGAAATAAAAATTACATTTATATGCTAAGTACTGTTGTTACAGATATACTCAATACAGTTACCAGATATCACGTTTTTTTCACCATTGAGGTCATTTATATTTTTAAGTACAAAACCTTCCAGGGACACAACTTTAAAAAGCCTTGGAAACAATGGGTGGCACAGTGGTGTAGTGGATAGCACTCTCGCCTAGCAGTAAGAAGGGTCGCTGGTACGAATCGCAACCACGACACTACCTGCCTGGAGTTGGCATGTTCTCCCTGTGCCTGCGTGGGTTTCCTCCGGGTACGCCGGTTTCCTCCCACACTCCAAAGACATGCTGATAGGTTAATCGGATCCTGAATTGTCCCTAGTATGTGTATGAATGTGAGTTAGGGGACCTTAGATTGTAAGCTCCTTGAGGGTAGGGACTGATGTGAATGTACAATGTATATGTAAAAGCGCTGCGTAAATTGATGGCGCTATATAAGTACCTGAAATAAATAAATAAAATAAAATAAATAAAGAAAAGTTTGCTACAAGAAGAATCCATGTCACGTACCCAAAGGAATACATCTTTTTTCTTCCTTTTTGCACTTTTTTTTGAGTGTGATGATCCTATTATACATTTAACTTTCACAATAACATGTCTGTTTAATGTTCACATTACCGTAAAGCTGAGACTTCCTTATCATTGTTTACTACAACTAATTAAAACCTGTTTTATCCCAAAGGAGGTCTCACCAAAGGCAGAGGACATGCAAGCAGTGGCAAGGAATAATGCCCCTTTCTTTACTCCTATTTTTATACCACTAGATAACGTTTTTGTCCTTTATTATCTATTGTCTGCACTGCTATCAGTAGTCCTTGGAACGGCGCCCATTATACTTTTCTCTTCTAGGCGGTAGTCTTAATGCATGGTAGTTCTTAGGAAAGTGTGTCACTTCTTCCCTTTTTGTCCTTATGGAATTGAACAATGTTCAGTATGGACGTAGTAAACAAATGTTAAGAAGTGGTCCTATTTATAAAAATGTGTTCTAAACACATTTAAAGTGGATGAAAACCCTAATATTAACTTTTCCTATTTGCTCATTTTTTTGTCTGTTAATTATACAACTGAACGTATATTTTTATACTGTATATATTCGATAAGTGCAAATATATGCTCTTTGATTATGACAGTGTACATGCAGCTGCCAGACGGGGAATCCCCTGCTTGCAACTGTTTGGCTTGGCATTGACAGCTGCCTTCTGGGTTCTGCCAAACCCTTAACTGAACCCAAGCTCATCCCTGGTGTTTATGTTGTATAGAATTGGATAGGGAAGGGTTTAGGTAGTTTAGCAAAAGAAAGCTGGGCAGGGCTGACACCAAAAAATGCTGTGTGTTGTCAGCACAGTACAGAGCTAAGGAACTGAGTGCATTTTTGGTTGATCAAAGGGTATTGTTGTGAAGTTGTAAGGTGATAAAACATGGGAAATATTTTCAATTTTACCTTAATATACATTTTATTTTGTAAATCAGGAAAATTCTGGTCTAAACAAATATCTTTGTCTAGTTAATAAAGTCAGAACAGTTTAGATCTCTTAAAGTGGAATTCCGGCATAAACATAACTCCTCTTAAAACTGTCTCCTCCCCCATCTTAACACTTATACTAACTAACCTGTATAAGAAAGATGTATATATACTTACTTATTTTCATACTGCCTTCGTCCGGAAATATGATCTCCCCTGTGTCAGCCAGCAGTGGCTACAGGGGAGAGGACAGAGCACTCAACAACGGCTAGTAAAGCCTGGAGTGGTGACGCCACCCATAGGTTTCAATGACCGCATCCGTTGTCAGCGCTTCCTCCTCTCCCGTTCAATGATGCTGGTTGACACATGGAAGCAGAATCACATGATCAGACTGGAGCGGCCAGAAAAAAAAGGTAAGTTTTTTTTTTCTTACACAGGTTTGTAGGCAGGTGCAGTCTACTTTCTCCACTGCAGGTGGCGCTCACCTGCAGTGGCCTTGCAGCTGGAAAATAATTAAAGAGGAACATCGTTCCCCTATGGTTACCTGGGTCACTGGGGAATCTGTCCAGTTGGATGATGCTGCCCCATGTGACTCTGGCAGCCATCTTGGGTCAGTAAGAGACTATTTAACCACTTCAGCCCCGGAAGGATTTACCCCCTTCCTGACCAAGCCCTTTTTTGCGATATGGCACTGCGTCGCTTTAACTGATGTGTGGTCGTGCAACGTTGCACCAAAACAAAACTTGCGTCCTTTTTTCTCCCACAAATAGAGCTTTCTTTTGGTGGTATTTGATCACATCTGCGGTTTTTACTTTTTGTGCTATAAACAAAAAAAGAGTGACAAATTTGAAAAAAAAAAGCATTTTTTTTTACTTTTTGCTATCATAAATATCCCAAAAAAATATATAAAAAAAACTAATTTTTTTCCTCAGTTATGTATTCTTCTACATATTTCTGTTAAAAAAAAAAAATCACAATAAGCGTCTATTGATTGGTTTGCACAATAGTTATCACGTCTACAAAATAGGGGATAGATTTATGGCATTTTTATTATATATATATTTTTTTTATTAGTATTGGCGGCGATCTGCGATTTTTATCGTGACTGTAAATGTCACTGGCAGGGAAGGGTTTAAACACTAGGGGGCGATCAAGGGGTTAAGTGTGTTCCCTCAGTGTGTTATAACTGTAGGGGGGATGGGCTCACTAGAACATGACAGAGATCACTGTTCCCTATCACTGGGAGCAGTAAATTCTTGTCATGTTGCTAGGCAGAACAGGGAAATGCCTTGTTTACATAGGCATCTCCCCGCTCTGCCTCTCCGCGCCACGATCGCAGGCCACTGGCGGACATCGAGTGCACGTGCCTGCTAGACGCCAATGACGGAGGGATGTACGGGTACGTCGTTTTGCGCACCTGTGCCACTTTGCCGACGTATATCGGCGTGAGCCAGTCGGCAAGTGGTTAAGGCCCTGGTGTACAAGTTTGGTGCACTTTACGAGAGTGGGTATTGTAGGGGGAAGATACCCCATCTGTTAGGGACAGTACTAGCAGTAGGGAAAGGTTCCTGACGGGGAGGGAAAGCGTAGGGTCGCTACTCCTCTGGACCTTATCCCGCTTGGGCGTGAGATAGCCAAGCCGTATTCTTCTCTCTTAACAGACACTGTCAGTCCAGCTTTTTCCTGCTTTCTTTACATTACTGAAAACTGTGAGTGCACCCGGTTGGGCAGCCTTCCCACTGGGTTTGTTGGGAACTGTTGCTTTTTGTATTATTTCAATACAAATTTTCCATTGCACCTAACTGTATGCATTATTGTCGCCACACCCCGCTTCACCCCACCCACAGGTTGGTTAGCATAAGTGTTATGCCTCGTACACTCGATCGGACATTCCGACAACAAAATCCTGGATTTATTTCCAACGGATGTTGGCACAAACTTGTCTTGCATACACACGGTCGCACAAATGTTGTCGGAAATTCCGAACATCAGGAACGCGGTGACGTACAACACATACGACAAGCCGAGAAAAATGAGGTTCAATAGCAAGTGCGACTCTTCTGCTTGATTCCGAGCATGCGTGCAATTGTGTACACACGATCGGAATTTTCCACAATGGATTTTGTTGTCGGAAAATTGGAGAACCAGCTCTCCAATTTTTGTTGTCGGAAATTCTGACAACAAATGTCCGATGGAGCCTACACACGGTCGGAATTTCTGACAACAAGCTCCCATCGAACATTTGTTGTCGGAAATTCCGACCGTGTGTATGCGGCATTGGGAGGGAGAAGGGGGCAGTTTTAACAGAAGTTAGGCAAAAAAAACATTGTTATTGACATCCATGGTTGTCAGAATACCTGAATGGTGACTGCATCTGATTGGATGCAGTCGCTGTTTCTTCATTAATTTTCTACCGGACTCCTTTGCTAAAAATTAATTGAAAATAAGACTTTTGTCAAACCAAGAGTAGTGCCCACATCTCAAATTTTGGCCCATTAAGCAGGAATCGATGAATCAAGTTGTCTATGGCAGCCTTTACAGTAGTGGAAAACAATAGACTCTGTGTGTGGCTGATTAAATTTCAATTTATCTGCAGGCATGCTAACTACATTCTCTGAGATACAGTTAGCCACAAAAAAGGTGGAATTGTTCTTATGTACACATTACAATTATCCTTTAAAACACATCCTCACTAAAAGTACCCTTTAGCTGTTCTACCTGGTTGGATTTTCCTCCCAATCTGGGAAATTAATTATAAAATACATTTCTATGAAACGACATAAGAATTGTTGAGGTGATATTGGCGGTTTGTGGTATATCCTTTTCTTACTTTGTCTCTTTTTAAAATCTCACTGCAGGTCAAAAACAAAGTAGAATTAAACAGAGGAAAAGGGGAACTCCGAAGGAACAGGAGAGCGTGTTTTCAGATGGGCAGAACATGAGAGACGGGCTGTTAGGAGACCGGGATCCCTCATTTCATAATGCTGATAAGATCAATGGAACACAAACTCTAAGAAGAACAAAGCGTTTTTTGTCCTATCCTCGTTATGTGGAAGTGATGGTGGTTGCTGACAACAGGATGGTGGAGTATCATGGGGCTAATCTTCAGCATTATGTTTTAACACTCATGTCTATAGTAAGTATCTGAACTTTGCTTCTATCACTTCTTAGGGGAGGAAACATCTGATTCCTACCAAAAAAACACAATGGGGGGGGGGGCAAAAAATTTAATATGAGTTATTCAATATTGAAACATTAAAGACAAGCACCAGGACAAACAAATAATGGCTAATAACAAGAGGTAGGTGTATTATTGCTTAACCACCTCAGCTCGGGAGGATTTACCTCCCCTCCATGAGCAGGTAATTTTTTGCGATACGACACTGCGTTACTTTAATTGATAATTGCGCAGTCGTGTAAAGCTGTACCCAAATAAAAATTATGTCCTTTTTTCCCACAAATAGAGCTTTCTTTTGGTGGTATTTGATCACCTTTGTGGTTTTTATTTGTTGCGCTATAAACAAAAAAGACCCACAATTTTGAATAAAACACAATATTTTTTACTTTCTGCTATAAAACATACCCAATAAAAAATTTCTTCATCAAATTAGGCCAATATGTATTCTGCTACATATTTTTGGTAAACAAAACCCCAATACGTGTATATTGATTGGTTTGCGCAAAAGTTACAGTGTCTGCAAACTATGGGATATTTTTATTTATTTATTTATTTTTACTAGCAATGGCGGCGATCAGCGACTTATAGCTGAACACCTAACTGAAACTTTTGAAATTTTTGGGGGGTTAGTGACACTAATACAGTGATCAGTGCTAAAAAAAAATGCACTCTCACTGTACTAATGACACTGGCAGGGAAGGAGTTAACATTATGGGCGGTCAAAGGGTTAGCTGTGTGCCTAGGTTGTGCTTGCTTACTGTGAGCGAGGTGTTTTGACTAAGGGAAGACAAAGATCAGTGTTCCTGCTTAGCAGAAAAACCAGGTCAGGGCCTCCCCTTCTGACAGAACGACCATCTGCCTTGTTTACATAAGTAGATTGTCGTTCTGCTTGTGCCCCGTGTAATCGGCGGGTGCCGGCAGACATCGAGTCCGCGGTACCCGCTGCTGGGCTCCCGCTGTGTATTATCACTGCAGAAGTGGGTTGCCCGCGGTGCGTGCATGTTCCAGACTCGGAAGCGATCACTAGGTACGTGATCTGGCGCAGAAAGGCCGCCCTGCAGCAGTAAATGTATGGTGGGCGGTCTGCAAGTGGTTAAATTTTAGTATGCTTTGTGTATTTCTTCCTGATCTATGCAGTAATCCACAGTGATACTTTACCTCTGTGCAGGAGCTTCCTGTTATGAAGACAGATCACTGCTGCTCTATTTCCTTGTGCAGAGTGACTGGTCTTATCTCCACCCCCTTCTGCAGTTTTCTGCAGGCAGTCTGTAGTGGGTGGGCCCTGTTGGGCCCCTTCCACAGCTCTGCTCTCTGTACAGCCTCGTAATTATGTCATTCTTATTTTAAGGTCATTTCTGAGTGTGCAAAGGCATTTGGTGCGCACAAAATAGATTTATATCAGCTGTTGCTATTGGAGAATTATATCGAATAAACGTTTTTCTGCCCAGAGTTTAGCGTTAAACTTTCATACGTTTCCAGCTTTAACAGATTCCTTTATCCACACTAAACAGCGCAGATGGAAGAATCATCCTGCTTGCAGAATATCGGAACAGCAGCTGCATTTGTTTGCATACAGCTACTGTTCGGCTTAAAGTTTTCCAGCAGGCCTCTTCGACAAAAAGTTGATCGAACAGTTGACTTTTTGGCGAATGTAGCGAGGACAGCAGAGACACCCACTGAGCGAATTTTGGCCCATTCTTCAGGAGCTAGCCAAAAATTGCTCAATGTATGACCAGCTTAATTATAGAGCTAAAGGTGCTCTGCCCCGTCCCATGGTTTCCATACTGATGGGCCAATTGGAAAGCTTGGTAAAAAGTTGTTAATTCCTTGATATAAATTTGGTACCAGCGGTAGCACCTACTCACATTACTTTTTCTCCCTACTTTGTTTCCATGTGTTTGTATGCTCAGGTGGGCCAAGCTTACGTGTTTGTGTGACAACTGTCATTTAAATAAGCTTTGATGCTTTTCACTTTTGATTGCAAATAGACTTAACCTTTGAATCTCAGAGGGTAATATACTGACCAGTGTACACTTTGTGGGAACTGGGGATTTCCCAAGAAAGAAGTGTCATTTGTGGTGTTTGCTGCACATGTACACAAGCACCTTTGTAAATTACAAGTGTGCATTCGTAAACAGAATTTGGAAGCTGGACTGTCTGCAAACATGCAACACCGGTTTAATGTCCATAGCCAGCTTCAACTCCTACCAATCCATCCCTTTTTCCATTTAATGTTTTATTCAATATGGCAGCAGAACTGAGACATAGCTTAAAGTGATATTAAAGGTTTGGGTTTTTTCTTTTTTTTTTTAATAAACATGTTATACTTACCTGCTGTGTGCAATAGTTTTGCACAGAGCAGCCCCCGATCCTCCTCTTCTCGGGTCCCCCGCTGGCGCTCCTGGCTCCTCCCCCTTCAAGAATGCCCCAAATAGCAAGCTGTTTGCTACAGGGGCATTGGTGCATGCTCGCTCCCGAGCCCTGCTCTATGAGTGCATAGGACACATATTGGTTGATTTACAAAAGACTGTGCACTCTGCAAGAGCAGTTGCTCCAGAGCTTAGCAAATAAGCATAAGCTCTGCTGACTTCCATCATCCAACCGTGTGTTAGCAAAAATGCTGTTTTTTTTTTATTTTCCCTGCATGTGATTGGGTATTTTTTGCAAAGTGAAGCTTTACCCCATTTACTAAACTCTGCAGCAACTTACGAAGTGCACAGTCTTGCCTTTAGGAAATCAACCCCATGGAGCCACGGCTCAGCCTCGCTCCCTCCTCATTGGCTTACTGGCTGTGATTTGAAGCAGTGGGAGCCAATAGCTCAGTCAATAAGGAGAGAGACCCTGGACAGCCAAGATTCCCATGCACATCGCTGGATCGAGAGGGGGCTCACCCAGGTGAGTATTAGGGGGGCTGTGGGGGGGCAGCACACAGAAGGTTTTTGACCTTCATGCATACAATGCATGAAGGTCAAAAACCTTCAGCGTTTACAACCACTTTAAAGAGTTGTTCACCTTTACCAAAAAAAAACCCAAAACTGCCTATGCAGGTAAGGGGTGCCTGTAGATAAAAACAAACTGAGCAGATCTGACTAAAGTTGGGCAGTGTATTTATTATAGCTGCAGGCCATTTACGTACCTCCCAAAGCCTGGAGATGGCACCAACCTGTCCTGCCTTGTTGCTAAGACACTGTTGATGAATACTGCTCACCTCCACTATTACAGGAGCGAGCTCTCAAACCCCACTACCACTGAGCTCAGAGCTTCTGCGATGGAGAAGGAAGAATGTATGTGAGGGAGTTTGAATCGGCTGTGAGTTTCTTGTCATATTTTGAGTAGTCACCAGAATAGGAATAGAGGGGAAATAGAGGGAATAGGGGAATAGAGGGGAAATCTTCCAATGGGGACACTAGTTCTGGTGACCCTGATGATGTCATCTCACTTCCTGTTGAGACCGTGGGTAAGGACGGGAAATCTCCTTAATGGGGCACAAATGGCAAAAAAACTAAGACCGTTATAACCTTACTGTACTCTATCCAAAAAAGGTTCAGCCTTTAGTTCTACTTTAAGAATATTGTAAACAGCGAGGCATGATGGAAAACATACTGAAAAAATAGATTTAGGGTTTACCTATACTTTATTACTTAGAACCTTTCAACTCACAATCTGTTATATCCACAAGACAGTTCACACAATGAATTCCTTGTGGTGTGTGAATAACAGTAACGCTTGGTTAATTTTAAATGAGATTCTGAAGACCATCCTGATTAATTCTCTCTCCTGCAGGTAGCCTCTATCTATAAAGACCCAAGCATCGGTAATTTAATCAATATCGCCATAGTAAAATTAGCTGTCGTCCATGATGAACAGGTATGATGTTTCCTTGTGTGGTTTTTGGCATGAAAAACTGTTCACAAGCTTTTAATAGACTATTCTTTGTCTTTATCCCTACTAGGAGGGTCCAACCATTTCTTATAATGCTCAAACTACATTAAAAAACTTCTGCATATGGCAACAATCCCAGAACTACCCCGATGACAGCCATCCCTCACACCACGATACAGCGGTACTCATCACAAGGTGGGAACATTTTTTATGTGTCTGTACAAATTAAAAAGCCTATTGCATTTTGATTATCTCCCTTACATTGTGTTAGTATGTTAATAAATTATATTATTAAAGGTAATAACTGTCATGAATATGATAACAACAAATTTGTCAGCCATTTTGAATGTTAATGTTATACTATGTACAGCAGGGGTTTCCAAACTTTCTAAACAAAGGGCTAGTTTACTGCCCTTCAAACTTTAGGGGGGCCAGACTGTGGCTAGGGGGAGCAAAAAATGTCCTGGTGTTAGTGGGAGTAAACAGTGCCCCATCTTTGGTTTTGGGGGGAGGAATAGTGCCTGATCATTGGTGTCAGTGGGATGAATAGTGCCCGATCATTGGTGTCAGTGGGAGGAATAGTGCCCCATCATTTGTGTCAGTGGGAGGAATAGTGCCCCCATCATTGGTATCAGTGGGAGGAAAAGTGCCCAATCTTTGATGTCAGTGGGAGGAATAGTGCTCAATCATTGGTTTCAGTGAGAGGAATAATACCCCATTGTTGGTGTGAGTGGGATAAATTGTGCCCCATCATTGCTGTCAGTGGAAGGAATAGTGCCCCATCATTAGTATTAATGAGCAGACTAGTGCACCATTATTTGTGTCACTAGGAGGAATACAGTGGCAGGAACTATTCCCCACTGTAGCTGACAGTGGGGTAAATAACGCCCCAAGCAAGCAAAGGGCTGCAATTGGAGACCATGTACAGCTTGACCATATAGCCTACAATATGATTATACAAGAGTCCTCAGAAGCCCATACAGATTAAAATCTAATTATACCATTTCTTTGGGACCATTCACACAGGTGGCCACTGACAAGAATCTGCAATTCCTGCTGGTGGAATGCACGCAGTGTATGTGAACAGCCTGCAGCGGACTGGCCAGATGTGTACCCTGTACTAATCAATGGCCAGCACCATTTATTTTCACCTGTAATTACTCATATGAGTAGTTGCATGTGATCAGAGAATCTGTCTGATCTTGGTGGTAGACAGTTTTGATACACAAACGGCATTTATGACCACATACACAGATAGGTGCTTTGTTCAGAAGCAGATAAATGCCACCAATCTGTCTCATTCACCAGTCTAAATGAGGCCCTTATAGGTCTACCAACAACTATTAGGTAAGTCCAAGGGCCCCTTTACATCACATAGTTGTTGGTAAATCTAACAACATGCTTACAGAGATTTTAAAATCAAATTGTAATGTGTATGGCCAGCCTAAAGTAAACTGTGCTTTCCTTATGAAGTACAAAATAACAGGTCAACTTAATTGCCCAACCCTTCTTGTTTCTATCTACCTTCCCTTTGTTCCCCTACCACCTTATTACATATCACCAACTCAGAAAGTGACCGAGGCATAGGAACAGCATGACAGCCAGGCAACTAGCAATTACAGAACTCGGTAATGGCAGCACAGCCAGCACTTATATAATGAAGGATTTACCTTACAGGAAAAGTTCACCTTTGGGAGCATATTACACGTTACACCCATATTTAAGGTGTAACATGTAACATGTTCCAGCAGTCCCCCTCTGTGCACCCCCCCTCCCTTCCCCATTCTCCTCTTGTGACAGTGGGTGGGGGCTCTTCTCCACACACCCGCTGCCACAATTTAAATATTGCAGGGCTCTGCCCATACAGCCGTGTCATTCATTCACAGCAATCTGTGAATGAATGGACTACATGTATCGTCTTCCATCGCAACAGACAGTTCTGTAGTTCTCAATGAACTGTGAGGGTGCTGGTGAACGCTCTTGTAGTTCATTGATTTTCCTTTTCTTCAGTAACTGTCTGCCCATGCATAATATAGAGGCAGACAGCCATACCGAGAGTCTGCGGGAGCTTTATGCTGCAATGCTTTTCAGGCTTCTGCTGGAAAAAATAATAAATGCACATTTTTTTCTCTGCAGAAATATGTTCACTTCTTATTTTTTTCCCAAAATGTGAACTTAGCCTTTAAAGTGGTATTAAAACCCAAAAGCAAACGTATTATATTGCAGCCTATTATTTCTTAGAATACACTTCTTTTTAGGCTCCCTTTCTTCTATTTTCATCTGGTGATCTGGCCAGAAAGTCTCTTGTCTTTCAAAAGTACAAGCTCTCCAACAGTATGTATCATTTACAAAGATGGGGCAAACCAATTAATACTAGCAACGGTGCTTATAATAATCAGCTTTTATTTATTTATGTAAAACCTTTATCCCAAACAGAAAACAAAATGTTTTTTGTAACTGCTTATAAAGTGTCAACTTGAGTTTGGCTTCAATTTGTTAGTGTATTTAAATTTCCTAGTACATCTAACACTCCCCTCTTCCCAGACTGACAAAGCTGCTGTTCAGAGGTCACCCTGTGCTCTTTCATCTAGAGTGTATTCTCTTTAGACACTGCTATAAATGACATTGTTTGATGTCATCAGTCATGGTGATGCCATAGTGTGTGTGCTTGTAGCCTCTGCACATTGATGTTGGCCACTTGGAGATCCGATCGTTCACTTCTCTTGCAAGCTCCTCAGAGTTCAATGTACCCTGTGTGTGCCACCTGATCTGGGGAGATCAGCTGACGGCATACGTGCCATGAGAGCAAGCAGAGTGCTTATAAGTTCAAACTCTTCAACAGGCTGGCAGTGATGACATATCCAGGTGTTCTGGTACTACAAGCCTTCACTGCTATTCACATCATTTACTCCTGAGGAGGACAGCAGTAAAATTATAGTTTAAAGAGAACAGAGAAGGTACAGTTTATTTTCTGCTGATGTGGCTCTGCTTTTCAGATTTCTCAAAGGTGGAGAAGCAAAATCTGATCTAAATGAAGTGAGCGATTAGTTTAACACACTGTCAGGGGCACATTTTTCATTTAGTGAAACTTACGTCAACTTGTTAATCCCGCAGCTGAGGTAGTGTTCCTCTGCAAGGATCTGAGATGTGCACAAATAAAATACTGCTTTATGAATTAAGATTTAATGCATGGAAAAGTCTGGTATGTGGAAATAAAGTATGTAATCCTTAGCCACTACCCCCAGCAAATGGAAATAACAGAAAATACAGTAGAAGACAGAAAAAAAAAGATTTAGGAAGGCAGTGATGGCCTAAATTGGAATTAAGTCATGCATTACATTTTTACATGCAAAATTCTGAAACTGTTAAAGTGAATCAGTCCTGAAGTAAAATGCCTGTTAAGAAGCACTAGATCAGTGTTCTCCAAACTGCAGCCCTTGGATGTGGCCCTTTGTTTCCTTTTATCTAGCCCTTGAGGCTTTTATCCAGCCCTTGAGGCATTATTCCTGCCACTGACACCAACAATGGGGCATAATTCCTACGACTGACACCAACAATGGGGCACTATTCCATCCACTGATGGGGCATAATTCTTTCCACGGACAACAAAAATATGGCATTATTCCACCCACTGACACCAACCGTTTCTCCCCCTAATACCAAAGTTCAGGCATTGTTTACTCCCACTGGGAACAGTCCAGACCCCCTAAAGTCTGAAGGACAGTAAACTGGCCTTTTCTTTAGAAAGTTTGGAGACCCCTGCACTAGATTAAGGTTGCCAGTCCATTTGTCAGGTTGCATGCTAATTCTGGATCAGCTGGAACTGATGGGCAGCCCACGAGATAAAGAGCTTCCATTTGAGGCTTGTAACAGGTCCCATAAAGAAGCGATTCTGCGTCCTGACAAGGCCACTTCATTCTACTCCCACGTCATTTAAAAAAAAATCCAAACCATACCCAAGCATACATATATTGAGATCAACAAAATGAGTCAGAAGGGTGGATGCACCCGTTATCATTTCAAAGCTCATGTGACTATTTGGTTCTGAGCCATTGTTCAACCGTTCGGTTCCTAAGAAAATATTGATATACCACAACTTATTATTAAGGTACCCTAGAACTATTGGTTCATGCCAGAGTATGGTTGACTCTGATATGAGCTTTATTTTCCATGTACATGACAATTTTAGACAACATACCATAGTTCAAGGCAACCTACCACCCACAGTTTTAATGGTGGTAATAGAAATTGTTGGTTTAGGTTGCACTGACCCATTTGGACGTAGTGGAAAAACATCTAGTTGAAAATAGTTGAAAATTGTTGTTTTTTTGACCAGCAGAACCTGCTGTACCCACCATTAGTGAGTGCAGTGCAGGAGATAAGGTTTTCCATAACCCTCTGGGGGCGCACCTGCCCTATAACGATGGAGAGGCTTTTAAGATGGAGGTTTTTTAAGAAAACACAGAATGCCCCACTTTCCTCCTTCAGGATACTTTCAGATATCCGAATATTGAAGGAGTGATCCATTATTTGTGTCCAACTCCTTTTCACCCCATTCATAAGGATAGTGTATAATTTCAGTGACTTGACAGCCTGAAGTGATCCTTTTCGCGACCTATCTACACTGGACTCCCATGTCCGCTCTTGGGCTGTGCAGCTACTACTGGCTGCCACAGGTGCCCACACTACTAGGGAAGAAATGCCGCAATTGCGATTCCTTACTTTCATTAATACTGGTAAACTGATAAAATACTGACCTGGTGGCAATCCTATGTACCTACTGCTACAGGAGGGATTTGGCCATTTTCTAGTACTACATTATAGTCACAGTACAAGTGAATATTAAAAAAAGGACACTAGTCTATGAATGCAGATATTGTGCTGTAGACTCAAACAGGAGCTGTTGGAGCCTGGCTACTCAATAATTCTAGTATGATACTAGTAGTAGTTCTATCTTAGTATTAGAGAGAGAAACTATACTTTTTGATATTATGGTATCAAAAAGTATACACAGTATATTCAAATATAATTTAGTATCATGGCCTTTATGATTAAAGTGACTTTGTTTCAAAAATCAATGTCAGAATTAGAGCTACTTACTTGAGCCACCAAAGACCACTCCAGTTAGGAGAAATTACCCCTATCACGGAAGTCTCTACAGAAATCCAACTTTCGGGAGTGTCAATCTCCTATGTCCCTTTCTGTTCTCAGTGACTTTTTCCACCAACCCGTACATCACTAAAAAACACAATAGTGACGTAAAGGTTGGCATGAGGAACCATTGAGTTCAGTGGAAGACACAACAGACAGATATTCTAAGATGTGTTGGATTTTAAAGAGATTTTTAGGGACGATTCCTCTTTATTAGAGCAGCAGTCAGTGGTGTGAGCAGCAGAAAATTGGGTGATTCGTTTCTTCCTTTCAGGTGAACCTTTTATTCTAGCATTTAAATTTGTGGTATGCCCCATACACACGGTCGGATTTTCCGATGGAAAATGTCCGATTGGAGCGTGTTGTCGGAAATTCCGACCGTGTGTGGGCTCCATCGGACATTTTCCATCGGATTTTCCGACACACAAAGTTGGAGAGCAGGAGATAAAATTTTCCGACAACAAAATCCGTTGTCGGAAATTCCGATCGTGTGTACACAAATCCGACGGACAAAGTGCCACGCATGCTCAGAATAAATAAAGAGATGAAAGCTATTGGCCACTGCCCCGTTTATAGTCCCGACGTACGTGTTTTACATCACCGCGTTCAGAACGATCGGATTTTCCGACAACTTTGTGTGAACGTGTGTATGCAAGACAAGTTTGAGCCAACATCCGTCGGAAAAAATCCTAGGATTTTGTTGTCGGAATGTCCGAACAAAGTCCGACCGTGTGTACGCCCTAGTAGAGTTGCTTTATACCAAATTAATGGAAACCATACTAATTTGGTCATGCTTTTACATTTTACCCCAAATGCTGTGGGCACTGTTATCACCTTAGAAAATGCTCTCTGATTGACCATCTATAGTTCAAAGCCTTCTCTCAATGGACAAACAGGCGTGCCCCTAGCAGGGTTTAGTATAATCCTATCTTCTCACTCTGCTGCCCTCTGAAAAGCCTCAAATACATTTCTTTAACAGCAAAATCATTATAGTGCTGCTTGACTTTTCAACCTCCATCTTACCAGCAGCTTCATTTCTGACACCTTTAGCCTTTTAAAAAGATAACTCGGTACAGTACAAAATGATTTCTTGCTGTGTTCAGAAGATACTGTACACTTATTCATTTTGCTCTGAGCTAAAAATGCCCAATGCTATGGTTTTCTAGATATATGTTTATGAAGCAGGGTGTGCTGGGCCTTCTGCATTGTTAGGCCCTAGAACAACGATATGGTCTGCAATGTCTGTATGAGCATATGTATGTCAGCAACGGCCCTAAATGAAAGGTACATGATTATTTATTTCATTTGTGTAATTGTGTTTTTTGTGTTTGTGCTTTTTTTATGTCCTTTTGTACTTTTTAAATAAACACATACTTTGCATTCAGACAGGATATTTGCAGAGCCCATGAGAAATGTGATACATTAGGTAAGACATGTCTTTATTTTATTGCAATAATATTAGTAGGAGTGGCTGGTCAGAGACTTGAAGTCTATGAAATACAGTAACACTAAACTCCGCTTGAAAAAAACCATTCTATTTATTTATGTTGTAACGTGCTGCGTAAACTGTTGGCGTATTTCTCAGTACTACTTTCATTATACATCCTAGACATAATGCTCTGGTTTTCGTTATTGTATGTACACATCACACATTATCGCTTTTAAACCACGCCTCTTGCACTACTTAGTCACACCCAGTTCTTGCCACGGCACATGCCAGTTCCTTGTCACCCTATAAACATCTCTGGTGTTGCCTATAGAACAGGGATATGCAATTAGCGGACCTCCAGCTGTTGCAGAACTACAAGTCCCATGAGGCATAGCAAGACTCTGACAGCCACAAGCATGATACACAGAGGCATGATGGGACTTGTAGTTTTGCAACAGCTGGAGGTCCGCTAATTGCATATCCCTGCTCTAGAGGCTGGTCACTCTGATTTATTTGGAATTTGGTTGGTGTGGGTGAATTTCATATAGAATTTTTTAATATGATATTTATGTTTAATACAATTTTCATAAAATATTTATAACAAATATGTTATTGATGTATATGAGGCTAGTGAAGGAAAAATCCATAGTGGTGGTAATTGTGCCAATCAAATTCCACCTTTTTTGAACCCTAAAGTGAACTGATGCCCAGTTCCTGCATACCAAAGTATTTACATACTCTGAACAAGCAGTAAAAGCACAAGGCCTCATTCATAGTTACATTGGGGTTTATTTACTAAAGGCAAATCCACTTTGAACTTGAAAGTGCACTTGTAAGTGCAGTCGCTGTAGATCTGAGGGAAAGCTCTGAAATGAGGGGAAGCTCTGCTGATTTTATCATTCAATCATGTACAAACAAAAATGCTGTTTTTTTATTTTCCTTGCATGTCCCCTTCAGATCTACAGTGACTGCACTTCCAAGTGCACTTGTAGTGCAAAGTGGTAAATAACCCCCATAGTCACATAGACCAGTTGAAAAAAGACACAGACCCATCCAGTTCAACCAAAAGAAGGTGGGCAAAAAAAATATACAATCCTATATATAGTACACAATCCTAAACCCAAAATTAATCCAGAGGAAAGAAAAAACCCAATAAAGCTTGATACAATTTGGGGGAAAAAATCCTTCCTGAACCCCCAATAGGCAATAGGATATTCCCCAGATAAACTTTACCTATAAATGTTAGTATCCAGTATATTATGTGTATCTAAGAAAGAATCCAGGCCCTTTTTTAAAACAATCTACTAAGCTTGCCACAGCCAGGACTTGAGGGAGTATATCCCACATCTTCACAGCTCTTACTGCGAAGAAGTATTTCCGTATTTGGAGGTTAAATCTCTTTTCGTCCAGAGAAAAAGAGTGCCCCCTTGTCCTCTGTGATGACCTTAAAGTGAATAGCTCAACACCAAGTTCATTATATGGATCAAGTTCACCATTCATCCCTGTATCTGTAGGCATTGTGAAAAATGTGCAAAGTTTACAACACAGGCATTGAAATCTTCACTCTTTTCCTAATACTTTCTGTTGCACCAGAAACTTGCCAGGCTGTCAGACTTCTAATGTAGAAAACCAGTGAGTTTTTCTAAGCTTTTAGAGCCCATTCACACCATCCCATTGTGACAACATAGCTTAGATGTGTCAGTGAGATGCAGTGCCATTTATATTGAATGGCAGCTCAATGCACCTTGCCAACAGACTTACATTGCATTCTAGAGCAACACACTAACATGTGTTGTGTTGTGCTGCCAAAAATGGCCCCTGCACCATTTTTTGGTGAATTGTGGTGAATTGGCAGCCACTTGATTTTAAACTGGCTACCTAAACGCACCCCAGTGCTGTGAATGAGCCCTTAGAAAATGTCTGAAACCTAACTCTATAGTCTTATTATGATCTTTGAGGATCTTGATTAAAAGCACTTTGAGAGGTTATGGATAGCTTGTTTTAAAGTTAGTTTACTGATAAAATGTAAATAGTTTAAAGCTGAACTCTGAGGACCAAAAACCTTTACCCTTACAGTGGGGAGGGGGACACTCTGCAAGGGTAAAGGTTTTTGGTAAATGCACGCTTGGCCTAGGGGATAATGAATAAGGTGATAAACTTGCCTTATTTCTCCTTTTCTGGCGACCAGTCCCCTGAAACATATTCTCTTCGCTGCCTGACCAGTTCGCAGCTCTCCAATGTCGTCCTGCATTGTAGGGGATGATGTCTCAGAGCAGCAACCAGACAGGCAGCGAGGAGAAGAGGCCATGCACTATATGGAAATAGACAGAGAAGAGGTCCTGAATTGTATGGGAATAGACAGAGAAGAGGTCTTGAATTGGATGGGAATAGTCAGAGAAGAGGTCCTGAATTGTATGGGAATAGACGGAGAAGAGGTCTTGAATTGGATGGGAATAGTCAGAGAAGAGGTCCTGAATTGTATGGGAATATACGGAGAAGAGGTCTTGAATTGGATGGGAATAGTCAGAGAAGAGGTACTGAATTGTATGGGAATATACGGAGAAGAGGTCTTGAATTGGATGGGAATAGTCATAGAAGAGGTCCTGAATTGTATGGGAATAGACAGACAAGCCAGGGGACAGTGCTGGCTGCCAGGGAAGCTAGGAAGTAAGTAGTATATCACCTTATTCATTATCCTGTAGGTGAAACAAGCAGTTAACCTTTGTATTCTGGAGAGGGACCCACGCAAAGTAAAGATTTTTTGACCCTGGAGTTCAGCTTTAATAAATATATTCTGGGCACAGGACCTGAACTCAACGTGAAGATTGGCTGTGATATAGGGAACATCTAATGGTTCACGTTTGTATGTATATATATATATATATATATATATGTGTGTGTGTGTATATATATATATATATATACACACACAGTATTTATAAAAGAGTCGCATTACTGAAAACCGGGCACCAAAAGTGCTGTTTACAATAATCATTCTAATTGCTTGAAATCCTTTTTTTTTCACTAGAGTGTCTCTATATCTCATTATGGCAACATGGCTGTAAATAAGTAGTGTAAGTAGTGTGAACATATACCTTGTACTTACCAGCCTTTGTCCCTTTCAGGCCTAGCAGAGCTGGGTACAGTATGTGACCCATACAGGAGCTGTTCCATAAGCGAAGACAACGGATTGAGCACAGCATTTACCATAGCACATGAGCTTGGACACGTGTATGTTTGATGTAAATATACTTGTCTTCAAAAAAAATCTTATCCTTTACCTGTTTTAAGTCCCCCTAGCAACCTTTTCCAGTATAAACTTTTTTTGTTTTGATAGAGCATGCCATTTTTTGTTCTCTTTTTTTTTTTATTTTGCTGTCTGTGCTGTTGAAGAGATTTTCCTTCACTGCCTGTACCGCAGACACAATAGGAGGTGAGAGGAACGTGAAAACAAATCCTCACTTGGGCTGTGGTCACAGCAGTGGGTATCACTATTGGAAGATTTCCCCTTTGTTCCAGTTGTACAATTTTGGATTCATATTAAAAGCTACTTTCTTATTTGCTTAGAATACCAAACAAGAAAAAGTTCCCTGAATTGTAGAGAGCCTTTTGACTCCTCTCAGCATTTTGAGGTTTGTTACTGCCCTTCATATCTTGTTGCCCTAGACACTGGCCAGCCAGTGCAGCCATGACAACTTGCCATTGACAAGGATCACTAGGACCCCCATACTTTCTCCTATGGTGTTGTTCCTTCATTGGCCAGGCTAGCTATACTTCAGTCTACAAGGTTTAGTACATTCACTCATGTGGCGTGACCCTAAAATATTTAGGAATGAGGGCTTAATATCACCCTTTTAAAATACCCTGTAGTCTACCTGCAGGGACTCTGCCCTAAATACAGGTCGGAGCCACTGTACTAACCATGCAAGGTTAGTTCAGCGATCTCCCCCACTGAGCTGCTGTGTTCTGGCAGGGGGACAGCTGTAATCAGCCTGAGTATGTATGTATGTTTACATTTTTCTAGGCTCTGCTGGTTCTCCTAAGCTCAGTGTGTTGATTGCTTATGCCTGTTACTATTGAGGATGTTCCAGTTATCAGGGTAGGAAGGACAATGTCTACTTTATGATTATATATGATCCAACCAATCCAAAGTTCTTGTTTAGAGGCATAGTTTGAGAAGGTGGTAAATATTTTGAGCATTTTTCCAAAGGGTTCTGTCCCTCCTGGGCATCTGCCTGAAGAGAATGTCTGCATTAAAAGGATCTTTACTTGGGCCTTGCCTCACTCTAGGGCATGTGCCAGAGGCCCAAGGACTTTAATCTACGCCTACTGGAGTGTATATTTAGAGGGAGCTGGGCTACAGGAGGTCTGCTTTGAAGGAGCATCTGTAAATAAACTTCTTAGTGAAGGGTTTCGCAGAAGCTTAAAGCTACTGCTGGACATTGTAAGAAGTATTGATCGCCCATCAATTAAAGACCTAATTAATAGACCTTTCCTCTTCTGGTAGTTTTAATTATTGTCCATGCTGGCACAGCTTCTCTGCCCCTTCCATCACCTGCCTACAATAACCTTCATGTAGTTGCCAGGGGGTGACAAGGTCACTTTAAAAATGATCTTCACCTACCCTCAGGTGAGGGGAAAAGACTAACTCTTAAATATTATTTTAGTCCGCAAAACAACTGCTTTAACATTGTGTTGGTGATACATACTATTTTTTAACATGTAACTTTTTCCCTCTGTTTATTGTTAGATTTAACATGCCACATGATGATAGTAATAAATGCAAGGAGGAAGGTGGCAAAAATCAGCAAAATGTCATGGCTCCAACCCTCAATTTTTACACCAACCCCTGGATGTGGTCAAAGTGCAGCCGAAAGTATATAACACAATTTCTGGAGTAAGTTCTGGAAAACGCTATATGTATGTAAAAGAAGGGTGCTTCCCATAAGGTTTAAAGGAACATGCCCAAGCAGAAATATTTTTTTAAACTTAAGAAGGTCATAATCTATCCTTCTGTTAAGCCCTTCCAATGTTTACTGTTTCTAAACGTTCAGAATTGTCCTTGTATATAGATATTTACACTCCCTGGGTTACTGGCCTGAGTGTCTGTTGAGTGACGTGGGTGTCTGTTATTCTAATCAGGACTCCCACAAAGTCCCTTTTGCATGAAAACATTTCTTTAAGTCTAATAAATTATTACACACGCTGAATTCTGTAATAAAACAAAGTAATCTCCTTCTTTTGGCAACTCTTGCTGAGCATTCCATGTCCGTAGACATGGGGTAACCAGGGTAACCAGTGGTCTCATGCTGGCATACGGTTTTCTAATTGGACATTGTGTTCTGGTATGACAGTGTGAAGGGATACCTGGATAGGCCCAGAAAACCAGGCCTCAGCCAAGTACCACAGATGATTCACCCCTGCTATTCTTCAAGTGACAACTGCACAGCATGCAGGGTACTTAAATATGCCTGTGTTGTTGTAGTACAGTGAAATCAATAAAATTCCATTTTATATATATATATATATATATATATATATAGATATATATATATATATATAGATATATATATATATATATATATATACATGTGTGTATATATTTATATATGTGTGTATATATATATATTATTGTGCAAAGGTTTTAGGCAGGTGCTGTAAATGAAGAATGCTTTCAGAAATAGAAGTTTATTTAAATCAAATCAATATTTGGTGTGACCACCCTTTGCCTTCCAAACAGCATCAATTCTTCTAGGTACACTTGCACGCAGTTTTTGAAGGATCTCGGCGGGTAGGTTGTTCTAAACATCTTGGAGAACTAGCCACAGATCTTTTGTGGATGTAGGCTGCCTGAAATCCTTCTGTCTCTTCATGTAATCCCAGATGGTGGGATTACATGATGTTGATGATGTTGAGATCAGGGCTGTGTGGGGGCAAAACCAGCACTTCGAAGACTCCTTGTTCTTCTTTTCACTGAAGATAGTTCCCTGATGGTATGGCATGATGGATAAATATCCGCCTGTATCTGTCCCTGAAGCCCTTTTGAATATTATTTATATGCTCGTTAATCCTCATTTAATGCCCTAGTGGTCCTGCCCATGTATTGAATTTTGCCTGGGCACTTTTAAAGGTATAACACACCTTTAGTATTGCATGAGATAAAATGCTCAATATTATATGACTTGAAGGTTGCCTGTGAGGAGAAAGATTTGGTTCTACAGGTTTGTCCACCAATAGTTTGGTGATCTCGAAGGGTTTGTGTTTTTCTGAATAGGATATGAGGACAATCTGCTAAGATAAGTCCTAAGACCCTATCATTTTTTAAGACTCTCTAGTGTTTTGAAAAGTTTTGTTTAATAATCCATGATGATTGTAAAGGTGGTAATGAATGACAGTTGGTGGTCATTGTTCTCATTAGGGTATCAAGGTTTATTTGCTAGAAGAGAGACCCTATCCTTTGAGTTGTCTTGTCACTATAGTCAAAAGCAAATGAATCGAACAAGCGTTCCAAAAACAAAAATTTTCAAACTAAATTCTACTGTTGTATTGCTAGCTTAAAACCCAACTCTAGAAAACTTGAAAATTCTCCCTTGCAGTGGTGTTGCGCCCGCAATGCAGGAGGTTACCTGCTCACTTTGGTCTAGGGGACATAGAAAAGAATAAAACTTCCTAGATCCTCTGCTACTCCATGAAGCTAGACGGTCCTCACAGCATTTTCTCCCCTCCGTGATTCAGCAGTAAGGAGTCCTGACATTATCAAGAACAATGCAGGGTCCATAGTTCACTGCTGGAGCATATTGGAGCACTTCTCTGCCAGGGGAGCAATCGGGTAAATAAAAGTGCTTTTACTCTCCCCTAGACATAAACAAGCAGTCATTTCTTGCAGTGTGGGCACAGCCCCACTGCAAGGAGGAATTTTCAGATTTCCCGGAGTTGGGCTTTAACACTAATTGCTACATGGGGTGACGTAATGAGCTATTGCCATCAAAAACTACCACTCCTGCATCAAGATCTCATGGCCCTGAAGTTTCAGCAGAGTGAACTTCTCATCCAAAATGTAAAGGTCTCCCAGTCACACTTCACTTCAACTCACTTTATACTTTAGTAAATTAGGCCCCATTAGTCTGGAGATGTTATCAAGTCTATGGAATGAGGTTGTGCAGTACTGACTCTGTCGCTTCCCTTTCAGCACAGGATATGGGGAATGTCTGCTTGATGAACCTGTCTCAAGAGCGTACTCTTTACCTCAACAAATGCCTGGTGTCCTATACAATGTCAACAAGCAATGTGAGTTAATATTTGGGCCGGGATCGCAAGTTTGCCCATATATGGTTAGTACTTCTATATTCTGGGATTATTATTGTGTGAATGAGTTTCAAACTTGAAGGGTTTCTGTAGGTAAAATATAAAGTAGATTGCCGAGTGCTAATGTTACGGCCAGAGATGTGTGTTTTTCTCATTAGTGCCTATTTATTAACTGTTTACACAGCTCTCACACCTGTTAATCAAATTGCTGGGCACCTATCCTGCTAGCCTGGTCACTGGCAATATTACAGTGTAACACAATCATGAGTGAGAGGAAGTGTGTGAAGAGAAGGCTGTCAGTGCATAGCATAGCCTTATTTAAAGTACAACTAAAGGCTTCAGTACGACAGGCTAAACAAGTCCCAAATCCAGTTACTATGTGATTAACGAGCCTCATATAGTAAACCAAAGCTTATGTCATCTTACCTGCCTGAGCCAAATCCTCCTTCATTGTGTCTCACACACCCCCCTCATAGACGCTGCAGATCACAGTAGAAAGATTTTAGCACCAGAGGTAGTGCTTCCAATTCAGAAAACAGTGGGCAGAACTGCGAGGTGGTCAGGGGCTGATTGAAGAACTACAGGCTTGTGGATCTTCATTGGAAATGCTGATAGCCATACTCCCAGCAACATGTTTTCATCCAACCATAGTGCAAGCAGGCAGAGCCTACATGAGAGTGATAACTCTGCTCTGAATTTGGGAGCAATGCAGCAGTGTTGCCACCTCATCACAGGAAGCTGCATTGGGTGGACTTCACTCAGGAGCATCAGTTATTTGTGGCACTTAACAGGGTGACTAAGAGAAAACCAAAAGTGTAGATGCTCTTATAATTGAGTGGCACAGCACATATTTTTAAAGGGAGGCCATAGTCTACCTTTAATTAAATATGTCAGCCAATTTACAGCATTGTAGTTAAAACTTGAAAAGGCCTGCCTAAACTAGACACATTAGGGTGCCAGTTTTAGATTTCTTAGATAGAAATTCCACCCTTTGTTTCCTCTTTGCATCTAAATCTACATTGTTACTAGGGGACTGGCATTAGGACTACATCCCACAAATTGCCATGAACTTCTCATCCAAATTTTAAAGGGCTCCCAGGCACACTTCACTTCAACTCACTTTATACTTTAGTAAATTAGGCCCCATTAATCTGGAGATTTTATCAAGTCTATGGAGTGAGTGATGCTCCTGAGTGAAGCCCACCCAATGCAGCTTCATGTAATGGGGTGGCAACAATGCTGTATTGCTCCAAAATTAAGAGCAGAGTTGCCACTCTCATGTAAGCTGTGCCTGCTTGCACTATGGTTGGATGAAAAAATGTTGCTGGTAGTATGGCTATTATTATCCAAAGAGGATGCTCTATTGGTCACTATGGCAGTTATCAGGCAGGGGTTGGTAGTTGAATAGAAGAATAAATGGCTACACATCAATAGAAATCCAAATGCCGTTTATTGATCACCAAAATGACATCAAAGGACACCAACACAGAAGTCTTGTAGTCGCGTTTTGCACAGTACAATTGTGCTTAATCAATACCCTGGAGTTGATAGTTGTCAGGGCTTAGTCCTGAAGTCAGAGAGCTCAGGCCCCTAATAATAAAGTGAAACTATTTTTAGGAAGGCACACACAGAAGGATCTTCTGTCCGGTACATTGGCCTACAAACCGCAAAATGCGACAAAGCCGCAGCAAATACATGCCAAGATTTGGCCGCATTTTGTGCTTTCCCGTAGTCAACGATGAAAACGTTCCTATCCTGAATGCAATGCTTCAGCATTCAGGAGAGGGAGGTTGAAGCTCACCTAAACACGGCAGCTTCTAAACTCTGCTTAAAGCTTTTGTGTACATGGACACATAAGTTTTTAAGGAGTTGAGTTTAGGAGCTTTGGCAAAAAAAATGCCAAAAGTTCCTAAACTCAAGTTTAGGAGCTGCTAGTGTAGGCTAGTGTACATACCAGTTAGCAAGCAATTGTGCTGCAAGTTTGAAAATGACTTGCTAAGCTATTGCTAATATTACCAGGCCTCACAAGTTTGTTGCACAATTGCAACAAGTCCACATTGCATAACCCCAGATCAACTTTCTTTGCAAACATTCTACAATTCTGCTGCAAGTTCTGGTTCTGTTATGTTGTGCAATAGTCATCCCACCACAGGGGTCACTGTGGCTAAATTTTCATGCTGTAGATTTGCAGAGCTCTTGCTGTAGACTCACCACTGCAACTTTGCTCTTGCTAGAGACTTGCCATGCACATTTGCTACAAATTGGAAAAGTGTCAACTACAACTTGCCAGTGAAAATGTGCAGCAAGTTAACAGACTTACAATTCAACACTTCCACAAACTTGTGGCAAGTTATCCTTGCTATCTGTAATGAGGCCTAAAACAGGAAGGATTAGAACCTAGGTCGGGTTTTTACTGCTATTCAGAGCTCCACTAGAGAGATTTAACCTCATGTACTGTCCCAGTGATAATGGTTCCATCAGATAAGAAGTCTCTAACAGCAACACAGAGAGAAACCCTGATGCCGCGTACACACGAGCGGAATTTCCGACAGAAAGAGTCCGATGGGAGCTTTACATCATATATTCCGACCGTGTGTATGCCCCATCAGACTTTTTCTGTCGAAAATTCAGACGGACTTAGATAGAGAACATGTTCTATATTTTTCCGACAAAACAAATTACTATTGGAAAAAGCGCTCATCTGTATGCTGTTCCAACGCACCAAAAACGACGCATGCTCTGAAGCAAGTACTAGACGGAAGCTATTTGCTACGGGCTATTGAACTTCTGTTTTCTTGACCTGTCGTACGTATTGTACGTGACCACGTTCTGGACAGTCGGAATTTGGTGTGACCGTGTGTATGCAAGACAGCTTGAGCGGAAATCCGGCGGAACTCCATCGTAAAAACCTTCAGAGTTTATTTCGACGGCAAAACCAGTCGTGTGTACGGGGCATTAGGAGAAGAGGCCATTGTCAGCATTTTATTGTTGTATGTGTCCCTGTTGCCCATTTTCCTTTACTTACTGTTAAAACCGTTGTCACCATGAGTGTAAATGAGGGGAAATATCGCTAATGGAGCCCCAAATTGCAATAAGAATGACAGATTCTAATCCTTCCTCCCTTTATGCAAAACTAGTAAGAAGTTTGGCTGAACATACATTAAAATAATTTGGCTATTTTATTTGCAACAACTTGATATTTCAAGATGTCAGCGCTGTATCTCTCCATGACACAAACCCTCTACTGTGATATTATCTAAATATGCCAACAAGGAGAATTAACTGTTTAAAATACAGAAAGTCTCCGAGTTACGAACACAATAGGGACTGTAGGTTTGTTCGTAAGTCGAAGTTGTTTGTAAGTTGCAACACTGCATTTGTAAGTGTAACTTCTGGTCGGAACACTGCATTCATAAGTGTAATGTCCGCCTGTGCATGGATGTGGGATGTTCAGGGCGCTTGTTATGTTATCTGGGGCTCTTCTGGCCATGCAGTACATGTAGTACTGCAGTATGGGATGTGTCCGGAGGTATCCAGGACCAGCGTGGCCGGCATTTGAGGGCGTTCGTAAGTAGGAGTCATTCGTAACTCGGGTGTTCGTAACTCGGGGACTGCCTGTATATACACAGACTTTAAAGAAGTATATATAGCATGGAAAGTGTGCAGAGAATTTATGCATGTGACTGTGGGCATGATGTTCATGAACAGATCCAAATGTAAACACTAGAGTGTCTAAAAGATATACCAAGCTGGCGGGGGATTCAAACCCCTGGTGCCCAATCAGAACTTAAAGTGACACTAAACTTCTATTTAAGTATGTATTTCGAACTCAAAAAAGTTAATTCTATTGCTCTCAGCCTCCTCAAAATCTCTTGTTTTTTGCTGCCATGATCTGACTTCCTGAACAACTTCCTGCAGTTTTTCCCCTAGAGATGGGACTTTAAAGGCACAGGTGTGTAACAAGGTAATATAAAATTCAATTTTAATGGTATCAAAAAAGTACATGTAGTAAGACAAAGCTATTTTAAGCTGAAAGTGCTGAGCTAACACATAAAGGGGTAGCAAAATGAGTCATGTATATCATAGCATGAGGCAATGTATAATATATAATAATGGTCTGCGTTCACAGTTCCAACGCGTTTCAGACTCCTAACATCCCAGATAGCAAGGATAACTTGCCACAAATTTGTGGCAGTGTTGAATTGTAAGTCTGTTAATTTGCTGCACATTTTCACTGGCATGTTGTACACCAGAACTGGCAGCAGACTTGCAGAATGTTTGCAAAGAAAGTTGATCTGCAGAAAAAGGCACCAGGCCAAAAGGTGGAGCTATGTGACATGAGCCCCGGGAACACTGGAAGTTCTAATAAAAGCTCTTACATCGGGCAATTCAGCTCTCTGCTGATACGGACAGCTCGCCTCTTCCTTTCCTCTTTTCCCTGGCTGGGAGACTGTGCCAGCGGTGCTCTTATCCTCACTGGGCCCCACTCGGCTGCGGGCCCCATAGCGCCCGCATGGGTCGCTATGGTGGTAGTTACGCCCCTGTGTACCGCCACATGCTTAGCCTACTGCTTTTTGTGGGCACTGTGAGTATCATGTTAACATCTGCTCCATCCATTGCCATTTGGGTTGTCATTTAATGTATGAAAGATGTATAATACATTCTTTATTTTTTAGATTATAGTTATACTAAACTGCATAACAGACTGAAGAAGGAGTCAAGGTCACTCTGAAATGAATTGGAACTGTGAATGCAGACCATTATTATATATTATACATTGCCTCATGCTATGATATACATGATTCATTTTGCTACCCCTTTATGTTTCAGCTCAGCGCTTTTAGCTTAAATTACGTTTTATATTTTTTGTCTTACTACGTGTACTTTTTTGATACTATTAACATTGAATCTTATATTACCTTGTTACATGCCTGTGCCTTTAAATTCTCATCTCCAGGGGAAAAACAGTGTTTTTCATACAGTAAAGGGATGTTGGCCTGTTAAAGCAGATAAAAAAGCAGATAATAACTATCTCCAATTTTTGATAATATGATCTGACTTCCTGTAAGAGGATGGCTAAATTTGTTCTTCATAATCCCACTGTATGCAAGAATGTAGCTGCCCTCTCTTGCTTGCTTCCAAAATGGACTAGGGACTATGGGCTGTAGACTATGGGGTGGCTTACAGAGGAAGTTACAAGGAGGCAGAAAAACTCAATATGAAACAATGTTATGAAAAATAGATTACAGGGCCATTACGTACTGGATGTGTATGTTTTTGGAGAATAAGATTATAGTTTAGTGGCACTTTAATTCGTTTTGCATGCAGTTAGTCTTTAGTCTGAATTAGGAATAGCTTGGACCGGTTGTGTGTATATAGGAGGCATAGCAGGTCACCCAATTTGTCTTTCAGACTCCAGGTACAGTGCATATTTTAAATCTTAGTTCCTAAGTGTTAGTCTGAAGAACATTGTGTTCAACAAGCATTTATTGTGCTCTGAACGCCCTGTGGTTATTACAGGTATTTATACAATATAGCACTGACAATATGCACTTTACATACTGTACATCCACATTAGTCCCTGCCTTCAAGGAGCTTACAATCCAATGTCCTTATCTCACATGTATACATACACTTACTAGGTACAATTTGGACAGGTGCCATTTAACCTACCAGCATGATTTTGGAGTATGGGAGGAAGCTCAGGCAAGCACAGGGAGAACATGCAAACTTCATAACGACGAGGATAACGACTAAGCCACTGCGCTGACCCCTTAAAACCCTTTAATAAGGGGCTTTTCAAATTCAAGTCTGAAAGTGTTAAAGTAGACTTCCATGGAAATAGGAGTTACAATTTAGAGACAGCCTTCCACCCATTCAAATACAAATCATTTAAAATACATTTGAAAGAAATACTTACCTTGGTCCCCAGCTCCAAATTCTTTCTGTGACCCACAGTTTATTTAGTGTGCCGCTTAGGCTCGATCACTATGGGGAGTGGTGTGGGTGATGCTGCAACCACTACAGGAGTACCAACAAGGGATGGAGCTCATCCCAGCTCCTGAAGTCATTGGAAGAGAGGAAAGATTCCTGGTGCTGCACATCCACGTAGTCCTATGGTGGTATGAGAAAGATAACCTCAGCCTGGGCTCCCGCCAGGCCATGCCTCTGACACGTTTCACTCCCTTGAGAGTGAAATACCTTGGGGGCGTGGCCTGGCGGAAGCCCAGGCTGAGGTTGTCTCTTTCATATCACCATAGGACTCCACGGATGTGCAGCATCAGGGATCTTTCCTCTCTTCCTTCCAAATTCTTGAGAGCAACGTCACTATGCTTCTCAGAAGGCCGGGCTCTTGGCATTCATTTAGGATTTCCCAAGAGGCATCAGTGAGGCAAAGTGATGTCACCTACATCTTCTGAAATTGTTTCTAGCTGGGCCTTCATACTTTCCTTCGAAGGATTCTTTTTCCTTGGTTGACATACCAGTCCAGTGGTTTTAGAAGCTCCCAAGCTGAGGACCTAGTATGTAGGTAAGGAGTTCTGTCTTCCTTCTGACTTTCTTGGCTTGGTGCTTGTTTCAGGTCCACAGGTTGCTGTATTGAAGCTGAAGAAAGCCAGGCAGCTAGCATTCTCCAAAGAGGTCAGCAGTTGCAACTTCCATATTTTTCTCGGTAGAAGTTTATTTTTAGGAAGCTATCCGATTGGATTCTGCCACCCATGTGACTCTAGCAGCCACCTTGGTTTAGGCAGTGCCTATATAAGTCCCTGGGTCCTAGGCTTGGCGCGCATTTTGCATGTGGATAGTGTTGGGACAGGTCACCCATCTGATAGGGACAGTGGTTAGCGGCAGGGAGAGGTTCCTGATAAGTAGGGAAAGGATAGGGACACCCCATCCTACCTGGAGATCTCCCCATTCGAGTCTGGACCAGCCAGGCCACATTCCACCCCTCAAGACAGACACTTTCAGCACACTGAGACCTGCTCTGCTACCTGTTGCTGTTACTTGCTGTGAGTGTTCCTGTCAGATGCCTTCTTGCCGGGTTTGTTGAGATTTACTGGATCCTGCATTGATACACAATCTGTTCTCTGCAATGGGAGTCTGTGTAATTATTGCTGCTGCACCTCACCACAAAAAGGTTCCCATACTCCAAGAAACTCATGTTTGTTAACTCTCGGGAATAAAGAATAAGGCATATTACTTATCGTACTCAACGCTCTGGAACGTTCATCCTCTCTGCTCCAGATTGTGGGTAGTCCCTTGCAATCCTATTAGCCCTAAATTGTACTTGACAATGTCATTGTGCTACTGTGGCTTAGAATATCTTTTAGAAGAGGCTTCAGGGGACCAGTTGCACACATGGGCCTGTTGGAGTGAGAAGTAAGGTAAGTATTATACCTTATTCCTCATCCCCTGGAGAAGACGAGTATTTAACTCTTACAGTACAAGGGCCCCCACTAAAAGAACAAAAAAAAATCACATCTATTTGTAAATATAACTAGTGCAACTACAACAATGTAACTTCCCAGATAGCAAGCAATTGTGCTGCAAGGTTAAAAATGACTTGCTAAGCTATTGCTAGACTTGCCAGGCTTCACAAGTTTGTTGCACAATTGCAGCAAGTCCACTTTGCATGACTTTAGATCAACTTTCTTTGCAAACATTCTGCAAGTGTGCTGTAAGTTCTGGTTCAGTTATGTTGTGCAATAGTCATCCCACCACAGGGGTCACTGTAGCTGAATTTTTATGCTGTAGACTTGCAGAGCTCTTGCTGTAGACTCACCACTGCAACTTTGCTCTTGCTAGAGACTTGCCACACAAATTTGCTACAAATTGGAAAAGTGTCAACTAGAACTTGTACTTCAAGTACTCTACAAGTGTACAACTTGCCAGTGAAAATGTGCAGCAAGTTAATAGGATTACAATTCAACACTGCCACAAACTTGTGGCAATTTATACTTGCTATCTGGGCTAGTATGAGGCTTTTGTTATGCCCTGAATAGAAGACCTCAAACAGGAAGAAGGTAAGGCAGCAGTAGGGGCCAATCAGGTGTGCTGCATTAATCTGCTGCCAAGGATCTTGTTGTTGGGAGATGAGCGCATAGGAGAGATCTCATTGTTTTGCCACTGTGTCAGAAACCATGAATCTGACTGAGACGGAAGTACAGTTAAATCTCACTTGTTTAATAATAATAAAAAAAGGTAAACAGAATAAACGTAGTCAAAACATAGCCAGAGTTCAGGAACGGATAGTCAGAAAAGCCAAAACGTCAGGGAGCCAGAGATGAACGTAGTAGAACAGCAAGCAGGATCTGGAGCCAGAAGGAATGTCAGCCAAGCAAGTCTTTAACAGGAACACAAGAGAGCGTCTCTAGAGATGTGACCGAGGCGAAGGCAGAGATCATCTGGGCTGGACAGCTTAAGTAGGCAGGACTGACAAGCAGGATATCATCAACAGGTGAGTCACTGTGGAGAGATAGAAGCTGGTAATTAGCCGACAGCTGAGCGGCCAGCTCAGAGAAGGAAGGGCTGAGCACATCCCTGACACACTGCTCCTTCACTGTCCAATCACAGGCAAGGAGGTGACGAAACTAAATTGCATAGCTGCAGGAGAGAAGAGGGCGGTCACAGGCTAGCTGTGCTGTGTGGAAGGGCTGTGTAAATTTCAAGACTGGATTATCAGAAATACTTTGGCAGATGCAACAACTACTACATAGCTGTTTGCATGGAGTTTAGCTCTAAGAAATGCAAGCCTTAAACCGTAACAAGGTATGGGTTTTCCAAAAAAATGAGAGTGCCACAAGTTTGTAATAAGTCCAGTATGGATTTATTATTCTTGATAAAATATCAGAAGATAAAGGCCAATGTGTTTTGGTGGCTCAAAACTTCCCTTTCATCAGGGCTTTAATGCTGCAGGTAATGATAAAAGATAGTGGACAATGAAAACAAATAGACAAGGATTAGAATGACAGTGCGGTCGTCAGACTGCTTGCATTCTCTAGTATCCTATTCCATTATTACTAACATTAAAGCCTTGATGAAGGGGGGGTTGTGAACCGAACCGTGATGGCTTTTACTTTTTTATCAAGAAATAATAAATCTTTACTGGAGTTATAACCAAGTTTTGGTGCTATCACCCTTTGCATTCACGTAAAGTGACATGGCAAACGTTACAAAGTACAGACAAAAACAAATATACAGTAACATAGTATTTGCGGTTTATTATTATTAATATTGTATTTTTTTTAATTGTATTTTGCTTGGTCCTTAGTTATCACAGCTTTGATTTTTTTTAATCACAGCTTTGAGTTTCTTTTTTGTGTACTGTGTCCTGAGAAAAACTGCAATGTAGCCCATTGTTAATTCTCTTTAGACACTTTCAGGTCATTAATGTGTTAGTTATGTACAATGGCTGTTAATGTGCATTTGCTGGCTTTACAGCCTTTCCCTGTGTGAATGTAAACTTTGTTCCATATTTAAATAGGTTGTTTCAGGCTACATAGAGGGTCATTAACGCTGTTATAGACTTGGATCCTTTAGCCAGATAAAAGAAGCTTTGGGAAAAGTGTCATTGTAAAGTGCAGAGCAGGCAGTTTTCTGTGAATTTATATGTTATACATTAAACTGCCTGGGAATGAACTGTATCTGTTTGTCCCCGCAAAGCAAATGCAGTGCCGGAGACTGTGGTGCATTAATATGGAGGGGCCACACAAGGGCTGCCGAACACAGCACACGCCATGGGCAGATGGGACCGAATGTGAGCCGGGAAAGGTGAGAAAATGATTTTAATGGGGTTTCAAGAATAAAGACCTGTGAATGTAAAACAGATGTAACTATAATTATATACATTTTTATTTCTGATCAATTTCACTACTTGCGTTTTTCTGTAAAAAAAAATGCAGTCATTGTGAGATTCGATTCTGTTAGTGGTCCCCCATGAAGGGGGGCAAAGATAGAAATATAAGCCTGACATAGGTTCTAACCTTCCCCTACCCCATCCCAGAAACAAGGTAAAGGTTTGGCTGGAGTTTCACTTTTTAACCCGTTGCCGCCTGCGTAACACATATGTGCAGCATCAAAAGGGTGGGCTTTAAAGCCCACACGTTGCACATATGCGTCACTGGGTGGCCTATGTTTCTCTGCTGAGAGCAGACTTACTGCGCGTTCCCAGCACATAGATCAAGCTGTCAAAGATAGCTCTTAGTTGCCACCAACTATCGAGAACTGGGACCGGCCCCCGATCATCTGACCACTGTGACAGCCAGTTACATTGGTCACATGATTGTCGAAACTCCCCCCCACTTTGGCCATTCAGAACCAAAGGGACGTCAGGACAGGCAGGGTTAAAGTGCATTTCTAATGTGGTGTCAAGGGTTGGTTTTGGGATCAGTCTAGATGTACTCGTATTGGTTTCAATTTCAATTAGGCTTTAAAACAGAGGCTTTAAAGCCTAATTGAAATCTCCACTTAGCTAAAAACATTCCAGGAGCCGCAAAACAAAAAGTGTGCAAAGTCTTGTATGCCTCGTTTCCACTGAGCGGATCGGTTCGGTCGGTACAGTTTGAATGGCCTAGAATGGTCCGGTCTATTCTGGTGAGCGTTTCCACTGCAAGTGGGACCACAAGGGGCCATACAGGGTTTAGAAAAAATGCCTCAGCATAGCACAGCAGAGGGTTTTCTGTCAGCCAATCAGTGGAATGTATTGTAGCTCCGCCCTAACCAAACCGTTCCATTTTCTATGGCCCCACATCTGAAGCAGGACCCTGAATGGAGCGGTACGGTTCGGTTGTATGCACCGCTTTCATAATGGAAACACCCAAAATAGCGTACTGTACCGAACCGATCCGCTCAGTGGAAACGAGGCAATAGATTATCTTCTTTAAAAAATCACCCATGGCCTAAGTAAAAAAGCCTGTGTCATGCCAGCATGCAGCAGAGTGTGACCCTTCCTCTCTGTGGGGAAGCAGACATTTCTCTACAGAAGTCTGACACACCCCTTGCTGTCAGAGCCCATAACAGTGTATGAACAAGAAGCTTCTTGGCACGATCACTAGGGGCTCTTTTTTTCATATCAAGTCAACACGCATTCAATACATCTTCTTTATACTCCTAAATTCTAAATTGTGTAGTCCAGTGCTGTCACTATCAGTGATGACTAGGACTTGGATCCGAATCCACATGTGTGAGCTCTCCAGGAAGTCACCTGTATGGGCCAATCATCTGCATCTGAGCATTCCTGGCTTAAAGGAACATGTGTATTTACCCCCCACCCCCACCCCCACCCCCCGGGGGGGAATGCTCTGGTAGCAAATGATTGGCAGGTGACAGTTTCATGGTGGGCTCATACACTTGGGTTTGGAACATGTCTGATCTCATTAATAGTCACTATCATAAAGTCAAGAAGGTGGTCCAAAACACAAGTGGTTTAAATAGGCTACAGGAAATCCACAACACTAATATATAACAAAAGATGAAAAAATAAGGTACAAATAAGTATTGTATTTAACAAATGGCAGTTGTTCATGATACACAGTGATTTAGCTAAATAAATGTTGTCCAGTTAGGGTTTATATATACTTTCAGTGCTCCAAAAAATATATAACATCCCAAGCTAGCTGTTGTGCCACTAATGTGTTTTAAAAGCTTTTTGTTCTTTTGCTCATAATATATTTTGGCCTATAAAAGAAACATCATGGAGGTGGTGATGTCACACAGGAAGCAGTAAAAGTCCAGCACAAAGAGGCAGAAAATTCCCATGTCCCGCTCTCCTTTCCCACCGTTACACTTGGCTGCCCTCGAATCGTAGGCCCAGGAAACAACCTCAGAGATGTATTGTGGTAAAAATGGCCCTGCTGTTCCCTTTATCTAGAATGATGCTTTAAAATAGCTCCGTCCACAATTAAACAGATAACTTCAGAAATGGAGACAATGATCGCTGGCCCGTGCCAGCAAATATCCCGTTATCTCCTAATGCTGGGGCTTTAATAGGAAAGCGTAATGTAATCTTCCTGCTTCACATCAGTCATATTGTATGCTTCTTTCCTGCATATTAGACAGAGCAAAATAACCTTGTCCTATGGATTCTTCTTTAGAACAGGTTTACTGTTTATAAAAGAAATAGTTTTTTTGCTATCACTGACAAATTGGAAGGTAGATATAAACCATACCTGGATGAAATTTCGTTTTAAAACACTGTGGGTGTATTTGAAAAATAAAAATTGCATAGCAATTCACTTAAAGGTGCATGTACAGTTGTGCTCATAAGTTTACATACCCTGGCATAATTTATGATTTCTTGGCCATTTTTCAGAGAATATGAATGATAACACAAAAACGTTTCTTTCACTCATGGTTAGTGTTTGTCTGAAGCCATTAATGATCAATCAACTGTGTTTACTCTTTTTAAATCATAATAACAGCAGAAACTAGCCAAATGATCCTGATCAAAAGTTTACATACCCCAGTTCTTAATACCGTGTATTGCCCCCTTTAACATCAATGACAGCTTGAAGTTTTTACTGGTATTTGTGGATGAGGCTCTTTATCTTCTCAGATGGTAAAGCTGCCCATTCCTCTTGGCAAAGAGCCTCCAGTTCCTGTAGATTCTTGGGCTGTCTTGCATGAACTGCACGTTTGAGATCTCCCCAGAGTGGCTCAATGATATTGAGGTCAGGAGACTGAGATGGCCACTCCAGAACCTTCACTTTATTCTGCTGTAGCCAATGACAGGTCGACTTGGCCTTGTGTTTTGGATCACAGTCATGTTGGAATGTCCAAGTACGTCCCATGCGCAGCTACCTGGCTGACGAATGCAAATGTTCCTCCAGTATTTTTTTATAACATGCTGCATTCATCTTGCCATCAATTTTGACCAAATTCCATGTGCCCTTGTAGCTCACACATCCCCAAAACATCAACGATCCACCTCCGTGTTTCACAGTAGGAATGGTGTACCTTTTTATCAAATGTAGCGTTTATGGTTCTGGCAAATGACTTTGTGCCAGAAGGTTTGTGGCTTGTCTCTGTGCTGTTTGGCATATTATAAGGGGGATACTTTGTGGCATTTGCGTAGTAATGGCTTTCTTCTGGTGACTAGACCATGCAGCCCATCTTTCTTCAAGTGTCTCCTTATTGTGCATCTTAAAACAGCCACACCACATGTTTTCAAAGAGTCCTTTATTTCACCTGAAGTTATTTGTGGGTTTTTCTTTGCATCCGGAACAATTTTCCTGGCAGTTGTGACTGAAATTTTAGTTGGTCTACCTGACCGTGGTTTGGTTTCAATAGAACCCCTCATTTTCCACTTCTTGATTAGAGTTTGAACACTGCTGATTGGCATTCTCAATTCCTTGGATATCTTTTTATATCCCTTTCCTGTTTTATACAGTTTAACTACCTTTTCCCGCAGATCCTTTGACAACTCTTTTGCTTTCCCCATGACTCAGAATTCCGAAACATCAGTGCAGCACTGGATGAAAGATGCAAGGGTCTGTCAGGAGTCTAGAAACTCATTGACCTTTTATACACGCACACTAATTACAAGCAAACAGATCACAGATGAGGATGGTTACCTTTAATAGCCATTCAGACCCCTTTGTGTCAACTTGTGTGCATGCTATCAGGCCAGAATTACCAGGGTATGTAAACTTTTGATCAGGGTCCTTTTGGTAGTTTCTGTTGTCATTATGGTTTAAAAAGAGTAACACACAGTTGATTGATAATAAAAGGCTTCAGCCAAACACCAACTATGAGTGAAAGAAATGTTTTGTGTTATCATTCATATTCTCTGAAAAATGGCCAAGAAATCATAAATTCTGCCAGGGTATGTAAACGTATACGCACAACTGTATATTCGTTCTGTGCAAATGAGGCAAAAAATGAATGTTATTAGACTATTTCTTGTACTGGTTAAATGTTTTTCATTGTAAAATGGCAAAAATGCATTTGGCCACAGAAATTTCATATAGTTCTTAGTGCCACCTAGTGTCCAAATTCTGTATTTTCCATTTGTAATCAATGAAAAACATTCTACCAGCAAAGAAATTAGCCTAGTAACAATTGTTTATTTGCCAATTTTCACAGAACGAAAGTACATGCACTTTCAATGAGTAAATTGCTATGTGATTTTTTTCATAAATACACCCCTACGTATCATAAACAATCGCCATTTTTTTACCATTGTTAAGGGCTGGCTTCCTGACAACGATGAGCCATACCTGTGCAATGTGTGTCAGCATTGCCACTTGTAGTCTCATAGGTGAGAGGGGTACTGTTACCCTTCCTACTGACCATAGTTTACTCCCACTGATAAAGTCAGAGTCTTTGTTTACTCCCACTGATCACCAAGCCCGAGGCTTTGTTTATTCCCACTGACTACTAATCCTGAGTCTTTGTTTATTCCCACTGACCACCAAGCCAAAGGCTTTGTTTACTCCCACTGACTACCAAGCCCAAGGCTTTGTTTACTCCCACTGACCACCAAGCCCGAGGCTTTGTTTACTCCCACTGACTACCAAGCCCGAGGCTTTGTTTACTCCCACTGACTACCAAGCCCGAGGCTTTGTTTACTCCCACTGACCACCAAGTCCAAGGCTTTTTTTACTCCCTCTGACTACCAAGTCTTATGCCGCGTACACACGAGCGGACTTTACGGCGGACTTTGCCCGGCGGACTTTTCGGCGTACTTTCCGACGGACTTTGTGAATGAACGGACTTGCCTACACACAATCCACCAAAGTCCGTCGAATTCGTACGTGATGACGTACGACCGGACTAAAACAAGGAAGTTCATAGCCAGTAGCCAATAGCTGCTCTAGCGTGGCTTTTTGTCCGTCGAACTAGCATACAGACGGCGGACTTTTCGACCGGACTCGATTTCAACGGATAAATTTTAAACAAGTTTCAAATGTAAGTCCGTCCAACTTTTGAGAAAACAAAGTCCGCTGGAGCCCACACACATCGAATTGTCCGACGAAATCCAGTCTGCCGGGCAAAGTCCGCCGTAAAGTCCGCTTGTGTGTACGCGGCATTAGACTTTGTTCACTCCCACTGACTATAAAGCCTTAGGCCTTGTTTACGCCAACTGACTACCAAGCCTGATTCTTTGTTTACTCCCACTGACCACCCTGACCACCAATCCTGAAGCTTTGTTTACTCCTGATGCTGGGGCATTTTCTACTCCCACTGACTATAGTCTTGTCCCCCTAAAGTCTGAAGGCCAGTAAACTGGATGTTTGTTTAAAAGGTTTATGGACCCCTGCACTAAAGTATTCAAAGCTAGTTTATAGTTTTGCTTTTATTTAAGTGAAGCCAGTCAAGTACAAGAGAACATTGCACATGTTGGCTGTGAACAGATGTTTGAGGAGCCAGCCACACCATTGCATTGCATAATGCCATATGTTTATATGCATTGCATTAAGGCTTTCTAATGTACCAGAGCATGTAGCATTTCTGGCAGCGCACTGCACAGCAACGCATTAGTGCTTTAGGACAGTGCATTTGTTGTGTTCCATAGTCTGGAAGACACAGTTTAGAGTGCAACACATGCAGCCTTCTGAGTGTATCATAACAGGAACAAGAACTGAAACAAACTTGTACAGAGTATAGAAAGTATTCAACATAAAACAACTGTAAATAGTGACATCTACAGGCCAGAGGTATGAACACCACAGTGTTGGGTTGCCATTCAGAATGAATGGCATGGTATTGCAACAACACAAGTAATGTTGCCACACATTACCACAAGGCAGTAGTGTTATGGACTCTGAAACAAGCATTCGTTTTCTTAACCAAGAAGGCAGAGTATACTTTTAATAAAATCACCAACATGTACCGTATTTAAAATTGGTGAACCTGTTGTTAAAAGGCCTCACAGCCTAAAGAGATAGTTACAATAGGGCCATCAGAAGCAGAAAGTCCATACTGGGTGTAATTATTGGTATAAAATTTGAAATGGCACTTGTTGATAAGGAAGGAATTCCATTCTCCTAGTGGAATAGAAATTCCATTTATGTCCTGTGTGAAAAGGAATAAAGTTACCTGCATTGTTCAGAGTTATTCTCTCCTCTTGACCCTTTCAGGAGTTTTGGTTTAAGGAAGGTTCAAGTACGGGAATCTTAATCAAATAGCTCATATAAAAGATTCATAAACAGAAAGGATCAGTTTTACTTCCTGAATTTTTTTTAAATCCAGTAACTGAGATTTAAAGGAAAATGTAAGTGGGTTTTTACCGCCCTCGACTGCCCCCCCCCCCCCCCCCCTTTAAGCTGCAAAGGCAGCCAGACAGGGGTGTATACATGCTGCGATGCTTCTCAAGAGTTATCAAGAAAAATCATGTTGAGATTGGGCGTGGTGGGTTGGCATTTTGAGGGTTTAAACAGACAGTGAGGTGGCAACATATCACCTTGCCTGTTAAATGCCTCTGGAAAGCTTTCCACTGCGGATCACATTTTAGAGGAGCAGCAGGCTCTGCCACTAGTGCAAACCCAGAAAGGGGTATTTTGCTCACCCTTCACTGATTTCTGAGAAGAGGGGAGGAATGCCGTTCCTCTGAATCATTTGGTTATGTGTTTGTGTGTAGTGTTTGATCTTGTGCTATTCAGGTCAATTTAAAATAAAATAACAATGACATTTTTCAAAGCCTAGCAAATTATCAGTCTCAAGAATATATAGCTGTAGCCTAGAGCTTCCAGCAGTTGGTAACAATATACAATGTAGAATATTTACCTGGTTGTTAGTGTATGTAAACGCAAAACGTTTTCCTTTTTTGGTTTGAAGCCAAAATCAAATCAAATTTTTATTGCTACCTTGTCCTGGTGTCCATTGGACCATTGTCACTGATACGGAAAGAGAGGGGAAGAAACATTTTAGAATTGCCACCAGATTAAGTGCTGAAGGTAAATCATCTAGTGAGTTTCCTTTATTTTCCTGTTTTGTTTCCAGGACAGGAAGTAATAATAAATCTCCACAGTGAGACAAAGACAGCAAAAATATGGGTTTTAATCCCTATACAAAACTTTAATTTCCTAAAAAAAAGGCCTGGGCTATACGTGCATTTAAAAAATATCTGTCAAACATTTTGTAGTCCATAGCATAATAAAAAAAAATACTAAGCAACTTTAAGCAGGCCTTGCACTTTAAGCAAGGTCTGCTTACTCGGTGTGGCCTCCTTTCAATAAATTATGCATACAAGTGCAAAAAATAGATAATATACTTCTCTTTCCCCACTTCTGTGGTGTAGGGGGTGATGTCTTCTTCCTGCCGGAAATATCCCTGGAAACGCTGAGTAGTCCAAATCTCACGAGAAGACACTGTAGCGCAATGCAGGGTCATCTTCTTATGAGATTTGAGCTACTAAACATTCCCTGAGATCTGGCTAGAAGGACGATGACGTCACCCTTGCCATTGGCTGCGGGAGGAGGCCAGGAAATATTAGTTCGGGCTATTAGGTTGTATCATATTATGGAGTCTGCTTCACGCAATGAAGTCAGCATTGACTTGCTGGAGCTGGTCATATGACCAAATGTCAAGGTATGTCAGAATTCAGGCAAAGCTGTTTGCCAATTGGTCATGTGGCCATGGCCAGAGGAGGATTAAGAAAGTCTATTCTTTAACCTCTCTCCTGTTGTGTCTTCTTATTGCTACATTTCGATCAACAACTGTACGTATTAGTCGCTTCATGCATTGTGTTGCCCGTTCCAACCTTTATTACTGTTAGTAGCATCATGGGGCACAATGGTACTACATAAATCAATGTTAATGTAGAACTATAGGCAAATTTTTTTTTATTCATTTTGGATAGCGCAAGGGAGGGTTATAACCCCTATCAGATTTTTTTACGCCATGTGTGTCCCATTGCAGAGATTTCCCTCCACTTCCTGTCCCACAGCCAAACAGGAAGTGAGAGGAAATCCCTGCACATTAAGCAAATTCCTTGGGGAAGGTCACCAGAACTAGTGTCCCAATTGCAATATTTCCCAAAAAGTGGTATTTTCTTTCACTTTCAATGATAATGGTGAACAGGATAAATAGAGAGGGTGACTCTCCATAATGGGGGCACAGACAGCAATAAAAAAACTGATATGCGTTCTAGTCCCTCTCCACTCAATCCAAAACGAAAAAAAAAGTTTTGTGTTTCATTATACTTTACGAATTTTGTGTGCTAGGAGGGTGATAAGTGTGGCAGGAAGTCCATAAAATAGTTTTGGTCTCCACATATGTTATGGTCTCCACTGTTCGTACATTGGCTATGCTGACAGTTCTATTTTTGTACTTGACTTTGTTTACTTACATTAGCCTATTACTATTTGAAATCTTGATAAAAAAAGATTGAAACAGAAATAAAAAAGTTTTGGTCTGGTTTAAAATAAATGATGCCACAGGGTTCCCTGTATACTTTGATGGGTGTATTAACATGGCCTGAATGTAAAAGAAATTTGAGGATGAAAAACAGGGATCCGGTCAAGTAGGCTGTGCCCACTCTATGGCCTCTATGCACACGGACATTAACATGCTGACATATATTCCAGCGTAAACTCCCTGTTGCTTTCCCGCACCCGGGGAGCTGCAGGTGCCAAGTACAATTGCCAATACAAGCGACTGGCTGTATTCTGTCATACTAATGTAAATGCGGTTTGCTTCTGCATACGACGTATTCCTTTAAACCTGCCACTTCCACATTTGTGAAGTAAACCATATGCAATGAGGAAGCAGTCAGCGTTTACATGAGTACAGCCACATATGGTGTTTTACGATTGTCTAAATGCTATTTATTTGCATTAGTAGTCCATAATTAACTGGTTGCTCTATTAATACATAACAAGTAAAGTCAGGGCTGTATTCTAATCTCTAGAGGTTTTACCTATTGATCATTTAACAGGTGATAGGTATATTGTTACTTGTGCATTCCAACCAGTAGCCTGGCCAAGCCATTGTTTCAGTTCAATCTTCCATATGCAGGTCTGACTGATGGAGCTGTCAGCTTCTTCCTGGGGATTATTGAAACTACCTTGGCCATATAAGTAGTAATGGAGCTCTGGTGTCTCATTAATCAAATGAAACTCTCCTGTATTGTAAAGGAAGCTGCACTGGCTTTATCAGCGCAATCTGATTCCTGCGTTGCTGAAATTAGGAAATATAATCACATTCTTTAAAGGAACGCATCAGTCAAACATGAAGATTCTGCACTCAGTGGAATTCTTCATTTAGAAAGAAAGACCTTTCTACCATAATTAAATACATTACAGGGATTTTAGCAATTGTCATTGCAGACTCTTACCTGTTCCTGCTCTATGTATACTGACTTATGCATTCCACTCAGTTATTCCTTACTGAGCCTTATTTATATTTTTATAGTCTAAGAGCCATTATGCGTTACTGCATTTACATAGTTACATAGTTGGTGAGGTTGAAAAAAGACACAAGTCCATCAAGTCCAACCTATGTGTGTGATTATATGTCATTAATACATTGTATATCCCTGTATGTTGCGGTCGTTCAGGTACTTATCTAATAGTTTCTTGAAACTATCAATGCTCCCCGCTGAGACCACCGCCTGTGGAAGGGAATTCCACATCCTTGCCGTTCTTACAGTAAAGAACCCTCTACGTAGTCTAAGGTTAAACCTCTTTTCTTCTAATTTTAATGAGTGGCCACAAGTCTTGTTAAACTCCCTTTTACGAAAAAGTTTTATCCCTATTGTCACCAGTATGCTATTTGTATATTGAAATCATATCCCCTCTCAAGCGTCTCTTCTCCAGAGAGAATAAGTTCAGTGCTCGCAACCTTTCCTCATAACTAATATCTTCCAGACCCTTTATTAGCTTTGTTGCTCTTCTTTGTACTTGCTCCATTTCCAGTACATCCTTCCTGAGAACTGGTGCCCAGAACTGGACAGCATACTCTAGGTGCGGCCAGACCAGAGTCTTGTAGAGCGGGAGAATTATCGTTTTATCTCTGGAGTTGATCCCCTTTTTAATGCATGTCAATATTCTGTTTGCTTTGTTAGCAGCAGCTTGGCATTGCTTATCATCCTCTCCAAGAGTTTACATACGATTGATGTTAGGCTAACTGGTCTGTAATTCCCAGGGATGTACTTTGGGCCCTTTTTAAATATTGGTGCTACATTGGCTTTTCTCCAATCAGCTGGTACCATTCCAGTCAGTAGACTGTCAGTAAAAATTAGGAACAATGGTCTGGCAATTACTTGAATGAGTTCCCTAAGTACCCTCGGGTGCAAGCCATCTGGGCCCAGTGATTTATTAATGTTAAGTTTCCTAAGTCTAATTTTAGTTCTGTCCTCTGTCTGTTAACCATGGAGGTGCTTCCTGTGATGTGTCATGAGGATAAACACTGCAGTTCTGGTTACTGAAGCCCCCCGATGCCCTCATGAAGACTGAGGAGAAAAATAAATTCAATACCTTCGCCATTTCCCCATCCTTTGTAACCAGATGTCCGTCCTCATTCTTTATGGGGCCAATATGGTCTGTCCTCCCCTTTTTACTGTTTACATACTTAAAGAATTTCTTGGGATTTTTTTTGCTCTCCTCCGCTATATGTCTTTCATGTTCTATCTTAGCCGTCCTTATTGCACCCTTACATTTCTTGTTGCATTCTTTATAAATTCTGAATGCTGATGATGATGCCTCAACCTTGTATTTTTTGAAGGCCTTCTCGCGGTTTCCTCCACCCAGTCTATGTCTGGATAGTTAAAATCCCCCATTATGATAACACTTCCCATCCTTGCTGCTAATCCAAATTGTGATAGGAGATCTGTCTCCCCTTCTTCCCTCAGGTTAGGGGGCCTATAGCATACTCCTAGTATTATTTTTTGCATTGTGGTGACACACATGTACTGTATGTAACATCCATTGTGTTAGGCAACCCATTCCTTTTGAATAGGATGCCAACACTCCACAAAACACATTGAACTAGACATGGTTTACATCCAGGCGTTGTAGTACACTACGATACAGAAACTTTCAGTGCCCTGGTTAGGTTAGTTGGACTGCCATTCAAATTTAATGAATAGCTATTGATATGTATTTTCATATTCTTTCCAAGCAGTAAGTGAGCTTTAAAACAAGCTTTTATTGACCTCTGTAACTGCAGGCACCATGTAACAATTCACCCCTCAGATTTCAAAGATGCACTATCATTTGACTGTAGAAAACATCATTTAATCCACTATCTTAAATACAGTGCCATGGATGATGGCCAGCAATACAGTTACTGTCTAACTGAATCATAAAATGGTCCTGTTTGAGTAAGGCCAATCCCCATGGATCCAACATAACCTACACCCAGACTTTGACTGCTACCTCCTAAACCTTAATGATGATTCCCTAGAATTTCAGTAGGGGTAGTCTCCTGACCACAAATCCCCTTGGATGATGACTATCAATAAAATTACTGCTCTACTGAATGATAGAATGGCCCTCTTTAGGAATGGTGGGTCCCCATGGATCCAACATAACCTATCCCCAGACTTTGACTGCTGCCTTGTAAACCCTAATGATGAATCTCTAGAATGGTCCGGATGACTTGTAGTAGCCTCCTGACCAGAGATTCCTTGACTATCAATACAATTACTGCTATACTGAACGATAACCTCTCTAGGAAGGTGGGGTCCCCATGTATCCAACATAACCTACCTCCAGACTGTGAATGCTGCCTCCCGATGAATCTCTAGAATGTTCAAGATAACTTGGAGTAGTCTCCTGACCACAGATCCCCTTGGACGATGACTATCAATACAATCGCTGCTATACTGAACGATAACCTCTCTAAGAAGGTGAAGTCCCCATGCATCCAACATAACCTACCCCCAGACTTTGACTGCTGCCTCCTAAACCTTAATGATGAATCTCTAGAATGGTCCGGATGACTTGGAGTAGCCTCCTGACCAGAGATCCCCTTGAATGATGACTATCAATACAAATACTGCTATACTGAACGATAACCTCTCTAGGAATGTGGGGTCCCCATGCATCCAACATAACCTACCCCCAGACTTTGACTGCTGCCTCCTAAACCTTAATGATGAATCTCTAGAATGGTACATGACTTGGAGAAGTCTACTGACCACAGATTCGCTTGGATGATAGCTAATGATACAATTACTGCTATGAGGATCGATAGAATGGCTCCCTGGTATATGGTCCCCAGGGATCCAACATTACCTACTCTCAGACTTTGGCCACTCCTCCCAACCCCTTCAGCTTTACAGAGAAATTTTCTTTTTTTTCTTCCTCTTACTTTTTTTTACTGGGATATCCACTCACATGCTCAGCGAATCCAGCTGTGTTTTGTATGGATCCTCCGCTTTGCTGTTGCTTGCCTGGTCCATATCTGTCTGCTTCTTTTTTGACATCATCCATTTATCTCTTCTGGGTCCTTTGCAGCCTGTCCCCTGATGGCACTATTGGGCCAGCTGCAAAACATAAAAAAGAGATAACCAACCCCCGCCCTTGTGGGTGATATGCCGCTGTACTTGTGCTGTTGAGGACCCTGAGGTCTCCTGGGGTGCATGACATAAGTATCCCTGGAGCCTGCAGGCAGCTTTACATCATCTAGGTGAAAATCCAGACGTGTTCCCCTAAAAAGTAATTTTTAAAAATCTAATTCTGAGAGAAGGTGTAGTAGTGAAATGTTAAAAACAGGATGTGGAGGTTGAAGGTCTGCTTTAATGATGATTTCCTAGACTGGCCCATATGACTCGTGATAGCCCCCTGACCACAGATCCCCTTAAGTACTTTCCCACACCTTTTCTCTACCACTCTACCCCCTCTTGCACCTTTTTTTCTGCCCATAGGCAAGTCTGTGACCCTCCTGGTTGTAATCCACAGGTTTTTAAAACTATGAATATTTGTTCCAATATGTGGCTATAAAAGCTGTATTGAAACCCTGGCCATGTAACTTTCTAACTTTGGCTGTTTTCTGTACTTCTTATACTGTACTTCTGATAAAACTTCCATAAACATTATTAAACAGAAAACATAATTTTAACCTGATTTCCACAGTCATTATTTCTACAGAGAACATTTTTTATGTACTATTCACCTCAAACAAGGGTAAATATGAATAAATCATTTATATTTTCGGAAGCAGAGTTGTGTGAGAACCTGTAAATAAAACATGATTTCTTCACAGTTGACTACTTCCATTGCTTATGCCTTGCAGACAGCACAGTGTATTACATCTGTATTACCTCTGTTTATCCTCACCACAGCACTGCAGGTATGGCGTGTGCATCCCGAAAGAGCGCGATTCCTCCGTTATCGATGGCTCATGGGGGTCATGGAGCCCTTTTGGGGCTTGTTCCAGATCTTGCAGCGGGGGAATTAAAACCGCCATCCGGGAGTGCAACAGACCAGAGTAAGAACACCTTACACACAAGTACTATTACTGTTTCTTTGAACATGATGTATCTATTTCTTTTCATGTTCCAATCATTTCGGCCTATTTATATTGCCATTCCCAAGTGAATTATAAATGGACACCTGGCAAACAGGAACATGTTTAACCGAAATACGTGTATGATAACTGTGTTATTCACTAAAGGAATTGTAATTCTGTTTTGCCAGTCCTGCGATCCAGGTATTCCTGACAGTTGCTGCTCTTAGGGGTACAAACCATTGAAAAGGTTAGAATTTCTTGCCTGATTGCTATTGTTTCCCCAGAGCTAGTGTTAGGATTGTCTGCTTACCTCCATTCTGCATTGCCTAAAAGTGGAACTAACCTCTCCTATTCCTTACAGCCAAAGAAGCTGCCATCCTAACCTCTGTTTGATTTGCAGTTGTCGTGATGCTGCACGTGTGATCAATTATGGCATCAGCCATTTGAAAACTTGATCGTTCAGTTGAGAGCACAAGCAAATGTAACAGTTATTATTCACAGTATGCCCTGAATGTAACAGTTTTGGGAAACTGTTAAATCAAGGTGTTTAGGTCTACTTAATAGATGTTACTTGGCCTAGCTGAGCATACATGCTGATTGTAATGTTCTGCAGTGCTCTACAGGGTATTTAGCCTTAGGTTAGTCTGATCACATCACATTGACATACCCAACCACCCTTTAATGTCTATGGGCACACTTGGGCTGTTTTATATATGGGTCCTGTAAAGGTCCTGTAAGGAGATTTGTACATATAACTATCTTTGGTGAGCATTTTTCAAGGCCAGAGGTGTGAACAGGTGGACATATTGAAAATTTATATCACAGTGTAACCAGAAACATTATTTGTTTTTATCTCCAGACCAAGAAATGGTGGCAAATACTGCGTGGGACGCCGAATGAAATTTAAATCCTGCAACACTGAACCTTGCACTAAGCAAAAGAGGGACTTTCGTGAAGAACAGTGTGCTGAGTTTGATGGAAAGCATTTTAATATCAATGGTCTACCTCCGAACGTTCGCTGGGTGCCAAAGTACAGCGGAAGTAAGTAGTGCCCAGAGCGCCTCTTCCACTCCTGTTGCTGAAATGAAATGCTATTGACAAACTGTTTCCTCACTGTCCGCAGTTCTAATGAAGGATCGCTGTAAACTGTTTTGCCGCGTGGCAGGAAGCACAGCCTATTATCAGCTCAGGGACAGAGTAATAGATGGGACGTCATGCGGACCAGACACAAATGACATCTGCGTGCAAGGACTGTGTCGGGTAAATAGTTACTCACTTGATTTGTGCATTGCTGAATTTCATACCGTGGTCCCCGTGAGATAATAAATATAGCCCATAGACTTTCGCAGTGGCACACACAGAAAAAAACAAAAAAAATAAAGACATTGAAAGATGGGACCGCTGCATAAGATTTAGATCTCACTATTGGGTCCTGCATACTCAGCTCATGGCTAGCAACTGCCGCTTTCCAAATTTTGTCTTTTTACAGGGGAGATTGGAGGAAGTTAGAGTGGGTAGGATATGAAAGGAGTGTATGGGGAGGAAAAGGAAAAAAAAGGAGGGGGGGGTTGATGGGGTTGGATTGGAGAGGGGTAGGTGGGTGTGGAGAGGGAGAGTTTTTCTCTCTTCCTGGCTTCCCGTGTTTGGGATGTCGGGTCTCCAACGATGCCACTAAGAAATAGTTTAATGTTGGGAGGCCAAAGGTGTCTGTTCTTCTGCACAGGTTTGCCAGACTTAGTTGTCTACAATATTTTAAGCATTTTTGCAGTTTACTTTTCATTTGTATGACTTATCATTTTGCTTTTTTACATTTCAGTTCAGCTTTTCTTTTACTGTTGGATTTTTAATTCCTATAATTCATGCATCTGTAAATAACAATTTCTATAGGATTTCAATGGAAAATCATTTTTGTTGAAATGTGCAATACTGCATTTTAGGTTAATGTTTCAGCTCTTTTGTTTGAACGATCTTATGTAAATGTTCCAGTTTTGTTGTGAGTCACCCTGAAAAGAACTATTGTACTAAAGTTCGAGAGAAAGGGTGACATACCCCTATGTCAATCACAGTTCATATTATACGATGGCCTTGAGGCTTTTATAATGATTAACTCTTTCCAGGCTGTAATTATAACATTTATTCTCAATGTAGATGTTCCCACACATCCTGCTCTAGTGAAGGGTCAAAGAAAGTGATGGAAAATTTCTCCAATGAGACAACAATAAACACACTTCTTTTTAGTCAGATTAGGAGATCTAGAGATTCCCCAGGTGTCACAAGGACAGAAAGTTAGAGGAAATCACCACAGTGAAGTCACAGAAGGCAGGAAAAACCTGACCACATTCTAACTAAATAGGTTAGAATTGGAACCTCCGAATACTGAGGTGCATTTGGGAATACCGTGGCAAATCCTTATTGAAGTTCCTTGAAAGAGCCAAAAAGTAGGTGTCCCGTTAAACTAATGAAAAACGTCTTAGCAATATACCAATCCACAAACTCCAGGAGTGGGTACTAGTTTCTGAGCAATCAAGCTAAATATCATCCAGTTGAGTGCTGTTCATTGCCCCAAAACTAATGCACACTTTGGGAATCAGATAATGTTGAAGCCATGAAGGGCTCACAGCATGTAAGACATTATATACTCCTTAAGTAACATCAGCTGTGACAGATTCTTTTCTAAAGGGGAGCCTTTCGGTGATTTATAGCCTACAGTTCATTAACTACCATAAGAGAGCTAAGAATTGTGCGAAATCTGAGCCCTTATCTGGAATCAGGATTGCTGAAGGGGACTGCTTGTTATTGGAAGTGCTGCCATAGTCATAGGATTCTTAATTGTTATTGGCCCCGAGAAAAGGTACAACAGCCATTGTGGGGTCAGGTAAGATTTTTTTCCATCATGGAGTTAATTGGTCACAGTTGCACATAAGGTTTTGACTTTCCTTCCTCTGAACCAAAACTGCTGGACATTGTCAGAGACTGATCATGATGGCTGTGTGTATTTTCTAGTTGAAGTAGAAATTCAGCCCAAACTTTTCCTCTAGCTTCGGATAGAGTGGGAAGGTATAGAACCTCTGGCTAGCTTTTATTTATTGGTGTTTGTGTAGAGTATAACTTAAGCACAGGATGTACTGTACTTATTTTTCTTGGCTCTTCTCTCTATCTTTTTTTTAAAGCAAGCTGGTTGTGATCATGTCCTAAACTCAAAAGCCAGAAGAGATAAGTGTGGAGTTTGTGGTGGAGACAATTCATCCTGTAAACCCATAGAAGGAACGCATAGTTTAGTACATTATGGTAGGTAAACAGAAATTTAATTAATCCTTTGCCATGTTCTATTGTTTAATATGCAAAATAAGCTAAGTCTAAAACTGGACAATGAAAATAATTTGTCTCTTCTCATCCTTCATCAGCATAGTTGAGAGTAAGTGGAAACTATGTTGTCCTCCTGCATCACGATGGATGATACACACTGCTCCTAATTTGTTTACAGTTCTTTCACATGATGTACATTATATGTCACGAGGACCAGTGCCTGATTACCAAATAGGCAAAATAGGCTCCCCCCCCAAGGACTCCACGCAGTTTAGGCTGGGTTTCACACTATTGCGAATTGGATGCGGGCTTCCCTGCATCCAATTCGCATGACAGGACGGCTGCGGAGCGCACAGCAGAAGAGTCCTGTGTGTCTTTGGCTCCATTTCAGGTCCGAATTCAGCCAAAAATTCGGACCGTATTTGGACCTGAAACAGTGGATGGGAATGTACCGGACCCCCTGCTGTGCCCCGCGGCCACACATAGTGTGAACCCAGCTGTCATAGTTATGCAATAGAGTTTGTTTGTCAGCTTACCTGTCTCCACGTGTTCATCTCCAAAGACCAGCTGTCTATCACCTGACTGCTTTTATTAACTCTCCTCTAGCATGGCTCTACCCCAGCTCCTATCAGAGAACTCTATATTAACCTCTGCACTGCAGGTCAGCCCTGCTGTGTTTGGCTTCCTGTTCCTGCCTGCCGTGTGCTCTACGTTTATTTCTGTTACCGACCTTGGCATGTTCTATACTATTCCTGTCTGCTCGTGGCCCTGACCTTGGCTTATTCCTTTACTATCCCTATCCTTCTGTTGCCTACTGTGGGTGTGAGCTGGGTGACCCTGGGGGTCGTGACCTGGAGCCAGTTGCAGTCCAGACCATCCTCCCCACTAGAGGCTCTGGTGAACACCTGCTGGCTCTTAGATTCCGTGCCCCTGGCAATCCTACGCTCTAACCGTGGGATCCGTGTTGGTGTTCCAGCAGCCCTGTCTTCCTTATACCCGGACTCCCATCCGCAGCAGTCACCTGTAGTGTCCACTGCCTTGCGGTCCACTCCTGATCCCAATGGTGTGCATCTGTCACCTAGCCTCAAGGTGACCTGACACCAGCCTTAAGGGCCCCCGTGACAACAGATCAAAATAATATTAATTGAATCTTGAAAGAACACTACAATGAAGCTTTATGCCCTCCTCCCCCTCTCCTCTTCTTCTTTTGGAACTTTTTTTTTTTTCGGGGAGGGGGGAGCGGGTACCTGGTTTTGGCAGATACCCGCTCCCACTTTTAGTTGGATAGCCTAGGCACCCCTTCCCTGCCCGCTACCTTCTGGGACACGTCATAGGTCCCAGAAGGCTGCAGGACCATTCACAAACCACAGCATGGCTTGTACATGCGCAGGGGGTAGTTGGCTGTGAAGCCGCAAGGAGTTCCAACTAGCAGTTAACATGCCGACACCTGGGACCCAAAGCCTAGTGAAGAAAAAGCCCAGGTGAAGACAGCGCTGGATCCCTGGACAGGTAAATGTAGTCCATGGTAGCCTGAGCAAAAACCTGGTTAACAGCAAGACCTCCACTCAAAAGTGTTTGATAAAACTATGTTTTCATTCTTTGAGATAATCATTCCAGGCTACCTCCAGTGCTGGTTACATGACAAAAAGTCTAGGCCAGGGTTTCTCAACTAGGGTTCCTCCAGAGGTGTTTAGGGGTTCCTTGAGCACTGAGCAATTTCTGCCTCTCATACAATTTTTTACCTATGCCATTGAACTTTTTAGCCATTTGTAGGGGGTAATTCTTCCCAATGGCTACAAGTGTAAGGTGTATTCTTCCCACTGACCATCACACAATGTATCACGAGTTGTAGATATAGTAGTTTTTAGCAGGGGTTCCCTGAGACCAGAAAGTTATTTCAAGAGTTCCTCTGTTTTGAAAATGTTGAGAAAGGCTGATCTAGGCATTTGTTCACTTGATCTCCATAGAAGAGGAACATGAGAGCTCTGACACCAGTGTCAGCGTACATGCCTCCGTCATCCGGAGTCCTGCTCTGTGTCTCCTGTGTGCTCTCTCCCCTCCCCTCTCTGCCTGACATCTCCATGTCCGTGCCACCCCCTCCCGTCCTGCTGCTCAAATTACTGTGTATTTTTCATAATCCTCTCAGTTTTTTACTGTAATGGCCCCCTGTGACTGTGCTTTATGAAAATAATGCTTTATATACCTTGTTTACAGAGCGCTGATCTGCGCTCATTGACCTGCCGCTTCTCTCCTCTCTCAGCCCGACAGATGCAGCGGGCGGGGCCGCCTCTCTCCTCCTCACCTCCTCACTGATGTCAGTGAGGGATCCTCGGCCCCGCCCACTCCATGTGTCGGACCGAGGAGAGAAGCGGCGGGTCAGTGAGCGCAGATCAGCGCTTTGTAAACAAGGTATATACAACATTATTTTTATAAAGCACAGTCACCGGGGGCCATTACAGTAAACAACTGAGAGGATTATGAAAAATTACATTGGTGGATTAACAACCACTTTAAAGGTAAAAATGTTTCTTTAAAAAAATAACAAAACATGTTATGCTTACCTGCTCTGTGTATTGGTTTTGCACATAGCAGCCCCAATCCATCTCTTCTGGGGTCCTCCACTGGCGCTCTTGGTCCCTTCCCCCTGCTGAGTGCCCCTGTAGTAAGCCAGTTGCTATGGGGGCACTTGTGCGTGCTCCCTCCCAAGCCGATCTGTGTGTTCATAAGCAGGGGCTGCATACTGAAGGTTTTTTACCTTCATACATACAATGCATGAAGGTAAAAAACCTTTAGAATCACTTTAAGCAGACCTTGCTTTTTACTGCAAGGTCAGCTTTAAGAATATGAATGTGTCCATAATCTGGGCAGAGGTTCACTTTAAGACATTATGAAAAAGATGACATAATGTCTTATTAAAACATTTTCAGACAGGATTGCATGGATCACTGTCCTCATTTAGATATAGCCTCTTAAATGACGATTTCTATTCCTTTGTTCCCTTTTACCATAGAAAGTTGTGTTTTGAAGTTATGCTACATGCATTTGGCAGCCATGTAAATCAAACAGGCTTTGTGGAGCACATCCGGCTCATTAATCAGCTTCGGCTCTTTTGTGTCTTCCAGGTTACAATACTGTGGTGCGTATTCCGGCCGGTGCTACCAACATCGATGTGCGACAGCACAGCTACTCAGGAAAACCAGAAGATGATAACTACCTTGGTAAGATCACTCTGCTGTGTCTGAACTCCTTAGAAGAATACAGATTGCAGACCATGTTATAGTCTTGGCTGGAGCTTTGTCTTCTCATTAGAGATTATAAATATTTCAGAGCTGGAGAAGACAAATAGTGCTGACATAATTTTGGCATCTATTTGCATTGGGATGAATTTTTCAAAGTTCTCCAAGATAAAGTTAAACTAATTTCCACTGATTCTAGGAGAAAGCTTTTTAGTCACTTGTAGTGTTCACTAAAGACAACCCGTCAGGTTTCCCTTACCTGTGGAGAATTTACTACCTATGGCATTGTGTACTTATATGCTGCATGAACCTGACTCTTGTTCACTCTTCCCCCCCTTCCACAATTTTGCACAGTGGAGGGCTTTAGTCCAGGAACTATGCAAATGAGAGCAGCTTCAAGATATTTGGTTTACTGCTTTTATGATGGTGTTGTCTCTTATAATGGATATGAAAACATATAGCTCCACAGTCTCATAACCAACATGGAGTCTTCCTTTGCATAGCCCTGGCCAGGACTTTACAGGTCCAGTCCCAGACTTGGTACACCACAGGTATCCAGTGCTATTTGAGATCTGAGACCATAAAATGCCTATTCAATTCTTGAAGCATCTATGGCAGCTCTGTCCCTAGCCACCTGTCCACCTCAGCCATGACAGGTTTCAGATAAGGGGTCAGACGTCACACAACCCTGGATTCTAATCTGTATAAAATCCAATAAGAACAGCAAACAAATAGACTAATGCCCCGTACACACGATCGGATTTTCCGACAACAAATGTTGGATGTGGGCTTGTTGGTGGAAGTCCGACCGTGTGTATGCTCCATCGAACATTTGTTGGCAGACTTTCCGCCAACAAATATTGGCTAGCAGGTTCTTAAATTTTCCACCAACAAATTTTTGTTGTCGGACTTTCCGATCGTGTATACACAAGTCCGTCGTACAAAGGTCCATGCATGCTCGGAATCAAGTACGAGCTGAAAGCGCTCGGTCTTGTAAAACTAGCATTCGTAATGGAGATATCACATGAATATTGAACTTTCTTTTTATCGGCTCGCCGTACATCTTGTACGTCATTACGTTCGTAATTGTTGGCCAACATTTGTGTGACCGTGTGTATGCAAGACAAGTTGGAGCCAACAACTTTCGAACAAAATTCCATGGTTTTGTTGTCGGAAAGTCCAATCGTGTGTACGGGGCATTAGAGTCCAAAAACATTTGATATAATTTTGATTCACAGATGACAAAATAGAACAGCCAATGCACAGCATTTTTGCTGACCCACTTTTTTTTATTATAATAATTGGTGCTTTGTGTAATTTTTGAGCCCTTATGATTACCCATTATAGTTATGCCTCGAACAAGGGAGAGGTCTTTGAGCCCCAAATCACATTGGCTTTTCTAAGTTATTTGTGAATCAGTACTGATATTAATGTTTTTAGACTTTCAAACAGTTTGTTTGGCACTTTCAGACTATATACCGTACGTGAATTTTAAAAACTGGCCCCCCTGTTTGAGGGACAATATGCTTTGGTCTAGAGTGGTCCCACTAGAGCCATTATGCCTTATCACAATCTGACCAATAATCTGATCATTTGAATCCAGCGCCTCATTTCCACTTGTTCTTTGTCTTCAACATGGCAGTCTGTGAACTTTACTAACCTGTGTGGTATTTAGCATCTATGGTAATGCGTACTTAAGTACAGAATAGACCATCTTGGCAGCCCCACTCAGGAGAGGGCTGTAGAGTTCAGCTTCAAGCAAGTTAGTTCTCTGTTTTTTTACAGGGCGATGTCTATAAAATATTTAATTATAAAAATATTCAGCAATGCAGCCCCAGAATCAGCATTGAAAAATACTTTCCGAAAGGATATGCCGCTCACCAAGCCTCCGGACCTCGTCTGAGTGCTACCACCCTCTAGAATTGATTGCAGGTGCAGGCTTTGCACAAAAAATCCTGGACTGCTGCACTCCACAGAAAGACATCTTTATTTGTAAATAATTAAAATCCAAAAACAGCCACTTCACAGAAACAGTGTATAGCAGTAGCTAACGCGTTTCACATCAATAGATGCTTACTCATAGCTTGGAAAAATACTTTGTTTGCATAGCCCAGGCCTAGGCTTTTCCCGGACATAGCTTTCTTAAACTGCAATTCTTCCGCTCCGAGAAGCCTGTATAAGTGCTCTTTTTTCTTTACAATAAGGAAGTCATCACTTTTTTGAAACACCACTGGATTTTAGCAATGTGGGCAGTTTTGGTAACATAAAACTATGTTAAGAGTTTTGCCGAAAAATGCTGTTTGACTTTCTTCTAGTGGTCCTGACACATTGGGCAAGCTTGTACATTTGCTGATGTTAGGACAGGTTCAGAGTTCAGTTTGGTTCATCCTTCCCTTCACTGAGATCACATGACCTAAGGTCATGTCATGTGACCAACACAGGAGTAGCCTTTTCAAGGTAAATAATTCAACCCCTCTCTTGTTTACTTATCCATTACAGAAAGATTGTTTTCATAGCCATATATGAAAGCCAAATACCAGCCAGAACAGTTGGTGTTTAACACCTAGGTCTATATCTTTTTTTAAGTAGCTCTAACGCCAAAACTTTAGGTTTTTATTAGTTTTGAAAAGCATACAGAACAGTTGGTACCCATGTCAGGTGTTCATTGCTGCCTGTGCCCCCACTGGTGAGATTCATATATTTATGGTGATGACAATCTAGTTGTCACTGGTACAAAGACATAGGAAAATGCTTCCATTGGTGAATCCTGCTCCGGTGGCAGCTATCTCATTGAGGATTTCCTCTTACTTTGGAAAGATTTTCACTTCCTGTTGTATTTCTGGGACAGGAAGTAAAGGTAACCTGCTCAGTCGGACAAAGACAGCAAAAACAGAGTCTGATTGGGGTATAATAATTTCCCTGCTCTATCCATAACTAATAATGTTGGCTTTAGATTCACTTTAGATGGATTTCCCCTTTAGGTAATTCTGAAAACAGTTCTGCCAGTGAAGTGAAACGTCTAGCTCAGCTCTGATGTATAAATTGTTATTGTAAATGATGTAGGTCTGTTCTTTGTCCAACACTGTGATGAGCACTTGTTAGAGGCACCTCCTTAGCTCGAGTCTCAGTTCTACACATTACAGCGGGCTGCTTCTACCTTGATTTGTGTCAGGGGCACACTAAGCACTCGAAGCATTTGTTTGTGTAAGGATGATCCCCTCTATACATAGACTTAGTTGTCTGTCGCTGTGATCACATCCCTTCACTCACAGCTGACACTGTCATCCCTTTCCAGTCTGGCATGTTATTCTCCAGTCACTCCGCAAGTGCAAAGGGTTCACATTATGCTTTTGTTGTAGTTACACAAATTTTATGTTGTGATTTCTGTGCAGAAGACATTCGTACATCTGTGACTTGATGAGTATAAGTGGTAGGGAGCCAAGAGATAGAAATGCAGTATGGAACAAGAGGGAAAATGTAAAAAGTTAAAAGGGAGCAGTGTCTGTTAAGAGAGAGAAGATATAATTGGGGAAGTGGGAATGGTGCCTGGTAAGAGAGGGGAGTGGTGACTTTAGAGAGGGGAGTGGTGCCTGGTAGGGCAGAGGGTAGATGTGACCAGGGAAAGGGGAGCAGTGCCTGGTCAGGGAGAAGGTAGATGTTACCAGGGGATGGGGAGCAATAGATGGTAGATATGACCTTGGAGAGGGGATTGGTGCCCTGGTAAGAGAGAACGTAGATGTGACTTTGGAGAGGAGAATGGTGTCCTAGTAAGAGAGGGTAGATGTGACCTTGGAGAGGGGAATAGTGCCTGGTAAAAGAGAAGGTAGATGTGACTTTGAAGTGGGTAGTGGTGCCTGATGGGAGAGATGATAGATGTGTAGATGTGACGTGGGGATTGGGACCAGGGAAAGGGGGGGATCTGATCAGGAAGAGAGGAGTGGTGCCTGGTAAAAGAGCTGGTAGATCTGACCAGGGGAGGGGTGTGGTGCCTGATAAGGAAAAAGGGAAGATCTAATTTATGTAGACAGCAGTGGTGCCTGGTAAGAGAGGGGGTATATGTGATCTGGGAAAGGGGAACAGTCCTTGCCAAGGGAAGAGGGGAGGTCTGATTAGGGAGAGGGGAGTGGTATCCATTAAGAGAAAAGATAGATAAGACCTGGGAAAGGGGTACGGTGCTTGATAAGAGAAGTGGGGAGATCTGATCAGGCAGAGGGGAGCAGTGCCTGCTAAGAGAGAGGGTAGAGTTGACCGGGGGGGGGGGGATGGCGGGGGGTGAGGGGCCTGGTAAAGAAAAAGGGTAAAGAGAGAAAAAAGGGGTAAGAGAGAGGGTAGAGTTGACCAGGGAAAGGGGAGTTGTGCCTGGTAAGAGAGAGGGTAGAAGTAACTTGGGAAAGGGGAATGATCCTTGGTAAGGGAAGAGGGGAAATCTGATCACGGAGAGGAGAGCCATGCCTGGTAAGAGAGACAATAGATTTGACCTGGGGAGGGGTGCGGTGCCTGGTAAGGAAAAACATAAGATCTAATCAGGGAGAGGGGAGCCCCATTTTGAGCTGCTCTGCTGCTGCCTCTTCTGTTCTCTTTCTTCTATTCTCTCTTCTTTATATGCCAATTGCTCTTCCCCCTTACTCTTTCATTTTACACACTTTTCCCTCTTTGGTCTGATTTCTGCTTTTTCTAGTCTTCCCTTCCATTCTTCCTTTCTTATTTTCTTTCTCTTCTCTGCCCCCCCCCCCCCCTCCATCTCTATTCTTCTGACCCTCTCTCTTCTTCTGTTTCTTCCTCTCTTTCCCACTCTCTCTCCCTCTCTGTCCTCCCCACCATCTAACCTGTCTATTGATCTAATGTTTCTGTCTTTCAAACTAATCTGTCTTGTACTTGAACTTTTCTTGGCAAATTTTCAAAGCTCCTTTTCATGTAGAGCTTCTTAAAGTTTTACTTTGTTTACCGTGCTTTTCTAGACCAAAGGCTGACTTATCACCACTGTGTGCTTTGCATTGTTTATGTTTTACACTTTGAAAGAATACCCATATTTTCCTGTAGAATACTTTAGGCACATCAGGACATGCGTTAGAGGGAAATTCAGCAGGTCCCGGTAGCCTGCTGCACCAAGTGTTATTTTTAGGATGCATGTGGACAGATAGATAGATAGATAGGCAGTCATATGCATATTGCCAGTTTTGACCTCCTAATTTAAACTGAATTATTAAATTATTATGCTCATAAACATAATACTAAGTATAGCTAGAGTTCCCATATAATTAAAACGAAATAAAGTGGATGTAAACCCTCTCTTATACCCAGTGAAGTGAACAACCTCAGATGATACACAGGGATGAAACAAATCTCCTTACAAGTTTTACATGTATAACTGCGGTCTTTACCTTGCTATATTCTATAGAAAGTGAACATTATGTGAAAACTTATATTTCCTCTTTTAGCAGTGGGAGGGGAGCCTTTGCAAACACAGCTCATTGGAGGAAAGGCACACCCTCTCCACATAGGCAGAGGAAGTAAGAAACTTGTAGAGCTGTGCTGTGAATAGTTCAGCTCTCTGCTAATCTATTTATAGCAACCTCCCCGACACAAATTTCCAGCTGCTTTTATCACCTGTGTCAGAGAGCTTGTCAGAAGTTATCATGCTGATAACTGAGGAACAAAGCAACAGAAAGACACGGGACTTAGTGCTTTGGAGAGAGATAAGTAAAAACTACAGCTATATATGCCCAGCTCAAATTTCATGAATCGGGTTTACATCCACTTTAATGTCAATGGCCCCAGAGATAGTTTGTCTTAATGGCACTTGGACTGTGTCTTCATGATTGGTCACCATGTAAGATCGTTGGTAACTTCAACCTAGTCACAGAACTTCTAAATAACCCCCTATTCAATTAATAATTTCAATCTAACTACTAAACCTTAACTTGAACATACTTCTAAAACTTAATCTGAAGTGACTTATAAGCCTAACCCCTAAACTGAATTGCCCTTTAAACTTTTAACCATGAATTGACCTCTAATGCTAACCCTAAAACCCGTAAACTAACCCACCTTTAAATGCAACCCTTTACCTAATATGACCTCTAAATCTGAACCCACCTCTAAACCTAACTTTTAATCTAAACTGCTAAATCTAACCCTGAACTTAAACCAACTTGAACTTTAAATACAACCTAATCACTAAACCTTAGCCTGAAAATACCTTTGCAACTCGTATTTACCAGAACTAACCTCGTTGTCTAACCCTTAGGCTCCATGCACACTGGCTTAAAAAACATTGCTTCTACAGGAGTTTTGTGTTCTGCCTGTAGACGCAGCTCAATGTTATCCTATGTGTCCATGTTCCTTAAGGACGTTAAGAGGCATATTTTGAGTTTAACGTTTAGAGGCAGAAAAAAAGACTTTCTGGTTCGCGTTTCTGATTGGAGCTTGGAGGCAGAAAAAACGTAAAACTCTCCTAAACTCGTCTAAACTTTGTACAAAAATTGCTCTATATGAGCGCTTTTTACTCCAGAGAGAACAGACATTTTATTTAAGCCCAGTGTGCATAGAGCCTTAATCTGAACTGTCCTTTGAACCTAACCCTTAATCTAAACCCTTAATCTAAATTTGCCTGTAAATCTAACCCTTATTCTGAATCTACCTCTAAGACCTCTTAACTTCAGCCCAAAAGCTTAAAGTGGTATTCAACCCAAAACCAACAATGTAATATATTGCAGCTTACCAAACATTAGATGTGGTGACCTCGTTTTCTTTTTTCCCTTCTGTTTTCACCTGGTAGTAACACACCTCCTATGTTAGAGTGCCTCCACTCTGGATGAATGAGCACAGTGTGCACCTTTGGACAGCAGCATTGTCAGCCTGGTGGAAGGGAAGCATAATGCCCCGTACACACGATAGGATTTTCTGATGGAAAATGTGTGATAGGACCTTGTTGTCGGAAATTCCGACCGTGTGTGGGCTCCATCACACATTTTCCATAGGAATTTCCGACACACAAAGTTTGAGAGCAGGCTATACAATTTTCCGACAACAAAATCCGTTGTCGGAAATTCCGATCGTGTGTACACAAATCCAACGCACAAAGTGCCACGCATGCTCAGAATAAATTAAGAGATGAAAGCTATTGGCTACTGCCCCGTTTATAGTCCCGACGTACATGTTTTACGTCACCGCGTTCAGAACGATCGGATTTTCCGACAACTTTGTGTGACCGTGTGTATGCAAGACAAGTTTGAGCCAACATCCGTCAGAAAAAATCCATGGGTTTTGTTGTCGGAATGTTCGATCAATGTCCGACCGCGTGTACAGGGCATTAGACGTATTAGCAGATTTAAATACACTAACATATTGAAGCCAAACTCCAGCACTCCAACACTTTATAAGTAGTTTAAGCAATGCTTTTTTCCTTTGGGATAAAGGTTTTACATGAATGAATACAAGCTGATCAGTGTAGGCACCCCTGTCAATGGTCTAGATATAATATGCTAGTAATATGTGCTATTGCCAAGGGTGACCTGCAAAACCAGCCCAAAAGTGCACCGTTCAGCAAATTGTAACAGTAGGGAAACTGAATCCAGGGAAGCCTTGCTGCTCTTAGAATCAGCAGGACGCCTGAAACTGGAAAAGACATAAAAAGAGCACGCATAGTCTCCTAATGCAGTAATCTTTTTATATAAATAAAACGAATGTAAAGTTACACTCATAATTTTAGGCATATACAGTGCCTTGTAAAAGTATTCATACCCCTTTAAATTTTCCACATTTTGTCCTGTTACAACCGAAAACGTAAATGTATTTTATTAAGATTTTATGTGATAGACCAACACAAAGTGGCACATAATTGTGAAGTACAAGGAAAATGATAAATATTTTTCAAAATATTTTCTAAATAAATATCTGAAAAGTGTGGCGTGTATTTGTATTCAGCCCCCTTTACTCTGATACCCCTAACTGAAATCTAGTAGAACCAATTGCCTTCAGAAGTCACCTAATTAGTAAATAAAGTCCACCTGTGTGTAATTTAATCTCAGTATAAATACAGCTGTTCTGTGAAACCCTCAGAGGTTTGTTAGAGAACCTTTGTTAACAAACAGCATCATGAAGGCCAAGGAACACACCAGACAGGTCAGGGATAAAGTTGTGGAGAAGTTTTTAAGCAGAATTAGGTTATAAAAAAAAATATCCCAAGCTTTGAACATCTCACAGAGCACTGTTCAATCCATCATCGGAAAATGGAAAGAGTATGGCACAACTGCAATCCTACAAAGACATGGCCGTCCACCTAAACTGACAGGCCGGGCAAAGAGAGCATTAATCAGAGAAGCAGCCAAGAGGCCCATGGTTATTCTGGATGAGCTGCAGAGATTCACAGCTCAGGTGGTAGAATCTGTCCACAGGACAACTATTAGTTGTGCACTCCACAAATCTGGCCTTTATGGAAGAGTGGCAATAAGAAAGCCATTGTTGAAGGAAAGCCATAAGAAGTCTCGTTTGCAGTTTGCGAGAAGCCATGTGAGAGACACAGAAAACATGTGGAGGAAGGTGCTCTGGTCAGATGAGACTAAAATTGAATTTTTTGGCCTAAAAGCAAAACGCTATGTGTGGCGGAAAACTAACACTGCACATAACCCTGAACAAACCATCCCCACCGTGAAACATGGTGGTGCCAACAACATGTTGTGGGGATGCTTTTCTTCAGCAGGAACAGGAAAGCTGGTCAGAGTTGATGGGGAGTTGGATGGAGCCAAATACAGGGCAATCTTAGAAGAAAACTTGCTAGAGTCTGCAAAAGACTTGAGACTGGAGCAGAGGTTCAACTTCCAGCAGGACAACAACCCTAAACATACAGCCAGAGCTAAAATGGAATGGTTTAGATCAAAGCGTATTCATGTGTTAGAATGGCCCAGTCAAAGTCCAGACCTAAATCCAATTGAGAATCTGTGGCAAGACTTGAAAATTGCTGTTCACATACGCCCTCCATCCAGTCTGACAGATGTCACTCTCTAGATGTGCAAAGCTGGTAGAGACATCCCCAAAAAGACTTGCAGCTGTAATTGCAGTGAAAGGAGGTTCCACAAAGTATTGACTCAGGGGGGCTGAATACAAATGCACACCACACTTTTTACATATTTATTGATAAAAAATTTTGAAAACAATTTATCATTTTCCTTCCACTTCACAATAATGTGCCACTTTGTATCCCAATAAAATACATTCACATTTTTGGTTGTAACATGACAAATGTGGAAAATGTCAAGGGGTATGAATACTTTTTCAAGGCGCCGTATATAGGGGTTGATTTACTAAAGCCAAACAGACTGTGCACGTTGCAAAATGCAATTGCTCACTGCAAGTGCAGTTGCTCCAGGACTTCGTAAATGAGGGAAGCTTCACTTTCAAAAGAATACCCAATCACGTGCAAGAAAAATAAAAGATAAAACAGCTTTTTTGCTTGCACATGATTGGATGATGGAAGTCAGCAGAGCTTCTGCTCATTTACTAAGCTCTGGAGCAACTGCTTTTGCCGAGTGCAACTACAATTTGCAAATTGTACAGTCTATTTGCCTTTAGTAAATCAACCCCATAGAGTCAGCGTTACAGCTGACATGGAAACTGACGACTAAACTATCATTAGGGTAGTGAGAAGAGGAGAGAGAGATATATGCACAGCACGATGCCGATGCTTAGGATGATATATGCCTACAATTGTGAGTGTAACTTTACTTATGTTTTATTCACATAATAAAGGTTCCTGCTCTAGCAGCCCGTGTGGTCTCCTTTTTTTGTGTCCTACCCTGTCAATGGTAAATAGTTTGTCTCAGCCCTCTAACTGCAAAAGAGCTTGTTCTTTTGAAAAACAGCAGACGTACTGGCTGGGATCACCAGGTGAAATAAAAGAACAAAAGCCTAAAAAAGAAAACAAAAGCAACCACCACATCTAAGAAGCAGTAAGCTGTAACATAATAAATGTTTGCTTTTGGGTTAATGCTGATTTAAGGATGCAGGCAATATTTGACTTTCCTAATAGAAAGTCCAACATAATTTGTAAACTGAGAATTATACATGCACACTGTGTTAAATGTTAATTTGTCAAATACTGTATATGTCTTATATGCGTGTTTCAACATGGAGCCACAGAAAAGTAAGGTTCCTAGATTTGAAGTGCACCAAAGATAGTAACGCGGTCATGGTAGTAAATGAGATGTCTTGCATAAATTATTTTTAAAATGATTTACCGTATTTATCGGCATATAACACACACAGGCGTATAACACCCACCTTCAGTTTAGGAGGGAGGTTTCAGGAAAAAAAAAAACTTCAATTTTAAATAAAGAACTTTGAAGCAAAATAAGGGTCAGTGCCCATCAATGCAGCCTCACCATTGCCTATCTGCAGCCTCACCATTGCCCATCTGCAGCCTGATCAACACCATCTGTAGCCTCACAATTGCCCATCAATGCAAACAAAAAGAAAGAAAGAGGGCGCACCAGCCTAGTGCATTATCCTTTAGTATATTTATTCATTTAAAACCATAATTAAAATCTACTCACAAAGGTAGAAGGAAAGTCATGTTTATAGCAATCTTATTGCAGTTAGTCCACTGGTAGCAGTTTCCAGGTCCTAGAGAGAGGACATACAAACCGCTGCTGGCTGACGCGTTTCGAAGGTTCCTGAAGGCTCTGAAGAAGAAGGGACACCTTCAAAACGCGTCAACCAGCAGCGGTTTGTATGTCCTCTCTCTAGGACCTGGAAACGGCTACCAGTGGACTAACTGCAATAAGATTGCTATAAACGTGACTTTCCTTCTACCTTTGTGAGTAGATTTTAATTATGGTTTTAAATGAATAAATATACTAAAGGATAATGCACTAGGCTGGTGCGCCCTCTTTCTTTCTTTTTGTTTGACTACTAGGATATCCCCCTCCTGGAGGGCGGTAAGGCCGAAATTCATTGTCCATTCTGAATCTTTGGATCATCCAGCTAACACACTCGTGCGCAAGAGTATTTGCTTTTGTAGTACTGCCCATCAACGCAGCCTGATCAATGCCCTTCTACAGCCTCACTTTGCCCATCAATGCAGCATGATCAATTCCCATCTACAGCCTCACCATTGCCCATCAATGCAGCTTGATCAATGCCCATCTACAGCCTCACATTGCCCATCAATGCAGCTTGATCAATTCCCATCTACAGCCTCACATTGCCCATCAATGCAGCCTGATCAATGCCCATCTACAGCCTCACAATTGCCCATCAATGCAGCCTCACCATTGCCCATCTGCAGCCTCGCCATTGCCAAGAATGCAGCCTGATCAGTGCCCATCTACAGCCTCACAATTACCCATCAATGCAGCCTGATCAATGCCCATCTACAGCCTCACCATTGCCCATCAATGCAGCCTCACCATTGCCCATCTGCAGCCTCACCATTGCCATGAATGCAGCCTGATCAGTGCCCATCTACAGCCTCACCTCAGATTACTGCTGCCTCGGAGGGGACAGGGAGGGGGCGGGACAAGCGCCGTCAGATTACATACAGCGGGTATCTCCTGTTTAGTTGGCGGCCTCTTTAATACAAACTTCTATGATAGACAGAACACTGGTCCAATGCTGACCCAGGAGACGGGACTTCCTATTACAGAGGCCGCTGAGTAAATAGGAGATTCTCGCTATATGTAATCTGACGGCTCTCGCCCCCCTCCCCCCCCCCATCCCCCATTGCCTCCTAGGCAGCCCAAATTGCAGTATCGGCGTATAACATGCACACACTGTTTGCACCCGACTTTCAGGGTGAAAAAGTGCGTGTTATACGCCAATAAATACAGTAAATACAATAGTGTATACATTTGTAACCTTAAAAAAAAATGCATTGACCAAAAACCTGTCCTTTTTTATCGGTACAACCCTGGGCCCCTTAACCCCCAAAGAGACTCATTCAAACAGCCTCATCCACCACTTGTTGAGATGTGCTATTCATATGCAGCCTATATAGATGCAAATGAAAAAGTGTGTGTGCATACACTTATTTCACAGCTCAGTGAGTGTGTGACCGCTCGGTGTGAACCTCCCAGAGCTCACTTGAGATTCCAGAAGGAATTTAACATTGTCATCAAAATCTCAAGTGTTAACATTTACTCTTTGGTATAAGTGGGCGCATAACAACACAGCGAGGAAACTCCTTATAGCCGAGGAGGAGGATGTCTCACCAAGAGAAGGAGCACACTTGTGTAAAAAAAAAAAAAATTTGTTTCATCTGGGTTGAGCACGTTTTCTCCTTGGAGAAGTCCGCACATGGTTTTCATAGTAAAAGGTCACTGCATTGTCTCACTTGCCTGATTAACATCATAAAAGATCAAATATTGGCAAAAAAAGTTACCGTATATTACATAAAAGAGCTGCTGATAACCTGCACAACGGTTGTGTGTCAATGAACCTTTGATCATTTTTAAACTTTTAAAGTAAACATTCTGCAGACGCCACTAGATGCTGATATTACCTTCATTAGTCAGTACAATAAATGTTTTCCCCTTTCTAAATTTGTTTTTTCTTTGTTACTTAGGCATGACTTTCCTTGACTTTGTGGCTAATCTCCACTAAGGTCTGGTTCACACCATACGGATGCAACTAATTGCATTTCATATGGAGCAGCCCATTAATTTCAATGGCTGCCCTACGCACAAGAAATGCAGAAAAGAAGTCCCTGACTCTTTTTCAAAAATGCGCTGCACTGAACACAGCACTATGCGGTTTGGCTTGCATGAAAGTACAAGCATTTGCAGGTGTGTTGGGGTGCCATTAAAAATGAGTGGCACTGCCACACATATTCTAAATCGCAGCCTGTTTCTGTGCGTGTTGGGAAAGTGTGCACATTTGCGTGCATTCCCAGCATGTAGTAGTATCATAAGCGTGCGCACAGGGTGTGTCGGGTGTGCCTGGGCACACCCTAATCACCCCCATGCCATGCTGATTCCTCCTGCTTTCTGGCCCTCCCATCTTCCCAATGCAGTGCTGCCAGCTTCCCTCCTCTTCTCTCCTGCTACTGAGGGTGTTTTAGGATGGAGAGCAGAGGAAGGGGCCAGTAAATATTTCTTTTACAGGCCCCTTCTGCTTCTGAATGAACACATTGAGTGATCTGTACTGGTCACCCTTGTGTTCATTCTTAACTGAAGCAGCATAGTAAACTATGTTTTCTATGCTTCAGTTTGTGAATAAACAGGAAGCCGCTCAGCACAGAGCACTTCCCATTCATTCGTGGTCCAATGCAACTGAGGCTACAGTGAAATGGACTGGGGAATCTCTGTCCTCAGTCCCTTTCTTTGTCTAAAAAGTGGGAAATCAGGGGTCTGTTTAGACTCTTGATATGTCACCAAAGCTCCCCAACAGGGCTCCTAAAAAAAAAATAGTAAAAAACAAAACAAAAAAAAAAATGTAAAAATATTAAAAAAAACTACTGACACTGTTCACTGCTCTACTGACACCAATCTCTGCTCTACTGACACCGCCCACTGCTCTGCTGATATACACGCATGTGTGTTGTGCTCTAGGACGCACACCCTAATGCTATAGGCTGTGCACACCAATGAGTATTATGAATCTAGCCTAAGGGCTATCATCCTATCCACTGAAAGCACATTTACTGGCTACTGGGGTAATCTCAATGGACACTGGAATGGCATTTGGCAGAGCTTAGGCTGGCCATAGATAACTCCTTTTTTCAATTAGCCAAAAATGAAGGAATTCCCCCAGCCACACAAGCAAGATGGATAGAGGAATCCTCTCCACTGTGCTACTGTATTATGATAGTGGAGCACTTATCAGACTGCACTGATCAATCAATTGGCTGCAGTTACTGTCCAACAAAAGTTTCCAAGATTCTAGCTTGACAGAAGTCAGGAAAAGCCATACATAGATTGAAATCCATCAGGTCACTGCTGAACTAGCCAAATGTCGATCCATCTATAGCCAGTTTTAGCCATGAAGTCAGAGGGAGTCAGACTCCAGTAACAAAGTGGGATTCATTTATTAAAACTGGAAAGTGCAAATTCTGGTGCACTTCTAGAGAACTGACCACGGTGTGCTCTCCTGTTCAGTGTGGTCAGTTTTTAATAGGAAAGCAGAGGGACTGGGAGGAACCTCAGGGATTTCACACAAAGGAAGCATTACAAAAAGAACAGGAGACTTCTTCATACAAGTACATGGTACAGCAGGCTCATATCAGGAATATGAAGTGTTGATGTAACAAACGCTTTACTTAAACAAGCTGAAGTTGGAAGCTGATTGGCTACCATTCACAATTGCCCCAGGATTTTGCACTCTCCAGTTTTAGTAAATTAATCCCAGTGAAACCAAATCAGAGAGGGGCAAATCAAAACCAAATCAGTGAGGATAGAACTATGGTATCTGCCATTGTTGACTTTGAGCGCAGGTTCACACTGGTGCGATGCCACACATCGCATTTGATTCACACTGCTTTGTTGTACAGATCACATGCGATATCAGTGCGATGCAAATTCAGTCATACAAACTGTATGGCTGAATTTGCAACGAATTCGGACCAAATTCATGCAGGACCCTTTTTTTGTCTGCACCAGAATCAGATCGCATGGGTGTTCACACCTATGCTATCTGATTGCTGTCTGAATTCACAGTTCACACTGCGATCTGATAACCGATCTGGGGGGGTGTCCTAACTTTTTATTGATACTCTCAGCGGTTCGCAGAGGGCAGTGTGAACCGCCGGCGATTCAGGTGTGATGTGGGAACCCGCACTGGATTTTCAGGGTTTCTCGCCTTGTACCAGTGTGAACTGAGCCTCAATTATGCAAGGTCTGTGGCTACTGAGACTACAGTCCCCATTTACTTTTCACCTTGATGGGCACTTCCCAGTTATATTTAGAAAAAAAGAACTGTCAATATATGTGTGTTTGCATCCAGAGCATATTCTTAGCTTGTAAGTGTAATGCCGCGTACACACGGTCTGATTTTCCGACGGGAAATGTTGGATATGAGATTGTTGGCTGAAAGTCCGGCCGTGTGTACGCTCCATCGAACATTTGCTGTCGGACTTTCCGCCAACAAATGTTGGCTAGCAGGTTCTCAGATTTTCCGCCAATAAAACTTTGTTGTCAGAAAGTCCGATCGTGTGTACACAAGTCCGCGTACAAAAGTTCACGCATGCTCAGTATCAAGTATGAGATGGAAGCACTCGCTCTTGTAAAACTAGCGTTCGTAATGGAGACATCACATGACTATTAACCTCCCTGGCAGTATGATTATTTCTGATTTTAGGTGCTGAAAGCGGTACAATTATTTTGCACAGAAATTTGGCGTTTTATATTGTAGGCCTGTAATTCTTAGGAATAGTTCACTTAAATCTGTCCAAACAAGAGTCTAGTAGACATCCCGGGTATGATAAAGTTTGAAAAACGAAATAAAAAATTATAATATAATAAATAACTATAAATAATTATAACAAATAATAATATAATAATAATAAAAATTATATAATAATGTAATCAAATCAAAAACACTGAAATTTGCTCAGTTGCAGAATTGTCGCTTTTGTTACTTTTAGTGTTTGGTGACGGATTTCCCCACAAATCACTATCGCTCAATTCTGCGAGTGATTCTAATTTATTATCGCTTTTCTCTAGCTGGTCTAAAGCCACTTTTGATGTAAAGAGACAGTTTTGGTTGCTATGGACAATCTCCAGTTTCCTGGCAGAAAGAACAGTTTTATATATATAAAACTGCGTGCAGGACACTGGGCAGACCACTAGGGACAAAGGGGATGTGTAGTTATTTGATACAGTACTGTAATCTGTAAGATTACAGTATGCTGTATCTATACTATGTGTTTCACTTTTGAATTTACCGCCGAACTCCGTCCCCGTGCGTCGCAGCGCTCGCAGGGAACGGAGCTCGGCACTGTGAATCGAGCGAGACACAGCGGCTCGCCGATCACAGCGGGGAGACATCGCAGGATCCAGGGGACAAGGTAAGTATGCTCTTCTTGGATCCTGCGATGCAAGCCCGAGTCTGGCTCGGGGATACCGCTTTTGGTATGAAAAATCCAACCCGAGCCAGACTCGGGAATACCGCCAGGGAGGTTAAAGTTCCTTTTTCTCGGCTCGTCGTACGTCTTGTACGTGATCGCGTTCCCACGTTCGTAATTGTTGGGCAAGATTTGTGTGATCGTGTGTATGCAAGACAAGTTGGAGCCAACAACCTTCGAACAAAAATCCACGTTTTTGTTGGCGGAAAGTCCGATCGTGCGTACGGGGCATATGTCTATATTCTGTGCTCATTTACTTGGGCTTGCATCATTGCATTTTGAGTGTGCTATCTCTGCTTACTACAGCACAAAAGAACTAATTAAGCCTTTCAGCACATCCTAAACATATTAATGTGTATATGTAATTTCTAATTAAATAATTGCTTAGCACATGATGCATTTATAATCACCAAGGAGATGAGATTATGATGTATGAATAGGAGAAGATTATTCTCCATGTGCTGTTGGTGAACAGGTTACTTTCTATTATTTTCTATAAGCACTTGCTAATTGCAAAATTATGCATGACACTGATCTCTGCAAGCCAGCTGCTTTCTCATCCGTCATTATAGTATGGATGTGTATGCCACCTGTAAAAGAATGGAGGGAATGAAATGTTTATGGATGCAGGAATAATAAGCCTCATTGATCACGATCTCTCTGTGTGGCAATCAATTCACCTGTTTCAATAGTAAAGAGACGCGTTTGACTAGTTGCTATAGATGAGGGAAATCATTAATTTAGGCAGTTCTTTTTTTTTTTTTTTGACTACTTTAGTTTAACCAGAAAATATAAATGTGTTAGTTGCAGCCTCTGATCAAAGGGCACCCTATCCAATATATGAAAGCGAGACATGGAAATAAAGACAAATTGAAAATCTTACAAGTGGGTTGGCTATTTAATGCAGAAGAGACACGTCTCTTTTGCAATAAATCAATAAACCTACCTGCCTCTTTGCACTTCTCTCTACAATGTACATGGAGCTGCAAGTGCGAGGCTGAGTTTATATTTATATTTCATCCATTTACATCATCCTGTTCTGGCCAATCAAGGTGTCCAAATATTGGTACCGAGAAGGAGCTGGGGAGAAGATGCCATCGCCGGCAAGGGACTTTGCAACGTCAGACTGTTGGGGAGAAGGTGAGTATCTGCTGCTTCAGATCCGCTTGAGGTTGGGTTCACACTGCCGCACGGAGCGGCTCACAGCAGGGGTCCGGTGCGTCCCTGTTCACAGTTTCAGGTCCATTTTCAGTCTGAATTTTTGGCTGAATTCGGACCTGAAATGGACCAGAAGACACACAGGACTCTTGTGCAATTCACAGGAGTGATTATACACAGTGCCCATTGAACTCATCTTTGAGGTGAACAGGTGTTTCAGCCGGTGGTGGTGCGCACAATTTAGTGTTATTAACCACTTCAGCCCCCCTGGAAGAATTTTCCCCCCTTAATGTCCAGGCCATTTTTTGCGATATGGCACTGCGTCGCTTTAACTGACAATTACGAGGTCGTGCGACGATGTACCCAAACAAAATTGATGTCCTTTTTTTTTCTACAAATAGAGCTTTCTTTTGGTGGTATTTGATCACCTCTGCGTTTTTTTTTTTTTGCGCTATAAACAAAAAAAGACCAACATTTAAAAAAAAAAAAAAAATACATTTCCCAAACAAACATATAAAAAAAACAGATGTATTCATCAGTTTAGGCCGATATACATTCTACTACATATTTTTGGAAAAAAAATCGCAATAGGCGTATATTGATTGGTTTGCACAAAAGTTATAGCGTCTACAAACTACGGGATAGATTTAGGGACTTTTTTTATTTTTTTATTGTTTTTACTGGTAATGGCGGCGATCTGCGATTTTTAGCAGACAAATCTGACCCCAAATGACACTTTTTGGGGACCAGTGACATTATTACATTGATCAGTGCTATAAAAATGCACTGATCAATGAAAAAATAACACTGGCAGGGAAGGGGTTAACACTAGGGGGCGATCAAGGGGTTAAGTGTGTTCCCTAGGTGTGTCCTAACTGTAGGGGGGGTGGGCTTACTGGAACATGACAGAGATCACAGTTCCCGATCACTGGGAACAGTAGATCTCTGTCATGTGATCTGGCAGAACGGGGAATTGCCTTGTTTACATAGGCAGTTCCCCGTTCTGCCTCTCCTCACCGCAATCGTGCTCCCGAGGCATGCGCCCGCTATCCTCCCTGCGTGAATTGACGTACATCTATACAGCAGTATATCTGCGTGAGCTGGTTGGCTAGTGGTTAACCTGATTGGGGACTGAAGAGCACAGCGGTGGAATCTACATTTTTTATGGACTTTGCTTGATGATATATTTCATTTCTTTTGATTGACAATTTATGTATAAAAAGGATGTTTGTTTAGCACAGGATTTAAGGAATCTAGTGGCGCTGCACTATATGGGACATTTTATGTATCTTATGTGTTGTAAAATGACTAAGAGCATACAGCAGCCACTGTGAATACAGACATATAGATTTGCATATATACTTTATATTTTTAATTTTTTCACGTTATTTATCGCAACACAGGGATTTGTTATAGTTGGATGTATTAGTTAGTATATTTATAGGTACAGAGAGAAATATAACTTTTGATTTGCCAAAAATCCAGTACACTCCTTACTTCCTGTAGTGAGCTGACAACACTGCCTCTGCTGCACCGGAATCCCAAGCAGTGTTGTCAATCCTGCCTGAGTCCCCTGCTTGGCTACGGAACGCCCCCCACTTCTCATCTCTATAGCATACAGAGAGAAATTTACTTCCTCATTAACAACTGGTTGGGGGTGCCTACGAATATGGCAGTCTTTTTCCTGTTCACTTACCATTGTTAACCAAAGAAAATGCCAGCATTGAAGGCAGTGTTGCCAATCTACCAGATTGAAACTTACTGGCACAACACCCAAAAGGTACTGGCACAGCCAAGTTTTTACTGGCATTTGCAAAAGTTACAAAATTACAGTTTGAGGTGTAAATTTCAGTATTATGGCTACAAACAAGTGCAATATGCAATTAGAAATGTGATTTAAAGGGTTTGTAAATGAAATTATTTAAAAAAAAATAATAAACATGTCTATACTTACCTACTCTGTACAATGGAATCGCACAGAGCGGCCGGGAACCTCCTCTTTGCGGGTCCCCCACAGGCGCTCCTGGCCCCTCCTCTCTTCCAGTGCCCCCATGGGAAGCAGCTTCCCATGGGGGCACTCATGCATGCTCGCACCCGAGTCCCTCTGCTGTGTCCATTGACACAGACAGCGGGACTCAGGCCCCGCCCCCGCTCCGTCGTCACTGTCTTTGATTGACAGCACTGGGGGCCAATGGCTCCCCGTGCCCCAGCAAAGCCAGGGAGACCCGGAAGTGAGGGGAGAAACGATCTTCCGACGTGCACAGCGCTGGATCCAAAGGGGTCTCAGGTAAGTAAAGTTCCTGTTGTCATAACTAATTACATGCAGGCCCATGGCAACTGCACATCAAACAGAGGCTAAAATGGCAGTTTCCTTGACTGTAAAGGATATAAGGGTTTAGTTCCGCTTTAAAGGGGTTGTAAAGGTAAAAGTTTTTTCACCTTAATGCATTCTATGCATTAAGGTGAAAAAACATCTGACAATACCTGCCCCCCCCTCCCCCCGTTTTACTTACCTGACCCCTCAAAAGTCCCACGCTCGCCCCCGACATCCTCTTCGCCGCTCAGCCTGGCCGTCGATTGGTTACAGTGGGTGGATTAAAAGCAGCGCAGCCATTGGCTCGTGCTGCTGTCAATCACATCCAATGACGAGCCGAGTGATACAGTGAGAGGCTATTGCCGCCGGCTGTATCATGGGAGCGCGCCCGCAAGAACTCCACTACATGCGAGGAAGCTCACATGAAAGTGTTGAGTCCTTGCGGGGGGAGCCGAGACTGCTGCCGAGGGACCCCAGAAGACCAGGTTCGGGGCCACTCTGTGCAAAACGAGCTGCACAGTAGAGGTAAGTATAACATGTTTGTTATTTAAAAAAAAAAAAATTATCTTTAGTGATCCTTTAACAATATTGTGGTTGTGATGCCGTTAGTGCTACTGATATTAAAAGACATGTATGAAATGTTTGTTTGTTTTTTTTATTTTTTTAGGAATCATACTTACCTAGGTGGATGCAGCATTGGTCCGCCGGTGCCTCTAACACTGAGAACCGAGTGATCAAACACCGCCGATCGCTCGGTTCTCACAGCTCCCTGAGTAGAGAGCTACTGACTGTCAGTCAGCAGCTCTCTGTTCTGCCCCCCGTGCTAACTGGACCACTGGGCTGTGGAGGGGGCAGGAATGGCCAGCTCAGGCTCTCAGCAACTCGCCGGGTGCCAGCCCAGGCACATGGGCGGATCCCGACTTCATTGTCGCGATCTTGCCCGAGCTTGGATTGGCTCTGTGATGTCAGCCGACAGCGGGCTTGAAGGTTTGGCTGTACTTCTCCTTTAAATTTAGCTGATCTCTTAAATGTGATATGTAGGGGAGGTGTTCACTTTCGCCCCCCAAGGGGAGATGCAGCTTTTGCATATAAAAAGTTCCAAGAGCAATTTTGGTGCCAATTTAAGTCCTCCCTAGCCTAGCAAGACCTGGGACATAAAGTGGAAAGAGAAACAAGTTATGTTTGTTATATTTTAGTCCCTTTGAACAGTCCTACAAACCACAGATGGCTTCTGTAGTAAAATTACATGTACTTTGGTTCTAAGTTCACTGCTTGAAGTTTTACTCCCACTTTACCATTAAGTGATAATGGTACTTGAAGTCTCTACTTTCAAAACACAGTGCTAGTGAACATTAAAGGATATTTTTCCAGTGGGATCTTTACAATGGCCTTTTAAACATTAGGCCCGCCCGGTTCTCTCAGAAACGCTGCCCTTTGTGTCTTCCATTTAGGAGGAGAGAGCCCTCACAGTAACACGGCCATGTGATGGATGAAATGGCACACAAGCAAACTCAGGAAATTAACTAAGTAATCGCATTAGTGTGAAGTTGTGCAGTAGACTGCTGCTTTCAGGAAACTGCTCTCTGGCAAAGAATTTGGCCTGGTAAATAGAGTGTGCTGCACATACCACAAGATTTGGGTTATAAGAGAGAAAAGAACGCTCTGTCAGTGTGAGTTAAGGTCTCGGATGTATCCATTGAGGAGGGAGGTTGTTACTGGGAAACCTGTGGGAATTAGATTATTTGCCTCTTTGTCACTCATTCTTAATCCTGTAGACATGGAGGAAATAAAAGCAGAACCTTGAAGGTTGAGGGAGCATTGTATAAGATTTAAGGATCAACAAACATCTTTCCAATTGCTAATTATACACCTGGTATATGAACTAGTCAACATGAATCCGTGTTTTTAAGGGATTTGTCCATGTATGATCTTATCATATCATGATTATAACGAGGTTTCATTATAAATTAGAGAAAATACAGAAGAAGCACTGCATGATAGATGAGGATGAGGCAGAAGTTGGTGAGAAGAACGTGTTAATGAGATGCCCAAGAGATATAGAAAATAAGAGGACATGGCAGCACAAAGGCACCAAATCCAGTTGTATCTATAACACTAGATGTCTAGAGGATAACCCCCCCCCCCCCCTTACATCAAATGTCAAAAATCTACCACCATCAGAAGTCAAGAGTCCTCCACCCTCCCTTAAATCACAGTGCCCCCCTTTACCTTGTGCTGCTGCCAGGGAGAAGCTGGTGGTGGAGTTGGGTAGCAGAAAGTGTAGGGTCTGGATGAGGACCAAAGGATCCAGCAGTAGCTATACAGAGAAGCGCAGAATCTGGCAGAGTTCTGTTGTCCTTTCTGCTGCTGACTGCTGAGACAAGGTGCTGGTGGAAATGAAGGGGGGGGGTGCCGCAGAGGCAGGAGAGGTGTGAGGGCAGCATGAATTGGCCTGGTGGGCCAGATTCAGCCCACGGCCTTGTGTTTTACACGTGGTAGGCAGGCATACACGATTCTACAGTTTTGCAAGCTCTTCTGTGTAGAGCAATGAAGGAGACAGGAGAGGCCTCACACAGCCAATCTTGCCAATGTTTTTTTTTTCCTTAGGTTGTGGTACTTTTCCCCACCATAGACAATGGATCATCACAAACCTGACTAATAAAGACTAGATCAGATAACTGCCATGTCATATCTACCCTGTTTCCCCAAAAATAAGACCTAGCGTGATTGTCGGTGATGGCTGCAATATAAGCCCTACCCCCCAAATAAGCCCTAGTTAAAGTCCTTGTAGGTCTTGTTTTCAGGGTAGGGCTTATTTTATGGGAAACAGGGTAGGGCTTATTTGGGGGGTAGGGCTTATATTGCAGCCATCACCGACAATCACGCTAGGTCTTATTTTCGGGGAAACAGGGTATGGACAGTTTAAAGCATAATTAAAGCCTCACTTTTTTAATTTGTTATCCAATAAGCCTGCATGACGCTGAAGAGCCAGACTGCTGCTCTCTCCCCTTCATCGCTCTCCCATAATTTGATAATAATTCCTTTTTTGTAAAAAGGTTTCTGACCTTCCTCCTATCTCACCTACCTGTAGACGAGAATGAAGTAACTCCTCCAAACTGTCTCGTAGGATGTCCACATCACACATCCCAAAAGGCAGTTTTACTGATGGGCAAATGTGTGCAATTCAAACTAAAATAATAAAAATTTTGAATTAATCCGATAAAAAGAATAATACTCTTTCTTTAAAGAGAACCTGTCACAAAGCAAAAAAAAGACTAAGATGGAAACAAAAATCTCTAACTTTTGTTCCATGTGGTAGTTCTGGGGAAGCATAGCTAAATATATTATTTGAGACTTTGCCCTGGAACTATTAAGCTGTTCATAAGTCTGGCAATGGCTTCTTCCATCACAGCCTTCTCACATAGGTCTTTTGGTTCTCAACAAAATCCTTTTTAGGTAGCATGTCATAAAGCTAGCACAGTTGACTTCATTCTTTTGCTTGGTCTATCCATGACACTTTGATACATTGGCTTACACTCTCTTCAGAACTTATTTTTGCTCCACTGTTAAAGGTTTTCAGTTATTTCAAGCCAACTAAAACAGAAGGTCTTTTCTCATTTTCAGCATCAATTTTCTGCCTCCAGTGACTTATTGGTGAGGTTGCTTCAGTAGACATATATCCCTCAAAGTGCAATTTTATCTGCCTTAAGCATTATGGCCAAGTGAACAAAGCTTTATTGTTCCAGCACAGTTTTTGAAAGGCAAAGGCGTAATGGATCTGAAAAAGCAATTCAAGAGTTGCAAGGCAGTCACTTGTCTTCAGCAAGAGAAGTGTTCGAAATAAATTCTTGTCATGCGGTTTACTTTTGCAATATTTCCTGCTGTTACCGCAAATTATAGTTTACAGACAATACAATCTGCTCTATCTGATTACAAATACCTGAATGGCTGGCTGTACAATATCACAAGTCCGCTTGCCCAGATTTGCTTGGTCTATGGTACAAGATATATATTTTGTGCACTTTATATTATATCCCAATTGACAAAACTGAATTTCAGTTGCAGCTCAATCCAGATAGCTAAAAAGCTAAAGGTACATGTGAAATACACATTTAGGAACTTATTCTATAAATTTAATTACTTTTACTCTTACAATCTTATCACAGTTGCATAGTTTAAAGTAACTTATTTAATTTTTTATTCATTACAGGTATTTCTATAGCACCATCAATTTACTCAGTGCTTTACATATAGTACATTCACATCAGTCCCTGCCCTTAAAGCGGAGCTCGTTCCAAAAGGGGAAGCTCTGCTTGTTCGCACCCCCCCCCCCTCCACTGCCACATGTGGCACTTTTTTTAGGTGGGGGGGAGCGGGGAGCAAGTACCTGGGTTTGACAGGTTCCCACTCCCACTTCCTGGTAAGATCTCCACATGGCGATCAACATCACATCCAACCCTCCTCCTAACCCCCCCCAACTGCCTTCTGGGACCTATGTGTGTCCCAGAAGATGACGGGACCATTCAGAAGGCGCAACGTGACTCGCACATGCGCAGTAAGAAACTGGCTTTGAAGCCTGAGGGCTTCACTGCCGGTTTCCCTTACTTCCAATGCCCGCACTTGGATTGGACTAATCGGCTTGGGGTGCCGACATCGCGGGACAGAAAGTGTCCTTCTATTAAAAGTTAGCAGCTACAGTATTTGTAGCTGCTGACTTTTAATTTTTTTTTTCTACAGGCTGGAACTCCACTTTAAGAAGATTACAATCTAACGTCCCTTTCTCCCATTTATACATACACACATAATAGGACCAGTGTAGAAAGAAGCCAATTAACTGACTAGAACTTAAAGTGGTATTAAACCCAATACCGAAAATGTAATAGATTGCAGATTACCGGTAATACATTTTACCAACCAAATGTGGTTGCTATATTAGTTTTCCTTTTTTTTTTTTTTCTTTATTTTCACTTGTTGATCCAGCCACACTTCCTGTCTCCACTTCACTGGGGGACCAATTGAGACACGTCATTGTCAGTCTGGGGAGAGGATAGTATTAGACTAGAAGATTTACACTTACCGGCCACTTTATTAGGTACACCTTGCTAGTACCGGGTTGGAACCCCTTTTGCCTTCAGAACTGCCTTAATTCTTCATGGCATAGATTCAACAAGGTGTTGTAAACATTCCTCAGAGATTTTAGTCCATATTGACATGATCGCATCATGCAGTTGCTGCAGATTTGTCAGCTGCAACAATGATGCAAATCTCCCGTTCCAACACATCCCAAAGGTGCTCTATTGGATTGAGATCTGGTGACTGTGGAGGCCATTGGAGTGCAGTGACCTCATTGTCATGTTCAAGAAACCAGTGGTGAGATGATTTGAGCTTTGTGACATGGTGCATTATCCTGCTGGTAGCCATCAGAAGATGGGGACACTGTAGTCATAAAGGGATGGACATGGTCAGCAACAATACTCAGGTAGGATTGGTACTAAGGGGCCCAAAGTGTGCCAAGAAAATATCCCCCACACCATTACACCACCACCACCTCCAGCCTGAACCATTGATACAAGGCAGGATGGATCCATGCTTTCATGTTATTTACACCAAATTCTGATCCTACCATCTGAATGAATGTTGCAGCTGAAATCGAGACTCATCAGACCAGGCAACATTTTTCCAATCTTCTATTGTCCAATTTTGGTGAGCCTGTGTGAATTGTAGCCTCAGTTTCCTGTTCTTAGCTGACAGGAGTGGCACCTGCTGTGGTCTTCTGCTGCTGTAGCCCAACTGCTTCAAGGTTCGATGTGTTGTGCATTCAGAGATGGTATTCTGCATACCTTGGTTGTAATGAGTAGTTATTTGAGTTACTGTTGCCTTTCTATCATCTCGAACCATTCTATCATCACCTGCCCGTTCTCCTATTCTCCTCTGACAATAACAAGGCATTTTCCTTCACACAACTGCCGCTCACTGGATATTTTCTCTTTTTCTGACCATTCTCTGTAAACCCGAGAGATGGTTGTGCGTGAAAATCCCAGTAGATCGGCAGTTTTTGATGTACTCAGACCAGCCCATCTGGCACCAACAACCATGCAACGTTGAAAGTCACTTAAATCCCCTTTCTTCCCCATTCTGATGCTCGGTTTGAACTTCAGCAAGTTGTCTTCACCACGTCTAGATGCCTAACTGCATTGAGTTGCTGTTATGTGATTGGCTGATTAGCAATTTGTGTCACCAAACAATTGAACAGGTGTACCTAATAAAGTGGCCGGTGAGTGTATATGGACACAAATAACAAACTAAGGCCCCTTTCACACGTGCGGACCGTATGTCCGTATTTCATCCATCCGTTTTCGGATGAAATACGGACATACATGCATCCCTATGGGATAGCGGGTGTCAGCGGATGTACATCCCCTAACACCCAATGTTGTCCGGCTCCGCTCTCGTCCGATTCTGCGGACGGAAGAAAATCCTATTTTTCTATCCGTCTGCAGAGCGGATCGGATGAACACGGACAGACGGTCCGTGTTCCTCCGATCCCCCATAGGGGAGAGCGGAGATCTGACAGGGCGGTCCCTGCACAGTGTGCGGGTCCCGCCCTGTCATCTGCCTGCTCAGCTGGGGAAAACAGCAGCGGATAAACACGGGGCGGATCAACACGGATCCGTCCCGTGTGAAAGGGGCCTAAAGCGGAACTTGGAGTGGCACTTTGTGAGCAGTTACAGCAACTTTTTTTTCCTCAAAAAAGGAAACGAATGCAGTTATCAAATCTAAGAATTGGTATGCTGCAATATTATAAATGTGCATTTTCGGATTTATTATTGCATTAAAGTGACCCTCCAGTCCACGCTTATTAAAGTAAACACCTCTAATATAGATACTCAGTAAGCATTATGCTAGCTTGTATTTAAAAAAAAAAACCTTTAATCTCTGACACTTTCTACATATACCAAATGCACATAGCTGCTGCACCTAGCCCTGCCATCAGGCAATGTTGTGGCAGGGGCAATGGAAGATCTGTATATCCAGTGTTGTGGTAGTCTTCTGCCACCACTGCCAGGACCTTGGCACACATCAGGGCTGGGGAGGGGAAACAGCTGTTTATGTCCAGAACACGGAGACTCCATAGTGTCTGATGTGATTAAAAAGATGAGGTCTGTTTGTAGCACACTGTGGGCAAAGAATATTTAAAAAACAAAATACAGCATAGTATTTGATTTTAATTTTTTATAGATCTTTTATTTAGGCCTGTTAATGATTAAAATTTTCGTGTTCGATTAATCAATTTTTTTTTAATCGATTAATCGACTAATTTCGATTAATTATAACGCACATACAGATCCAACTACTTTTAGCTGACGTAATGCGTAGCTCCTCCCCTGTACGCGTTACATTCAATCAGAACTTCCTCAGTGGGGCGGGGCTACGGCATCACCCCACAGTCTATTTAAATAGCACCGTTGTGCATTACGGGGACCGATGGAGAGCCAGAGACATCCATCACCTGCTGAGACAGCAAAGTGTCAGCTCTTTGGAAAAAAAGTGCCCTCATCATAAATGTTTCTTGCTTGCTGGATAACCAATCAATGTCAGTTCATCGTCAAACTGACTTACAGCCAGGAAAGCCCTCAGATATGTTGATTTTCATGGCCAAGTCCAGGATTTACATAGATGTTTATCTGAATACTTTGACCAGTGAGATCAATCAAATCGTTAGGATCTGTCTTCCTCAATTTATGATTTCACGGACATCGACGTCACCGGACTCCTCCCCCCTTCCCTTCGTTAGCAGACGGAGGCACTTGGGGAACGGGGGAGGAGTCTGGTTACGTCGATGTGCGTGACATCACCGGATCTCCGACGGAACTCCCCGAAGACCCGGAAGCCGATGGAGAGGTGAGTACCGATCAAAAGAATTTTGATCGATTGAAAAAATTAACGATTAATGAAGGAATTAATCTTTCATTTTCCCAACCCTACTTTTATTGGATATGTTTTATAGCAGAAAGTGAAAAAATATATTAATTTTGAAAATTGTCAGGCTTTTTTTGTTTATAGCGCAAAAAAAAAAAAAAAAATGCAGCGGTGATCAAATACCATTTTATTTGGGTACAGTGTCGCACAACCGCACAATTGTCAGTTAAAATAACGCCGTGCGGCAAAAAATGGTCTGGTCAGGAAGGGGGGTAAATCTTCTGGAGGTCAAGAGGTTAAAGGACACCTGTCACTTTGATAAATATAGAGCCCCTCTATGTCCCTGTCCACATGCCTGTGTCCATAGGAACTAAGCTCCCATCAGTTGCCCCTTCAAGAACTTTCCAAGCCCAGTGATGAAATCACAGGGAGTATCAAAAGCAGTTTCTCACTAAAGGAACAAGGTAAAAGAAAAAAAGAATGCTGGGGCGTGATCTAGAGGGGGGCGGGGAGGTTTTTTAGGTTGATTTGGGTAATGTCTATGCAAATCCTTTAAAGCGGGGGTCCACCTATCTATCGTTTTTTTTTTTTTTGGAGTTCATTCACAAACTTTTCTTCTCATGATTATCTACTCACATGTTCTGTGTAATAAGTCCGCCTGTGTCCGATTTCGTTGTAAAGTATAAGTATAACTTATAGAATTCACTGAAGGCGGTTTCCATCTTCATCGTGGGCATTTGAAGCCCACAAGCATGTATTTTCTGGATGCGGTGAATGCTGTGCTCCCAGCATTCACCGAGATGTTGTGATGATGCTGTTGCACAATGCATGCTGGGAAGCCTGAGACTAGCTCCCAGGGGACTGTGGGAGGTCTGGGAGAGGCTAGAAACACGCCTACTCCCATGGGAGGAAAACCAGGAAGTGCTAAGAAGATTAGAAAAAAAAGGTAATTACGGCGATTTAAATTTTGTTACACAGCATGTCAGCATCTAGCCAAGGAAGAGAATGCATAGAGATAATGTTCAAAATTTGGGTGAAACCCCGCTTTAAAGGTAAGTATATGTCACAGGTGCATACCAAGAGGCTTAGTCAGGTTGCACAAGATCATTTCAACTCATATAGATCTATAAACCCCTTTCCCTTCAACTTTGAGCTTTTTTCCAATGCATTCATTTATTTCCATTTTTAACAATAAAATAGAAGAAAACAAGTGAGTTTTATGTTCATGTTTGATAATGCTTTGATTGATTAAAATTTTTGAAAATGGGAAAATAGAAAACTCTCACCACGATGTTTGTGAGTTTCATGCGCGTTCTCTTTACAGCGTTGTTTTTCTGTTCTCAGCTTTGTCGACCAGCAATGGAGAATCCCTTCTAAACGGAAACTTTATGGTTATTATGTTCAAAAAGGAAATCAAAGTGGGAAACACAATAATTGAATACAGTGGCTCCGATCACACCATTGAAAGAATTAATTGTACCGATCGGATTGACCAAGAAATTGTCCTTCAGGTAACAATAAGCCCATAGGTGTGCGCAGCCTATTGCATTAGGGGGTGCATCCCAGAGCACAAACACACATGCATGTATATCAGCAGAGCAGTGGACAGTGTCAGTAGAGCAGAGATTGGCGTCAGTAGGTTTTCTATTTTTATTATTTTATTCTTTTTTTTTTTTTTTTTTACATTTTTGTTATTTTTCACAATATTTTTTTTTTTTACAATTTTTTTAGGAGCCCTATTGTGGGGTTCTGGTGAAATATCAGGGGTCTAAACAGACCCCTGATTTCTCACTTTTGAGACAGAGAAAGGGACTGAGAACAGAGATCCCCTAGTCCCTGTCTTTGCAGCCTCAGCTGTACTGGACAGTGAATGAATGAGGAGTGCTCTGTGCTGAGTGACTTCCTGTTCATTCACAAACTGAAGCTTAGTAAACACAGTCAAGAATGAACACAGGTGCGATCATACAAATCATACATATCATACATACTCACTGAGTTCATTCAGAAAAGGAAGGGGCCGGTAAATGAAATTTTTAACAGCTCCTTCCCCCACTCTCCATCCTAAAACTGGTGACCTACAGTTCATCGGGAAAGTATTCACAGCGCTTCACTTTTTCACATTGAAGCACTTTGAATACTTTCCGGATGCACTGTACAGGGGGCTTTTGAACCATCGCCTATAGAAAATATAGGGTGCTAAAGTTTGTCGCCATTTCACAGGTGCACACAAATTTAAGGGTTTGACATGTTGGGTATCTACTATTTTACCTAAGTTTGGGTAGATTATTGCATTTGTTAGCTCTATAAGTCACTTTAATGTGTTTTTTAATTTAATTTTGCATTTCGGGTGTGGGTGGTCATTGGTATACCCTCTAGATCAGTGTTTTTCAACCTTTTTTCAGTCAAGGCGCCCTTTAAAATTGAAAATCATCTCAAGGTGTCCCATTCTAAAATTTAAAAAATGAAACAAATAATTTTTTACAATGCAGCAACATCTACACATATAGAATACCTAAAAATTACAGGTGATGTATTCTTCCAAGGCAACACACAGCTTTGCACACTGGTACTGACTAGTATTCCAGTGTTTCTCTTCTCCCTCAGTTTCTCTCCCTCACTCAGTTATTGTGACCCTGGGGCTAATGGAGAGGACGAAGGGAGGAGCAAACCATGTCCTCCTTATAAACTGATGATGCCATTGGTTGTTAGGGTGCCCGCAGCTAGAAGGTTGTAGTGGTGCACAATGAGAACCTGTGGTTTTGTGTAACTAAAAGTTAGGCTTGATTCACCTGCTGGCTTGTATACAATTTTTGGGCATTTTGCCAAGGCACCCCTGAAGAAACCTGAAGGCACCTCAGGGTGCCTGGGCACCCTGGTTGAAAAAGGCTGCACTAGATAATAATACCAGTTTTTTTTGGTGGTCCCATACCAGCTCTAAAAAGAAGAAATAAGAGTGGTGCACTTTTTCAGTAATGTAATGAATTAATATACTTAAAGAATGAACGTGAAAAGTATCCAAAAAATAGATAAATGTGAATAAAAGTCCAACTAAAACCGAATGGTAGGAGTCAGTTCATATAAAGATAAAAATCTCATAGGGGTAACTTGATAGAAGAAAAAGCAGATAGCACATCAATCCAAACACTGGCTGTTAAATTTCTGAATTGGCCACTCACCTCCAAAAATGACCCAAAGGTCAAACAAGGTTCATCAGATAGTCAGATAAGAAATCCTGCTAATGGATCTGTAAAGACATCCAGGTCCCAAGCGAAGACAAAGAACTACGTCCATATCTTAATATCAACACATCTTGGGAAACTCCAAATGTAGAGGAAACAGCTTCCTCCAAGAAATGGAATTTCTTATATAAATGGCCATATAAATGGCACAAAGGAAACAAAGAACAGCCATAGTTCAATATTGCCAAATATACAGTAAATTTATTAAGTAAAAGAAGCAGCTTACATCAAGTAAGAATAAAAATCGCAGTAAGAAACAATGGGAGTAGTGACACACTTGCCTCCTCACCGCACCTCTGTAAAACGCCATTGGAAATGACGTTAAAAGGCTCCACCCGATGCGTTGCGTCACTGGTCACGTGACTTCCTCAAGGATAGCCTGGGCACCCTGGTTGAAAAAGGCTGCTCTAGATAATAATTTAGTTTTTCTGGTGGTCTCATACCAGCTCTGACTCGGTTTTTGTTCTGGTGTAGCAGTGGCTGGGGGCACGTACTCAAAGCCCAAAGTTGTTGGTGCTTCTTATAGGCTGACAACAACTATATATCCGATGTGCCCACACTGTGGGGAAAGGGTGGCAAAGCTGCTGAAGTTTCAACAGCGATCTTGCAGTGTTGTCAACCCTCCTCCAGAAATAAGTGGCTATTTTACACAGAAAATATTTTTTTTTTTCTGTGCACACACTTTAACTGAATAATTAAGGTAACACTTATCTGCTCTACCATCATTTATTACAGTACTATTTTACTGCAAAGTGACAATTCACTGAGTACTTTTTTTTAATTTTTTTTATATAGGTATTATCGGTCGGCAATTTATATAACCCAGATGTCCGATATAGTTTCAATATCCCCATTGAAGATAAACCTCAGCTTTTCTACTGGAACTCATATGGACCTTGGCAAGCATGCAGCAAAATCTGCCAAGGTAAGGACTTAATGGAGCGTCAAATCTGTTACTGCTGGGTCTTTTATAGATACTTATGTCAGTGTCTATATCTTCTCTGCTTATGAAGTATTCAGCAATCTGACTTCATTCTTTTCCTTGTAATACTTTTTTGCTGTTTCCTTTTTTACTTTCATCTTTTTACTTCCTGATTGGTACCTGTCTAGTTGTGATAGCTAAAAGAGAATTCCAGCCCGTGTACTTTTTTCAGAGATCAATGAGAAAAGAAATGTCTCCACATAAGCAGCAACTAAAGCACTTTTTAAACAGAGTGGGAAAGAGTTAAAACACGTGCCAGCTATTTCTTGCTGTCTGTGTTCCCACTGCAGAGAATCATCTTATGTCCTGTGTTGGTAGTGACCAGAACAGGAAGTGAGTGGAAATCTCCCAAAGGGACCCAGAAAGCAGTAAACACTCAATAGATGTTTCAGCATCTTCCCAGTTTATGCAAAACTAGTTAAACAAAGTTTTGATTTGAGCTACACCTTAAAGTAGAACCAAACCCTAAATGGATGATTAAGCACTGTACAAAAACAAATGAATCATCTTTTTTCCATAAAATACTTTTTTTTTACATTTTTCCGTCTTTTTTTGCATGTCAATGTGGCTAATCTCCAGCGACCTCTTTCTGCCACTTCCTCTTTTTTGCTCCAGGATCAGCTGCATATCATTTGTCTAGGCCAGTATTGTTGATCCTTGGCACCCCAGATGTTTTGCAACTACATTTCCCAGTATACTAAAAACCTGTGGGAGGACTTCGCGCTTCAAATCTATCACATAAAAAAGGTGTCAGTATAACAACCTACAAAGGTGCAGCTAAAGTGGCTAAAAACATATATATCAATGTGAGTGAACACAACAGTTAATAAACACGCATAAAAATGTTCAAACAAATCCAAATGTGTTGGTGACACACATGATCCTCATAAGTGAAAAGTTCATATTGTCCTCTTCTAAAAAACAAAAATCCTGTAAGGCTGTAGCTGGGATCAGGTATGGGGGACAATGAAGACAGTCTATAAATGGGGGGTCCGGTATATCCGGGCTCTCTAACCTCTCACCTTAAAGAAGGGGGATAAAGGCATCAGGTGTCTGCTGCAATCAATCCTGTAAAGTGCAGTGCATAAGATAATCCGGGTGTTGTGCCTCTAATGATAGGATAATCTTCCCGGCGTGCAGATGCCTATGGGAACAGAGAGGGGGAGAGAGAGGAGGGGGGTGCCCACCTTGGGCTCCACCGGTCCGGTGGAAAAGGTAAAGAGGGAAAAGAGAGAAGTCTCCAATAGTGTAGTAGATTTGACCAAAGTAGTGTTTATTAAGAATAAGGGTGGTCTCTTACATTTAAAACATGATAAACAGGCATAAAAACAAGAGAGAAAGCTGGAGCGGTGTCCGAGGCGCCTCCTTACTAACTTCCGGTTACGTATTGGTCTCTGCCATGCCCTACGCGTTACGTCACCGCTCGTGACTTCATCTGGGGAACCGGATTGGTCAGAGAGGCATGTCATTTATAGTAAGTTACCGGAAGTGTCTTAGCGGCCATTTTTGTTGTGGTCGGATGTGTTCCTGTTACCGCGGCCATCTTGAAGGTGGCAAAATGTGTGGAACGGGGGCCATGTTGAGGGGGGATCAAACCAGACAAAGCTGGCTGATGTATATAGTACGAGGTTATATTAATATCTACTAAAATTATGTCTAATCAGTGCGGTCGGCCCAAAGGGAAGAGTCATAACTTAGCAGAGTGTTCTATTAATATAGGCGTCTTATACAGAGTGTTTACAACATTATGTGTCGGCCATTTTCTTGTGGTTCCTACTAGTACGTCAACCCCTGGCTGCCTCTATTCAGGATAAACATGGATGGCGGCCATTTTTTCGGAGAGTAACAATATATGAAATTCTCCATATTGCTGTACGCAGTGATAAACAATTGTAAGTGTGTAATCTGTGGGGGAATTTACAACGGAAAACACCCGTCGTAACCTGAGTAGTCAAGGAGATGTCTCTACACTCATATATATATAAAATAAATTTAAAATTAAATCTTAAAAATTAAATATTAAAAATAGGATAAACATTATCTAAACTGTCATGAATCTTCATAGAATTAGAATTACAATATATGTACTAAAAATCAAATATATCAAATATACATGAACATCCCTTAAAATTACAAATTCATAAACCATGAGATAAAAAGACATAAAAAGACATAATTCCTGGAAGCTACACAGGGAGTCTGTGCAAATGGTAAACGTATAAACATTAATGGATAAAAAACTAAACAATAATTGTTACCAAATGTTCAACAATAACTAATGTTAAAAATTGCTTAAAAAACAATTTAAATCAAACTCTACGTTCATTCCTCTAGGTGTAAGCGAACGTAGAGTATGTATCCAAAGTGACTCCCTTTGGCTTAGATTTCTGATTTTGTGACTCCCTCTCCAAGAACCCTTGTAATTCTCTTTCTGCCACTTCCTCTTTTTTGCTCCAGGGTCAGCTGCATATCATTTGTCTAGGCCAGTATTGTTGATCCTTGGCACCCCAGATGTTTTGCAACTACATTTCCCAGTATGCTCAACTACAGTGCAGAGTGCATGAGCATCATGTAGTTCCAAAACATCTAGGGGGGAGGCAAGGTTCACCATCACTGTGGTCTAGGCCAACTTCCTGAGGCTGACAATGGTGTGTATCAGCATAGTCAGTGGAAGCGTTCACCGGGGGGGCATTTGACAGGGTGACAATGCAAGAGCACAGTTAGGAGACAGTTGTCACCCTATATTAGAAAATGTCTGAACAAGGACCTTTATGGCAGGACCACTAGACATTCTTTTTTTTTTTAGAACCAATTGCTGCCTCTGTACCAGAATGAGCCAATTTGTTTTCTTTATCCTTAGAATTGTTTTATTGAAGTTTTGCATTAATTAACACCAACACAATTATTATTATTATTATACAGGATTTATATAGCGCCAACAGTTTATGTAGCGCTTACACAATCTTTCACATAGTCTTCAATTACATGTCTCTCTAATTCTGAATAAATCTACCACAATCTACATTATCACAGAAAGGCCCACATATTCATTTATAGTCTCCCATAAGGAGAAGTATTCTTAAAACATTTCCAAGTTCTTTTTAATAATGGATATTTATTAAGATTTAATTATGAGATTTATTTTTTAGCAAATTATTTATTTTAACCACTTTCTGCCCCTGTCCTTGCCCATCAGTGCCGCCTACCAGTGCATATCAGTGCTCATCAGTGCGGCCTATCAGGGCCCATCAGTGCCACCTCTCAGTGCCCTTCAGTGCCACCTATCAGAGCCCATCAGTGCCACCTATCAGTGCAGCCACATCAGTGCCCACCAGTGTCGCCTCATCAATGCCCACCAGTGTAGCCTATCAGTGAAGGAGAAAAATTACCTGTTTGCAGAATTTTATAACAAACTATAAAAAAAACATTTTTTTCAAAATTTTCTGTCTTTTTTTTTTGTTTCTTTAGCAAAAATAAAAAACCCAGTGGTGATTAAGTACCACCAAAAGAAAGCTCTATTTGTGTGAAAAAATGATAAAAATGTAGTTTGGGTACAATACTGCATGACCGCGCAATTGTCATTCAAAGTGTGACAGCGCTGAAAGCTGAAAATTGGCCTGGGCAGGAAGAGGGTATAAGTGCCCTGTAAGCAAGTGGTTAAAGAGGAGGTCCAGTTTCTTGTTAAAAAAAAAAGAGGAGGTCCAGCCTGGGTGAAAAAAATTAAAAGTCAGCAGCTACAAATACTGTAGTTGCTGACTTTTAATATTAGGGCACTTACCTGTCCAGGGAGACCGTGATGTTGGCACCCCAGCCGATCTTCGGATCGACTCCCAGGTGCTGCCGCCGCCAATCCTGGTAAGGGAACCCGGTGGTAAGGCCTTTCGGCTTCACAGCAGGTTCCCTACTGCGCATGCGCGAAGTGCAATGTGCCTTCTAATTGGCGGGGGAAGGAGGAGGGGGGGCGAACTTCTGGGAGATCGAGATGGTTCTAGGTTCTAACCTGTTCATGTTTCCTTAACACTTTGGAGTTGATTTACTCACACTCTCCAATTTTTGTGAATCAACCCCTATATGTGTATTTAACATATTTTAGGCATGTTATTTACCTGTAAAAGACTTCTTTGTGTACACATCCAAAGGTCCAGAGACTGATGCTGGAAGCTGCCATCTTGGATATGATGTCAGCAACAACAACTGAATCAAAGTTGTTAATTAATTGATACTTTATAGCTCCTCCCCTGCCTGTTACATAAAAAGTTATGTAGGTAGGTGCTTAAGGAGGAGCTCCACCCAAAAGGGGAAGCAACGCTTATCTGCCTCCACTTCCACATTTGGCACCTTTTGGGGGGGAGCGGGTACCTGGTTTTGACAGGTACCCACTCCCACTTCTGGCTGAGTTCACTGCAGAAGTTTGGCACCCCTCCTCCTACCCCCACAGCCATCCCAATTAGAGAGTGCAGCGCGCTTTGTGCATGTGCAGTAGGGAACTGGCTGTGAAGCCGCGAAGCTTTACTGCCAGCTTCCCTTATTGGAGATGGCGACGGCAGCACCCGATAGCCGATTGAAAAATCGGCTCGGTGAGGACACTGCTGGATTTGTGGACAGGTAACTGTCCTAATATTAAAAGTCAGCAGCTACAGTATTTGTAGCTGCTGACTTTAAATTTTTTCTGCAGAAACCTGGAGCTCCTGTTTAAAGTGCACACTTAGTAGTCGCTGGCAGCCCCTCCAATATATTAAGATAGAGCACACTGTATATATTTTTTCCAAAAACGAGTGATGTAAATACCTATTTAGAGCTGTCTTCAGGCCGGTCACTTTTCAGCTCCGATGGATAGCTTCTGCAGGAGAGGGCGTGATCTCCCTCTGACGTCAGCTGGGGAGTCACATGGCCGGCCGGAAGACAGGAAGACAGCTCTAAATAGCTATTTACAACTCTCATTTGTGGAAAAAATATATACAGTGTGCCTTAATATATTGGCGGGGCTATTTTTTTGGATATGTACTAATAGCGGCGCGGGGGGGAGGGGGGAGGCTGGGTGGAGACTGAGACACACAGCAAGGAGCTGAAAGGGAGGGAGGAGGGAACGAGTAGGAGAGATGAGAGCAGAGCAGGCTGTGTAAGACAGAGGGATGCACTCTGACCACGGTGGTCTGGGCTCAGGAGCCCTGATATTCGTGGTCAGTACAGAGAGGGGATACAGGAAGTGACAGGTTCAGGGAGTTTTCTTTACAGTTTAGAGGGGAACAGATTACACAGCACAAGCACTGTGTTGTTTAAACTGCTTTAAGGGACCAGGATATCAATTTTTTTGGAGGGGTTAACAAACACTTTAAGTGTTTTAGGTGCCAGCACACTGAAGCACCCTCTGCCTTCTTCTGTCTAAAATACCTTTACAAATTTACAGAGTAACTGCCTGCCTGGGCATGACATGTGGGCTTCAAATGTTTGATTGTGCCTTTTTTTGTAGCAGAGAATGCAGCTGGAGGAGTGAAACTCTTCTTCCTGAAGAAACAGAATTTGTTACACTGACATTTCACCATTTTGGGATAGAGGAAGCAAATAGTGGAATCACTGCGTTTTGTAAAATGTTTCCTATTGTTTGCAGAGGGAAATGCATGCTGTGTACACATTAGCTCAAGCCTGACTGTCACAAAAATATATATTTTGTGTGATCAGCCTTCAAAACTGCAGATCACACATATAAAACCCACAGGATACGTTTAATCAAATAACCTATAGTTTTCCTGTAGAATAAACCGTCTGATTTTTTGTGAAAGTATACTCAAGTTATACCGTTCTTATTCTAATTAAAAAGCTTTATGCAGAGTACTTCTCATTAGGCATTGCTCATAGAGAATAATGCTGTCCAGCAGCTTAGCATAATGTCCAGTCAGACATTGTTGTTCTTTGGCGTTAGGTCATAAGTCTTCAGTACTGCTTTCAGTTTGATGAATGGTCCATACAGTAACATTGAGAATATGTCATATTACTCACACTGAAGATAAATAAGCCCTTTCTGCATTAGACCCTGGCGGCTTTTAAGTCCTCAGGAAAATGGATTGGTGTAGATGAACGTCACCTTATCATTATGCCCGTGGGCAAATATAAATGGCCTTGTGGAGATATATATATATATATATATATATATATATATATAAATTTATTTATATATATATATAAATTTATTTATTTATATATATATATATATATATATATATATATATATATATATATATATATGTATATATAATGACCGCTTGCACAGTGCTCCTTGGGATGTTTAAAGCTTGGGAAATCTTTTTGTATCCAAATCCAGCTTTAAACTTCTCCACAACAGTATTACGGACCTGCCTGGTGTGTTCCTTGGTCTTCATGATACTCTCTGCGCTTACAACAGAACCCTGAGACTATCACAGAGCAGGTGCATTTATACAGAGACTTGATTACACACAGGTGGATTCTATTTATCACCATCAGTCATTTAGGACAACATTGGATCATTCAGAGATCCTCGCTGAACTTCTGGAGTGAGTTTGCTGCACTGAAAGTAAAGGGGCCGAATAATTTTGCACGGACCACTTTTCAGTTTTTTAATTGCTAAAAAAGTTTAAAGTATCCAATAGATTTCGTTCCACTTCACAATTGGGTCCCACTTGTTGGTGATTCTTCACAAAAAAATTAAATTTTAAATCTTTATGTTTGAAGCCTGAAATGTGGCAAAAGGTTGAAAAGTTCAAGGGGGCCGAATACTTTCGCAAGCCACTGTATATATACTATCAGGAGATTTCTCAAACTTTTATTGCTTGCGTAAAGCTGAAAATAATAAAGTGATAGATGATGGAAAGGTTAGAAATCTTGTCAAGCAACCAAACTAGAATGAGATATAAAGCCTTCAACATGATTATTAATAATTACTCATTCTTATGATACCACTGTCTAGTCCCGAGTTCATTCTTTTGATCTTATTTAGCCCTGAGGAAGGAGGACCTTTGCAACCTCTGAAACGTGATGGATTTCCTTTAGCGAATGCAAAAAAAATTCTTATTCTGGACTTTTATAAACAGAGTGATGCTTCTAGGTTTTATCCTTTATTCATGTTTCCTTAACACGTTGAAGTTGATTTACTTTTAGTTGGAGAGTGCAAAATCTGGTGAAGTTCCGCATAGAAACCAATCAGCTTCCAGTTTTTTTTGTGAAAGCTTAAGGTGATTGTAAAGTCTTGTTTTCTTTTCTATAAAAATAACAAACATGTCATACTTACCTGCTCTGTGTAGTGGTTTTGCACAGGGCAACCCAGATCCTCCTCTTCTCGGGTTCCTCTTCATCTCTCCTGGCCTTTCCCTCCCGTCGAGTGCTCCCACAGGAAGCAGCTTGCTATGGGGGCACCCAAGCTGAGCTGCAGCTCCCTGTGTCCATTCTGACACGGAGCCCCGGATCGGCCCCGCTCCCTCTCTCCCCTGACTGGCTAACTGACTTTGATTGAGAGCAGATGCACCAGATTTTGCACCCTCCAGTTTTAGTAAATCAGCCCCTTTGTCTTCCAAGGTACGTATATAAATGCCCTGGTATTCAAAGGATTTAAGCAAGCTGATGGGCTAGGTGACTGTAGAGCCAATCACTTTTACAGTATCAATAAGCTTACACCACCCCCTTCCACTGTGCTTGTGTGCTCGATTAGCTCCAGTGGAGAGCAGAGGTAACATTAGAGGTCTAATAGACCCCTGATGTCTCCATAAAGAAAACCTGTCCATCCTATCACATAGAGGAGTTTTAAGCCAAACAGTTAAATGAAAAAGGGTAAAAATTAGACTGTAATAAAATAAATAAAAGCAATAAAAAAAGTGAAATCACCCCCCTCACCCTGCATATACACACAACTGCAAACAAGCGTATAGAGCACACGTTTTGAAACAGCGATTGTACCACACATGTGAGGTATCAAACGCCACAGTGACAGCAATAATTCTGAACCATATTGCACTGTGAACTCTAAGCTGATGACCTGTAAGGGCTTTAAAATCATTGCTTATAGACATTTTGGTGTACCGTACTAAAGTTTTTTGCCATTTCATGGGTCTGCACGGTTGTAATACTTGACATGTTTGTCAGGTATTATCTGTTTACTCAGCGCAACCCCAAATGGGCATTATATTGTGTTTATGTTTACTAAAATTCATTTTAGTGTATTTTTTTACTAAAAATATGCGTTTGATTGGTTTCACAAATATTGTGTAACATCAAAAATTGCAACAGCTACCATTTTATTCTGCAGGGCCTTTGTTTTCAGAAAAAAATATATCATTGTTTTCTAGCAAAAAATTCTGATTTTATCACGTGTGCAAAAAATTGAAAAAATTGCCCCAGAAGAGGAGTGGTTAAGAACCATTTAAAAACTTTTAAGAAAAATTGAGCTGCCAGTCTACATGGAAATCAAAAGTCTTGGCTGTATAAAAATACACTGAGTCCTTACTTGAAAAATATTGGGTTTTTATAACTTATTATGCTTATTTAAACCGTTTCTGTTTGTCACCAGCACAGAAAGTGATGGGGGTACCTGATCCAGAGCCAGTTGTCTAGGGAGGGATTTTTGTTCACTTTGGGGAAAATTTCCCCACATGTTGCTTTGTGTCTCTAGGACAGGAAGTAAATGGAAATATCCATAACAGCAAAAAAAAAGTATATATAGTATAGTATCTAAATATAAAACAAAATGTTTTAGCCATGGACGAAGTTAAATATATTTTAAAATAAACTGGATTGCTGTCTTTTTTATGCCTTACAAGGATATGTTTATGCCTGCAGGAGAAAGGAAAAGGAAGCCTATTTGTACCAGGGACTCAGACCAATTAGTGGTCTCGGACCAAAGATGTGATCGCATTTCTCAGCCTGAGCTGGTAACTGAGCCCTGTAACACTGACTGTGAATTGAGGTAAATGTATAATAAACTATATTCATGGTTGGATTTACATTGCTGAAGATTGTTGCCACGCACACACTTTGGCACTGTAATCCCCACCCTTTTGCTAAACCACACCCTTTTTTACACTGAATATTTAGTAGCCATGAGACAAGGGTATATTTTATTATTCAAATCCACTGTAAAGGAAGGAAAATCAATATGTTAAAGGCTGTTGAAAACAACAAAATAACATTTTAAAATAAGTTTTCTTTTTTAAAACGATAAATATGAAAAAATGCATATGAATATGTTTTTGTATATTCAAATGCATCCAGCAGGTGGTGCTCTCAGCTGCTTTTCACATGTTTTCAAGGCTTTACTTAGTTCCTCTGTTAAAAAAAAGCCTTTATTTACAGAGCCGAATAGTGTAGCCTCCATGGCAGTTTTCCCGAGTGTGGCTCGGGGTTAAATTTCAGCACCATTAGCGGTAACCCCGAGCCACACTCAGGATTGCATTGCAGGATCCTGGTGTGGTATACTTACCTTGTCCCCAGGATCCTGCGATGTCCCCCACTGTGTCTGCGGGCTCTGTCCTCCTCCGAAGCCTCTCTGTGCCAGGCTCCGTTCCCTGCGAGCGTCGCAACGCACGGGGGCGGAGCCTGGTGGCAAATTCAAAAGAATGTAAAAAACATAACACATACAGTACTGTAATCTTACAGATTAAAGTACGGTATTAAATTATTTCACATCCCTTTTGTCCCCAGTGCTTTGTCCAATGCCCTGTATGCAGTTTTATATTATATATACTGTTCTTTCTGCCTGGAAACTTGAGATTGTCCATAGCAACCAAAAAGTGTCCCTTTACATCAAAAGTGGCTTTAGACCAGCTAGAAAACAGCGATAGTAAATTAGAACACTTGCAGAATTGAGCAATAGTGAATCGTGGGGAAATGTATTTTATTATTATTATATATTTTTTTTTTAATTATTTGTATTTATTTATTATATTATAATTTATGATTTTGTGTTTCAAACTTCATCATACCCGGGATATCTACTAGACTCTTGGTGGACAGATTTAAGTGTGTTATTGTTAAGAATTACAGGCCTACAATATAAAACGCCAAATTTCCATGAAAAATAATTGTACCGCTTTCAGCACCTAAATTCCAAAATAATCATACCGCCAGGGAGGTTAAGCTAAAAGTTACAATGTGTTTATGTGCAAGTTAATCATGCAAGTTATCATAGGATATTTCAAACAGAGGCAGATAGTCCAAAAGGAAATAATTTCTCTTTAAAAAAAAAACATAGCTTTTTAGTCTGCATTGTCCCTAAACTCAATTATTCTCTTCCTAATGGTAAATCTAGCCTTTGATCTGTCATTGTGGATACCTTTTTTGCCCGTGAATTCTGGCGAAGTCTAACAGTGGCTGTTTGCAGGTGGCAAGTGGCCAAAAAGAGTGAATGTAGTGCCCAGTGTGGCCCTGGCTACCGTACACTTGATTTCTACTGTACCAAATACATCAAGTCTGAGGGGAGGATGGATAAGGTAGATGACCGATTTTGTGGCAGTCTACAGAAGCCCAACACCAAGGAGAAATGTTATGAGGATTGCAACACCGGAGGATGGAGCTACTCAGCCTGGTCAGAAGTTAGTATTGGTTGGCTGAACATCAACTGACATCCTGTAATGCATTCCTAATTAATGCTATTGTTATTTTTTAACAACAAATCATCATTTTGTGACAAAGGCGAATTATATAATATACAATTTTTTTGTACAGTTTGAGTAATAATACTCCAAAGAACATAAAAGCTGGAAAGCCAACACAAAATTTCTTAGTTATTGCCCGTGTCTACTAATGATGGGACAAAAGTTGTTTTCTGTTATTTCTTCCAAGTTCTTTGGAAGAGCTAAGCTTATTGAATACATTTTTTAGACTTTTTCTAGCTAAAATGTATCAATTTTAACTCCTGGATAGCCCCTTGTTATCCCTAACATACCCTTATCAATTCAATCATCTCAATTCATTTCCATGCTCAATATGTAGTTTTCTCAACATTTTTTAATACTGTTTATACAAAATGGTTTAGCTTTTGTTCATTTTGGGAAAAAAAAAAAAAAAAAACGTAAAAAAAGCACACATACAAAATATTATTGTCTTAAATGATAAATGTAGCGCTAACCCATGTAAAGTAGTTTGCCCAGATCCTTTTCCCAGTAGTTTCCTTGCAGCCACGCACACAGTTCCAGTCACTCTTCAGACTCATTAACCAGTCTAGGAAAATGCTTTTTTTCATGCTTTATTAAAAACTCGGGTAGGTATTGGTTAATGGTAGGATACTCCAGTAAGACTTACCAACCATTTGAGGACACAACTTTCTCTTGCAGAACTGTGAGCCAAATCCTTGCACAAGTAAGGCCTCTTTCACATGAACGATCCGTTCAGGTCCGCCTGTCAGTATTTTAGGCGGACCTGAACGGACCCTCCATAGACCTGGAGCGTCGGATGTCAGCGGTGACATGTCTGCTGACATCCGACCCGCTCCGATCCGAAAAAGTGTAACGGAGGAAAAACCTACTTTTCCATCCATTTTCGGATCGGATCGGGTGACGACGGACTCTACGGTCCGTCATCATCCGATCCCCCATAGGGGAGGGCGGCGCCCTAAAAAGGTCCGTCCCTGCACAGTGTGCAGCGACAGACCTGTCATCTGCCTGCTCAGCGGGGATCCACGGAGCGATCCACGCTGAGCAAGCGGATGTTCACGGGGCGGATCATCACGGATCCGTCCCGTGTGAAAGGACCCTAAAGGATGGACTTGGCTTTGTAGTAGCAACTTGAGGGGATTTATCTTCTTCTCTGGACAGTCCAAGCAAAGTCTTTTCACTAAGGATTAAATAGACTGAGCTCTTTGGGACACCAGACGCAATGGGGTTGATTTACTAAAGGCAAATAGATTGTGCACTTTGCAAAGTGCAGTTGCACTCTGCAAGGGCAGTTGCCCCAGAGTTTAATAAATGAGGTAAAGCTTCACTTTGCAAAGAGTACCCAATCACTTGCAAGGGAAATAAAAAAAAAAAACTGAATTTTTGCTTGCACATGATTGGATGGTGGAAGTCAATAGAGCTTCTGCTCATTTACTAAGCTCTGGAGCAACTGCTCTTGCAGAGTGCAAATGCACTTTGCAAAGTGCACAGTCTATTTGCCTTTAGTAAATCAACCCCAACGTCCCCTGTAAACCTGCTGACTCTAGCACAAAAGGGATGGTAAAAGCACCCAGCCTCTAGGATCTCTCTCACCAGTCTATACTCACAAATATCCTTGAAAATATTGGTTGCCTGCTTCCAATATCCTTGCAACACATTCACCTTGTGATACCAGACTAGATCCTTTGGCAACATACCCTCAGTCAGCTTTAGCAACTCTCAGCAGTATAGGCCTCCAGGTAGTCACACTGTGGCCTCAACACGCCGTAGGCACCTGACAGAATGGCACATGACAAAATAACCTAGGAGGGTAGCAGCCCCCCTAAGTTATGATCTCCTCCTCAGGGAAAATGACCTGTGTGCTCTCAGTCTCAAGAGTATTTATAGAGACTCTCAGCTGCCATCTGGACACCTCTCCCCAGGAATTGGCCAGGGCTGTATGAATATTCAGCTGCTGATTAAATTCTTCTTGCCCACTAACATCCAGAACATTTCTAGACCAGTCAGGGGTAAACAATCTATTCTGCAGCCACTGAAATATAGAAAAGGCCAGAACAATCAACACGGCCACACTGATTACAGTGAGCCAAAACTGAATTTTTCCTAACAACAAACTGCAGCTCCACTGGATACAGTGAGCCAGAACTAAATGTACCTATTCCTAGCTCCTATATAGGAGGGTGCTACATTTAATAAAAATGTTGTAGAGACATATTTTTTAGGTCACAAAAAGCAAGATAAATTGCAGAAATACATTTTTATTTGTAGTGTTTATAAAGATACAAAACATGGGGAAGCGTGCATGTCATACAGCAGTGTACTGCATATGTTTTTCTTTTTCTTTGCCCACACATACTCTTTTGTATGCATTGATAAATAGTATATTTGCTGGCATTGACTGCACCTATCTTTCTAAAATGTTCATCTTCCCTCACAGTGCTCTAAGAGTTGCGGCACAGGTACAAGGAGGAGGAGAGCTGTGTGTGTAAATTCTTTCCGTGAAGTTCTGGATGACTCCAAATGCAACCATCAGGAAAAGTTAACAGAGCAGCGCTGTAGCGATGTCCAGTGTCCGCAGTGGAAGACAGGTGACTGGTCTGATGTAAGTGGAATACTTGGTTACATTGTAGTGAAATGCAAAATGGCCTTAAAAGCTGCTCCTTCCACATCCAGTTTGGACTCTTATGCCGCGTACACACGATCGGAATTCTCGTCGGAAAAAGATATGATGGCTTTTCCGACGGGATTCCGCTCAAGCCTGCCTTGCATACACACGGTCACACAAAAGTTCGCTGAACTTCTGACCGTCAAGAACGCGGTGACGTACAACACTATGACGAGCCAAGAAAATGAAGTTCAATGCTTCCGAGCATGTGTCGAATTGTTTCCAAGCATGAGTAGGAATTTTGCGCGTCGGAATTGCTACAGACGATCGGAATTTCGGATAGAAACTTTTTCCGACTAAAAAATTGAGAGCATGCTCTCAATCTTTTGCTGGCTGGAATTTGGCCAGCAAAAGTCCGATGGAGCATACACACGGTCGCATTTTCCGACGAAAAGCTTTCAACGGTCTTTTGCCGGCCGAAATTCCGATTGTGTGTACGCGGCATTACTATTATTCATCATAATGAAATATTAAGATGGACATACAGTACATGCTAAAGCAACTCTATTGGTATTTAAAAAAAAGAAAAGTACTCTGGGTAAGGATAATAATGAATATTTACCTGTTATGTCACGTAAGCCAACCATCTTCACTCTTTGTAAAAGCTAAGCTTGCTGAAAAAACTTTAGTGTACAACACACTTCTAGATGTATGGTTGCCTCCTGCATGCTGTGGTTCCTTGAGCTGACCCCTGCGTCACCACTTTAGTGATGTAGGAGCTGGCAGGTGAAACAGCAGAGCATTGGCATCCAGCACACCCGGAAGTACTGGATGCTAAAGAATGTTCAGCAAGCTTAGCTCAAGGGATCAAAGATCAGTGGCATGATGGGTGGAAAATGTAGGTGTTAATAAATTATTTATAGGGAGTGGGTTTTTTTTGGTTTTTTGTTTTTTAATAGGGACAGGGTTGCTTTAACTCTGAATCGCATTTATATTAATAAACATGCTAGGCAAACCAACAGGTTCTCTTTATTCCAGCCCTTGGAGTTACTTTTACTTACCTTTCCTTTTTTATATCGTCACTCAATGGCGTAAATGAGAAGCCATCATGTGGAGCTTACACAGGGCTAAGGACTCTTCCTTTCCACTCCATGAAAAAGGCCTGAGTGCCTGAGTTGCCAATTGCCCCTAGCACCAGAGTAAATCAAGTCACATGTTCCCCCATACCAGTAAGTACTGAGTAGGTCACTTTGTTGCCTCTGTCTGAGCATACAGCCTTCAAAAATAATACAATATTGACCATGCAGTTAATCCCTCTTTAAGGATTTGCATTGTTAAAGAACAACAATTACTTTTTACTACTGATAACTAAATAGTAATTAGTGACATTTCTGCTTGTCGTGTTTATGTTTTGTGTTGGTTTTGGACTATTCTTCATAGTCCAAAACCATTCTAGTAGGTCATAGAGAAAAACACATGAATGTGAGCGATATATATTGCTGCCACCCCAAATGGGTTTAAATATGGAAAAGTCTCCCCCAGTGGGGTTTTCCGCAGCAGAAATCAGAAGATGTAATAGTTTTAAAAGATTTTATTAGAATTAGTGAACAACAAGTAATAAACACATAAATTGGCATAAATTACTTGTTGTTTACTAATTCTAATAAAATCTTTTTAAACTATTCAATTTTCTGATTTCTGCTGCGGAAAAACCCCTCTGGGAGAGTCTTTTCCTTATTATAACCATTCTAGTAGCTTAATTGGCTCCCATTCAGATTAGTTGCATTGTGTTTCCGTGTGTATAAATGTGGTAGGGAAATTTGAATGTGAGATTATTTGGGGACAGGTTAAGGAGACACAGTGTCTGCTGACAGCCCACCACTTCCCTCCAGGAAGGTATTCTCACCCATCCATGGGTGCACCATCCACGCTTCCCACTGCAGGAGTCCGCTCTGGGTAAGCTCCTGTGTTGGTTGTTGTCACAGCTTATTCCGGTGAATGACGTTACTGTCATTATACACATGACAGTGCTTGGGCCTGGGAACTGACCACTCAAATCCAAGCATTGTCACATAGGGCAGGTTGTATGCAATTTCATACCCAGATACCCTGCTCCTTTAGAGTAACAGAGAGTGTATAAGTGGAGTGGGTAAGTGGCAAAAAGCATTGGATGGGTGAGTGCGGTGGGTGGCTTGGTTATCAGAAGGCTCACCTCGCCCTGAATGGGCAACATGACAGCATCTCTTTAATCAGGGGTCTACAAACTTTCTAAACCAAGGGCCAGTTTACTTCAGACTTTAAGGGGGCCAGACTGTGACTAGTTTGAGTAGAAAATGCCCCAACATCAATGGGAATAAACAATGCCTCATAATTGGTATCAGTGGGAGGAATAGTGCTTCATCATTGGTACTGGTGGCAGGAATAGTGCCCCATTGTTTATATTGTTGGTAGGGCTAGTACCCCATTGTTGGTATCAGGAGTCAGAATAGTGCCCCTTGGTGTCAGTGGGAGAAATAGTGTCCCATTGTTGGTGTCAGAGGGAGAAATAGTGCCCTGTCGTTGGTGTCAGTGGGAGGAATAGTGCCTTGTATCTGTGGGAGGAATAGTGCTCCAAGAGTTTGGAGACCACTGTTTTTGAGGTTCCATTTACACCTATGCAGGTTGCTTTTGAGCGTTTCTGCAGTGCTTTTTGGGGTTTTTACAGCGATTTTGCCACAATATGCATTTTCCGTTTTTATGCAGATAAAAAAACATAAATTGCGTCATAATCACGGTGAAACTCGGGGAAAAATGCACTACATGCTTTTCTACAGCTTCTCCATTGAAGTCTATTGAACCAAAACAGGAAAAAAAGCACTGTTTTGCATTGTAAAAAGTTACTGACCCGTTCTAAAAATCCAGAGGCACAAAATGCATTGATGAGAACATGTTCTATAGGAACCCATGTTAAAATTGTCCTGCGTTTCCGCACAAAGCATGAAAAAATGCATTGGTGTGAATGGAACCTTATGAAGGATTGGGTCTGGCTGCATTTTTACACATCCTATGCTGATCTCTACTGGAAAGTAATACTCTGTAAAGTGCTGCAAAAGTTGCTGGAAATATAACAGGTCTTTCTAATTGCAGTGCCTTGTGACTTGTGGGAAGGGACATAAACACCGACAGACGTGGTGTCAATTTGGGGAAACGCGAGTAAATGATAGAGACTGCAATCCAGAGACAAAGCCGATTTCAGTCCAAACTTGCCAGCAACAAGAATGTGCATCATGGCAAGTTGGACCATGGGGACAGGTACGCTGTTTTCTTCACTGTTAATCTTTTGTTAATTTCTGTGAGCTCTTGGATATGTTATGTACGTTTTCTGTGTCTATAATCCTATCTTCAGCATAGGTGTTACATTAAACTCTTTTGTCTCCCAAATGATTTGTAATACTGTTCAGCCAGTCTTGTGATTCATGTGTTTAGAGCACCAAATGAAAGATTTAAGAGCCCAAGATCTTTTATATATTCATAATTTTTCACAAAAAAACAACAGCCAGCCCATTTCAGGGGTTCAAAGACTATCCCCTCCTTCAGGACTTAAGCATCTGAGTTATTTAATGGATTCAAGTATGGATTAATAACTGGGAGTTCATTGTTTGCTGTGTAATGCCCCGTACACACGGTCGGACATTGATCGGACATTCCAACAACAAAATCCTAGGATTTTTTCCAACGGATGTTGGCTCAAACTTGTCTTGCATACACACAGTCACACAAAGTTGTCGGAAAATCCAATCATTCTGAACGCGGTGACGTAAAACACATACGTCGGGACTATAAACGGGGCAGTAGCCAATAGCTTTCATCTCTTTATTTATTCTGAGCATGCGTGGCACTTTGTGCGTCGGATTTGTGTACACACGATCGGAAATTCCGACAACGGATTTTGTTGTCGGAAAATTTTATATCCTGCTCTCAAACTTTGTGTGTCGGAAAATCCGATGGAAAATGTGTGATGGAGCCTACACACGGTAGGAATTTCCGACAATAAGGTCCTATCACACATTTTCCGTCGGAAAATCCGACCGTGTGTATGGGGCATAAGGCTGGGTTCACACATATGCAAATTGGATGCAGGTTTCCCCTGCACTTCCAATGCACATGACATGCGAGAGTGACCAGCTCCCAATGGAGCCAGTTCACACATGTCTGGGGCGGCCGTGGTCCAGATTGCAGAAGGGTCCTGTGCATGTTTGGGTCTGGTTCAGGTGTGAATTCAGGCAAAAATTCGGACCTGAATCGCACCTAAATCGGTGAGCAGACACCGGACCTCAGGCATGAACCTGCAGCTGTACATATGTGAGCCTGGCCTAAAGGTTGGGCATTACAAGGATTTGTGAATCAGGCAACTTTTCCAGGCAGCATAGCAAGGTCCTGGACCCCCTACGGGTTACACTGCAGCAGAGCAGTATTCCTGGTCAATGACCAGGCCCAGACTGTGATTGGATAGTACACCAGTACGGTGTACCAATCCCAGTGTGTTGATGAGGTCATAGCTGCGTTCTTTCCTCTTGGCATAGTTATAGGCCCCTTTCACACGGCACTTTGATCAGGTCCGCCTATCAGTTTTTCAGGCGGACCTGATCGGACGCTCCATTCACCTCTATGGAGCGGGGGATGTCAGCGGTGACATTTCCGCTGACATCCACAATATCCGACCCGATCCTGTCTGTAAAATTCAGATGGATGGTGACCCTATTTTGCATCCGTCTGGGTGATCGAATCGGATAAGAACAGTTAGGTGGTCCATTTTCATCCGATCTCCCCATAGAGAAGAGCGGGGCTCTGACAGGTCCATCTCTGCACAGTGAGCAGATATGGACCTGTCATCCGCCTGCTCGGCGGGGATCAACGAATCAATCCCCCGCTGAGCAAAGCGGAGTCCCTCGGACGGACCGCCTGTGTAAAAGAGCCAATAGTGTTAGGCCCCTTTCACATGGGCTTTCTAATCGGATCCAAAAGGACCCATAGTGTTAAGCTGAGAGATTTGTGCAAAGCCACATTCAGTAGCCTCTGGAACAGGCTGCTGGGCCTCCAAAGTAAAGATATTGCCTTGGATACCAGTACAAACTATCCAGGGGTTCTAACCCTTCCACACTCTGTACAGAGAAAACAACATTGGGCTTAACATACTTTTTAAGTATTAATCCACCTAATTATAAGCTGAAATACATAGGTCAGATGTTGCATAGCATATATCTGTAGTGAAACGCATTAGTAATTGAGCAGTTCACAGTAGCGCACCACCTCATGGCTAAAAAAGGTGAGATATTCTAGTCTGAATAATTGTTTTGCTTTCTGTCCTTGTTACTTCAGCAGATTTAAGATCTGGTTGGTGTCTTGGCAGTAATTCCTTGTATAAGGATTAATGTTTTAAGAAGAAAAATCAAATGTACTTCTGAAATCCTCATACCATTGGAAATTCTTAACTTTTACTTGGAGAGTCAGCAAATGAAGCATGTTTAATCCCAGCCAGTAGGTTAGCAAGCTGACCTACATTTCAAATGGCATGATTCAAATACTTAAAGGAACACTGAATTTTAACCCTGTTTTCTGTTATCTTGCTCTTGCTTTTTTTCAAAATCACTTTAGTGTAACTTTCTCCTGTGAGAGGCCATTAGCCTTGCTGCCTCGGCCGTGCTAGAAATGTTTAATGGTGCATTGCTTCACTAACTAGTCCTATTCTAAAGCAGTTCAGGGACAAACTATGCTGTAGAGAAAGGGAGGAATGTATTGGCAAATAGCACAGCACAGAGAAAGGACCTGTTTGCATTTTATATTAAGCAGAACTCCAGGCAAATACCGTATTTATCGGTGTATAACACGCACATTCATTTTAAGAGGGAAGTTTCAGGAAAAAAACTTAAATTTTAAATAAGGAACTTTGAAGCAAAATAAGGGTCTTTCCCAATCTGCAGCCTCACCATTGCCATCAATGCAGCCTGATCAATGCCCATCTGCAGCCTCACAAGTGGCATCAATGCAGCCTCATCAGTCCACATCAATCCAGCAGCCTCACCATTGCCATCAATGCAGCAGCCTCATCATTGCCATCAATGCAGCAACCTCACCATTGCCATCAGTGCAGCAGCCTCACCATTGCTATCAGTGCAGCAGCCTCACCATTGCCATCAGTGCAGCAGCCTCACCATTGCCATCAGTGCAGCAGCCTCACCATTGCCATCAGTGCAGCAGCCTCACCATTGCCATCAATGCAGCAGCCTCACCATTGCCATCAGTGCAGCAGCCTCCCCATTGCTATCAGTGCAGCAGCCTCACTATCTGTATGGCTGAATTCACATTGCACGGACATCGCATGTGATTTGCACTGCAGTGCACTGTGAATCACATGCAATCTCGCACCATGCAGCAGTGTGAACTGTCGCTTAGAGCCGATAGAGGACAGTTTAGATTATTTATATCTGTAGTATGCTTATTTAGGGTTTTAAAACTGTAATGATTTTTTTTTGCATATAAGATGCATTTTAAGCTGAACTCAAGACAGATATAATCACTTATTCATACAAAAGTAAATGTACAGTATTTTTTAAATGCACATAGTGTAAATACCCGAATGTGACTTAATATCAGCCTCTTGCAATTGCTGAACAGTGGAGCTGGAGGAATAATCAAGAAGCACTACAAGGAGCCAGTAAGCTCCGATCATGTGCACGCTGATTGAAGGTGAAAGCTGAGTGACACAGATGAGCTCATCACTGTGCTGCTTCTCCGTTCACTGTCCAGTCACTGGACAACCTGGGCTCAGAGGAAGCGTGCTGAATGATGCTGGACATCGGACTGAGGACATCTAGTGGCAGAAGAAGAAACTATTGGATTGCAGAGATTAAAAGCTGGATTTGTTATTTAATGGGCTATTCATCTATATTTTACTATTTTGACTATATTTCTGCTCTAAGAATGTGTACACAGATGGATTTGTTTTCTGTTACAATTTAGATGCAATGTGTAGTCATCATCCTAACAGTATTTACTTTCACAGTGTACAGCGGCGTGTGGCGCAGGTTATCAGATGAGAGCTGTGAAATGCGTTGTAGGTGCTTATGGGGCTGTGGTGGATGACAGCGAATGCAATGCAGCCACTCGACCTACTGACACCCAGGTAAGAACCCCACATTGATACACAACCTTGGTCGTGTTCATATTAATCTGTGAACTAAAAAGCGAGAGTCAACAGTATCAATAGACATTAGAAGACGACCCTCCATCCAGCCATTTTTGGCCGGGCTTGGGTGATCTAGTGTCTAAGGTGCAGCAGACATCCTTGAATAAGTATTAAAATAATTGTCCAATCTCCGTTGGACTCCCTGTGCTGCCCATGGCTTTCCCTACTACCTTTGTCCTGAGCAGCATCATTCGTACAACTGCAGATCTTATGTTTAGGGCAATAACTAGCATAGAAAACATGATCATATTGACATGCGTGCCCAAGGGTATCTAAAGTAGAATCTTTTTTTTTTTTAATATTGGATAGAGTATTCAACATTTAAGGCCAATGTCATTTTTTAATGGAGGATAAGGGGGTTGCTGTATATGTTTTATCCTGGACATTTCCCTTCACTTCCTGTCCAGGAGACACAACAGGAAATGTGTGAAAATGTGGTCACCTGAGCAAATGTCCCTATTGGTAAATGTCAAATTAGCATAAGATCCCAAAGCTAGACATTACACACACTGCAGCTTGATCCAGTAGGAACCCTCACCCATCAGCAGCAGGAGAAGAAGAAGTGTACCTGCTTGAATGTCATTCATAAACTTTAGGACTCTGTTACACCTGCATTGCTACGTGAAGAGAGATCTGTGGTAGATTACTTTTCACAGAGCAGTGCAGGCAATCGAGAGATGATACTGCTACCTCCTGAATGCCTGTCTTTTTGGGGGGGGGTTTACAGTCAAATGGGCTGGTGGAATGGGAATACTTCGCCACAACCACAAGTCAAGCAGCTGGCTTGCAATTGTGACAAGGTCCAGTTCCCCTAAATATGCAAGGCATCGCTGCCTCGGAATATGTAAATCCCCATCTGGCTACCTTTGCAGCTTAAAGGCAGGGTGGCAAAAACGCAGCTCAACCGCCTTTTTTTTAATTGCAAAAATGCGTTTAGCAATTAATGTGGGCACTGAATCATGTATTGATCTCATTCTTCCAATACCTCAATGGGCAAATTGTTGGATTCTTTTTAAAGAACAATTCCAGGTATAAATATTTTACATGGATATGCATGGAGCATACCTAGCGCATATTCCTGGAAGCTGGAAATCACTGTAGTAGGCTCAATTAATACAAACCGTTCTCTGATTGGACAAGGTGGGGATTAAGGTGTCACCACCCTGCATCTCCACCTCATCCAATCAAAGAATGCTTTGCATTTATTGAGCAATCTATGGGCGACCTCCTGTGTTCAAAGCAGCAGGGCGGCCGCTCGGTACAGGACCCGGAAGCTAGTGGAGATCATTGGAATAACGGTGCTCACTACAGTGGTTTCAAGCTTCCAGGGGCATTGGCCAGGTATGGTATATACATAGTTACATTTTCCAGCTTGTATCAAAGTAACGAACTAAAAAATATCCATACCTGGCATTAATCTTTAACCACTTTATGCCGCAGTAACACATATGTGTGGCGTCAAAAAGCTGGGCTTTAACCCCCACATGCCGCACATATGCGTCGCTTGGTGGGCAATTTTTATGTTCTAGGAGCGATCCAGCACATAGATCAAACTGCCAAAACTGGCTCTTTGGTCCCGAAAAGACACCAGTAGCCAGCTGGACCATCTTTCGATCACGTGACCACCGTAACAGCCAATCACAATGGTCATGTTAAGTCTGATCTTTTGCCAAAGGGGTTAAGGTTTCTTGACTAATAACCTCAGAAGTCAACAGCCTGATAAATCAATATTCTAAATAATAAATAAATAATATTCTAAATAATGAAGCTGGGTAGAAACTGGAGATGTTCTGCGATATTGGGATGTGTAGTAGCATCCCTAAACCTGGCCTTGTTTTATATACCAAGTGCCAGGCAATGGCATCGGCAAAATCTCCTTCAATATTGCTCTCCTTAGCAACAAGTTCAAAAAGTCATTAATTATGGAAAGGAAACCGCCTAACACACCAAACTGATTTTGACAGGACTGTGAAACAGCTGCGTGCCCAGGCATTCCTGAAACCAAGCAGATTGTCCACAGCAAGACACAGTGGAGATTTGGATCGTGGACACCTGTAAGTGCACTTTGCTCATATGACTTCCTCCTCCTTTGTTTCTCCTCATTGCTCCAGCTCTTAGCTCTGAAATGCGTCAGTTCCTCTCTGTTTACGGATGAGTGGTGCTTATATTTTATTACATAAACAAAATGACTTATTTTCCGATTCCCTGCTCAGTTTCACCAGAGCGCTGCCCTGGGGTCATGTGATGGTTGTTTAAAACTTGCTGGATAGATTTGACCTTATAAAAGGAAAATTCTAGGTTAACTGCCATACCAGTCCCCCCCCCCCCCCACCACCCTCCACCTTCTTCTCAAGCTAGCACGCTAATCTGTATTTATTTATTTCATATTCTGTAAAAGAGAACTGCAAGCAAAATAAAATGTAGTATTTAAATAAATAGGTGAATCACTATTTTATACTGCTTTCTACATTTTGAAATTTTGCTAAATAATTAGCTATATGAAGCTCCAAATCACATACCTTTCTACTACTTATACTTATATATTATATATACCAGCTAGCAACTGCACACACTATCATTTTGTCTGGCTTTGGATCTACCTATCTACACAGTTCTGACCATAACCTAATAGATTTAAATGTCGTTTACAATTAAAAAAAACCTTTTTTTTTCTAGTTGTTGCGTAGGATGGGGAGGGAAGAGGTTAAAACCTATTGTATGTCAGGATTTTTTTTTGTGTCCCCATTATAGATATTTACCTTCTTCCTGTCATGGTGACAACAATGTCGCTGTGCATTCATTTTCCCATATCACCTGGAAGAATGCTTTTTTTTTTTTATAATTTGAAACAGTCAGATCTTTCATTAATTTTTTTACATGTACAGGCAAATGAATTCTAAAATAAAATAAGAAAAATAGAATTCAGATTCAGAATACTTTATTAATCCCAAAGGGAAACTTTTAACTCTCCCCCTCCGATGCTTATTTTTTACTATTCCATTCTATTAAGTTATTCTAATGCCGCGTACACATGAGTGGACTTTTCGTCAGAGTAGAGTCTGATGGTCTTTCCGACGGAGTTCCGCTGAAACGGACTTGCCTACACACGATCAAACCAAAGTTCGATCGTTTAGAACGTGATGACTTACGACCGGACTAGAAAACGGAAGTTCAATAGCGAGCAGCCAATAGCTGCCCTTGCGTCGTTTTTGGTCCGTCGGACTAGCATACAAACAAACGGTTTTCTCGATAGGATTTGAGTCCGTCGGAAAGATTTGAAACATGTTCTATTTCTAAGGTCCGTCAGAATTTTCGAAAGAAAAGGTCCGATGAAGCCCACACACGATCGTAATGTCCGACGGAATTATTCCGTCTGACCTTTTCTGCCGGAAAGTCCGGTCGTGTGTACACGGCATAACACATTCTACATTATAATTCAGCCCCAATTGCATGTTCCTTACTTTGTTCAAGAAGTTAACAAATTTGTGCCTCCCGGGATAAACCAGCGCCATCTTAACTATTGTGTTCCAAGTCCGTAGTCCAATATACTTCAGTCCTTTCCTGTAGCCTGTTCTATAATCTTGCGCATGAGCGATGATTTCCTAAGTTCCGTACACACATTCAGGAAAGCGTATAAAAAAATATCGCTTTTGAAGCGATCATACGATCATCTGATTGTTAGTAAACAACTTTCGTCCAAAATTTTTTGAAGGGACAAACACGAAAATATTTCTCGTACGATACCAGATCGTATGATTTTCTTTTATTCAGTACAGTGTTTGCCTGAAAACACAATACAAATACAATACGAAACATGACATCACTTCCGAATTTCTATTCGGTAAAATTTTCTGCTTTAGCCTCGGTTCACACCAGAGGCGGCACGACTTGCAGGTCACCTCACCAAGGCGACCTGCACACGACTGCCGGGGCGACTTGCAAGACGACTTCTGTATAGAAGTCTATGCAAGTCGCCCCCAAAGTAGTACAGGAACCTTTCTTCTAAGTCGGAGCGACTTGCGTCGCTCCAATTAGAACGGTTCCATTGTACAGAGCGGGAGGCGACTTGTCAGGCGGCTAGGTCGCCTGACAAGTCGCCCCTGTGTGAACCGAGCCTTAGTAACCCATTCGTTTTTGATATGGAGGTTAGCATGCAAAAAAAAGCAAAGGTCACATGGGGTGTAGCAGGAAGGACTGAATGAAACTGTAATCTCGCGGTATTTTACCGCAGTGCCTCAGGGAGCGGATATTACGTACATGGAACACTTCTCAATGGGCTGACAGCACAAAGAGCGTGCCATGAATCAGGGAAGAGATGTGCATGCGCCGGTGATGTCAATAGTCAATACAAAGAATGGGGTTTGGATACAAGGCAGCAGAGCAAGAAGGATAACATCCAAATACAGCTGCTGTCAATCAAATCCAGTGACACGGGGGGGCAGGGCCGAGTCCTGCTGTCTGTGTCAATGGACAGAGCAGTGGGACTCGTGAGTGCGCCCGCACGGGTGCCCCCACGAAAACGGCTCTCCGTGGGGGCATCCGATGAAGAGGAGCGCAACCGGGGCACCCCAGAACAAGAGGATCGGGGCTGCTTTGTGCAAGGGAAAAATAACATGTTTGTTGTTTAAAAAAAAAGAACCATTACAATCAATTTAAGGGGGAGAATTTACTTCCACTTTAAGATACAGTTACATTCAGTGAGGACAGCACAAAATCACAATAACGAATGGAAACAAGACACAATAACAGCAATAAAATTACCAATAACAGCAATAATAACTAATTAATACTATACTCTAATAACGCACTTCCCTGTGTGGCATATACTATAAGCCAGATTCAAGCTGTTTCATCATTACGGATCTTTTTCATGTTTCCCAGTGCTCAACAACTTGTGGAAAGGGGACTAGAATGAGGTATGTCAGCTGCCGTGATGATCAAGGATCAGTAGCAGATGAATCAGCCTGTTCACACCTCCCGAAGCCATCCGCCACTGAAGTATGTACAGAGACCGCTTGCGGACAATGGAAAGCGATGGAGTGGAGTTCTGTAAGTCTATATCCTCAAATAATAAAAAGTAGTGCTAAAGTAAAAGCATGAAGCAAACCTGTCATGGGACAAATACATAGCCTGGATTTACTTACCTCAATCTCAAAATGCTAGTTTCCTGCCTGTTCTGGAAGCACTTACATTTAATTGTGGTTTTCTCACCTGCTGTCATCATGTTTACGGTTCATTTTTTCCAATTTCAGTGCTCTGTGAGTTGTGGACAGGGGAAGGCAATGCGCCAAGTTGTCTGCGTGGATTTCCTTGGTCTAACAGTTGAACAAAACGAATGTGACCCTGAGGACATTCCATCGGCTGAACAGGAGTGCTCTATGTCCCCTTGCCACTATGTCAACAATGACTATGGCAGACCCATTCATTATCTCCCAAATGTGGACCAGAGAGTACGATCTAATCCAACTCTGGCCATTCTCAACAGGAACAGTGGCCGTTCTTTGGGGTCTAGTGGAAATCAATGGAGAATTGGACCCTGGGGATCAGTAAGTTCTAATTCATTGTTATGTATACCATCTGGCTAAAAGTTTTTTGGACACTTAACCATCACAGGCCCTATAGGAACAAAAGGAGACCCCTCCCAAGTTACTGCAGTTTGGTGTTTCCAGTGAGAGATACTATTAATGTTACATCATACAAAGACAAGCAATTAGACTTACAATAGACAGTTATGCACTTCCACGTTAGTGGCAACAATTTGGAGAAGGCCCTCTTTGTTTGACCATGACTGTGCCCATGTGCAAAAAAACAGCCTCATAAAGACATGATTTAGATAGTTTTGTATAGAGCTTAAGTGACTTGGACAGAGTCCTGACCTCAACCCTACTTAAAACCTTTGGGAACAATTGAAATGCCAATGGTGAGTCAGGTCTTCTCATTCACCATCATTACCTGAGTTTACAAATGCTTTCTTGGCTGCATTGGCACAACGTCCCATAGACGTACTCCAAAATCCTGTGGAAAGCCTTTCCAGAAGAGAGATGGCTTTTTTAGCCTCCAAGGTAGGGGCATCTCCATGTTAATGGCCATATTTTTTTAATGGGATATCCAACAAGCTCAATATAGATATGATAGTCAGGTGTCCACAAAATATTGGTGCATTAGTGCATTGAGAACATACCAGTGAAGGAATAAATTGTATATCTCTCCAGATTAAACATGATGTTGTGTAGAAATTTTGGACAAGAGTCAACACTTTTCAGAATGTTACTTGCTAGACTGTACATTAGCGTCTTTCTCACAGCATAGCAAGTTGATAAATGTGTAAATTGGTTGCATTCCAAGATTTAATCCGCTCCTTATTTTATATATACTGTATGTTTTCCCTTTCAAACTAGAGTTTTTTTTAAAGCCCAGCTCCAACCTTTTATTTTTTTTCGTATGTAGTGAAGAAAGATTAATACCACTGTCAAAATTTTCTTGCCATCTTCCTATCGGAGATTTTATGACACCTTCTGTCAGGACAGGAAGTGATGTGAATTTTTTCAACAGTCATGCAGACAATTTTTTTATTTTTTTATTTTGCCAACAGACACTTAAATTAAAAAAAAAAATCACAACTGGTAACGCAGAGCTGCAATAAATCCCCAAACATAACTAGAGATAAATTAATTGGTTGTTGTTTTGTAGTGACAGCATATTCAACATCTGATCTATATCTTAAAGTAGATCCAAAGGCAAAATCTCATTTTTAATTTTGTGAAGTAAGGGAGAGTTGTAACCCCTGTCTGGTTTTTCATTGCCATCTGCGTCCCATTGAGGATATTTCATTGGAAGATTTCCCTCCTATTCCTTTTCTGGTGACAACTCAGAATTTGGGATTTTCCTTTACTTTCACTCCTGGTAATAACAGTAAATAGGACAAATATACAGGGAGAATCTCCCTAGCAGGAGCACAAACAGCAATAACAACCTGACAGGGGTTCCTCTCCACTCTACCCAAAACTAACAAAAAAAGTTTTTTAAGCTGGCCTTACACGTATAGATTTCTCTGTCCGCCATAAACAGCACTGATGGATGAATCTCCCCAACTTGCTATTGAATTCTGACAGCCTGTGGTGCAGGCTGCCAGAATAGGGGCTTGTCCACACATGAGGTTGGGGGGGCACCCCCCCCCCCCCCCCATCTGCTACCCCCTTTAGCTGCAGAGGCAGTGCCAGGGTGTACACATGCTTTGGCCAAAATGCTTTGCTTCATGACCGCAGCAGGAATTGTATCCCCTGTCCGCTACAGCCCACCAATCACTACCAATTAAGGTGAATGGGGCCGATGTGCAATGCATGCAATTGTGGCAAGCTACCTCAAGGTCCATGGGGTTAAAGCAGGTGGTGAGGAAGCAATACAATGAATCCTCACAGCCAGTCAAATGCTCTCTGAGGAGTGATCTGAAGGACCGCACATGCGAACTAGCCCTAGCCAAACAGGGACTGCGCCTGATTGACTGCACAGTGGTGACAGTGGTGACACCAGCGCCAATTCAGCAGAAATAATCCAAAGTTCAATCCATGTAAAGCCCTAGGTGGGGTACACACTATAAGAAAATCAGGTGAACGATCGTCTGATTTTTCTCATTGTTTCACAGCACATCGGAAGCGATAAATGAAAATTCTCATACGACAAAGGCCTTTTTTTTGTTGTTTATTGTATCTGGTTATGCGCAGTCTTTCTTTTCAGATTTTTCTTGTACGAAAATCGTAAGAAAATTGAACACATTAAATGAAAATCGTTCAAAAATTTTGGAGTTTGTTCCTTCGGGAATTTTTGTACGAAAATTCGGAATCGGCTGTCGAAAGTTGTGTACACACTATACGAAAATAGAATTTTTTTTTTTTTTATAGTATGTACGAGCCTTTAGACTGAAATGGTTGCGTTCAAGTATCAGACACCCAGGCATTTCAGTTGTCTTGCCTTGAAAATATGACTGTACAGGGAAAGCAATGTATTCCTTGGTTATTTTAGTAGAAAGACATTAATGTTACTGAGCCAAGTACTTTCTTCAGTGTTCTAGCACGTGTGCTGGGGGCTTTCAGCTCCGTGTTGTGGTGTGCCAAGATGAGAATGGGTATCCAGCGGGTAACTGTGAAGAAAGAAGCAAACCAGCCGAACAACGGCCGTGTGAATCAGGACCTTGCCCACAATGGGCTTTTGGCAACTGGGGGGAGGTAAGCTGCTTTTGCCAACTCTATTTATCTACTTCAGTACTAAAAGTAGTGACTAACATTAATAACAATATTACAGTAATGATAATAATAGTAACTAACCGTAGTGACAATACTAACAGTCCCTTTATGGACCAGAGCATGTTTCACAGTTCAGCGATGGGCAATGGGCAACTGTGAAGAAACAAGCTAACCAGCCGAACAGCCTTGTGAATCAGGACCTGGGCCACAATGGGCTTTTGGCAACTGGGGGGAGGTAAGCTGCATTTGCCAACTCTCTTTTAATTATATGTAATCCCAGTAGCAAACATGATATTGCAGACAGTGTTTTATTTGGTGTCTGCATTCATTTTCTTTTCTGCCAGTACAAAAATTACTTCTTGATCCTGAAATACTGTGTGCTTGTAGTTTCCAGTTCAGCTGAACTGAAATCTCAAACAGTGTTATTAGCTTTCTCAGCTATCTTCTGTGAACTATTAAGCAAATCAACTTGAATAAAGATGGGGGGCGGTTGTAGTCCAAATCAGGGGAGCAGCCCAGGGTGACAATGCTGCTCCACCTTAGATACAGTATAGTAGGTGAATGTTGTCATTCTACGATAGAAAGTATTTTACTAACAGAATCAACTGTTGAAAATGTAAAAAAGCCTAAAAAAAGAAAATGAATACAGCCACCACATTTAAGCCTAGGTTTGCATCTAAATCGCACGCTTTACTGCACTAAAAATGCACTGCTATTAGCAGAACTGCAGGGGTGCCACTAATTCTCATTGGCACCCCCATGCATGGGAAACCATAGCACATTTTTCAATGATTGGAACCACGTAGCACTGTGTGGTTTCACTGCGGCTGCAATTTTGGAAAAGGTGCAGGAATCTTTTGCATTTTTTGGTAGGTACAGCACCCCCATTCAAATGAATAGGCTGCTGTGCCTGTGGGGACACAGCTACATGAAAACCAATAGTGTGCACAAAGTCTAAGGACTGGCAAGCTGCAACATATTATATTTTTGTTTTTGAATTTAGAAACATTTGGTAGAAACTAAATGCATCAACTAAAATATAAAAATAATAATAAAATAGTGACTAACAGTACTAACAGTCCCGTTATGGACCAAATCAATTATCACAATTCAGTGATGGACCTCTTTATATGCCAATAAAGTTGTCATATCTGATACATATGTGTTATGTCATGTGTGATACATATTTTGCTGTTTTTAAAGTACACTTGTCATAAGAAAAACATGCAGGTTGCCACTGCCAACATATCCTTATGAACATTGTCGGGATATTATGCTGACTCTCTGGCTCCAATACTTTGAGTCACTGGCATGTATTCAGATAAGGAATAAGGACTTCTGACTTTACTGATCCACATACTTGTTTCTGGGTAAAGTGATCGTGTGTCAGCACAACAGCCAGGCAACACGTACCTCAGAAGTAGGTCTGCAGTGGCATCCACTTTGTGTCTCTCGTGACAAGTTGCTTGTGAAATGGAAATTTTAATATTGTAAAATTAAAATTGAGTGAAAGTGTTCAAATAGATATGTAATATATTTTTAAGTGGAACGCTGGGCAAGCTGCTCAATACACGTCTCTTAAAATCCCCCCCCATCACCACCCCAACGCATCTAAATTTACCTTTGCCCATTGGTACCCTGCCACTCCATTGCTCTCTTGCAGCCCTAGCAAAATTCCCGGTGTTTTCACATATGAGAGAGCATAGGATCTCCTACCATGATGCAGTACTCGGGTCTGACTGGCCAACCGCCAAGCATCAGCACATGAGTAGGAGGATGCCATCAATCCCATGCAAGCTCCAATATAATATAATACAGGCTTTGACTACCATCTCTGGGCAGTAGGGATTCTTTCAAGAGACTATGTATTTTGACCTATTCATGGCAGAGTCACTTTAACATGTTAGTTCACTTTTATAGAAACAATATACAGGTGAACTAACACCAGACACCCTCCATACGCCCCCCATTGTACTTACATTCAGGGTTGCCAAGCTGTCAGCACCACGGCAGCCACTCCAGCACTCCAGGAATTTGAAATCCCCACACATCACAAGGAATCGATCTGGCCCAGCACAGAGGAGAGGGTGAGGAGTGGGGATTTCAAATTCCCAGACCACTGGACTGGCTGAGGAGGTGCCAACAGCACAGCAACCCTGGAGGAAGAAGAATGGGGAATGAATGGTGGGGAGAGTGTCTGGTGTTAGTTCACCTTAAAAACAATTCTGTAAAAGTGAACTAACCCTTTAAAATATCTGGCAGTTTTACTATTAGCTGCCAAGAATCTGTAAACCTGTTTAGCCAGCCTTGTGATATACACATCTGCCATACCGCCCAGCAGTGACACGTTTATTTCCTGGTTCAGTAATTCTACTTCCTGTGTCACATCTCCACCTACAGTTTGCCCACTGGGCAGTGAAGCGGCTTCATCCTTTCTGTTCAGTTAGCAGGGAGTTGATCTGGGGAACAGCAAAGTTGAACCAAGGCAACACAGGGACTTAGTGGTTAGCACTCTTGGCGTGCAGCATTGGGGGCCCTCATTTAGAATCCCAACCAGGAGATTACTTTCACTAATTTTGCACAGATTTCACGGATTCTCTATGTGCTAGTGTGGGTTTCCTCCAACACTTTAAAGACATGCTGATGTGTTAATTGGCCCCCATCTAAAACTGGTCTTAGGCTGGCCATGGACGGAGGTAAACCTGCAACCACGGGTTGCAGGAAAGAAAATCACTTAATTCCTCCACCAACAAGTCTGTGTTGATTGGGGGAATCCCAGCTGTGAAGCCATTGTGTTCACAGTGATTATTATTAAAATCATGTAAAATCCGACAGGCTGGTTGTATCCAAGTTGATCAATCGATCAACTTAGGTAAATTCAGCCAGCCCATACATGGATTGAACTGGCCGAAATTCCAGCAGGAACCAGCCGAGATTCGAGCCGTCTATGGGCGGCTTTAGTATGTGTATGTATGCATGTGAGCAGGGCCCTCTTTAACGCAGGGCAAAAGGGGCAGCTGCCCTGGGCCCAGTCATTGTTGTGGGGCCCAAAAGCAGCTGCCCCATGAGCCTGCACTGCCTGCAAATAGTTGATAAGTGAATTTGGATGGGCCCAAGAAAATGTTTGCCCAGGGTCCAAACAATATTAAAGACGGCCCTGCATGTGAGACTGGGACCTTGAGAGCAGGGACTGATGCAAACGTACAATATATGAAGCACTGTGTAATAGTTGATGCCATATCAATGCCAAAAATAAATAGTGAAATTATTTTCCTGGATTATGCAGCAGCCTATGTCATTGGAGGCAAATTCTAACATATCACTTAGCTTCCTATAACCTGATATCATTCCTTTGGGTCAGTCTGGGTCTAACAACAAGACACCATTCAACCCATGTGAAGGAGGAATCCATAACCCTCAAAACGTATTGAATGCATAATACTATCATTATCTTAAATAGTAAAGACTTTAAACTAACCATCAAGTTGTTCAACCCTCTGTACTAGACCCTCTGTACACACATCACAGGTTGGCTGTGACAAAGGTGTATGGCTCTCAAGAGTGTGTGTACAGAATTACAAAATCTTTGTCAGGTAAACCATTAAGCAGATATATTACAATTGTGCATTTAGCTGTTTGCCTGGAATTATAATTTGTCATTTGCTAATAAATGATGTCGTAGTTGGCTACATTTTCTGTTAACTTCAAATCTTTAATTCCTTGTGCACCTCCTTAATTTTACAGTGTTCCAAAAAATGTGGAGCCGGCACAAGGACAAGATTGGTGGTGTGTCAGAGACCCAACGGTGAAAGATTTAATGACCTCAGTTGTGAAGTGCTCGATAAACCTCCAGACCGGGAACAGTGTAACACTCACAGCTGTCCTCAAGATTCTGCGTGGAATACAGGTCCTTGGAGCTCGGTATGACCATAGATATATTTCTGTAAAACACTGACAGATGGAATTGTACCCATCGCTCATTTTTTTTATAGAACCAAGGTCTACAATAATATAGGTGCAATGTTGTTTTTTTATTTGAACGCAGCACTTAGTGGTGCTTTAGACACGATTGTCAGTTTTGATACAAATTGCTTTTTGTCCAGCGTAAAAATGTTCCTCAACGTTACATCAACATGGTTTTACATTTGAAAAGAACGGATCTAATTCATCAATGCATCTGACGGCGTCTGTGAGACACAGGCTGGTAACCATAATGATAAATACTGTTGGTTTCCATTATATCTTAAAGGACTAAATATGAAAGTCAAATATGGCTAGTATCCAAGAGCTTACAATGAAGGGTTATAAACTGTCCGTGCTGGTCCTTAATAACAAGTTAGATTAAACCGTTCATCTTCTAATTATCAATATAAATAAAATGAGCATCTGTAGCGTTGGAGGCAACAATATGCTATAAATGAGGAGGCTAAACAAGGTGGACACTACCCTTGTTCATTTTAGTTATGAAGGTTTTAGAGTATTTTGAAAAGGTATACTGTAGATAAGTCTTGCTACCTATGACAATGAATCCCGGCCAATCCTTTTAAGGTATATAAGTATATCTAAAGCCATTTTTTTTATTTTGGATATAGTTGGGAAGGATTCAAACCAGTGTCAGACTTTTTTCTGTCTCAGTGTGAATAGCAATAACAGAGCATTCAGCAAGCTTTGTTGAAGCTTTTAAAGTACCATTCAGCTCCAGTTTGTCAATGTTGAACACACAGATCTTAATGGGAGTGTCGAATGCCACTTTAAGCAAGCTGCTAGCAGGCTTTCAACAAGCATCAGGTAGTGGTGAAACCTGCTAGCAGCTTGCTTAAAGTGGCATACAGAACTCCTATTAGGATCTAGGAGCTAGTTACAGTAGGTGTTCAATATTTACAAACTGGAGCTAAATGGTGCTTCTACAAAGCTTTTGAAAAGCTCTGCAAATACTTTGTCAAAGCTTGCTGTTCACACTGCTCTTCTACAGCCTGAAGCCCATGTAAAAACAGGCCTTAGACAGTTGTCAGGGTACCAGGTGTCCCCCATTGAAAGATTTCCCCTCTATTCCTGTTCTGATAGAAATTTTGAATTTACCCTCATTTTAATTCCAGGAGACATTGGTAATCAGCACACAGATGGGGACAATGGGGACACATACAGCAATAAAAAAATCTGGCAGGTGTTATAACCCCCCTCACTACTCTATCCAAATCTTAAAAAAAGGTATACTACAAAAGGTTAGTTCACCTTTAACAAAAAACTGCCTATGCAGGTAAAGGGTACCTGAAGATAAGAACAAACTGCAGTTTTGACTAAAGTTGGATAATTCCTTGCTATAGGCATAAACCTACAAAGCCGGGGCAAACAACTTCCAAAAATGCCATCTCCCCAATCTGCCTTGTTGCTAAAATATTGCTAAGACGCTTCTAGCTGTTAGTCCCCCCCCCCCCCAATATCACAGGAGTGAGCTCTCAAACCCCCGGTTCACTGTCTCCTCTGACGCAGCACCACTGAGCTCAAAGCTACTGCAACAGGGGAGAGAGAGGGCATGCAAGGAAGTATGGATCGGAGAAAGAGCTCACTCCTTTGATAGACCTGAAAGTGTCTGTAACAGCTCGGTCACTATGCTGGAAGTGCATAGTGCCCTTGGCACACAAACCTTAGTCCCTAAAGACGCATATGTGTATTAACGCCCACATATGCGTTACATGGTTGGCAAGAGGTTAAAAGAGTTGTAAAGTCAGAAGTCTTTTTATCTTAATGCATGCATTAAGAAAAAAAGCCTTCTGTGTGCAGGAGCCCCCTAATACTTACCTGAGCCCCCTCTCTGTCCAGCGATATCCATGAGTGTCTCGGCCATTCAAGACTCTCCCTCCTGATTGGTGGTGCCATTGGCTCCTGCTGCTGTCAATCAAAGCCAGTTAGCCAACCAGGAGAGAGAGGGGCAGGCCGAGTCGCAGCTCTGCGTCTAAATGGACATGGAGCTATGACTTGGCTTGGGGGCCCCCATAGCAAGCTGCTTGCTGTGGGCGCTCCCGACAGGAGGCAGGGGCCAGGAGCACAGAAGAGGGACCCGAGAAGAGCAGGATCTGGGCTGCTCTCTGCAAATCCACTGCAACAGAGCAGGTTTGTTATTTTGTATAGAAAAAAAAAACAAGACTTTATAATAACTTTAAGTATTACATAATAAACTAAAACCTTAATCACTGAAAGAACTCAGAACTGCATCTACCTCTGTGAACGTTCACCTTTACAGTATTAAAGGACTACCTTAGTTCAGGTGCACCTTCAAAGCAAGTGAATCTGTTGCCTTTTGTTTACCTTCCTCCATCTTTTCCCACAAAAGTTATTATGTACAGAGAGCATTTCAACCTTAATTTGTAAAAATATATCCAAACAGCACACAAGTAGGATAAAAAAAAAATGATAATTAAAGCAGTGAAAGCTGCAGGACTGCATGTATTGCTTCAGTACATTCTGAGCCACTGACCCAAAACTAGTCTACAGATTACGAGTTCCAACTTCAGTTTGACTTTACCGATACACAGGCTTGTTCCCCAACAATAACTCAGTGGGGGAGAATTAATAAATCTGCTTCAGCTGTGCATAGTTACCAATCAGCTTCTAACTTCAGCTTGTTCAAGAAGTCCCCTTTCACACCAGCGGACTGATCGGGTCCGCCTGTCCGTTTTTCAGGTTGACCCAACCAGACCACCCATTGTTCTCTATGGAGCTGCGGATGTCAGCAGACATGTGTCCATTGACTCCTGCCAGCATCCAATCCGGTCCACTAAAAATAGATGAATGTGGATACGTAAGACAGATCGGATGACAGTCGGATGCAAACGGACAGGCAGTCCGCTTCCCTCTGACCGCCCCATAGAGAACAGTGGGCTGTGTCCATGTCCGCTCTGCATAGCGGTGTGGACATGGACCTGTCACCTGCCTGCTCAGCGGAGATCAGCGGACAGATTCCTTGCTAAGCGGGCAGATCGGCTTGATGGATTCCGCCCCATCTGAAAAGAGCTTCAAGCTTTGACAATAAAACCTGGAAGCTGATTGTTTTTTATGCAGAGCTGCACCAGTGTCCACCAAAGTATTAAGGGTAGTGAATCAGCATGACAGCCAGGCAACTGCCATTTTCAGAAGGAAGCCAGTTTAGTACCTATGTTGATGAGCTTTTCTCCGTGGTAAAATTCAGCTTGTTTTCAGTTACATTTCCCCTGCATTTGACATCACTTTGACAGGTAGCATTGGTCCACAGTTGATCTCCATCTGACCTGCATTTGATTTTCCTCAAGCTGCTTTTGTGATCCCGTTATCTTGCACGAGGAGAGAAGCAGTTCGGACATAAACAATAGACCAACGATGCAGGCCCTTAGCCTTTTCTCCTTTATTATTACATGGTATGCAGTAATGCAGTGCTACTATTTCCCTGTGATCATATTCCCATGCCTAATAGGTATATTGAAGTGTTAATTTATTTGGTTGAGCTTTAAATAATGCTTGCTTTATCTACTATAGAAAAGAGAGTTGGTAGTAGCATGTGATACTCACGTAGGCTGTTCTAGTTACAGTATATGCTCTTTGTTTTTGCTGTAAAATACATTTAATTGATAATAAAATTTAAAAAAAGTTTATATCTTAGCACAAGTTATAATCTTTTTTAGAATCTATTTTGTGAAAAAGGGAACGCTACCCAAATACCGTAATCTTAGCATTTCATTTTTATAATTTTTTGTTTAAGGAAGACATTTCTTCTGTTCTAACAGGTAATATTAGAAGTCAGAATATTTGTAGTATTTTATTATCTTGTGGATAATATGAAATTATATCTAACATAATCTATTATGTAATAATGAAAATGAAGTATCACATACTACAATTAACTGTCTTTTTATTTAATATGATTAAAACATGTATAAAGCCTAAACTTTTTTCAGTTTTGGATTTGGTAGAATGGTTGAAACCCATCAGTTTTTTTTATTCTGTTGGGAAAATTCTCCTTGACTTCCTGTCCCAAAAATACAAGAGGAGGTAAGAGGAAATCTCTCCAGAATGAGGGGAAATTGCTCTTAGACAGATGTTACTGGGAAATTTGAACCTGTTCTGGTGACGACTGTAACATTTTGTATTTCCCCTCACTTTCCTTCTCGGAAACAATGGTCACCGGGACAAATAGAGAACTTAATTGTCCCAAAAAGGAACAGAAGGGTCTTTTATCACTTTATCCAAAATTTAAAAAAAAAAAATTAAAAAAAATTAAAAAATCAGGCTTTGGATACACTTTCAATAAAATTCAGGTAAAGGGGAGTTGCATTTTATTCTTTGCAGTTTTTCATATTTGTTTGTTTTGTACATTTTACTAAAGAAGTTTGGTAAGCCTTATATAACTGTCAGTGTTAACTGTTAAAGGGCTGCTCTGCATATAGGATCAGTCCACCCAGAACTCATATTTCAGTTTTTGGTAGACAGTGAACAGGGAAATCTGTTTCTCACATTTTTTTGGTGGCAGGATCTCATTCACTTGCATTCTCACTCTGGATTTTTTATATATTTCATATAATGAAAAATGCAACAGATGTAGTGGGAGCTTCTCTATGTGATCAGGAACACCCACAATTTTAAGGTGGGTGAAGCAGAACCAGGACTGTGATCGGGAAATCTCACTGCCAGAATCTTTAACTTATTCATTATAAAAAGTTAAAGCTGAACTCAGCAAAACAAAAGTAAATATATTTCTCAGTAGCCACAATAGATATGACCCACTTTATGTACACCAAATGCCTTTACAAAGGTAGTTATTATTTTGTAAAAGTAGCAGTGACATCATCACCGTGCTGTATATAGCCTGTACAGAGAGCAGAGCTATGGGAGGGACCCACCACTACATGCTGCCTGCAGAAAACTACAGGAGGGGGCGGAGACAAGACCAGTCACCCTGCACAAGGAGAGAGAGCAGCAGTGACTGGTCTTTAATACAGGAAGCTCCTGTGCAAGCTCAATTTTTCACATTGGATTCCTGCATTGTATTTCTCAATATTTGCTTATCCTTGAGTCCAGCTGCCTTTCTTCTTCAGGCTCTGTCTATATCTGAAATATGAATTTTGGGGCAGATGACCCTTTAATGTGTATTTTTTTCTGTGCACTTTGTGGCGCTTTGACATTTGTCTTCTGTATTTAAAATACTTTCCAAAGTTACAGCAATTACGTTTTTGGTGCTATGTTTTTTTCTATATATATGTGTAGCATATTCAGTTAAAAACCCGGATGTAATTTGGGGTTGTACAAATATGTAAAATATCATAATCACATTTTTGTAAATTATTTGAACAGGGAGTTCACTACCAGGTTTCACTGTATATTTCATTTTCACAAAAGGTTTTTTTTTTTGTCTGTTTATAAATACATACATATATAAATATCTATATATATATATTTGGTTCTAAAGCACTTTATCAGAAAAGGATATTTGATATATATTGAGCTCCTGGTTGCAACTTAATGCTTATCTTGTATAACAGAGTCTGAAAAAAGGATTGTCAGGATGGTCCATAGCATTCAGTCAATTGATTGGTTGTTTTAGGCAACACAGACAGTCCTTTTTTCAAACGCGAGGGCCAGTATTGCAAAGTTTTCTGATTTCATCCCAAAGCCATTTAAATGCTTTCATTGTACCTCATCCAAAAATGTACATAGCCATTAAACCTGCAGTGCCACACTGCCTTACCATAACAAGGGACTGACTTTGTGTTCAAGATATTTCTTTCTAAAATACAGGTTAGGATAAATAAATTTGAAATAACTTGAAATAACTCTTCGGACATCTTGCTTTATGTTTTTTTCTTAAGATGTATTTTTGTCAAAATCGTTGTTAAAGTGAACATGTTACTTTCTGTGTCTTTGTGTGGCTTTTGCACTTAAAGTCCAAGCTGAGAGATGGACCTTACACTTTGTCCATAATGCTAGCCAGACTTGTAGCAATCTGATTGGTTGGTCTCAATTTCAAACTGAATTTTTCACCTTCACTGCAGCAGCAGAACGCATCTCCCATCTGCTGATTGGACAATGAAGGAGCAGCTGTGCACTCCTCGGTCATCACTCTGCTCTCTCCACCTTTCAGGATGTTTGTCAAACTGTGAGAAGTGCAGCAGAGTCTAATTAAATTCTACTGCTGCTCTTCCCTTTCCGAGGCTGGGAGGCTGTTAGGTTCTAGAGTTAGATTTAAAGACCTGCTTTAAGGACCTGGGGCAAAAGGGTGAGGAAACCCTGGGAAGGTTGTCTTTCCCCTAAAGTATAGGTTCACCTTTGGTAACATGTTTCATGTTACGTCCATATTTATGGGAAACATGAAACCAAAAAGCACTTATCCTTGTTGTGAAAGCGGGTGGGAGATATTCTCCCTGCATCCTCTGTCACACTTTAAATAGAGTGCGGCTGTGCGGGGCTCTGCTGACACAGCCGTGTCATTCATTTACAGAGTTCTGGTAATGAATGTACTACAACTACTGTCTTCCACTGTGACAGACAGCTTGTAGTTCTCAAGGAACTGCGAGGATGCTGACGAGCACTCTCGTAGTTCATTGATCTTCCTGCTCTCTTGTAACAACAGTCTATACTGAGAGTGTGCAGGATCCTGGCATTGCACCCGCAATCTGCTGATCACGGGTGGCTTGCTCTGCAGGCTCCAAAAAAAAAAAACATTATATGCATCATTTTTTACCTGCAAAAATAAGTGCATTTATTTTATTTTTTTTTTAAGGTGAACTTAGCCTTTAATAGAGGAATTGAACTCTGAATGAAGTACCTAAAAAGGCGAGCAGAGGGCAAAGGGCAAGTCACCAGTATTGCCTGAGGATTCCTTGCAGCTGATCTTTCCTGTTACTGGCTTACCATGCATTGTTCTACACTTTGTCTTTGTGTGGAGGTGGCCAACTTGGAGCTTGAGAGGAGTTCTCTATACTAACTTATCCAATGTTAGTATAGCAATGTCCCCGCTGAGCTATTGTGTTTTCCGACAGGGAGACTGCCCCTTGTCAGAACACACCGGTTGGCACTCTCAGCAATTGAGAGCGCTGATTTGATGTCGATCGGCAGATGTTTTTCAGTCCCTTGTCAGAACACACCGGTTGGCACTCTCAGCAATTGAGAGCGCTGATTTGATGTCGATCGGCAGATGTTTTTCAGTCATGCCCCTTTGACAGAAGCCAGACAGACTGCTGTACACATAGGCTGAATGTTGGCCAGTGGGTTGGCTTTACAGGCAGCAGTGCCTTAGATTTCACACTGCAGATATACAGCTATGAGGCTGTAGACACAGTAGTGCTTAGGCACCATCACATACCAAGAAGTGCACTGCTATTTCTTTAGAAACGAGGTGGCTTCACATTATCAGAAGGTCAGTTAGCTCATGATAAGGCACAATGGCTCTGTTGAGGCCCCTATCGACAAAAACAGGTGTTCCTCAAACAAGGGGCCCAGGTTTGAAGATCTACATGTAAAAAGTCGAATGAGAACACTAAAATGTCTGATGCCCTGTACACACGGTCAGATTTTCCGACAGAAAATGTGTGATAGGACCTTGTTGTCGGAAATTCTGACCGTGTGTGGGCTCCATCACACATTTTCCATAGGAATTTCCGATACACAAAGGTTGAGAGCAGGCTATAAAATTTTCCGACAACAAAATCCGTTGTCGGAAATTCCGATCGTGTGTACACAAATCTGACGCACAAAGTGCCACGCATGCTCAGAATAAATTAAGAGAAGAAAGCTATTGGCTACTGCCCCATTTATAGTCCCGACGTACGTGTTTTACGTCACCGCGTTCAGAACGATCGGATTTTCCGAAAACTTTGTGTGACCGTGTGTATGCAAGACAAGTTTAAGCCAACATCCGTCTGAAAAAATCCATGGATTTTGTTGTCCGAATGTCCGATCAATGTCCGACCGTGTGTACGGGGCATTAGAGTCCAAAAACTTTTAATATTAGCACCTGTTTACAAATGACAACACAGAACAGCCAACACATTAGCCCTTTTTAAGGGCTTTACCATAATGGATACTCATGAAAACCAAAAGCTGGCACAAATCACCAAGCATTATCTGCTGTACAAGTTATTCCCAAATCAGTCAAATCGGCAAAAAGAAATTCACAAGAATTTCCAGATAAAAGTTACATTTTCTGGGTACAGCTTAGGCAGAGTTAGCATTTCTAGATGTTCATTATAACATATCAGATGATTAGCTCCACTTTAAGCAAGCTAAAGGTTGTTTTCTATAAATTGTAAAGTGGAAACATTCAGTTTGAATCCTACTGTAGTAGAAAACACGCAAGGCAGCCCAACTTAAAGAATGTCTGCTTGTTTATACAGAATAAACTTGGCCTTTTAGTTTATGGATCTGAAGTAGGGTACTGTGCATATATGACAATGTTAGCTTAAGCAGAGCTGTCTGCTGTTTCTCTTTACAAGTGTGCGCTGTAATGTCTTTTCACCGGTCAGACAAATGGAGAGTTCCGAGCGGTTGTGTGACTTACAGCAGACACGGAACATGTTTACGCAGCTAAATAAACATATATCTCTCTGCAGCAACAATGGCCTGGAGCCTTTTAGAGACTGTAACCTTGTAAAAAGTTCAGATGGTCCATCTGGGGGGTTTGCTTACTTACAGTGAGTGACCTGAAAAGATACAAAGGGCATTTCTTCTGGTAAGAGGAAACTTTTTCTGCAGATCAAAGGACCTGTCATCAGGGAAACTCTGTTTACTTACAGTAAAAAGGGAACTCCACAAAAAGTTAGTGTTTTGATATGAAAAAGTGAAAATACCAAAAAAAAACATTAAGTGGTAAAATCAAAGTAATAGTCATACAAAACAACCTCAAGTTTCATAGTCTAACTTCCATTTCCCTGTTACAATAGATGCACAGTGTGCCTTAATATGAATGTGCAGTCCAGTAGGCACCGGAGTGTGATCATGCTGCCCAGTGCACCCTGTAATCTAACAAACTGATCAGACACACCCATCTCTTCTTCTTCTGCAATACAAGTATTTGTAAGGACACTTGCAATGAGAGGTGTGCCAGCATAGAGCACTGGAGTGGAGCATAGAGCACTGGAGTGGAGCATAGAGCACTGGAGTCGGAAAGGGACAGAAAGCTAATTTCTACTGATATAAAACGGTATTTTTTTGACAATTCAATGCAGCACTAAAAAGAAGGAAAAGGTGCAAGATTTCAGTTGAGCTTTAAGCGTCTTAAGATTTAAAATTTCCTTGCTCTTATTGCAACCAGCTGGTTTCACAAAGTAGTAGAAGGACAAGTAGAAAACCTAAGGACGCCATACATGGATAGATTTTCTGTTGTTCAGCCCATGGGCTGAAAATCCATCAGTTAATTTCAAAATTAATTAATTCCCCCATCCACACCAACATTGTGGATGAAGAATCCTCCACTGCCGGCTACTGTATTCAGTGTACCACAGGTGCCTAAATACAGTGGCGCTGCTAAACAGCAACTACATCAGCTTGCAATTTTCCACTTGGCTCGATCCACTTTTGTTAAGCCGAGTGCTGCTTGCATGGCTACCTATGGTTCCAAATTCGGCAGATTCAGCAGGAATTAGCCAACATTCAAGCCATCCATGGTCAGCCTTACTGTTGCAGCTAGAAACAGGTTTGCCTGTCAGTTAACACTTACTCAATAAGGATGAGCTCCGGCGTGTTCGTACAGCCCACGTGCAGAGCCCGCCAGGAAGTCGGCGCTGCGCTAATCACAGGCAGTAAGATATTGTCCTGATGCGCGGCTGCAGAGATCAGGAAATGTCTCACTGCCTGTGATTAGCGCAGCGCAGTGCCGACTTCCTGGCGGACTCTGCACGTGGGCTGTACGAACACGCCGGAGCTCATCCTTATTACTTAATAGACCCGCTCTTACTTGACATATTCATAGAGTAACTTTAAGATTCCGGAACAACTGACAATTTATGAGCGTTTATAAGACTCACAACATACACCAAATGGGTTACATTTAAAGCCCATTTTAAAACTGTATAACACTTGTGGCGCAGTTTGGCCTGTAGGTTTGGCATGTATTGATCCTGCCCTTACTAGTGTTTAACTTATACTGTACAATAGTTTTACAGTTTGCTCTGGTATTGTGGCTTCACCTAGTGGTTCAGTGTGGTACTACACTGTATGTTAGTTTTATTTTAACCGCTTGCTGACCAGCCGCCATAGTTATACTGCGGCAGGTTGGCTTGGCTGCGTGAACCGCTGCAGGTGTACGTCAGGCTCGTACACGGCGATCTGTGGGCGCACGCACGCCCATTGGCCAGAGGGGGAGCCAATCAGCGCGTCTGGCAGACTCGATGTCCGCCGGCCGCCCACGATCGTTTGCCGCAAAGACAGAATGGGGATCTGCCAAAGTAAACAAGGCAGATCTCCGTTCTGTCAGGGGATTACACAGAGATCCTGTCTTTCTGCTTTGCAGGAAAACGAATCTGTGTGTTGTCCCAGGCAGCCCACCCCCCCCCCCCACACACACAGTTAGAAACACACTGAGGGAACACAGTTAACCCCTTGATCGCCCCTGATGTTAACCTCTTCCCTGCCAGTGCCATAAGTACAATGTCAGTGCATATTTTTAGCACTGATCACTGTAATAATGTCACTGGTTCCCAAAAAAGTGTAAAAAATGTCAGTTAGGTGTCCGATCTGTCCGCCACAATGTTGTAGTCCCCCTAATAATCGCTGATTACCGCCATTACTAGTAAAAAAAATTAATAAATAATAAAAATGCCATAAATCTATCCCCTATTTTGTAGACGCTATAGCTTTTGCACAAACCAATCAATATACACTTATTGGGGGTTTTTTAACCAAAAATATGTAGCAGAATATAAATTTGCCTAAATTGATGAAGAAATTTGATTTTTTTTTTTTTATTGGGTGCGTTTTATAGCAGAAAATAAAAATATAGTTTTTTTTCAAAATTGTCGGTCTTATTTTGTTTATAGCGCAAACAATAAAGACCGCAGAGGTGATCAAATACCACCAAAAAAAACCTCTATTTGTGGAAAAAAAAGGACATAAATTTTTTTTTATGTACAGCGTCGCACGACTGCTCAATTGTCAGCTAAAATAACGCGGTGCCATATCGCAAAAAATGGCCTGGTCATTAAGGGGGTAAATCCTTCCGGGGCTGATGTGCCTTGCATACTTTGGACAGCATTTTATGAACTGGAGAAACTCCATGTGTGTTATTCTCCTGTAATAATGCTGGTGCATAGTTAAAGCTGAACTCTGGGCAAGCGGTTTAATACACTATTTAGAGTGGTGCCCCTCCAGCCTGATCGGTGCTGTACAGGGGATCACATGAGAATAATATCAAGAAATATTCAATTAACTACACTGAGAAAAATTATAAACATTACAAACACTAAACTTTTGTGTTTGCCCCTATTTATCATAAGCTGAACTCAAAGATCTCCGACTTTTTCTATGTATACAAAAGGCCTATTTCTCTCAAATATTGTTCACAAATCTGTCTAAGCCCAGGTTCACACTGACAGCGGGAATGAAATGGTGCTAGTTCAGCTGAACTCGCATAATTTCATTCCCGCATGTCAGTCCCGATTTCGGCAGCGATTTCAGAGACATCTGAGCAGGTTTCTGCACAGATGTCTATTGAAATCGCACCCCAAAATCGCAAAAAGTAGTACAAAAACTACTTTTTGAAATCGGTGCAGTACCACAAATGCGGCGTTGCACCGATTGGGACAGTGCCATTGCTGGCAATTGCTGCCGATTTGACATGTCAAAACGCACAAATGTGAACCAGGGCTAAATCTGTGTTAGTGAGCACTTCTCCTTTGCCGAGATAATCCATCCACCTCACAGGTGTGGCATATCAAGATGCTGATTAGACACGATTAGACATGATTATTGCACAGGTGTGCCTTAGGCTGGCCACAATAAAAGGCCACTCTAAAATGTGCAGTTTTATCACACAGCACAATGCCACAAATGTCGCAAGTTTTGAGGGAGTGTGCAATTAGCATGCTGACTGCAGGAATGTCCACCAGAGCTGTTGCCCTTGAATTGAATGTTCATTTCTCTACCAAAAGCCGTCTCCAAAGGTGTTTCAGAGAATTTGGCAATACATCCAACTGGCCTCACAAATGCAGACCACGCGTAACCACACCAACCCAGGCCCTCCACATCCAGCACCTTCACCTCCAAGATCGTCTAAGACCAGCCACCCGGACAGCTGCTGCAACATCGGTTTACATAACTAAAGAATTTCTGCACAAACTGTCAGAAACCGTCTCGGGGAAGCTCATCTGCATGCTTGTCGTCCTCATCGGGGTCTCGACCTGACCGCAGTTCGTCGTCGTTCGAGCGGGCAAATGCTCACATTTGATGGCTTCTGGCACTTTGGAGTTCTCTTCACGGATGAATCCCGGTTTTCACTGTACATGGCAGATGGCAGACAGCGTGTATGGCGTTGTGTGGGTGAGCGGTTTGCTGATGTCAACATTGTGGATCGAGTGGCCCATGGTGACGGTGGGGTTATGGTATGGGCAGGCGTATGCTATGGACAATGAACACAGGTGCATTTTATTGATGGCATTTTGAATGTACAGAGATACCGTGACAAGATCCAGAGGCCCATTGTTGTGCCATTCATCCACGACCATCACCTCATGTTGCAGCATGATAATGCATGGCCCCATGTTACAAGGATCTGTACACAATTCCTGGAAGCTCAAAACATCACAGTTCTTGCATGGCCAGCATACTCACCGGACATGTCACCCATTGAGCATGTTTGGGATGCTCTGGATCAGCGTATATGACAGCGTGTCCCAGTTCCTGCCAATATCCAGCAACTTTGCACAGCCATTGAAGAGGAATGGACCAACATTCCACAGGCCACAATCAACAACCTGATCAACTCTATGTGAAGGAGATGTGCTGCACTGCGGGAGGCAAATGCTGGTCACACCAGATACTGACTGGTTTTCGTACCCCCCCCCCCAACCCTCCTAATACAAGAAACCTGCACATTTTAGAGTGGCCAGCCTAAGGCACACCTGTGCAATAATCATGCTGTCTAATCAGCATCTTGATATGCCACACCTGTGAGGTGGATGGATTATCTCGGCAAAGGAGAAGTGCTCACTAACACAGATTTAGACAGATTTGTGAACAATATTTGAGTGAAATAGGCCTTCTGTGTACATAGAAAAAGTCAGAGATCTTTGAGTTCAGCTCATGATAAATAGGGGCAAACACGAAAGTGTTGCATTTATAATTTTGCTCAGTGTATATAGAATCTATGTAGTAATACCTTTAAAGTGGTTGTAAACCCTTTACAACCACTTTAACCTACAGGTAAGCCTAGATTAAGGCTTACCTGTAGGTGCTTGAAATATCTCCAAGACCTGCACGGTCTAGTAGATATTTGCAAATCGCCGTAGGGAGATTTCTTCTGCGCATGCGCCGGAGTTAGAAAGGGCACGCTGTGCCGTTTATAGCTCGGGTCATGCCGTTAAAGGCGGCTCACGCAATGTCACGCGACTAGCCAGTCACAGAGCCGGAGTTCGCGGCCCCGGAAGGAAGAGGGGTGAAGAATGGATGCTCACTACTAGTGAGGAAGACAGGGACATTGTGGGCTTCTCCTGCAGGTAAGTGTCACATAATGGGCTACTATGCATCGAAGAGGAAACAAAGATGAAGTAACACCCATCAGGGTTTACTTCCTCTTTAATGATTTTCTAATGAATACATAACTAGATTATTTTGCAATATTTTTAAAATCCAGCTATAGTTCAGTTTCAAATGAACTGGGAGACTACCTCTTATAATTTACATTATGTATAGGCTTACTTGGAAGCACTAAAAGCAGTGGTATGCAGTTACCACCTAGCAGATAATCAGAATCTAGCCAGTAGTCTAAAGTAAAACAGAGAATGAAGGTTGCTCAATTACTCCAGGCGTTGTTTTAGGAGTTTGCAGAGCTTTTGCTATATCTAGGTAGTGTTACAACCTGTTAAAGAAAGTATTTTTTCATTGAAATTTGGCAAGCTTTTTACAGGGCTTCTGGGTAGGGCTGCAGTTTCTTGTCACATGAAAGTGTGCAAAGCAACCTGTCTCTCATGCTCCAGTGGGTGTAAGCCAAGTCAAAGTGGTTTTAGAAGTGAAGTGGTGCCTAAACCAAGAAACATACAGTACATTTGCAAATGCAGGATTAGGGTCAAACAAAAGATGAGGATACCAAAAACTATACAGATTTATTTAGCAGGGCAGGAAGCCACAAGAGATTAAAGGCCAAGTCTACCCAAAACAGTTTTTTCCATTTTGAACAGATGATGGGTCGAATCATCTACCAGCCTATCCAGTAGGCAGGGCTGATACAAAGAGGGCAAGGGGAGCAGCTGCCCTGGGTGTAGTGTTTTTTATGGAGGGTGGGCACCATGAGGACCAGTGGAGTGTCCCCTTCCTGTTGACAGAACCACAGAATGGCACTTAGTAATACTCCATTAGCTATTTTAGGAGGGCATTGTAGATCATTGCTTTCCTTGATGCAGAGCAACAGCAGGCCTACCTTCAATGCAAAAAAGTGACAACCACCCCAATCTATGACTGGCCTTTGCAGCAAGGTGCACTTGGAAGGGTAATGCACATTAGGAACAAACAAAAGATTTTCCAGCACACTTACCGACTAGCCTGCAAAACAACCAAATATATGCGTAAGCCACAGTGGTTGTGCCAAGGGACCTCTGTATTTACTGTGGTCCTAAGTCTAAATTTTCAGAGCCCCCATAGTAGGAGCATATATAAGAATGGGTAGATTAAGGGCCTGCCATCAATACAAGCATGAAGTCCAGTACTTCCTTTCCCTGGGCAGTGATCCATTACATGCCCGGGGAGAGTAAGAAGTTTCCCTTCCCAGCTATGCCTGTAGTGATAGCAGGTCTGATATAAGTAAAGAGTAGTAGATCCTTCTGCCTACAACCCCCACTGTGACCCCCAGCCTTCTGAGAGCCTTCAACCAAATGCAGATCCCCTAACCTCCAACAGTGTCCCTCAACCTCCCACAATCCCTCCCAGCCCCTAAACCCAGATTCCCTATTTCCCCGCATTAACACCCAGTCGCATCCAGAGCCTCCTAGTCCTATCCAAAAACCCCAGTGCACTACAACACCCCCCGGGGAGGGGCAGCTCTTAATGAATTTCTGTTTTGCCATCTTATCATCAACCTGGGCATTTAATGGATCTTGTCTCAGTATTGCCAGTGATTTATTCTATTTTATCAAGGGCATCCACCCAAGGCCAATACAAAACCATGCATGGAGTCTCACTGCTACTGTTTCATCCTTATATTACAGGTGGCTGTAGCTGATGAAGTCTCTGCAGTAGATGATTAAATACCGTATGTATGTAGCTTAAAAAAAGTAATCTTTTGCGCATTGCCCCTTTACACTAGGGGCCGTATTGCAGTAGAAGCATATCTCTGCATAATAAGCATATTCAGCTCTAACATAGACTGCTGCCGAACACAGATTCTTTTTTATAATCTGTTGGTTGTATTGTTGTATCCACTTTATAATACAAAAACGGTAATTATTGGGTGAAACAAAAAGCAGAGGAATTTGCAGTCGTTTTATCGGCAAGGCCATTTACATCAAGGTTGTTTGCAATTCATGCCAGCTATGACATCTCTGCCCCAGATCTAATATGTTGGATGGTTCTGCAGTCACTTTTGTATTCCATGTATGTATTTATGTAATAAAATTTATTTATTTTTTCAGTACCTTTTATTTAATTTTCTATGAATATTGCATAACACAATGACAGTATTCCATGGTCGTAATATCGTCAGAAAACATTAAAGAAACATAGAGTACAAGAGCAAGTCTTATATTATTGCTCCTCTACTGTATAATAGCTGTTGTTTGATTCATTCTCACCATTTATGGTACCACCGTATCATCTCTCTTGAATTTTCAGTTAAAGGGAAATAATTTTTTTTTTCTTGAAAACGCATACGTTATCCTGGCGAATTTGCGGCTCTGTTGCCTTTTTCTCATAACCAACTGGCTGCAAGTTAAAAACTTCAACCTTTTCATATACATTTTTTTCATATTCATTTGACAGCAAAGAAAAAAAATATAAAAAGAATTGACAAAAAGTAGTTTTAAAATCCCTGTTAAAAATACATGTTCTCTTTTTACATTCATGCAACATCTTTAATAATGCCATTATTTTCATGTACTCCATTTGTAAAGGTCTGAATTACCACTCTTATAACAGCCGGTTGGGGGGGAGGGTATACACCCTCTCTAATCTTCAATGCATGCCAGTGGGACTATATTTTCCATCACCTCTTGTGCATGCTTTGGCAATGTGCATGTGTGATGCTGATCTGTCAATCATAACAGATAGGCGGTGAGATGGGATCATGGGTCCTATTCTGCCTCCATCTTCTCTGGGCCACCTGTGTTGTATAGCAGCATAGATAGCAGCTCGATGGGGGGGCGGGGGGGCACATGCAATGGTGGCTCCATTGAGACAGCACTAGGAGCAAACTCAAAATTGGTAGTGCTGTTATAGAAAAATAATAAACATTTTTGGTCCGAATTGAAGGGACTGAAGTCATTGTTGAGTATCGAACAAGCTTTGATGTAAGTGTTGCCATGCAGTGTTAGTTTTTAACATTATGGTTTATTAACATTTTTATTTGAAAAAACGAATTTAGAAAATCACATATAAGCTTTAAACTGTTAATTTATTTTCAAAAATCATTTTTAATATTTCTAGATCTGCAGGTTTCATTAAAGATGCAAACAGGTGAAAAGAAGTATTTTATTAAAAAATGACAATTGACCCACAGTGCTTTAGAAAACGAAATGTCAATTGGGTAATTTGGGTAATTTAAGTAGTATACAGCAAGCTAAGGAGGAAATATGAGGTTATAATAGATGCATACTAATTTTTGGCCTTCCTGTGACATCATGTTACCATGGTATTGCAATAGGAAAAATCCAGCAAGCTATACACTTACTTATATAAATTGTCATTCAGATTTTAGAACATCTTCAAACTCTTCCACAACCTAACCCTTTTAAAGCTTACATATACAAAGGAGTGGAGCTTATTTAAGGAGGACCTTCAATTTAAATTTTAAATTATTTTCAGCATCTTTCCTCCTCCCACCTCCACCCCCTAGCCTCTTATATAATTTTGGTGGTAGTAGCTCCCACTTCTCATTTGAGACTGATGTCCGCTCTGACCGCCTGCATCCTCTTGGAATACATGACACACATCCCAGGAAGCAATAGGCCGGTCTCCCTGTAGTCTTAAGCCGGCCATAGAGGGTTCGAATCTTGGCTGGTTCAGAGAAATACAGCGCTCCCAACCCGCGCCAAAGATGCTGATTGCAGGACTTTTCGGAACGTCCGGCAAGCGCACCGCCCGAGTGTGAAAAGTCACACTGGAATGAATGGGGTTTTCAGGCACTTAGCAGAGGCTATTTCTAGCGCTAAAGCGCCTGAAAACCACCCCAGTGTGAAAGGGGCTTAAGCAATGTGTGTCAGCACTGCCACTTGTACTCCCCTCCAGGGGTCAAAATGCAGAAGCACAATTGAAAGACAGTTATCATCCCATAATAGAAAGTGCCTAAACAAAGACACTAATGGCAGGATCCCCAGGTACGTTTTTAACAAAAAGTGCAGGTTTAAAAGCATTGAAAATAACAAGGTACAGCGTATGAGTTTTTTTGTGATTGGGTTCAGATCTGCTGTAATCCAGTTAAACTTTAAAAGACCTTCTGAGCCATAGATTTTCATTTATGTAATGGCCAAATTCAAGAGCCCCTTAGATCTAATCTGGCTCAATGAGCTCCGTTTACGTTATCAACTGACGCATTTCGCTGACTTCCTGTAGGTCTCGCTGTCAATCACTATGCCTACATTATAGTGTCAGCCTGATGATTAGTAATAACTATAATAATCACAATTACTTTCCCTTCATAGTTCTTGATTCTCTTGCTAGTATTTCATGTCAGAATTGATTATTGTTAGCGCTCCCTCCCATCCCATTAGTAATAAGGCGGAGATGGAATTGTCCCCCAGGGAGCTAGTGAATTTATAATGGAGAGCTTTCTCTGTGCTAAGAGCTACAGCGGTTCCAGTATAGCTGTTTTATGACTTGTTGTTGAGCATCTCACTTCTCAGATGGTCAGATACATTTCTTCTAGACAGCCGGATTTACGAATGTCAGATAAATGATTCTTTGTCTGCGGAATATCCTGGGTGACAGATCAGTATGAACACATTTATAATAGAGATGGAACATTCTGATGCTGCCTGTCAAGTTTATCGCACAGAAGCGTTGCTCATAACAGACGGGCGCTCCAATGAATATGTAATAATCTGCATGTTTGAGGATAATGTAATATTTCCAACAATGTTTTTATTAGGATGTCCATGGCCTGATATATGTGCACACTGTGATCTGTCCAAACATCACTTATATGTCTTAATGGAAAATGTCAGATGAAACACATACATACGCATACATGGGAGCCGCTTTTGCTGCCAAAGGATTTGTATTTCTGCCCATCCAGTCCTGAGACTTACACAGACCTACCATACAGCACAGACCTGTCTGGCAAGGCAGGAGACCAGATTTTTCTCTATTGCAGTTAGGTAATACTTACTGGCCTTGCCCCTTCCCCAGCCTGTGACTGGACAGTAAAGGAGAAGCAGCAGACACCTGAACAGAAGCATTGCAACACAAATTGTCCTTGTGCTGCTCCTCCTTCCCCCAGTTTGAGCTTTGCTGTACAGGGACTGCAGGCTGATACCAAGTCAAATTCAGGTACTTACACTGCTTGCTTTAAAAAATAAAAGTCTATTATAACTGCCTGGAGTTCAGTTTTAAAGTGGGAGAAAGGGTTTAGATCTAAAGTGCCCACCTAAAAAAACAAAAAAAAACCTTTGCAGATTTAGATAACTGGCATCCTTAGACGCTCATTAGTCTACTCTTTTGGAGGTACATATAGCTCTGTCATTCCTTCTACGAATGTCAATATGGCAGCTCTAAACCATACAAGGATGCAACCTGGTATCCTTATAGAGCTTCATATCTTTCTTTAAACGCTCCTCCTGGCCACTGATGTATGCAGAGAGCAGTGACATGTGACTGCTAAAGGAACAGTACAGGATGTCTTTGGCATCTGTAAATGGCAATTTAGCTTCACCATCCCAATGCTGTGCAAGAGACAAAATGGGGCCAGCCAATGGGGGGGGGAAACTTGGGTTTTTAGGGACTTTTTTGTTTTTTTGATTATTATTCACCTGCAAGTTCATTATAAATTGAATAAGTAAAATGTTACTAAACCCACAACAGTAAAATCAGTCTGTGTGTGCAGTGAAGCATGCTTGTTATACTCACTGTGGAACCTAAGGGGTTAATCCTGTGCATTGTGTAAAAAGGCTGCTTGGTCCTGTCTACTCTGATCCTCCCCTTCTATCACAGTCCCCAGTCCATCTACTGAGAGTACAGAGCCTTGGGGGCACTCTGCACATTCTCAGTTTGGTGTACAGCTAGAGAGTTGTTTGGGTTTTTCTTGTCTTGGGAGGGTGCATGTGATCAGCACTGTCCAGACAGAGGGTCAGAGGTCCTGCAGCCTCATAGGACAATTAAGGGAGAATGAAAACTCTTCCTACAAGCTTTAACCAGACACTAATAGAAGTCATAAGACTGCTATATACTGCTGATGAGAAAAGGTATTTAGCCATTTATATTTACTAAAATAATTGCATTCCCATGTTCTGTGTCCTGTGGGAGACCAGATATAAGGAATGCAGGGTCCTGGGTTTAATAACACTTAAATATATTTATACTCAATATATTGAGCAGCACAGTGGCTAAGTGGTTAGCACTAGGTTAGCATTGGTTCAAATCCCAACTACGGCACTACCTGCCTGGAGTTTGTATGTTCTCCTTATGCCTGCGTGGGTTTCTTCCCACACTCCAATGACATGCTGGTAGGCGAACTGGCTCCTGTATTTTGCGCTAGTATGCCTTAGATTGTAAGCTCCTTGAGGGCAGGGACTGATTGTGAATGCAGAATAGATATGTAAAGCGCTGTATAAATTGACAGCGCCATATAAGTACCTGTAATAAATGTTCAGCAGCCAATTTTTGATACGTTTTGGGAAAGGAAAAGGTTACTTTAATTCTGAATCATGCGTTTTATTTCATGTCATGGTAGCCAGTTCAAAATTTCTAGAAGGGCCACGTTAGTCTGGACATAAAGTGGTACATTTCCAGGAGGGAGAGGCAACAAATTGTTCCATACTCTTTCCTATGCAATTGTTGAGTAATAACAGCAGGAAATGCCATATATTAAATATTGTACATGTATTGATATTATATGTAAAGTATAGGGACCTGAACCCTCACACTGATCTCTGATGTCTCGGTAATAGTACAACTGGCCTGGACAGGCACATTATTGAAATCCAGTCCTAGTGGGAGCTGTTGTAAATGTGACAGTTAAGCATCTATGAGTTGTGAAATGCATCAGTGGGAGGTAGTGTGGAGGAGTGTGCTCCTATGTCATTGTCGTGCTGACCATTCATCTTTAATAAACATCATTTTTATGACCGTGCTTCCCTTTTGTGTTCCAATATTACAAACTTGACTTTGAGGTCTGGTCTCTTGGAAACATAATAATAATTAAGATCTGGCTGTATATCACACTTAATTAGATAGTAAATTGGCCAGACTTGTTAATAATGCCACTTTCGTCTTGGTACAGACACTGTCAATCATGAATAATGCATGTTTGGTTATCTGACTGGCAGTATAGACAGAGGTATTTTTCCACTTGGCTAAAAATTGTATGAACACTGATCACTCTTTTATCGATTCAGATAACAAGACACGTTTAGGATCCCAAACTATTACACTATTAAAAAACACAATTAAGAACATAAAGTTTGTAAGGCTTCATGTACACATAGCTGGCAGTTAAAACGTTCCTATCCTAAACGCGATTCTTCCGCGTTCAGGAAAGGGAGGTTGAGGCTCCCCTAACTGCAGCATCTCCCAAACTCTGGTAAAAACCTATGGCTTCATATACACCTAAACTACCTTGACCGCCAGCCACAGGAAACTGCAAATTGCTGCAAAATCGCGCTGCGATTTTTTTCGCATTTTGCGGCCAGCGGTCAAAACATTCCTTACCCTGAACGCGATTCTTCCTCGTTCAGGAGGTGGAGGGAGGTTGAACCTCCCCCCCACCGCAGCAGCTCCTAAACAATCCTAAAAGCCTATGTTTACATGGACACATAGGCTTTCATGGAGTTGAGTTTAGGAGCTTTGGCAAAAGAAACACCATAAGCTCCTAAACTTAAGTTTACATAGTGTAGTGTACATGAAGCCTAATGCCATTTACACACGGGTGGACTTTTTCGGCATCAAAGGTCCGACAGCCTTTCCGATGGACTTTCGACAGAGTTACAATGGACTTTTGACGGACTCTGTAACGAACGGATTCGTACGTGATGACGTACAACCGGACTAAAATAAGGAAGTTCATAGCCAGTAGCCAATAGCTGCCCTAGTGTCGGTTTTCGTCTGTCGGACTAGCATACAGACGAGAGGATTTCTCGATAGGAACTGGGTCTGGCGGAGTTCCGGCGAAAAGATTTGAAACCTGTTCCAAATCTATAGTCCCTCTGATTTTCGACAGAAAAAGTCCGCTGAAAGTCCGATGAAGCCCACACACGGTCGGATTGTCCGACGTATTCGTTCCGTCAGATCAGTCCGGTCAAAAAGTCCGCCCGTGTGTACACGGCATTATGGTTATAAAACTTTTTTTGTTCTGGATTGGGAAGAGTTAGGACCAGGGACATGCGGTGAGGTCAGTGGCTGATGAGGCACTGGCTAGTATCAGAGCCAGATACACACAGGTTACATACCCCACAAGCATTAGAGTGAGAGCAATAATTCAAGCACTAGACCTCCTCTGTAACTCTAAACAGGTAATCTGTAAAAAAATTTACAGCATTGTCTATGGAGATTCTTAAGTACAGAAGTTTGGCGCCATTCCACAAGTGTGCGCAATTTTAAAGCGTGACATGTTAGGTATCTGTTAATTCAGGGTAACCTCATCTTTCACATAAAACAAAAAAATCGGGCTAACTTTACGCGTTTGAAAAATTGCTGCAAATACTGTGTAACATAAAAAGTTGCAACGACCGCCTTTGATTTCACTAGGCTGTCTGCTAAAACAATATATATAATGTTTGGGGTTTCTGCATAATTTTCTAGCAAAAAAATATGATTTTTACATGTGGGAGAGAAGTGTCAGAATTGGGTGGCAAAGGGATAATTACCACAAGTAAGTAATATACAAATAATTATTATATATTATTTTATTTTTTTCGGGAGTGATGTAGCTTTTAGTGACCTTTATTAGAGCATTACATGTTGATCTTTTTTCTGTCAAAATTTTTTTATTGACATGAAAATGATAAGGGAAAACAAGAGTACAAACATTCAATAATAACCATCAAAGATTGCATAGATATGGTAACAAACAGATAAGTGAACTTATCGTTCCATTGTTTGAGAGAAACCAAGGGTTTACAGAAGGAGGTGATAGGTATGGACGGCTTCAAATACAAACATCAATTAAGTTTATAGTAACTGTCTACTGTCTAACTAAGTTTGTGACCAGTTAACAATGGGAACTGGATGGTCACCTTTTAAGAGTGTCTTGGATACGTTAAGGGTGTAGAAAGGTAGAAAAGAGGGGGTGAAGGAAGGTAGGGAGCAATAGTCTGAGCAAGGCTATGGTAAGAGTAGTATAAGTGGTCATAGTGCGATCACTATAGATAACTCCTTTCCAGAGGAACAGAGGTAGGAAAGAGTTATGCCCCTTACACACGATCAGAAATTCTGCCAGCAAAAGTCGGATGTGAGCTTTTGGTCAGAAATTCCGACTGTGTGTATGCTCCATCGGACTTTTGCTGGCAGAATTCCAGCCAGCAAAAGATTGAGAGCAGGTTCTCTATTTTTCTGAAAATGCGTTCATCAGTATACAATTTGGACACGCAAAAAATCACGCATGCTCAGAAACAATTCGACGCATGCTCAGAAGCATTGAACTTCATTTTCTCGGCTCGTCGTAGTGTTGTACGTCACCGCGTTCTTGACGGTCGAAAGTTCAGAGAACTTTTGTGTGACCGTGTGTATGCAAGGCAAGCTTGAGTGGAATTCCATCGGAAAAACAATCCAAGTTTTTTCTGACGGAATTTCTGATAGTGTGTACGCGGCATAAGAGTATATTCAGGAGGGAAAAAGCTTCCCAGCACTGTAGCGAGGTTCTAGTTCAGGAGAAGATGCGGTTGATTCTAAGAGAGATAGAGTTTACCAGGGCATTAACAGGTTCTTATTGAAGTCGGGGGGTAAGTAATGCTTAACCCAAGGTTTCCATATTTTTTTTTAAATTTTTGTATCTTATCGTTTTCAATGCCCGTCATTTTAGCGTATATAAGAGCCCTATTCATCCTATGTTTAGCTTCAGCCAAAAATAATCTGAGATTATTATATATTATTTTTAAGGTAATTTACTATATTTTCAAAAACTGTACTCAAGCAGGTGGCTTAACAGACAAATTACTGAAGTTTGAAGTTATAACTTCAAACCAGTAATTTCACAGTGAATAGATAAATAATAAATTAATATCTTATAACATATAGCATAATAATATATGATTTAGCTTGTACCTTTTCAACAGCAGCAGATTCTCATTCTCCCTCTTAACTGTTTGAGAAAAACCTTGGGATTGTGGCTAAATCTTACATACATAAACACATGTTTTTCCTTGTAGTTAAGGGCTGGGTTGGAAGGGAGCATTTGTCTTTTAGACACATGACCCTTCAATGACACTGCAGTGAGAGGCTAGCCTCCACTGCAGCATTTTTATTGGACAGCTTGGCCATTGGTGCTTTACCATTGGTCCAAGACTCCAAGCTATCCATTGAGCTCAGTGCGTCTGACAAGAAGTGAGGAGAGGCACTGTGAGCTCATCCTCTCAGTCTGCTGCAAACAGAGAGTGCCAGCTTGTATTTAAACTGGCTGCTCTGTATGTAGCCTCTGACAGGCAATGCAAGGAGCCCCGTATCTCTGGAACCATAGATGATGGGAAACCCACATTTTGACCAGTGGCGGGGTAGGACTTCAGCTACCCACGCCCCCCACCCCCCCACATTTGAGGACTCTGTGACCCTCGAAGTCGATCGTTTTTTTGTTTTTGTTTTTTTGCACGTCCCTGTTTAAGACCCCTGCCTGTGTCCCATTGTGGAGATTTCTCTTTTATTTCCTGTCTCAGAGACACCATAGGAGGTAAAGGGATATCTCTCGAAAGAGACAGTTTTCACTAGAGCCGGTTAGAAGGTTAACCCTCATCTGCTGTTTCTGTGACAACTCAAAAAGTTTGGATTTCTCATCAGGACCAATAGAGGGGGTGAATTTCCCCAATAGGGACACAGACATCAAGGGGTTATAACCATTCCATACTCTTTTCAAAATGAAAGAATGTTTTAGCGCTACATACATTTTAAGGCCCAGTTGAGGTCTAAGGAGGGTCAGTTCCGTCCCTCCAAATGATGCTTTGTGGTTGAATCATTCAGCGCCCATAAATAAGACCAATTTTCAGCCAGCAAAGGTCATATCAGAACCTCATTGCAAATAATGAGGCATATATTTACTACCTTTGACTTTTGAGGCTACTAGATTTTTGTCCAGATTTTTAGTGTCCTAGATTTAAGTTGCAGTCATATGAAGGTCACACAGGAATGTGTGTAGTAATGCGGTTCTACTAAAGCTGCTTGTTTTGTGTTGCCCTATATATGGGTTATGGTGCCAAGCATCTTTATTGGTGGGAATTGCCTACAAGTAAATAGAGACATAGCTGAGAACTAGAAGTGACAGTTGACCTGATATTGCCATGCCTGGCCTGCTTTAAATTGATTGTCTAGGCCAGTGGTCTCAACTACAGCCCAGGGGCCAGATGCTGCCCTTTGCTCATTTATATCCAGGCAGTAGGGGGCATTATTCCACTATTGTCAGCAGCCAATGATGGAGCACTATTCCTCCCATTGATACCAATGATGGGGCACTATTCCTCCCACTGATACCAATGATGGGGCACTATTACTACCACTGACAACAATGATAGGGCACTATTCCTCCCATTGATGTCAATAATGATGCACTATACCTCCCATTGAAACCAATGATGGGGCACTGTTATTCCCATTGATGCCAACGATGGGGCACTATTACTACCACTGACACCAATAATGGGGCACTATTCCTCCCATTGATACCACAGATGGGGTACTATAACTCCCCCTAATACCAATCATGGGGAATTGTTTACTCCCACTGACGCCAGGACATTTTCTACTCCCACTGGCCACTGTCCATTTCTCCTAAAGTTTGAAGGACAGTAAACTGGCCCTTTGTTTAGAAAGTTTGGAGAGCCCTAGTCTAAGCAAAAAAAAATATTTATTACAAAACATGGAATAACATTTTAGTATAATGCAATATTTTACTTACAATGCACTGTAAAAGTATTCTTTGGTGAGAGTTTAGTTCTACTTTAACCCTTCATCAGATAACAGAAGTGTGATCTGGTCTTTGCACATTTATATACCCAGACAATGGTCCACAGCAGATACTGGGGGGCATGCATTTTCCTCTATGTTGAATAATTTTGTATTTGTGCATTTTACCCTTTAAGATGCATATGTTGTTCAAGCAGCTGCTGTGTGATTCTTTAGAATGACCAGAGGCCTCAGAATGTATAGCGCTTGTTGAAGCGGTTATCTATATAGAGTAAGTTGTTGCATTCCTTTATTTCCAGCAATTAGTGGTGGGGCATGGAGAAGCTCTGGTCTCCCGCGTATTGTATGGCGGAATTTGTTTGATGATGCCGAGATCTTGTCAAGAACTGAAAGGTCTCCGATTAAAAGGCCAAAGAGGTCACAAAAGACTTCAGTCTTTTAACTTGACATTTCCATGGACTCATCATTAGAGCCCTTTCAATTCATTCTCAATCCTCTCTCGCAGGCCCCTTCGTCTTATTATTACCCTGTCACTCCACATTCCCATTCAGATGCTCTCCTCTCTTGACTGCACTAGACTGACCAATGTGAATGCAAAAGTGTACGTGACGATGACCTCTTCTCAGTAGGGAATGAAAGGATGGCACTATGGGGACCCTTTGTTCAAAATCTTTGTTCTTACCTTACTTGCTGCTTACCTTAACACTCACTCCATAGAGGTCCATTAAAAAGCACCTGTTGAGTGCAATAATGTGCTGTAACATCACTGCTGAATTGTTCTTCTCCACAAAACACTGAAAGTATCATTAGTCATTCAATTACCACTACTGTTATTAGTTGTAGGAAAAGGTTAGAAACATGGCTTGTTTAGTTTGGAAAAGGCACTTTAGAGGAAACCTAATCAGCATGTATTATAAAGATTTATGATTATCTTTTTATCTCAAGGACACTATAGTGGATAAGGAGATATCAGTTGCATATTAAAAAAATTGTGCCACAAAAACAATGATTAAGTTGTGTAATGTCCTATTGCATAATATAGTCATTCAAAAATTAAATAGAGGGACTTCCTATAAATAAAAGAGTCATAAAGAGAATTTGTAAGTATCTAAAAAATCCTATGTGAAGTTCCCTGTAATAGAGGCAGCATTATACCTTTTTACTGACCCTTGTCTTTTATCTTTTCTGAAGATGTGAAATGCGTTGGGAGTGTGGTCTTGTTGGAGCCCGGGCTGAGCCTGTCATACACCTTACAGGGTTTTGCAGAGACGTGTGACTTCCAGGACTTTTCCTTTTTCTATTAGATGTCTAGAGTTGGGACGAGCTCTGTCCTTGTCTGCACCCCAAGTGGTTGCTACATAAGAACATAAGAGGACCTGGTGAAGCCTTGAGCGGCACCAGTAATTTTAGTTGGGGTCACATTGCATGTGTCCCCTACCATACCTGTGGTTTCACCCTCTGACTCCCACATTAGTGCTGTGTCCTCCAGTGATATAGGGATCAGAGTATTGAGTCACGGGGGGGCAGATGCCCAAAACTCCTGGAAGTGTTAATCATCAAAAACTCATAGGCTGCTGGACGGGTAAGTACAGCTTTTCTACTGCAGGGTACTTCAAACAGGATCTGTTTAAAGTGTATATAAAGCCAACATTTTAAAAGGTTTTGGATAGACTAGCCATGGTTTTTTTTGTCTGGGGCATGTCAAGATCTTCAGACCACAACTTCAATTGTAGCTTTCAAAATAAGGTAAAAGGGTTTACCTTTGGTGCCTTCAGCTCCTTTGTATTTATATCAACAATCAGGGGCTAAAGCTTTCCATTACAAGTGCTGTACACCTTTATGGAGTAAAGCCAGTTTAGAGTGCTAGACATACTTTATTATTCAGTTTGTGTACACTCTATGCTTTTGTAAATATGATACATTAAACATAAAATAGCCATGGACATGGGACATTCATTGCCAGTTTCTTTGTGATTTTGATTTTTTTAAATGTAAAAAATCAGGTTGGGTTTAGACTAACCACACAAGATGATCTTTGGTCATCTTAATCCTGGGAAAAGGTTACTGGCTGTGTTTGAAATTTTTTAGCTGACCTGTTATGTCAGTGCTTTTTTTAAAGGAAACCTGGCACAAATTTGGGCAATCCAAATGAGCATAGGATGAAAAATTAATTGGGTGCCAATAAATGCCATATGCTAGGAGGGAAAATGCATGTTCTGCATATAACTTCAGTTCCCTACAGCTCCCTCTGCTGTCTTTCTTAATGTGTGATTTTCAATAAATGTAGAATAAATATATTACTCCCGCGCTGTCAAATTAAACACTAATGCCCTGTACACACGGTCAGATTTTCCGACGGAAAATGTGTGATAGGACCTTGTTGTCGGAAATTCCGAAGTCTACTTCAGAGACTTCATCAGCTACAGCCACCTGTACTATAAGGATGAAACAGTAGGAGTGAGACTCCTTGCATGGTTTTGTAATGGCCTTGGGTGGATGCCCTTGATAAAATTGAATAAATCACTGGCAATACTGAGACAAGATCCATTAAATGCCCAGGTTGATGATAAGATGGCAAAACAGAAATTCATTAAGAGCTGCCCCTCCCCGGAGGGGGGGGGGGGTGTTGTAGTGCACTGGGGTTTTTGGATAGGACTGGGTGTTAATGCGGGGAAATAGGGAATCTGGGTGTAGGGGCTAGGAGGGATTGTGGGAGGTTGAGGAACACTGTTGGAGGTTAGGGTATCTGCATTTGGTTGAAGGCTCTCAGAAGGCTGGGGGTCACAGTGGTGGTTGTAGGCAGAAGGATCTACTACTCTTTACTTATATCAGACCTGCTATCACTACAGGCATAGCTGGGAAGGGAAACTTCTTATGCCCTGTACACACGATAGGATTTTTCCGATGGAAAATGTGTGATAGGACCTTGTTGTCGGAAATTCTGACCGTGTGTAGGCTCCATCACACATTTTCCATCGGAATTTCCGACACACAAAGTTTGAGAGCTTGCTATAAAATTTTCCGACAGCAAAATCCGTTGTCGGAAACTCCGATTGTGTGTACACAAATCCGACGCACAAAGTGTCACGCATGCATAGAATAAATTAAGAGACGAAAGCTATTGGCTACTGCCTTGTTTATAGTCCCGACGTATGTGTTTTACGTCACTGCGTTCAGAACGATCGGATTTTCCAACAACTTTGTGTGACCGTGTGTATGCAAGACAAGTTTGAACCAACATCCGTCGGAAAAAATCCATGGATTTTGTTGTCGGAATGTCCGATCAATGTCCGACCGTGTGTACAGGGCATAAGGGTACACTGCAGCAGACACCTGGTTAGCTGATCTTTAACAAATAGAGAGGTAAATGAATAAATAGTGATGTTACGCTGTGAAGCTTCTAAAATTACTATAATAAAGTGCTGGTGCAATAATCAAAACACAAAGGTGTATAACTATACAATTGTAAACTTACTGAGTGATAAAGTGAAACAAATTTTCCACAAACAGTAATCATCAATACCAAAAACACAGGTAACACTTCACGAGCGCCGAGCTCGTATACTTCCGTCACTTCTGATTCAGGTAATGAAGTCACGTGATGTGACGATACACGCCGGGATTGGAGCAATAGTCAGAATTGGAAGTGACGGCAGTATACGAGCTCGGTGCTCGTGGAGTGTTACCTGTGTTTCTAAACTAAAAGTGAGTGTATCTATGTTTACATTTTAATAAATATTTCACTGTTTTATCATTATGTGATTGGTTCCAATTTGCCACCATCAGGTATTGATGATTACTGTTTGTGGAAAATTTGTTTCACTTTGCACTTTAGCACTCTGTAAGTTTACAGTTGTATAGTTATACACTTTTGTGTTTCGATTATTGCACCAGCATTTCCATAGATGTAACCACTCTGTATTACTTTTTCATTATGTACCCAGTGCACATAGGCCAGGTTTGCTTGAACTCAATTTGGCTTTTGCAGAAATCAGTCCAAACATGTAAACATGAGCAACAAACCAATATAAGGGTGCATATATATATATATACTAATAATTCTACCGTCCATTTAAAGAGACAAATAAGGAATTGTGAGTCACTGGTTTGTTGGTTTGTCAGCCAAACCAGCCACTGGAGCAGGCAACTGATACCGCGTACACACGATAGGTATTTTGATCGGAAAAAGATATGATGACTTTTCTGACGGGATTCCGCTCAAGCTTGCCTTGCATACACACGGTCACACAAAAGTTCGCTGAACTTTCGACCGTCAAGAACACAGTGATGTACAACACTAGGACGAGCAGAGAAAATGAAGTTCAATGCTTCCGAGCATGCGTCAAATTGTTTCCGAGCATGCGTAGGAATTTTGCGCATCGGAATTGCTACAGACGATCACATTTTTGGATAGGAACTTTTTCCAACTGAAAAATTGGGAACATGCTCTCAATCTTTTGCTGGCTGGAATTCGGCCAGCAAAAGTCCAATGGAGCATACACACAGTCGCATTTTCGGACCAAAAGCTCTCATCGGTCTTTTGCTGGCCGAATTTCCGATCGTGTGTACGCAGCATTACTGTTTACGTTAACTTTCCCCTTCAGCAATGCTTATTCTTCTTGTCCAGTTCCCATTGAATCCAGAATACCTCACGCCCAATGAAGGGGGCCTCTGCTGCCTCTGAAACATGTTGGCTTTTAAATGAGCATTACAAATAATGAACTATATCTGGACCGTTATATTGCTCCAGTGCTCCTCTTTCTACAACCGTCGGCGTGCTTTTACAAAACTATGGCTTCTGTAAAGTGTTGCCTACTGACAAACCTTCACATCAGTCTAGATGCCCACTGATCTACACCAGGGTATCCACAGATATATTCCCCTAATAAGATGTTTACTTTAAAGTGTTTCCATTATCTGAGCTGCATTCAGTGTTTTATGATTTTGTTTTAACCTTTAGCACACTTACCTTGTAATTTCTAAATCCACATAATACCTTTAAATAACTAAACAGTTTGCATTATGTTTAAGTGTACAAGTAACCTATTAATTAAGAGGCATATTGACAGAGCACTTACCTGTAGGCTTGTAAGACATGGTCAGTCTTTAGCTTGCGACATCAGTTAGATTCTCAGACTATTTTATTGCATTATATTGGGAACCACATTATTCTAAGATACTATTATATGGGGGGCATGTTGTTCCACGCTACATAGTAACACAATGGACACTCTTCTTGAAAAGTTGGTATGTTCTCCTAGGAATCTACAGTTACCAATTTCACCTAGAATGCCACTTGGTGGTAAAATCTGATATTGTATCACATTCAAATACACACTTCATTGTCCAAGGGAAATTGTATTTCTGTGGTATTCAATAATACACTGCTAAGGCAAGCAAGAGTTTGTTTTGCTCCTACCTCTTTGGTAGAGCCAGTGCTGTAAATTCGTGCATTGTATATTTTCAATAACTCTAAAAAATTGTGATGTTCATAGCAACCAATTATAACAATTGGTATCTAACTTAGGTTAGCCATAGATATGATATAATCGTCAGAAGAGCTAACAACACCAAAAACAGGCCCTGCAAAATATCTAGCCAAAAATGCATGATGGTTTCAACCAAGAAAACATGTTTATGCACAGAGGGGAAATTCCTTCCCTTAGCTGAAGACAAAAAGGATAGATTTGCAAAATCTGTTTCAGATGATCAGTTTTTTACTGAGAGATTGATCAGCTAGAAGGTGTCTGCAGAGGTCGCAGTATGTCTTTGGGCATGCACTAGCATCCTGTTCCAATTGTTATTTTTCCATGTTGATGCATATCCTTATCATGTCTACAGACACTAGATGGTGGCAGCCTGTGCACACAAAATATGACTAATCACAAACAACCATACAAATATTCATGTATGCATATGGAGCAGGGCAAGGAGAAGGGGAGGTGCTCAGGTGCCACCTTGCCCTCTTGATATGAGGAATGGTGGGACAATAACAGTCTGGAAACATCCAGTCCATTCTTTTTTCCCCATGCAGGCTCAGCTAGTAAGAGTCAAGGAGAAGCTAACAGACAAAAGGTTGTTCTCCAATCAGGCCATAAATGACCAGATTAGGCAAACTAACGACTGAAGACTAACTTTAAAAAGTAACATACTTAAATAATTAGTTTTTTAGTAGAATTCCCTTATACAAATTATGAGTTATCAGTAAGAGTATGAAAATGTACACTATATGGCTAAAAGTACACGGGACCCCTCCAAATTACTGAGTTCAGGTGTTTCCAGTGAAGGGTACTGTAAAGTGTAAGCGTACCTTTTCAGAAAAAAAAAGAAAAGGTGAACTAACACTCTACACCCTTCTTCTCCTCTGGTCCCTGCTGTACGTACCCCTGTGGGTAATGAGCTGTCAGTGCCCACACAGCCAGTGTAGCATTCCAGGGATTTTAAATCTCCTTTTCCTTTCTTTCTGTAGAACTTCTGGAATGAATCAGAGCAATTTTGATTGGTCAAAGCAGTCATGGGTCGGTGCTGACCAATTGGATTCTCTCTGATCCACCCTGGAGCCCCTAAAGAAAGAAGAAGAGCAGGGATTTCAAATCCCTGGACCCCTACATCGTCTGTATGGGCACTGATAGATTATTACCCATGGAGGTGAGTACAGCAAGGCCGGGGCTGAGGAGGGTGTGTAGGGTGTAAGCTCACCTTTTTTATTTTTTTCTGAAAAGGTGGCCATTTAATGCTACAACATACAAAGGCATTTTACAGAACTGTGCACTTCCAACCTTGTAAAAAAACATTTGGGAAAAGACCTTTTCTATTCCACCATGACTGTGGCCCTATATACAAAGACATGGTTTGATAAGTTTGGTGTGAAAGGAACTCGAGTCCTAACCTTAACACTACTGAACACATTTGTAATGATTTGTAATGTCAACTGCGAACGAGGTCTTCTTACCCAATATCAGTATCTGACCTCACAAATGTTCTTTTTGCTGAATAGATACAAATTCCCACAGATGCACTCAAAAATCTTGTGGAAAGCCTTCCCAGAAAAATGGAGGCTGTTATACCTGCAAAGTGGTGTGCCAATTCTATATTACGCTTTATGCTTTTTTATTAAAGTAAACTCATGTATAGCTCTGGCACTCAGATATCCACAAATGTTTGACCATATAGTGTATTTGGATGAGGAGGGGTGGTATATATGTTTCCACCATATCTAGAATTTTGTTTTTTAGAGCTAAACATTTGCTGTGTATGCACACAGTAACCAGTAAATTTCCCCTAAACTTTTACTAGCAACAGATGCAGGAATTTTATGAAAGTGAGCACTTGGATGTTTGTTTCCCAGCTAGATGAAGAGCCACTCCTAATATGTACTGTAATAACGTCATAAATCATTCACTTCCCCCAGAGGCCTCCAGTGACACTGTAACACTGCTTAAAACGCAAGGACTGAAATCTGGAAGGCCCGTGATCACTCAGTCCTTAGCTTGCGTCGTCTTCTTCTTCTTTTTTTTTGTTTTAGAGAATGTGGCCTAATGTTCTGCGTATTGTAACTGCAATAATTTATCCTTGAGTAAAGTGAGCTGTACAAAATACTTTGTGTGCCAGCTGCTGTAGATTCTTTCCAAAATCTACTTCCCTTAAAGAAAACCTGTGGGAAAATAAGTAAGAGTTTAGATTGATAACTGACAGCATCAATTTTGAAGACATAGGTTTTATTTGAATACATACAGCCTGCCTGTATTTCTTTTGATAGTAGGAAGAAGTGTGTGGCCAGAAAATATATGGGGAAAAGCCAACTTTTCACCTCTGTACTCATAAAGTAAAACTATCAGCAAAACTTTTCTCTTTTTTTGGATAAAGTAAGGGAGGGTTATACCTGTTTATTTTTTGTCATCTGTGTCTCATTGCAGAGATTTCCCTCACTTCCTGTCCTATAACCAAAACAAGAAGTGAGAGGAAATTCTTGCAAATTAAGGGAATCTCTTAGGGGCCCCCAGGTCACCAGAATTAGTGTCACTATTGGAAGATTCCCCTCTATTATGTTTCTGGGGATAACCCAAAATTTGTGATTTTCTTTTAATGATAATGGTAAACAGCACAAATTGAGAGGGTGAATCTCCCTAATGGGGGCACGGACAGCAATAAAAACTGGCAATAAAAACTGTTCTAATCCATCTCCACTGTGTCAAAAATTAAATAAAGTTTTGCCCTTAGTCGTACGTTTTACGCAAAGGCCTACTGTGCCTAGTGGTGAATCCAGCTCTAGAAATGGATTAGAGGAATAGATTTCAAGTTACCCAATATTAGGGGTTGTTTCCCAGTCTCCTGAGAGCTCAGCTAAATCTCCCATGGTCACCCAAGATGATGTACATCTCATGGAGACCTGAACATCCAGTCTTACAGCAGTACACACGGCTCCTGTGTGGTGGCGAATACTGCAACACCTGTCCTCCCTACTTTGATCTTGTGGCTAAACGCCCTCCCCCATCCCCAGGAAATCTTCCATATGCTGGAGGCCAAGTCTTCTGTACTGGGGCTCTGGTTGGAGGTATTCATTTGTCAGAAGGGCAAAAAAAAGTTATCTATGAGAGGTCACTGTGTGGGTATAACCAGCTTGAGTCAGAACTTATCAGTTGCTACAGTCCCTTTTCACAATTTGATATTATTATGCAGAGAGAGAGAAAAAGAGAATAATGTATATACTTTGATGTTCCTCATAGTAGCCTCATTACAGGATCACTAAAAGGAAAAATATTGTGTTCTGCTAGTTTTCATGAAAGACATGCCCTTATTCAAATTGACAAGCCCCTTTTTAAAATAACCACTCCCATTTTTATCTAGTAAGCTTGGATAAAAAAATGGTAGGGTATCAAGATCCAAATGCTTAGTAACAAGGCCATTCCTTCCTGTGCAAGGTGATAATCTCACCTCATTATAGGGGCTGTGTGCACTTGGACACATCTTTCTGGTTGTCAAAAAGACCTTGACACTGGTTTGAAGATGTCTTTCCTCCCAAAGCACTTTGAAATCTGCCCTCTGGAGGTGGCTTATTGCTGGTGGTAGGGCTCAGAATTTTCGAAGGGGCAGCATGTCTGTACTTCGATAGGGGGCTCAAAGTAGGAGAATGCTTCTGCTAAACAATATGTAATAAGCAGATTTGTCATTCTAACTTTCACTATCACTGTTGACAGGCTTGTTATAAAATAGTTTCAGTGAGATGATTCAACAGTTCTTGGAAAATTATAACGTCAGATTGCTCTACTTGTGCCTTTAAGATGAAAAGCATCTACATGACATATGCTCAGCATCCACGGCTCGTAAATTACTGTGCTTTAACTGTCATGCTGTTTCTCTCTACATATGGCACGCATATGCTGAAAAAAAGTATCCTGCATCCAATCTTACTGCGCATACCTAGAAAAAAAATGAAACATTGTTATTTTCAAGAGAACACATTTTTATTAGATTTGTCAAGTACATTGTAAACACATAGAGACATTTTGGTGCTTATGAAGCTTAGAAGTTCCCTATAAAACTCTCAGACCCCACTTACCCAGGGAAGGTGTTATAATGAAGTACTTCAGTCTTTGTCCAAATAAACTGGTAACATGTTTAGAGGAAGCAAAGTAATGCTAAAACAGTATAATATGCACTCTAAGGAGCCACATAATACCTTTGCAGGCCCATCTCCCAAATCCACCCCTGAAGCCCCCTGAGGACCCTGCTTGCAAACACTAACGTTCTAAAGGTCTGTATCTGCATAGGGCAATGCACACTCATCACTTGACAGAGATCATGTTTGGGAATAGCACCGCATTGTGGAAGAAGTTTCCCATACATGGAAATTTGGGTTTTTAAGAGTGGCTCACTACAGAGGTAGGGTGACACAGTGATGGTTGGATGTGCCACAATAGCATGTCTGATGTAAGGCTTGCGTTTTAATTTGTTTTCTCTAAACATGTTACATGTTTAAATTAAAACGCATGTGATAAAATTTACTTAATGACCAAAACGTTGTGGACACCTGACTATTACATCTTGTGATATGGGGTGATTAAGCTCATGTGGTAGATGCGTTTTTTAGTGAGTCATGTCAGTCCAAACTGCAGTTTAAGGGCATGGCAGCCCACTTTTATTAAACAAATATAAAGAAAACAAAGTCTTTCACGTCAGAATTTCTCTCAAGCAGGGGTTTCAGCTCCACAAAGCATTATCAGCAAAACAGGAAATGCTAAACCACTTGGCTACGCTTTAGAAGCGTAACCAGTCCCTCTGACTGTATTGCTCACCTCTCCTGGTTCTCTTGGCTCACTCAGCCTTGGTTACAGCACCTTGCTGCACAGGCCCACTGCAGGCCTCTAAATAGGGGTTCTGCTGATACCCTCTGGCTCTCTCACTCCTCTGAGACCTACAAATTTCATCAGTCCCCTGTCTCCTTGTTGCCTTAGCTCTCTCAGTCTCCCAGATGCTCTCAGCGGTCCCAGCTCTCTGTCTGATGGGCATGGAATCCCTCCCCCATGGAGTACAGTCTCCTCAGTAGAGCGCCCTTGTCTCCAGACAGGATCACACACCTGTCTTCAAAAAGGAGTACACCCCCCTCCTGGCTGGAGCCCTGAGGTATACCCATGCCTTCCCTTTAAGGGTTGTGTGCACCTGGATACACATCTTTTTGATCAATGGGCCACGCTGCCCATTGATTTCAATGGGCAGGAGCGTTGGAGGAGTGGTATACACTCCGCTCCTTCACCACTCCAAAGATGCTGCTAGCAGGACTTTTTTTAGCGTCCTGCCAGTGCACCATTCCAGTGTGAAAGCCCTCAGGCTTTCACATTGCAGAGACAGGAGCGGCTCTTTCAGGGTGTTTTGCAGGCACTATTTTTAGCACTGTAGCGCCTGCAAAGCGCCCCAGTATGAAAGGGGTCTAAGAGATATCACCTCACTTCCAGTCTTGTTAAAGCAGGATAAAAAATGGAGGGAGAGGTTGTCAATAGGGCAGGGAGACACAGACAGTAAAAATAACCTGACAAGATTTCAAATCCTTCCTCATGTTATGAAAAAATGTAGTATTTTGTCTTAGGCTGGGTTCACACTGGGTTCCCCACATCCAATTCGCATGACAGGAGAGTGTGCCTGGCTCGCAATGGAGCTGGTTCACACACCTCCGGGGCAGCCACGGTCTGCACTGGAAAAGGGTCCTGTGTGTCTTTGGTTCCGATTTAGGCCGGAATTCAGGCAAAAATTTGGACCTGATTCGCCCCTAAACGCCCCTAAACCCAGCCTTAGTCTTTGTCGCCAATAGAGCAATTTCTCATCACTTCCTATGCCAATAGAAAATGAGGGGAAGACTCACCAATGGGGCTCACAGACTGCAGTAAAATAATTACAGGTGGAGTTGGGCTTTGATACTTCTTAAATGGGACCTTTAGTCAGAAAATTAAAGGGATTGTAAACCATTGTGGTTTTTCACCTTAATGCATTTTACTCACCTGAGCCCGGTCTTTCCAGTGCCGAGAACGAGCACACCAGCTCCAGCCGTTGTCTCTGTTCCTGATTGGATAGATTGATAGAAGTGTAGCCATTGGCTCCTGCTGCTGTCAATCCAATTCAATGACGCAGGGGGCGGGGTCGAGTCCTGCTGTCTGTCAATAGACGCAGCAGCAGGACACGGTAGTGTGCCCGCATGAGTGCCCAGAGGGAGAGCGCTTCTTCAACAGGGCACTCGAGGAGAGGAGGAGCCAGGAGCACCGCTCAGGGACCCCAGAAGAGGAGGATCAAAACCAACTGCACAGAGGAATTAAGTATGACATGTTTGTTATTCAAAAAAAAAAAATCAGTGCCCATCTATCAGTGCCCACCCGTGCCCATCTGTGCCAACTATCAGTGCCACCCATAAGTAACCATCAATGCCACCTACGAGTGCCCATCAATGCCACCTATGAGTGCCCATCAGTGCCGCCTATAAGTGCCCATCCGTGCCACCTATGAGTGCCCATTAGTGCCACATACCAGTGCCACCTATCAGCGCCCATCAGTGCCACCTATCAGTGCCGCCTATCAGTGCCCATCATCAGTGGCCGTCAGTGCCACCTCATCGGTGCCCATCAGTGCCGCCGTATCAGTGCCCGTCAGTGCAGCCATATCAGTGCCCGTCATTGAAGAAGAAAACTTACTTATTTACAAAAAGTTTTAACAGAAACAAAGAAAAACTTGTTTTTTTTCAAAATTTGAGGTCTTTTTTTATTTGTTGCGCAAAAAATAAAAACCGCACAGGTGATCAAATACCACCAAAAGAAAGCTCTATTTGTGGGAACAAAATGATAAATAATTTGTTTGGGTACAGTGTAGCATGACTGCGCAATTGTCATTCAAATTGCGACAGCGCTGAAAGCTGAAAATTGGCCTGGGCGGGAAGGTGTCTAAGTGCCTAGTATTGAAGTGGTTAAAAATAAGTGCCTATATTGTTTAAAATCCAGTCATACTCTGTCTCACCCTGCTCTGCTCATGCTCTGTTACCCTCTTCTTTTCGGCACTAAAGATTAACTGCTGTTCAGGGGCTCTGGGCTTCAGCAAAATGGCAGCCTCCAGCAGGAAGAAACAGGAGCAGTGCTGGAGGAAATTTACAGGACACCCTAATTTGGAAGAGCTTACAGTCTGACTAAACCTATTAGGATAGATTTCCTTTCGAAGTTCACCTTTACCTGTAAGTTAAGTATAACATGGCCAAGCACGATGAAGCAAAAGTCCCCAGAAAAATCTATCCCTCCCTTCATCAGCAAATGAATATACATAGAAGGAAGGTGATTTCAATGAAAGGCTGTTCAGAAACAGTATTAACTAATGTAAAATAAACATGCTATCTCCTCATCAACACTGTAATACATAATCCTGCTCTGCCATCTGTTTGAAATCTTTTACTGTACTTTCAGATTTTTCCTTTCCCCATTCAATTAAAAGCGCAGAAAGGCACTGTTACCGCTGTCGGCATTTGCCCAATTCCAATCCTGTTTGTTTTGTTTAAGGGTTTTGACTAGAAAGGAAGAAACAGATTAGGGGAAGTGGAAACATATTGGATTTAGCTGAATGATGAATGGACGGAATGTGAATCGTCTCTGAGGACCTAAACTTTATTTTTTTTATCAAAGACGGAGATGAAAATAGAAACTGGGTACTCCAGGGGATGTTTAAAAGGACACTACCTGAAAAGGGCACAGCTAGGGTTATGGCAAGCCATTTGTTTCTAATATAATGGCAAATCCTAGTTGGCTCCATGATCTCCATGGAGAATTTATGCCGTTAACCTTTTTGTGATAAGAGATCATTGAAGCCTAGACGCCCAGACCAATTATAGCAGCGTCACTATGTCTTAGTTCACTGAACAATAACGCTATGCCATAGTACCCTACCTAAATCATTTTTTTAAGGCAATATACGACTCTTATTTGGTATAATGTTTTGTTTTAATAAATGCTCTACTAATTTTCTCATTATTACATGCTGAGAAAACAACAAATCTATGTTCCTAGATTTACATATAATCAACTTTTAAAAATGTTTTAATTTCATAACTTGCACTGTGTAGGGTGTACCTGGAATGCCAAAAATCACCGCCGCGCCCTTAAGGAGACGTAGTGTGCTCATTGACGAAATGTCAAAGAAGGAGGCTGCCCACCTGACATACCCACCCTCCCCTTTTTACCATACCAATCCCAACATCATGAGTGCTGATATACCTTTGGGGTTGAAACATCAAGCCCTATTAGCACTGCTGTGCTGGCTGTAACTGTCAATGTGCCTTTCTATATCCAAGGAACAGTGACAGCTAAACTGACAGGTTTGTTTGTAAACTAATCCATGTAATCACCATGATTATCTGTCACGGTGAACGAATGATTAGCTGGGTACGGATCCCAGCTCAGTCTGAACCCAGTCCAGCTAAACCTTTGGGATGCTGTCACATGATCGCATCCCTGCCGGCCCTATGAGCTGTAAGAGGGAGATCGCCCACCCCTTTGCTCCATGCAGCTGCGGGCCCACATGGCTATAAATGGACAGCATTATTGTCTGAATGTAACCATGTGGCCATATTAGGTCAATGATGTTAACGGCATCCCCACCCCTGTGTATACATGCAGCTGTGGGGTGGGGAATCTCCTGCCAACAGATCATTAGTCTAGCAATACAGCTAACATCTGGATGCAGACCAAACCAAGCTCATCCTTAATTGGGAAACAGTCAAGGTGGTTCTTCATTATTAGTATTAGAACAGCACTTTTCAGTGCTTAACACAGCTTTGCACCCCTAGTTCCACAACACTTATTGAAAAATGTATTTTTATGTTATGAGTGCTGCCTGTCTGCTGGCCAGTCGTGGCTCATCCATTAGGGGAGTATTGGCGCCGCCCCCCTAATCCATGCACCTGGCCCCTAATCTACATGCAGGGTGCTGGGCGCATGGATTTCAATGGGGTGTTTGTTTGTTTTTTTGAAGCAATTGAGTAGAGCCTGAGGCTCTAATTGGCTTCAACGAAGGGTGGGCTCAGGGCGCAGTGCACTGTGCCCTGAGCCCACCCAGTTGTGTGACAATATCAAATTAATATTCGCTATTGTCTTCCTGATTCTGCTTCCAGCCAATCAGGAAGCGGGTCTTAAGACCCGGTTGGCTGAGAGGAGAAGCGATAGTATTGGCCGCTGAGGGAAGGAGGAGGGAAGCCACCGTGGTGGCAGCTGTCGTAATCTGTCCCCCAGCAAAACATACTTTCCTTACTTTTGGGGTCCATCACTCCATTCAGCCACCAGGAGCAAAGAAGATACCAGTTGTTTCTAGGTATAAATGTTGTTTTTTTTGCTCAGAGCCACTGTTATGCAGCGTACACACAAGTGGACTTTTCGACCGGACTGGTCCGACGGACCGAGTCAGGCGGACAATCCGATCGTATGTGGGCTTCATCGGACTTTTGCAGTCCAAAATCTGATGAACTTTAGATTTGAAACATGCTTCAAATCTTTTCGACGGACTTGAGTCCGGTCGAAAAATCAGCTCGTCTGTATGCTAGTCCGACGAACGAAAACCCACGCTAGGGCAGCTATTGGCTTATTATTATTATTTTAGTCGGTCGTACGTCATCACTTACCAATCCGTCGGACTTTGGTGTGATCATGTGTAGGCAAGTCCGTTCATTCAAAAGTCCGTCAGAAGTCCGTCAAACGTCCAACGAAAGTCCGCTGGGATGGCCGTTGGACTTTTGTTGCCGAAAAGTCCGCTCGTGTGTACGAGGCCTTAGAAATCACAGGGCCCTGTATAGCCTACCTGACAGAGCTCCCCTGCCTCAAATGATATTTTTGCTAAAATGCATGGGGTGGGGGGGGGTGCAGATTCGGATCTCCTGTAGTGCAGATGGAGGGAGAAAAAGGAGGAGAAGCAGGAGGAGCCATAAGAGTCAGCAAAAAGCAGTACAGCTGACCCTCCTGCTCAGCAGGTGCCCAGGCCCCCTTTTTGTACTGATGGTGCCTGGGCCCGGTACAGGAGGGCTGCTGCCTTATCAGCTGCCCTGCTAGTGCTAGATGATTGGCTCAGTACTGTCACATGGGGCAAGACAGAAACCCTATGCTCAGACTAAAGCAACATGGAACTTACACGGGGCTTGGGCTCCTTCACTCCCAGCAACTGAACAGAGTAGTGGGGCAGCAAAGGAAAGTATATGCTTCTGGGGAAGGTGCATTGAAAATCTGATGCAATGGCTCCTTTAAGACACACATGGTGATTGCTATAGCTATATAGCTGTTACTAAGTTACCCTAAGTTAAGCTCTTCCTGCCCACGTGGGAACAATAGCATGCCATCTGAAAATTGCAAACACCAGTGTAACAACGGGGAGCCCGTCACTGCGCGGATATAAAGGATATTAGACTTGATTTGTAATTGTTCCTTTCACGTCATTTACCAGTATATTTAATGATTACTAAGACTGTCTTCCTGTGACTGGCCTGACATATCTAATTATATTTGATCTTTCTGAACATTGTGTTTGCCTATCCAATGATGCGGTTTACTGACCATACCAAATAGCATTCTTCTACTGATAAAAGCACAGCAGTGAGTGTAAGTGGCAATGTCAAGAGCAGGAGATGGGCTTGGCGATTGGGCACTTTCTATTCAGCAGCTTTTTCTCCTTTGATGTTTTATTTCTGCAGTAAAAAAAAAAAAAAAGTACAATATGTAAACTACTCAGAATAATATTTGTTCCAGCAATGAATTCTGGGACAGCTCGGTCCAAGAAAGTCATGCAGAATCTTGGTGATTCGTAGAGGGGAGCAAGATGCACCATGCTGAGCAGGAGGCCTTCGCTACAAGCAGCTGTCATGGCTAATCTCTGTCACGACACACAACTCTTTTGATTCCAACATCTTTTGGAGGAGCCTTATAAGGAATCAAAGTGAATTTGTTCGGTGTCGGCATGCCATAAGTGTTCAGAACTGAAAATGTTCAGTGAACCTATTCAGAAAGGTTGCTTGGTGGTGCTGGGATGGTGAGAATATAGCTAACAAGATAACACAATTGGTTTTTCCCTGTGTTGCGGGATATAATGTATCCTACTTGTTTTCCTTAAAGCGTTACTCCACTTTTGTTGAGAAAAAAACATTCCCCCCCGGGTGATCTATGTACATTGTAAGAATTATAACAACCTTTGTTGCAAATTCCTACCTTTTCTTATTCTGAAGAAATCCATGTGTGTTCGTCTGTGCCTCTGAGTTAAGTGGGTCTAATGGGAGTGGTTTCATGATTATCGGTCAGCTGTGGCAGCTGCACAGTACTAGTGATGAAAGCTGCAGGGCCTGCATCCCTTTAGACGTGTTACTATTGGAAAAATGACATTTTTGTTGTAGGGGATACCTGAAATCTGACTTGTATCTTAGGTAGACTTCTGGGAAAATTGGAAAACCAATCACACAAGCAGGAAATGATGTTTCTGAGGAGTAGTCAGTACAACTCCATGTAGCCATATTGCATTGCATTTATAGAAAATTACAGTGGCTGCAGATTGAAAAGGAAAGGTAATTTTTCATAACATTCAATTACAATATGACTTGTATCGCAATTGTACACGCTATATTATTTTCCTTTATTTGGTATTTTTTTTCCCCATGAAAGTGGAGTTACCCTTTAAAGCTGAACTCCAGGCATGTATATATGGGAGCTCTTTTACTTGTCAAGACAGCAGAGCAAGACTTTTCTCTGCTGCAGGTAAGCAATACAGCCAGGTCACACATTTGCCCACAGGCTGTGATTGGACAGTGAAGGAGCAGAAGAACACTGATGAGCTCATCCTCTGCTCACTTCTCCTGGCAGCACATGTGCATTGCTCACCTGACCTGCTCTTAGGCTGCTCCTCCCTCTTCATTCTAATGCCGCGTGCACATGAGCGGACTTTACGGCAGACTTTGCCCGGGGGGCGGGATTTGGTCGGACAATTCGATCGTGTGTGGGCTCCAGCGGACTTTGTTTTCTCAAAAGTTGGACGGACTTAGATTTGAAACATGTTTTAAATTAATCCATCGAAATCGAGTCCGGTCAAAAAGTCCGCCGTCTGTATGCTAGTTCGACGGACATAAAGCCACGCTAGGGCAGCTATTGGCTACTGGCTATGAACTTCCTTGTTTTAGTCCGGTCGTACGTCATCACGTACGAATTCGACGGACTTTGGTGGATTCGTTGTGTAGGCAAGTCCGTTCATTCAGAAAGTCCGTCGTAAAGTAAGTCGAAAAGTCCGCCGGGCAAAGTCTGCCGTAAAGTCCCCTCGTGTGTACGCGGCATTAGTCTTATAATGCAGCAGACTGCAACAAGCTGATACCAAGCCATATTCAGGTGTTTATCATAGCTACATTTAATAATACACTTGGTGATCATATATTATTTTTACAGTACATAACTGCATTACTTGGGGTCTGTTTATAAACATCTGCTGTGCGAATGTCTCAAGCATTTGCACAGCTGTCCAGAATAATCCTCGTATTTTGCCTAATACGATCATATCTTGTGATCATCAGCTTCATCTAGTGGCTATAATGCAGTACTCCAAGTCGGGAAAATACTGCATAATGGCCACTAGATAGAGCTGAAGATCCTAAGAAATAAACAGAATAGGCAAATAATGTGAATATCCATGACGGACATTTTTTGTTTTTTATAAATAGAACCTATGGTGTTTCAGGATTGTAAAAAACAAACATTTATACTTACCTAGGTGGTTGCAGCAGCAATCCGTTGCTGCATCTGTTCACCGTTGTCTCTGCAGTGGGAACTGAGCAATCAAACACCACTGATCGCTCAGTTCTCCCCCTCCCCTCTGAGCAGAGAGCCCAAACTGGCGGTCACCGGCTCTCTGCTCTCCCCTCCAGTACTCCCTTGAGCGTTGGGCTGTGAATGGGGCGGGAGGGGCTTGCTCAGGCTCTTGAAGGATCACTGAGAGGCTGACCGGTGCGGGTTTCAGGCTTCTGGGTGGATCCTGACCACTGTCAGCTGAAAAATGGGTCACAGGAATGCAGAACGAACTGCACTCCTGTGATCCATCGGAGAAGTATGGCCAAAAAAGCTTCGGCCATACTTCTTCTTTATTATCTGATTGAAGTACAGCTTTCAGATTTTTTCGTTTCATTCTTGCCCTTAATAACCTATGTTTGTAGGATTGTCCATATTTAAAAGATTCATCTGGTGGTTGAATAATGTTACGCTATATGGTGTAAATGATAGTGGACACCTGACAATCACATTCACAGGAGCTTGTTGGACATCCTTTTTCAAAACTATGGGCATTCGTGTAGAATTGCCCCTCTCCTATTACTAGCTACAACATCCTCCACTCTTCTATGTAGACTTTCACAAAATTTTGGAGTTTCTGTGGGAATTTGTGGCCATTCAAACAAAAAATGCATTTGTAAGGCCAGGTACTGATGTTGGATAAGAAGACCTGCTCCCAATCAGTGTTCTAGTTCATCTCAAAGGTGTTTAGTAGGATTGAGCTCAAGTTCCTCTAAATCAAACTTATCAAATCATGCCATTATGGAGCTGGCTTTGTTCAGAGCACTGCTTCCCAAACTGTGGTCCGCAGACACGTGCCTGGATTGTAATATGTGCAGTTACCCTAACAGACCTAAAAAAAATAACCTGCAACCAAAAGTTGTAAATGTTAATGGTGGCATTATAATGGACAGATCTGCAGAGCCAGGTAACCAATACGACTAATGGTCCTTTATCCTTTTCTACTAATGTCAATGAAAGCATTGGCCCTCAGTACCTGTTGAGTTCTGGGGTGGACTGGGTGGCTACAATAATGTACATTAAAGGTATACTCCATGTACATACAGGTACACTCCATTTAAAACTGAAAATTAGGCCTGGAGATGCATATTTAGAGCTTTAGTACTTTATCCATCCTCACGCTGTGTGCACTAAGCCAGTTGGAGATTTGAAAAAAAAGTGTTCCCAAGCACATTTGCTCAAGGCTCCTTGGATACTAAAATGTATCTAACCACAAGAACGAAAATGCAATATGTGGCAGCTCACTAACCCTTAGATGTGGTAGCTGCATTAACTTCTTTCTTATTATAGGCTTTTATCCTTTTATATTCACCTGTTGATCCTACCAGTAGCACGTTTCCTGTCCTAAGGTGACAATGTTAACTCACCATGCCGTATAGATGGAGGAGCAGCATTGTCACCCTAGGCACCCGAAGTGTGGTAGGACTACAGAACACCTCCTCCTCCTCTCATCACCTCCAAAACAAAGAAGTGAGGTGTTTTATAGTTCACGGAGAAGAAAACTGGTAACATTGTTTGAGATTTCAGCTCAGTAAACAGTAAGCACATTGGATTTCTGGTATATTTCTGTACCAAGAAAATGTACTAAGCCTGAAAATAGAAAAACAAATGCAGCCACTACATCTGAGGACTGGCAAGCTGCAGTGTATTACATTTTTGGTCAGTACTTAGTTCCTCAGGGCTGCCAATCAGATCTGCTTGGATGTTTGAATCAAACTGTTGATACATTAGGTAGAGAGAGAAGATATGATGCATCCCAGGCTTTAGGAAGAAGATGTTCACCCATGTGAGGAGCTCTGTTAAATCTGGCTACAGTTAGGAAGAATAGAATGCATATATAAGTAAATGGAGTTGATTATATTCAAGCTCTTGCTAAATAATGTCCCTCAGGGGCAGAAACCTACCCTTCTGTCTCCATATCTTAACCCCCTTTTTGCCTATCCCCAACCTCCTAAACTTTTTCCATTCCCACTGTACATCACTGGCAGTGCTGACCTACTCCTCTTGTGAAGGTTTATTTAATTTCTTCGCCCCACATCAACCCCCACCCCCATCCACAACTTTGAGGATGGAAGCTATTACACAGATCCATAGTTGGCTCCCCTCTAAATTTTGAGGGATATTATCAACTATGAATTGACAGATGTCCAGTTTCAGATGAGTATTTTAATTATGCGTTATAAAAAAAAAATAAAGGGTTGTAAAGTCCACGTTTGCTATGATGTGCCTCAATATCACACAACATTACATAATACCATCCTCATTTTTCTTATACAGTTCCGTTATCCACCTTATGTGCTTGTGCTCTATCCCCCCAGTTACACCTTTATTATATATATATATATTTGATAGAATAAAACAAGAAGTAAAAAATACTCTTACTCTGTTTTTGGAGTTGCTTCTTGGTCTATCCACCCCGGTAGACAAGCTCAGTTGGTAATGTTTATTTTGTATTGCCTTGCAGTGTTCTGTATCCTGTGGAAGAGGCGTTAAGACCAGAGCCACCTACTGTGTGGCCAAAGATGGAACCAACATTGAACACGAATACTGTAAACACCTTGCAAAGCCAAACACGCGGAAGAAGTGCCGAGGGGGGCGATGTCCGAAATGGAAGGCCGGAGAGTGGGGAAAGGTAAGATTCTGGTTTGCTCCTGTTTTGCCTTACCTAAATGCTCATAAAATGCTTTATGTAGCTTGTTTTGTAGTGATGTTAGTTTAGAGATGGGGACCCGCCATGTTGATCATGATTTGCATCTACACTGGCAATGGAGTATGATCCTACCTGGAATGGGGGTGGGTGGAACAAATTAAAGTGGTTGTAAACCTAATGCCGCGAACACACGAGCGGACTTTACAGCAGACTTTGCTCGGCGGACTTTACGCCGGACTTTATGACGGACTTTCTGAATGAACGGACTTGCCTACACACAATCCACCAAAGTCCGTCAAATTCGTACGTGATGACGTACGACCGGACTAAAACAAGGAAGTTCATAACCAGTAGCCAATAGCTGCCCTAGCGTGGCTTTTTGTCCATCGAACTAGCATACAGACGAGCGGACTTTTCGACCGGACTCAAGTTCGACGGATAGATTTAAAACATGTTTCAACTTTTGAGCAAAGTCCGCTGGAGCCCACACACGATTGAATTGTCGGACGAAATTCCGTCCGCCGGGCAAAGTCTGCCGTAAAGTCCGCTCGTGTGTACGCGGCATTAGACATGAAATATGAAGACAGCATCCCTCTAGTGTGTACTTCAATTAAGAGCACTAGGGGGTTGATTTACTAAAGGCAAATTTATTGAGCACTTTGCAAGTGCAGTTGCTCCAGAGCTTAGTAATTGAGCAAAAGTTCTGCTTACTTCCATCATCCAATCATGTGCAAGCAAAAATTCTATTTTTGAAATTTTCCTTGCATGTGATTGGGTATTCTTTGCAAAGTGAAGCTTTACACCATTTACTAAGCTCTGAAGCAACTGTCTATTTGCCTTTCGTAAATCAACCCCTAAGACCCCGTTCACACTGGGGCGGTTTGCAGGCGTTATTGCGCTAAAAATACCGCCTGCAAACCGACCCAAAAAAGCCGCTGCTGTTTGTTCAGTGTGAAAGCCCGAGGGCTTTCACACTGAAGCGGTGCGCTGGCAGGAGAAGAAAAAAACTGCTGCAAGCCGCATCTTTGGAGCAGTGAAGGAGCGGTGTATTCACCGCTCATAAACCGCTCTTGCCCATTGAAATCAATGGGGCAGCGCGGCTATACCGCGGCAATACCGCGGCTATAGCCGCGCTATTCGAGCGGTTTTAACCCTTTTTCGGCCACCAGCGGGGGTTAAAACCGCAACACTAGCGGCCGAATACAGCCGCAAAAACGACGGAAAAACAGCGCTAAAAATAACGCTGTTTTATCGCCGACGCCCCCACCGCTCCAGTGTGAAAGGGGCCTTAGTGTCATTTCTGCTGCTTCGTTCCTCTTCTATTGGCATGAGTCACTTCTGACATGTTTTCCTGACATCAAGAGAAAAAAAAGGTGACAGCAAGGGGCCTCCAGCTGATTGACACCCTCATCTCTATTCCAGTGTGCTGGGTGTAGGGGGGTGTCCTTTCCCCCCAATCAGCTCCCAGAGCTCTCCAGAGTGTAAATTCAGCTCCCTGCCTCCTTTTTTTCTGACAGCTCAAACAAGCTTTATAAATTCTGGATTTTTGAATGGATGTAGAAGACTGTAGATGCACAAGTACAGCGTATGTAGGAGGATTTGTTTCACCTCTGTGTATCACTAGAGGATAGTCACTTCCCTGGCTATATGTAAGCGTTTAGAACCACTTGAAGTTTTTTAACATTGCATGTAGTTGCACTTTAAGGTTGGGTTCACATATGCGCACGCAGCAGCTCACAGCAGGAGTCCGGTGCATCCTCGTTCACCTTTTTTCAGATCCGATTTCAGCCCCGAATTTTTGGCTGAATTTAGACCTGAAATGGACCAAAAGACGAACAGCCCGAATTTTTGGCTGAATTCAGACCTGAAACGGACCAAAAGATGAACAGCGTTCCTGTGCAAATCACACTGAAGCCGCTTCGGAGATATGTGAACTGGCTCCATAGAGAGCCGGTCACAATCTCCTGCAAATTGGATGCGGGGAACCCACATCCAATTCGCACTACTGTGAACCCAGCCTAAATATTGTTTTTCTGTCTGTCCGTAATTCAGATTTAATATTGTGATGGAACCTCTGTTTAGACGTTTGTGTTTTCAGTCTATTTATGTGTAGTGCTGGTATATCAAATCTGTGTATACCTTGTATACTGCTCACACAGTCTGCTGTGAATAAATAATACATTGTCAACACACCTTATATCTTCTGCTTTCAGAATAGAGCTTACCTACTTTTTAGGCTCCATTCACACTATCCTTCTGCATTTGGTTTATTTAAAAGCAGGCAGAATTATCTGGGAAGTATAAACAAACTATTTGACAGCCGTGCGGGTGTGGGAGAGCGGCTCCGAATGGAGACTCTCTGCATTTGGGGTCGCTCACCCGCATCTGCATGGCTGTTAAATTGGGACCAGCAGCTGTGTCCACGAAAGCTGCTGCATGCCAATAAGAGTGAATGGGCTTCCTACACAAAACATCTGATGGCTGAAGTTGCATAACCAAGGCACTCATTCACAGGCTATGATTGTCAGTGCTTGTCTGAATGAGGCCCAAATGCACTTTACATGCGTTAAGAATATCTAATCATCCCCTGATTGCATAAAATTCTATTTTTTCTAAACATAACCAAACTGAATGCACCTAAAGGCTGGTAAAAGTATCATGTGAATTATACCATTTAAAGTCCAGCTACAGGAATTGCATAAAAACTATACTTGCAGTGCCCCATTGCCTTCTCCCCAACACTGAAAGGGTTACATGCTCATCATTTACCTTACTGCTCGCTCTGCCAGGCTCTGGCGCTCTCCCCTGCTCTTGGCCCTTTTTTGTACTT